>CM076580.1:520618261-521821385 GCA_034641835.2 Pinus albicaulis | reverse complement strand
CTGGTTGACAAACAATTGTAACTTACTGTGTTAAGCGGGATTCTATTATCATTAACCAGATTTAAATGACCACGGTTTCACTGCTTCTCTACTCGACAAATGGAGGGACACAATAGACAGGGATATGCAGAGTCCATACAATGGTTTGCTCCAGTAGATACATATGCACAGAGTTCATCACTTCACAATTAAACAACCTCTTGACAGTTAATGATTCAACACAATTCTAGGGTAAATGCGCACAGAAACTATTTAATTGGAAGTAATCGTAACATACAGAGTTTATTGCAGAATCTCCTCTCTTCTTCCTCTTCTTCCTCTTCCTCATACATTCGAGGGTTACAATTATATACATAAACCTATGACTCTTCGGTTCCTCTGAGAGGACCGTTTCACGAAATCAACAGTCTAATTAAAACAATTCAACTAACTGGAATATGACAGCTAGACTGACTGAACTATTCAACTTCTACGACTCTAACTGATCTAATAATACAATCAGCTAAGGTATTGACACCTAGCTGTGATAATTCGACTGTTTTCAAACCCTCCTAGCCACAACATGTGGACAAACCTCCTACATTGCTGGCTAGTGTCTAATGCCCCTGCATTAGTTACAAATGAGCTTTCTATTTTAAATGGGGTTGGGATAAGCCCCCCATCTAGCGAGGGATGATTATGGTCCTTAGGGGTGAGCCCATCTTGATCATTAGTTGGTTCAGGATTTGGAATGACTAGTCCATAGGCCATAACAATCATTTCCTTGCTTAGATTCTTCTGAAGGTTTCTTTGTCTAGATATTTCAGAAGGAAGATGTGGATATTTATCACTCTAGCATGGTGGAGGCCTTTGTACAAACACTATTTTCATTCTTGTATAGCCTGTTTGGGATGCGTTGAATTTTTGGAGAGTTGACAAGCAACTCTCTGCTCATGGTGCAAGAGGAAGTCCATAAATCTTGCAAGGGGCCATAAATGGTGAAAGGGGCCATAAATCTTTTGCTAGAGAATTTTTGGGTGCCAACAAACTTCATGATGCATATGCTAATTACTATGAACGCAATACTGACCTTGTTAAATATGGAGTACAGCTCTTTAAAAATAGGCTAATTTTCTATTCTTGTTCCATGTTGTATAGTTGGCCATTACCCAAATGTTATGTAGAAATACATCATGGTAACAATGGAACAATTGCAACAAAATTACATGCTGGAGTACCCCAGAGTGATAGTGGAACAACTGCAGCATCATCACATGCTGGATTACCCCAGATAAATTTTCTTTTCATACTAGACCAATTTTATTGGGTTGAATGTATGAATTGGATAGGGGTTGCACCACCACCATTAAAGAAGCAACATCTTATCTCAAATAAAAGTGAAGATAGTACTATGGAATCTGCAAATCCCCTTTTGACTTAATCCATATCGCTATGGTTGCTGAAATGAAATATTGTGTAGTTGATATTGCAAAAATAATTTGTTTTGAGGATGGTGTTGAAAATGCTATAAATATTCTTTTAAATAAGGACTACATTTCAGGAAATAGGATGTTTTGAAAATTCAAGGTTAGGAATTAAATTCATACCAAATATGTTGGTGATATTTGGCCCTGGTATGATACTCTAAATCTTTGTTAGGATCTCAGTGCCATGCAGGGTCATGATTTTTCCTTATGGAGCCACTTTTTCATGTGAACACTTTCTAAGCATGGTTGTTTGTAGCTCTGCAATGCATTGTGCTTTTGGAGTCAGGATTTGGTAGCTATATGCATGGGAGTCTTTGGAAGATGAGTCTAGAAGGATTGATGATTGTTAAATTTTTACTATCCTAATATATCTTGGTTTGGTTAGGCTTGGGGGAAAGTCAGAGTATCTTTGTTTCGCTGGACTTAGGGGTAAGTGAGAGCGCCATGAAAGAATCAAGTTTGTTACTAGAAATTGTTTACCTTCTCAATAAACTTGAAGACAAGTGATATTATCATGGATTTGTTGTACATGGGAGCCAAGTGAGAGTTGTCATGAAAGGATCAGGTAACTTTGTTATTGGTGTTTACCTTCTCAGCTAAGGTAAAGACCAATAAGAAATTTGAGCTTATTTGGTGTTTACTTTCTCAACTTGTATGCTTGGGCCAAAAAATTGTATCTAAATTACTGCCTCAGTTTCATATCAACTGATACTGCTTATGTCCCTTCTGATAAGAATATATTTTCTAAAAATTTAGTTATTGTTATAAATTACAATCGGTGAATAGGGTTTCATAGCTAAAAACTATGATTTTGAAACGTTAAGTAATTGGGGACTATTTAAATGTATTAATAAAATATGACACTTGGTGCAAAATACAGCCCAAAATAAAAAAACCTTCAGATTTCCTTTCCCATCCACGAGTAGGATTTGAGGCTGCTCACCAAACTGAAGCCAATTTTACACCAAATTTCATCTTAGCAAAAAACATTAACTAAACTCTTCGAAGATCATATGGAGTCCATATATAAAGATTAATTGTCATAAATTGGATTGTTTCCATCCTTGAGAGTTTTAACCATATAATACACTTGTAAATTAATCTTTGATCTATTTGTGTTAGTGATTATTTAAACTATTTGAATTCTGTAAAAATGTTTTTTTTTGTAGAATACCAATAAATAAACAATCCTAGCATTTTTTGGAAATAACCTTTACATATATGATATATGCAATAGCCCTTAGAGAAGAAGATTCATTCTAATCTTAGAAACCTCGACCATATAAGCATTATATTTAATGTCCACTATATGATCTATCATTGATCCACCTAGTGCATGTAATCTGTCACTGTTTTACTTACTCAAAATCAAGGAGTGCATCTATTAGTTTCTAGGGCCAACTTCCTTAGCTGTGGTTTTGTATTTCTGCATCTCCAATTGGTTTCATATTTTCCAAAATATGTGTTATAACTTGGATATCATCTCTATTCATTCGGTGCCACTATGTCCTTCATTTTAATATGTGTAAATATTATTTTAAATAGTTGATGATTTCCAAAATTAGACAACCAAGTTGCATGGCTCACTAGAGAGAGATTCTATGAAGATTGAATATTTACTTAAGAATTTGTGATAATTTTATATCCAATTTTTTAAAACCCCGAGCGTGGACATTTATGGATAGCCTTTTGATATATGAAATCCTTAAGGCAAAAACAACCTAACAATTTTAGGTTTGGAACTAGTGCTAATGGTGGGGAACAAGAAGTTTCACACCATTTCAAGGAGGTAAGTATTATGCTGATTCTCAGAAATGTACAATTGGGATGGTAAATTGCATTAGAAAGGGCTTGAATCATATCCATACTCACATTGAGGTCAAATGGGTACCTAGTTGATGTGATGCAGTAGTCTATGCATAAAGTGTTCATGCTAACAAATTGTAAGGGATGTGTATTGTATTGTGTTTTTTCTGTTGTTAATGTTGATCCTATTATGGATAAGTTTAAATTGTTTAGCTTCCCCTGTCTTATGGAAAACTGATATGATATCTATTGTATGAGTATGTTATTGATGCAAGTATTACACACTGGAGGTAAGGCCTCTATCACATTCCATTATTGGAAATGTGAGATCGAGGAAGAGCAGTGAATGCGGTACATAAAAAACACCCAAGGGAACGATCCAATGTGTCAAGGGAGCCCAATATTTAGACAATTACCCTATATGTGTCCTCCTTGCTACGTGATCTAGCACAGGTTTATTTTTACCCATATACTTCCATAAGTCCAGGAAACTTACTATTTTATACTTAATGACACTAGTGATTCAGAATCTCAATATTAGTAGATGTAGGAAATCAATAGAAAATTTATAGGTGCATTATTTCTACTTATAATGTATTGCAAATTTCTTATCTGTTGATAAGGGGCATACTAATAACTTGAAAACAAATTGAACGGTATTTTAAGTTAGGTAAAGTAATCTCCAATATTTAAGTTTTTTAAGTCGGTCCCCTTAAGGGGGAGAGCCGCAGGCAGTGTTTATTGTGGCAGCTTGGTTTCCATTTCTTGCGGTGATGATGTGGTTATTAGGGAATTTCAAATTCCAGAGGATTTTGACTGAGGCAGTAAATATGAGTTTTAGCATTGGGATAAGCTTCTCTCATATTTGCTTGAAGACTGGTTCATTTTTGGTAGTTATTCATATTCTGCAATGGTTAACTCTCCCTGACATGGCCTTTCCTTGCATCTATAAGATTGTCACCAATTATTTTGGCTCTGCTTTGGAATATCAAGAAGTCAAACCTTTGGGTATTGACAAGGCAACATATTTTGTTGGAGGAATTTTGGGTGCTATATTCGGAACCATTGGATATTTTACAACCAAGACAGAGCGCCCTCCACAGACATTTTAATAATGAACTTCATAGGTTATTTTATCATTTCTAATATTGAATTTTCCAATGCCTTTCAATTTAATAGGCAAGGCCTGGATTGTTGGTTTCTCATGGGACTTAATAGTGAACGTAATAGGATACTTTATTGTTTCTAATATTGAGTCATTTTGGTTTTGATAGAAATATTGAATTGCCATGGCTTGTCAATGATAGGCAAGGCATAACTTGGAAGATAGTTAGTTTCCATTAAACTTGATAGTGAATGGAATATGATACTTTATCCTTTGGACATGATAACGAGTGGAATATGATACTTTATCCTTCTTCAAATTGGTTATTTTTGTTTTTGACAACAACGTGGAATTGCCCAAGGTCTTTCAATTTGATAGGGAAGAATATGATACTTTATCCTTCTTCAAATTGGTTAGTTTTGTTTTTTATAACAATGTGGAATTGCCCAAGGTCTTTAAATTTGATAGGGAAGGCATAATTTATGAGATTGTTCTCTCATATTTTTTCTTTGAATTAGTGTTTGGATGGTTGAATTCTTTTATTTTTTAGTTTTCTAAACTAGCTTCCTTTTATTGTGACGATACCAATGGGTCCAGATCTAGTATGACTGTGAGTCACTACCACCATTCATTTCAGTCTTCTTTGGTAGAGGAGGTGCCAGTGGGGTATCCTCAAGGGCGAGCATAAGCACTAGCAAGCCCCTTGGTAGGATTGGAAACTTCATGGGCTATAAATTATAATAGCTACTCACTTTCAATGACCCAACAAGCCACAATTGACCAAGATTTGATTTTTACAGTGTTTATTCCTTAAATTGTAGCACTGAAAACTGATTTTTGACAAGAACGTAGTATAGTGGAAACTGGAATCACTTTTGTAATTTATGCAGGATGTTGTCTTTTCTATTGTTTTTCTGTCTTATGTTTGATTAGAAAAACATCTGGGTCATTTAAAATTTTGAATTTTACAGAGAGCATATTTCAAACATATTTTGGTGAATTTTTTCCTTCTATTTATTTTTGGTGCACATAAAGCTCTAGAAGTAATGAAAGAGCCCTTTCAATGTTGCAAGTTATATGTTTGCATGCAAGATTTTTGTCTATTAGAAAATTTGGGAACATAGTTCTTAATCATAAGTAATTTGCAGACTATATTTTTATTTGAAACATAGTTGGTAAATGTTTTCCTTTCATTTATTTCAGGTATCTCGAAAATCCTAGGAGAATTGAAAGAGACTTTCAAAGTTGCAAGGTAGATTTTTGTTTGTTAATAGATTTGGGGACACTGTTATTAATTTTAAGCAATTTGCAGAGACTATTGTTATTTTCGATATAGTTGGTAAATGTTTTCTTCCAATTTATTTCTGGTGTACATAAAAATCTGGGTAGGAGTGCAAAAGACCTTTCAATGTTGCAAGGTATATGTTTGTTTTCATGCAAAAAAATTATATTAGTAGATTTGGGGACACTGTTCCTAACCTTTAAGTAATTTTCAGAGGGATGAATTATTTAGAATTGTGATGGTCTCGGACAGGGATGCATGGTTCTTGACATTCTTGACTTCTTGATTTGGGTAGGAAACATCCTCAGCAAAGTACATAGTGCAACAATACATAGTTTCCACTTGTAGCCTCAAGTTTTAGAATTCGATAAAGAGCTCATACATAGAGGGTTGAGTCAAAATGGTATCCTCAAAAGCTGAAATGGCTACAAAAATATTGTCAAAATTATTCACTAAAGGCTAGCAAAACTGGATGCTTTCTACTGTGGAAAATGATACCTTATACATGGTCAATGGAGTTAGTTTTGAGTGGGAGCAAAGTGCATGCTCGGAGCAACGGGGAGATTTTCTAGCGGCACACATCCTGGCTTGGTTCAAATGCTGCCAAAGGTCCTCCTTGGCCTTTATGCCAGGCTCTTCAGGTTTGTCTATTCCGATGGCACAAGAATGAGGATCTTTTGGTTGCAGAATGTGTTTAAAAATAAGCTTTTGATTAAGTGAAAACCATATTTTTTTATTATGAAAGCATGTAGACTAGGCCTAGGATGAAGAGAAAATTTCTAGTCTAGTAATTAAATGTGCTAATATGACTGCATTTTATTGGCTTCTGTAGCTGGTCAGAATTCAATAAATTCTTCTGTTTTTTTATGCTTGCATGCAAAGTAGGTTACATAAAGGTCTATTTTAGTGAAGGATGATTATCTTGGTATGGTATGGTTGTTTAAATGACACCTTTTTGGCTAGGTTTTTGAGGCTAATACATGCAGGGTAGGCCTAGAATGAGGATCATATTGAGAACATAATGAAGTTGTACAACTATGTTCGTAATGGGCTTCACCCGCTGCCCAGAATTCAATAAAATTCGTGGGTTCATAATGGGCTTCACCAATTGTTTAGAATTCAATAAAATTCATGGGTTTTATATGTTTGCATGCAGAGAAGGTTTAACACAAAGGTTCATTTTGGTAAATGATGATTTTATTGGTTATGGTGGTTTGAATGACACAGTTTTGGCAAGGATTTGTGAGTCTCTATGATCAGGCAGAGTTTCAGTAAGATAATTTATGCCCTTTCTATGTTGATATTGGTATGCCACCACAGTAAACCTGCCATTACAAAATTGGTAAGCACTTGTGTAAATATTATCCAGCTTAGGTACTCATGGCACCTCTCTTTCAATCCCCTGATTAGGAAGACAAATAATTTTTCCCATATACTCTTGGCGCATAGATAATTGTATAGAAGCAGAAGTACTATCTGTTATGAGTTCTTTTCTAGTTTGCTACAGGACCTATGTCATCAGCAAGGTAGGTCCTATAGCAAACTAGCATAGAATTCATAACAGATAGGACTTCTGCTTCTGTACAATTATCTATTCTCCAAGAGTATATGGCTGCTGCAATCCATTCAGGATGGAAGGATTGTTTCATTGAATCACTTGTGTCAGGAGCTGGAACCCATTCAGTTGTCTTATTGACTTGAATTTCTTGTTCATCATCTGAGAACTGTATGAGATTAGGAAACTCTTGTTGGAAATTATAGAGAGATTTATCTTCTGGAGAAAAATTCTGTACACATGTTTCAAGTTCTTCTAATGACGGTTCTCCAAATTTATTTACAGTGTCGTCTTCTTCTAAGGATTCATCCTCAGTTTTCTTCATCCATTCTGAAAGAGTAGATTTTGAACTAGAAGAACTAGTTTCAGGTTTAAGATGTCCAAAAAATCTTGGGGATGCAAATGGAACATAACTGAAAGTAGTTTCTGGTTTTGGAAAAACTATATCTGAAGGTTGCTTGATAGAAAATGCTATGGAAGTTTGGCTTGCTGAAGTTACAGACTAGGGTAGTGTTGTTGTAGGATCATAATGAAGTGATGAAGATTTATATTCTTGTGATGGCTTATTCTTCATTTTATCCAAATAATTTGAGACTACCCATAACTGTTTATTTACTACTTCTAAGGAAGTAGACATTTTTTGCAATTCTTTCCCCTGATTGATAGAAGTGTTTCTGATTTCTTGTGCAATCTTTGAATTGATTACTTTCAACTCATCTATCCCTTTAGCAATCTGTGTGTTGTTATGAGTTAAAGTATTTATATGTTCATTCAGAGAGACGAAAGCGTAATCCTGTTTTTGGTTTAGTCTTGTTATCTGTGTCTGAATTAAATTTTCCATTTCTACTACTGATCTTATATGTTTCCAAATTTTTCTAAACTAGCCAAAGCACAGTGTCCAGTTTGTGGCAACAACAGATTCTTTATTAGACATATTTGACTCATCTGTCTGGAGTGAAAGAAATTTGAATATTTTCCCATCTTGTTTGATGACAATATTTTTCCATGGAGGAAAATCTTCTTCTGTTTCTAGAGTTGAGCCATCCAGTAGTTCCCACTCATATTTGGATGTGCTAGACTGATTCATCATATTTACTCTGACTCTAGATCAAATATCTTTGACTAATTCTTCTCCTTTTTTCCTAACAGCTTGTAACTTGAGTGGGATGTTAGGCTTGCTAAGCATACTTATGACCTTTGGAGAAAAAGTAGGAATGCTTAGTGGAGAAGGAAATATAGCTAGTTCAGTATATTATGATTGATTACTGATTTTATCTTGAGATTTGAATTTTTTTACCAATTCTCTTTCAATTTCTTTGACTGATGGATAATAAAACTCATAAAAAGAAATCCATTGATTATGAGTTGTCATCCATTTTTTCCAGGAAAAGATGTTTGACTAATTGTATGGAAATTTCTGTTCTTTAGAAAGAGATTTTAATTCCTGGAGATATCTATTTTCTTGTTCATTGGTATAAAGATCCCAATTGAACATTTTCTTTTTCCATTCTTCTTCAGGATTGTATGGTCCAATACCTTTCTAGATATTTAGGAAATATGATATTTCCTCATCTGTTGGTATCTCTATATGTTTGGGAATGGGATTGACTGGGTTTTTTCTGTAAGAAGGAATATTTGTTTCATATCCCAGTCCTCTATGATTCTGTTTTTGCAAAGTCTGGACCAATATTTCTTCATGAATTGACACAGGAATGATTTTTGAATTAGTATGTCTCATTTTTTGATTTAGAAGAAACAAAATTAAACATGTTCAATCTGAATCTAGATTGATCAGTTTTTTTGCTGGATAAATCAGATTGAAATTGATAGAATTCCTTAGAACAATGTGGATGATCACATACTGATGCAATTGGAAACTGAATAGAGGAAGTTTCTGTTTTAAATCCTTCTTGGGGATTCACTTGGACGCTAGATATTTGAAACTGAGTCATTTGTTTCAACATCTTTTCTTGAGCTTCTTGTAGAAACTTTTGCATGTCTTTATGTTGTTGAGAAAGAAGCTGAGAGATGATTTTCTCATGAACTTTAAAAGGAATAGAGCTTGAGCTTGCAAGTTCAGAATTTGGATTTGCGGGTTCTGGTGTAAAGGATCCACCATGCTTGAGCTGTGTAGTACTCTGAGGAAAATGGGTTATGACCTGGCCATCTAATTCAGTAATTCTCAAAGAAGAATTAATTGGCTGTTGATTTAAACATCGAATGGAATCCCACTGGGTGACCCATTGATCTAGAGGAGTAAGATCTGTAAGAGCAAGATATGTAGGGACAATTTGGTCAAGTACCTCATCTGTATGCATGAGAGTAACTATTCCTGATTCTTTTGTTGGGACTTCTAGAGTAGCATGAATATTTGTTCTGTAGAACCTTACACAATAAGTATAATGAATGGAAAGATTTTGACTATCTGAATCAAATATTTCATAACCTTTGGTTTGAAGATCAAGGGTGAGAACTTTATTCAGGTTTAGATCTAAAAGACATACTGGAAAATCGGGAATGATTTCAAATGTTCGCGGGCCATAGGCGAGAAATCCCTGACAACCTCCAATGAGGGTAGATGGGAAATCAGACCATATTTTGTCAAGTAAACGACCAAAGAAGAAAACAGGAATTCCACACCAATGCATTGGAACTATTCCAATGATAACTTTACTGATGTGAACATAATCATGTCCATTTTTCAATTCTTTCTAAATTATTTTCTGAGATAGAAGAGGAAAGTCGAACATCTTATTACAGTTTAAAGATGTTTCTATTGCACGTTCTTTAATCATAATGGCAGAAGTACCCAATTGGTGAAATATGGATAAATCATTATATACTTTCTTAGGATCTATTTTTGGTAAACGCCATTTTTTTCTATGGTTAACTTCTAGAAGGATGATTTCAAAAGATCTACCGGAACTAGATGCCGAACGAATTGAATTAAGACTTTCATTAGATGCAAAGGAATCTAAGGAAGTTCCTGTAGTAGGAATTTCAGATAACTTTTTAGATCCAAAACTAATTTTATCAAGATCTAAAGCCATAATGAAATATAGATTAGTCTTTTTAAAATAGGTATTTTGCAGCGGATGATATAAGAATAAATACCAGAAAGCTTCAGAAGCGTATTAAGTTTCTTTCCAGCCGAGACTAGTACTCTGGCCCAACAATCAATATCTCCAACGCCTTCCTTGGCAACACGAGAATTATAGACCTCAACAAGGCTCATACAAGTATGAGAGAAGAAAATGAACAACTTCAACAACGCTTTGATACCATTTTTATAATAGGATCAATAGATGCTTTTATTAAAACAAACACTGTCTTTTACATTCCTCAGAACTTGCCCCCCATTGTCTCCTATCTTCATATTGCTTTACTTTTTTCTGAGCTCATTGGGATCAAATTTTTTTACCTCGACCATGGTTCGCCTTATAGATTTCTAGCACATTTTTCATGTGCTGCTAACTCCAGCACACAAATAAATAACCCGAAAAGGTAAAGGAAAAATAAGGAAAGACATGAAATTATATAGATCTATATACCTGCCTAATGTCTTTGGTCTTAACTGTATATAACTACAATTCTAGAGGCAGATAGATCTCTTATGTATTCCCGCTGCAAAGGTCTAGGAGAAAATCTAGAGGATTCATCGCTATGTGCGAATTGAAGCCTAGACATGAGAAGTGGTCCAAAGCAGTTATTTACTTTCCATAGTAAATTAGATTGCCTTCTGAGAGAAGAATCGGCATATCAAAATTGCAAAACACTCTGCTTGATGGCTGGTGGATGGTTGTAACAACTGTCCTTCCTTCCTGTGAATGAAAATTTCCAATTAATCAATACTAGTCTCCTAAAAGGTTGATAATACTATTCAAATTTAAAGTGTGAATGCATAGATTCTAATGGGAAAATATCAAAATAGTATCTTTATGTTTGATGCAATCGTCGGCATCTAAAATATTGGGAAACTTTACTAGTCAGATTTATAATTTTTGGTAATGCTGTGAATGCTCAATGGTCTTTACGGGACGTTAGATTTATGGAAGAGAGACAAGATGTCTAGACGAACTAGAGCCATGTTTTTTAACAATTGTACTGTGCGGAATGTTGTTGTAGAATCAAGTCCAGATGTGGGTTCATCTAGGAGAATCAAATACGGGCCATTAAAAACTCATGCCCTATGCACACCCTTTTTCTTTCAACCCTAGGGATATCTTGAAGGAATGGACCTCCAATCCTGGTATTTCTACACCTGAATTCATTTAATTTAAAAAAAAAGAGAATATTTCACTTTATATTTACATAGCATAGATCCCCTTAGATCAGCATTTTAACCTACCTGAATATATTAAATATCAACATGGATAAAAGAGTCTGCAAAACTTGATGTCTTATATTGGAATATTTATCTTGAAAATTTTAAGAATATTTTTGAAATTCAATAGATCCCAGATAAAAATGAAGATAGTACTATATTCATATTTGATATTCTTTTTGGGACTGGGTTATCACATGTGGACTCGTGAGATGCAAAAACTTATTTGTTTTCTTTCATTTATCGAAACTCTGCATTTTGTTCATGTTATTTTCTTATATCTGACATATCCAAGACTTGATTTGTCCCTAGCATAGCAATTGAGCACGAATTAAATATAATGTTACCAGGTTTTCAAATGGAAACTTGTGAATCTTCTTGTCTAGTTGCGTTACTACAAATTGCATAGGTTGTTGACTTAAATAATTCATTTTCTTGTTTCTAGAGCAATGAGGTTTTGGAAGATCTATTTCAAGATTAGATGGCGTCAATATCGGTATAGGCCTCATAAAATGTTGAGATATTCTACATGTTTCTTGACCACTATCACTCATATGCATCCCTGTGCTCCCCTGGCCTTTCCTCCAGTCTTCCACATGCATTTTCTGTGTTACCTAGATTCAGAGAACTCCTATATAAATCTCTTATTCCCTCCACTGATCCATATGCCCTTTACTTTCTGCTAATACTAGATCATTCTCACGCCCTTCTCTTTGGATCAAACCAAGGGTACTCAATAAATATTTCCATATTTTTCCTGTTGCGTTATCTGCTAATTCCACAGCCATGACTGGGCCCTCATCAGAACAATATTCCTTGGTCCATGTCCTACCAGTGAAGGTAACTTGTAGTTTAATTTTAGTTTGATTCTTTGACATGCTTTCTCTGATATTATTATTCTCTACACCGATTTGCATATTTGCATATGAGATTCTGAATGGACACTGTTAAATTGTATGTAGGACATTAGGGGTAATGATGTGGATCTGGGCATCTATCTACAAAGGCAAGGTTGAATGTTGCCTCTCAATGGTAATTCCACCTCTTGCTTCAGTTTAGGATCAATGATTTCGTAATGGATTTTACATTTTTCTTCAGTTTGGGATCAATGATTTTAGAATGTATTTAATTTATATTATTAGAAAGAAAGAGGAAAAAACTTCTAGAGTTGCGTTTCTGTAATTTTTCAAATCAGGTTTTTTATAAGAGTGTTGTCTACTGACACAAAAGAATAGTCTCTGGACTGTTAGACTACATTTTTGATCCAATATATGGTATAAATATAGTATAAATAACTTGAATTGTTCAAGGATTTAGACTCCTTGAAACCATGACAATGAATGCAAGTGAGATTGAAATGGAGGGAGGATATGGTGTCCCATGGGAACGTATTTAGCTAAAATGCTAAATTCTCTTCAAGATTGAAAACACCTAGTAACTCCATGGTCTACTGTTTGAGGTAAAAGTTTAGGCTGCCATATTTGGCATTTTTGCACCTATATGAATATAGGTAGAGAATATGCTTTGGATGTTAATGCAACACTGTAAATAATTGTCAAAGGTTTACGATTTGACGATCCCAAGAGTTGGTTAGTGCAAGGAATTTGTAACTCTTAGCTTGACTCGGGTGAACAAGATAGAAAATTCATAAAATGATTAACTTGTGAGGTTGCTGTCAATTGCCAATTTTACAAACTATCAGCATGCAATAGTTTTTATTGACTTGCATGGAGAATATAAGAAATGCATTTATTAAATGTGATGAGCAATGCATAGATGATGAATTGAAACATTGGAAATGGGCTTTGGTGACAGTAATGTTTTTTCAAACTATTTTTGTTCCATACAAACACTTGGGAAATGCTACATTTCAAATGAATAGTAATTTTGTCTTATAATAAATGTTTATTGTCATCTCATAGGAAATTAATGACTTCCTGCACACTTAGGCTGCTAATGGTATTGCAATCATTTTCTTTTATATATATACTTTAGCACTGTTTTTTGTCATACCTTGTGCTTTAATACAGACATTTATTGAAGCTTTGTTTAACCACAATCAAATTGATATTTCCACCTAGAACCGAACTATTACAAAAGCTTGCTACAAAATGTAAATTCACTAATACCATTTTGTTTAGTATGTTACTTCTGTAGCCAGGGTTTTTTGCAAATCTGTAGTAAGGAATGCAAATGCACCATCGCTAAAATGCATTAAGGAGTTGCATTGTTCAGAAAAACTGAAACGTACATGGTTTTTCTTTCTGTTGTAAAATTTTGATTTCATCTCACAGCTTCAATTTTATAGATTATAATAGGATGTTATAATTTAAGTACTATACCTTGTGGTGTCCAATAGCTGGGGTGATACCTTGCTCTAATTGTTAAGTTATCAACATCTGGGGTGATACACAATGATAATAGTTGGGCTGATACACAACAATGCTCTAATTCGAATAAGATGGCATGGAATTTGTTCTAATTTCTACTTTATCAGTAACTAGGGTGATACATAACAGTCATCTGGTATGTATAAGCGGGCAAGGCATTTCTTCTAGGAAGCCAAATGTGTGTTAATGGAGATTCTAGTTCTGTGTGTTCAAAAGCTTACATTGAAAAAGTGGTCAAAGAAATTAGTAACGGTGAATGAGGAGTGTGCCCAATCTGTATTGAATGAGTTGATGATGCAGTCATGGCTTGTTGTGTACATCATATGTGTCATCAGTGCCTACTAGCAAGTTGGTGTAGCTCTTTGGGTAGTGGTTGTACTACGTGTGCTAATTCTAGTTAATTTTCTTTGCATGGTTAGATTAATTTGTTTGTAGATTATTGTTTATTATTAGCGTTTTGTGCAAGTCAAGCTACAAGGATGTCACACTGAGCTAACTTCATTCAGTTATTTTTTTATCAAGTTAAAAATAAGGGCTTGCATGATTATACATTTTACAAGGATTATGCCATTATGTGTTGAACGTTTTTTAAAAATCAATGCCTATCATACAATTTCAAGGACTGCCATAACTCTTCACATAATTCTTTAAAGAGTGTTAGCTCAATGGAAGAGGCTTTGCCATGCGGAGGTTGGTGATTCGTTCCTTTGTACTCTAATATGAGGCGAGAAGCGTGGCTGAGTTACACTTTTGTAGTCGAGGGGCCGAAAATTTTTTCGGCAATAGTTAAACCGAACATTTTATAAATTCCGACCCGAAATTTCTTAGAAAGTTAATGAACTTGTGATGTTGCTTTGGAGTGTGTACAGTGGTAATAGCTTTCATTTTGGAGATTTGACTTGACAGCAGAAGTTGGTCAGACTTTTACTTTTAAATAGTTTGGCGAACTATTTTCTATAAAAACATCATACACTTGAAGTCGTAGATTACCATTTTCATTGTTGGCCACGTTGGGTACTCATTCATCCTTGCCTTATTTGGTGCTTTTGTTTCCCTCTTGGCCATGTTGTTGCTCTATTAAGCGTTGGTGCTCTATTCCTACTCGTCAACTCTTCAAAATCCACATACGGAGTATGTCTGCCCGGATATATAAGGATTCTCCCAGATTTTACCTTGTAGGTGTTGTATAATGATATCATAGTTTTTATTGTAGTTTTCAACCTTTTAATACTAGTTATATCATCATGGTATCTAATACTATGTTTTGACTTTAGAAGAGCAATGAACAATTATGGTTGCTATTCATAATATGATTATAACCATATTTTCTTTATAAATAGTGCATCGGCGTATTGTCATGGTTTCTAATGTAATATATAACTTTTTTAAGAGCAATATATTGTGAAGGTTTCTAATAGTATTCTTGACATTCTAACGAGAAATATGGCTTTCAATGTAATATGATAGTTAGCCATTTGCGAGTACATTGGGCAAATAGCTCAGTTAGCAAATAATCCAAAGATAATTGAGAAAGCAAATGCAGCCACATTAAATAAAGACTTAAAAGAATTTAATAGACCTCTATCACGAAACCTTAGTTGGAAGATACCTACAAAGTTGAATCATTTGTGTTCACATGTATAGTCGTTGTTTGCGTGCTCGTATTTTTATAACCTCTTGGTGAAATGCGCTTGCGAATCTTGTAAAATTTGGAGCGATTGGGGGAATAACGAGGGAATAAGCACTTCCTAACGAAACCGGTAATCTAATCAAAATGATACCATCTAGCAAGCCATCAATCTAAACAAAATAATGCCATAATCAAATTCAAAATATTAGAGGAAGACACATTATTAATTGGTAATAATCTAGACAATGTCGTAATCAAAATAATGCCATAATCAAATATGCAGGAGGAAGAACAATTTACTATTAACATAATCAAAATATTAGAGAAGTCAATTCATAACTAGTATGATCTAGACAATGTCATGATAAAATATTAGAGAGGCAATTCTTAACTAGACCGACGAAAATACGAACATGCCATAATCAAAATATTAGAGAAGACCAATTCCAAGACTTGCAATCTAAATGCCTTTCAGCGCTAGTTCAAATATCAACCATGGTTCAAATATCCTTATTCTTCTCTTCCAACTATATGGATTATCCATCCATCTCACTCATCCTCTTCAACTCTAGTTCAAATATCCTTCTCTAGCAATGCTCTTAAACTATGTAGTTTTCAGCACCTCCTTCCTGTCCTCTTCAACTATGGTTCAAAAATATCCTTCCTTTGTGTCCTTCTTCAACTATAGTTCAAATATCGCTATATGTCCTCTTCAACTATAGTTCAAATATCCTTACCCTTCTCTTCAAATATATTTCAAATATCCTTACCCTTCTCTTCAAATATGTTTCAAATATATATCCTTCTCTTCAGCTATGGTTCAAATATCTTTTTCTACAATGATGCCAACTTCTAAATTCGTCCTCCTCTTCATCTATAGTTCAAATATCTTTGTCTTTAACCATAGTTCAAATATCTTTCTATCAAGTTCCCAAACTAACTCTCTCTTTAATATGGTTAAATATCTTTTCTGTGGATGCAGTTGATTCTGCTCAGTTAAATATCACTTTCACATGGTGCAACTTCATTCTGTTGATAAACTGTATAAGGTTGGCTGGTTTCTGCATGGTTGGAGACAGATTCAATGTCTATTATACTCTCAACTGTAGACTAAATATCCCTTCCTGTGTCTCTCTTATTATATATATATATATATATATATACACACACACTTTCTATATGTCCACAATTATTTTATAGAAATAAATAATTTGGCCCTATTTTACAAAGGTCCTTGAATTGATGCATAGTCAGTAAAACTCCCACTGGCTTTCGATTGATCATTATCATTACTTTATGGAAGGATAAACTTGTAGCATGCACAGTAAACTCCTTGATATGTTCATTGTTTTTTAGGTTCAAATACCCTTCTCTATGTCGTCCTCTTCAACTATTGTTCAAATATCCTTTTCTAGCTCCTTCAATGTCCATTGTTCTTTGGCTCATATCCTTCTTTATCTCTCTTCAACTATCGTTCAAACATTGTTCAAAATATCCTTTTCCGGATAGGATACATTTTATATAAATTCTTTGTCTTGATTCTTTCTTTTCCTTTTCCTGTGTCAGTTGATTGTAAACTTTGAGTTTCCAAAAATGTGGTGTGAAAACTCTTTTTCGTTTGTAAATAGTGGTTGATTTTGCGGTGATTTGAAGATAGAAATAAAATAATTTGACCCCGTTTTTTATGGCCATTTCTGATTGATGGACTTGCTAAAGTAACTCCATGGATTTGGATTATTCTTTTGAGACGTAGACTCTTTTCCTTGACAAATGACTAAGAAATTTTTAGTCACATTGAAGGATCACATCTTTCTTTTGAGAAAACCTTCTCCTTAGCGAGTCAAAATCCCCATCGGAAGAGCTTAGAAGACCTACGGGTCTTTAGATGATTTCCACAAATCTTGAGTCACCTCCATATTTGAACTAGATAATATTGAATAGACTAATACAAATTTTTACATATTCAAACATTTTGAAGAAGGAACATTTCAGGGAAAACATGCCAAGAACATTTCTTATTGTTTGACAAGGGGGACACCACCAGTATTACATTTAAACCTCCCATTTTTGATGAAGGGGACACCACCCGAATAACATTTAAACATTTGTTGAGGCTTCCATGTAGGAATATTATTCATCATGAGATACTATAGATATTTTAGATTTTGAACGACATTTTGATTTCAGTTACTTGCCTTCCTCCACCATTTTTGGCTTTATCTCAAAATATTCAAATAAACAAAACATGATTTTGGATTATGAGAACCATTAATGGAGAAGTATGTCGGATAAAATATGACCATACCAAAGGCTTGAAAATATGCAAATAAAAAAAACATATTTTGAATTATAAAAACCATTAATGGAAAAATCAAGTGGATTTCATGGTACATTACTGACCCAGGGTGAATATGACCATCACCGAAGGTTTGAATGTAATTCCAACCAAGAAGCTTGATGTCTTCAAATCTTAGGCCAACCACCATCCTTGATGCCAAAATGAAGAAAGATGCAAGGTGCAATCCTCGGTCTTCAAGCGAGTCAATCGAAAAGATGAAGGCAAGATATGACGTGAGCCCACTCCAAGGCCATGGATCAGACCCAAATGAACTATGCTTTTTCTAAAACTATACTACATCCCAATACCAATGAATAGCAAAGTCACAAAGGCTTGAAAATGTTCAAATAAACAAAACATAGTTTTAAGATTTATAGGAACCATTAATGGAAAACCCAAATTAGTTCATCCGGTTGTGTCGGAGGAATATGACCATCACGAAGGCTTGAATGTAATTAATTCAGCGAAAGAAACTTTGAAGTGCGTATACATATCCAACTCTTTAGCCAATAACCATGTAAATTTACAATCTTAGCGGAAGAGCGAGGTTATGACGTAGAGTTGCAAAGGCCATAGATCAATACCCAAATGAACTATCACTTTGTCCAAAACCTACGGTAAATCAGCCAAAATAATGTCAAATGTTTGTTGAAACAACATGACAAATAATAAATAAATATGTTTGATCTTGGTTTATTCGGCAATCCAATTTTCAATGGATAAAGGATCAATGCATTTTTGAATCACCAATTTCAATGTATTTTTATTCACCATTTAAGTTCATAAATTGTCTAGAGATCAACACCCACATTTGGCAGCAAATCCTTGGAAAATAAATGTAATTTTTTTAAACCCGCTAAAACAATAGATTTTGGGGGTTTAAAACCTCTTTATTTTCACACAGACCATGAAAGAAAGAGGAGCATAAATTTTTTGAATCTTTACGAAAATATTTTTGGCAATCCACCTATAAGGAGGCCAGCCATATAGAAAGACCTCTCTTTCAATTTGTAGGAACCAATACCGTTTGTAAGGAAGCTAGGCAAACAACATGGGAAAATATATTTTACCAACTATTCAATAATTTATCAAACTTAGCAATAGCTTGAGACCACGATGTTAATTTATATAAACAGTAGCCCACATCCTTGACCAAACCATGTCTTACCATTTGAAGGTGTCTCATCTCCACCATAGGCTTCGTTTAAGATACTTGTGAGAGTGACTTGTAGGAGAGTTATTTGAGTAACTTTTCATATTTTAGAGAACCATGAATTGAGGTGTATATGAGATATATGGTAGATATATTCTTGTAATGGCTTCCTTTACTGTGGTATTCAATGGTAGTGCTTCAAACCCTCACAATTGTCCTTAATGCAAATAGGACCATTTTTCTTATAGCTTCTTCTTTAGTTTCGATTTTGTTAAACATAACTTAAACTTGAAAACTAGAGTATTATTTTCATCTTGAGAAAAATCTATCTTGCAGTATGGTACCCAATAGCACATGTCCATGTCCTATTGGTAATAGCCTTCACTCTTTCCATTGTCATAATTTTGAATAAAACTTATTAGGAAGTCTGCATAATTATATATTAGAATCTCTCTGCAGTTCTTAGTTTGATTTTGATGTTTGTATATGCTCATCTTCAGTGCTTCTGTTCAGTTTGTGTCCTCATTATGTACATTTATAATTTGTATGTTGTATGTACCATTGATTGAATCTTACACAATTCATCCCTTATTTATAGATTTTTGATATTAGCCATTTATCGTTGCTCCACTTTTTGCACATTGTTAGATAGAAAAGACTTTTATAGTGGATATTGTAACTATCTGTATATTATGAAAGGATTATTATTATAGAAAATGATTTTTTGCTATATGTTTATGCTCTTTGCCATATTGTGCATGTAAATGTATGAAGTTTTAAATTGTTTTATTATTTTTACTATGGTGGATGTGATTTTGATTGAAAATGCTTCTTTTTTCTATTTATTACTTAAAAAGAAAATATTAGAAAAATTGTTGCTTTAAGCCTTGGAATTTACAATCAAAATTAGAAAATGTATTTTTATCTATTTAATATTGTTTGATTTTATCTGTATGTCCTTTTTACATATATCTAGAATAATATTATTTGTAGTTTACAGTTTTCGTAACATTTTACTACCCTCAATCAAAATCTCACAAAATAATAATCGGTCCATTATAATATCTGATAGACTAGCCAACTCAAAATATAGTATTGCAAATCCATGGCTAAGTTAGATGAGGAGAGCCTATTATTACTTATTATTGTATCCGTATTGGGGTTGCAAGTTCTATGGGTTGAAAGAACATACCAAGCAATTTGACATATGACCTCTCTTTTTTCATAGATAAATTTCATTCTTTTGTAGCTATGGATTTGAGAAAAATACATCTTGGCTGGAGTAATAAAGAGAAGCCTTAACAATTAATTAAACATGAACAACTATTAAATGTGGGTAACCAAGTAGCATCAAAACAAACGAATAAATCACCAAGGCTATTAGTGATAAATAATAAACATTCTAGGATACTTTAATTATATAAAATAATTTTACTAAATCACTAGATGGTACGTTACAATAACAAACACAAAAACAGCCTGCTTCAACAATCCATTATCATAAAACATATGGTCTTGAATGAGTTTTGGACTCTTTATATATAAATGTACACTGGTAACAATGTATTTTAAATATAAAACTTTAATCCATATAACTTAACTTATTAACACAATAAGGTCTAATTTTACTCTTTGTATACAATAGAAAATGATTATTCCCAAATCTCATGCCTTTCTCATGTTATTTTATAGCTTGTAATTTGGAAAAGAAAATAGGAGAGGCTGAGAAATGTAGAAATATAAGTATAATGACTTTAGCATGAAAATAGAAACATATTGACTTACACACTGTATATCTAGACAATCAACAGTTATTTTCTATAGTCCTTGGAGACAAACAACCCTAAAAAGTAATGATGCTCTAGAATCTTACATTTTCTAAATCATATGGGAGAAAAACAACACCAAAATGTAACATTCTCTACTCTCTCTTTTATGGTATGGAAAATATGCTTGAGTACAAAGAAAGAGGTAACTCTCAGTTATTTAAGACTTTAACAGCAAGGTTTACTACAAACATAACTGTACATTTTCTCTCTAACTACATGCTAGTTGTATTTTCAACTATGGAACAAACACAATAACACAAAAATGAACTCATTCCTCCTGGTAGTCAAATGTTATTGTACAAACAGTAATAATAGGTAGGTCAAACTCTGTTAATGACATTACCTTTGAGTTTGTGATTTAATTATTTGAGGTCTTGTTAAAATTCTGCCTTTACCTTTCCTTTGCAGTAATGGGGGCTAAAATGTTATTTCTCCCTTTCATGACCTAGTCAACTTTTTTTGGCAATTATCATTTGAAAAATAATTTGTAAATGGATTTCTATTTTCCACACATTCTCTCAACCATATCAAAAGCCTTCTTATAATATTTGGAAACTAAGGTCTTTCCCCATACAAATATGTTCTTTTAAAACATGTTTTCTTGGTGATATGGGTGATTTAGAAATAATTGGGCAAAATTCCTCCATTTTAATATAACAATATATTTGGTTCCATTACCACTAAGCCAGAAATTTTAAATTCAAACAAGATTTTAATATATAACTAAATCTGCAAAAAGAATAAAATAATTTTATATTTAAAGTTTGTGGATTCAGGCATTGGCAACTTTACCATGATCTATTTCAAATTTAAAAACAATAGTTTGAGTCCTGGTGAATTTGATGAAGTACATCACATTTCTCCCCCAGCACAATTACACAGTCTGAGTTAAATTTACTTGACCCCAAAGCTTGGATTTCCCTCTAGAATCTTAGGAACCTCTACAAGGTTGACTTGAAAACATAGTTTTCCTTAGGTTTTCTCCTTTGGTTTTATGTCAAACTTGGATAACCTACGAGTTCAATATCCTTCTTTTCATTTTTTATCCCTCATATAACCATAATATATTTGAAATGGAGCTAGTAACTCATCAGTATGCAAATCCACAGCAATAGTTAGATGAGGATTACATATAGTGTGATGACATTTGGACTCTTTAGAATATACTGTCTAAAGGTCAGGCCCTCGTCAAGACCATATGTAATACATAAGCGTCCTCATTTAATATATAAAACTTCAATGAGTCTTTGCAATGTCTCCTCACTTCCTTAACTCCAACCATGCTTCTGTTTACAAGTGAAATGAACATGGAAGACACGTGGCCTCTACATATATACCAATTATGCCTCCCCCAAACTCTGATACTCACAAAGACAATAGTGAAATATATACACAAATCAGTTTCAATCATGTAGCCACTACTACATAAGGGGTTTTAAGACAATATTTAAGACAATTTTTGGTCGTTATGTAAGTGTAATACCAAATTTGTCTCTATAAAAGACAATAGTTGAATTAAAGACCTCTTCTGGCACATGGAGACAATGTCTTTAATCCTATCTTGTTGCTCTCTCTAGAATATGTAAAACAATGAATCTGGAAAATATCTTACAAAGCTAAAATAAATCAATATAAATTATTTAATTAAAAATCCACAATATCACTTGGTTTCAGAAACATAGTTCTTTATTATTGAACTCGAGCAATGGGTGAAGGGAATTAACATTGTATTTATCTCACGGCGAGCGCGGAAATATGTTATTATATGTTACTTAACCAGAAAGCTTGAAGAGCACAACGTTGAGGTAGATCACATTTTCTAGTTGAACCGTATTGATTTAATGATATATGGTTTAGAAAGAATTTTATTGTTTAATTGTTTGCTTAGAATGCTCCTTGTGTTGTTCATAATAGTCTTAGTAAAAATCAGATGTAAAATATTGTATATATAAGACCAAGGTTGAGGGGTCACATATTGGAAGTTGAATGTTGGAAAAAACATTTTAGTGGATTTTTATTTAGGTTAATATGGATTGAAAAAATTAACAAAAGGAATGCAAAAGTTTTTTAAAAGGCAAAGTGACATTTATTTATGAAAATAATGGAAATTAGGAAAGGAGAGGTGAGAGGTCAAAGGTTGCATCGAAGGGAAAAATGAAGGAAAATAATGAAAATTGAAGAAAATAGAGCCTCATTAATAAAAGAAACATAGGATGGATGATAAAAGCTTTATCACCACATTTTTTATTTATCTATTATTCTTCCCTCTCTCTCTCTCTCTCTCTCATGCTCTTAGATACATATATTTTTCTTGGAGCATTGTTTTAAAGTGTATATGGTTATTTAAGACGAAGGAAAATGAAGATAAAGAAAACATAGTCACTCCCTGAGATCAACAACTACAACAGTTTTGGATACTGAGGTATTGAAGCTGCATGTTGTTTTCCCCACTAGTTTTGGCATGCATAGTGTTTGCATGTAGTTTTCTAGTCTTTCCATTCTGAGAGATAACCATGGTGTTGTAGGATTATTTCCATTGATTGTTTCATATTGGTTCTCATGATTGCTGAAATTGAGAATTTGATTATTGGATTTCACTTGGAAGCCTTGCTTGGATAAATGATTTGGAAGCCTGTGGAAAAATGGGCTGAATTGAGCACTCTTGGAAGCACGGGTTGGACAAACGTAGAAAGCCCTGAGGTGGGTTGATTACTAGATTTGGAAACCTTGTTGAATAAACGATATAAATGGTTGGGTTGAGTTACTGATCTTGAAGCCCACAAGTTTGTTTTAAAGACTTTGGAGGCCTAGAACAACTTGGATAGATAAATCACATTCGTTTTGATTCTCGATCATGAGATGGAATCACTAGTTGTGTAGAGTTGAGGAGTTGTTTGTCCCATGAAAGTTGTGGATTGGTTGTAGTTAAGTCTTTGCTTGATGAGATCCCACATTCAATATGGAATATGGCATAGGGGTGATTGGGTGAAGAGATATTTGGCTCACTGACATAAAGGTTGGGTGGAACGTGGAAGTTATTCGAGTTAGTTTCTACATTCGGTAATGAACAACTCATTCCCTTGGTATTTGGTATGCAAATGGAATGATTATATGTGAATTTTATTATTGTTGTATCTATGTTCTATTGATATTGTGTTGGTTATGAGCATGCATTTTTGTTGATGATGTATATCTCTCCCAAATGTTTTTACTTGTAAGTAGACACAAAATGTATATGGTAAAATAGATTTTATTGGAATAATGTTGGCAAATTCAATGTTTTTAGCGAAATAGGTTGAAAAATTTCTATCATGGCTAGGTTAGTTAAATGGATTCTTGATGATGTGGTTTTTTTACAGTATCATTTCCTATTATTATTTATCATCTCTTAAATTTTCATGAAGTTTTGGGTAGTGACCTAGGCTAAATATTCAAGTGCTCAAATTCAGATCACATTGGAGACAAAGGCGAGGTTGAATGAAGGTAGTTTATTCTTATGGTTCTTAGCCTCCCCAACCATATAATAGCAGATATTTTCCTATGCTTATGGCTCAATGGGGCCAAAATGCCGGTGTGACCACAGGGTAGAAACTCAAAAGGGATGGGTTATCTGAAGTGTCATTAGTGATGTAAGTTATGTATGTTGTTTCACTGTTGCTAACAATATATCACCTGAAGAGTTGTAGGCACTATATTAGCCTCTCATCAAATTTTCACCTGAGTTGGGCAGTTAGCAGTGAATATCTTCAGGAAGAACAGTATCGGAGTAGGGTTGCACTTTTATTGGGTGGTGTTTTAGTTTTTTTTTTCTCTTTTTATAAATATAATTACAGATTGAAGGTATCAAAACATGGTTAACCATGGCCTAGACGATCGGTGTGTTGGTCATGCAACACTGTAAGACCATATATATCCATATCATGGCATATTTTACCATTTCATCAATGTTGTGTTAGCCATGCTAGAAGTGGTGTCCATATGGAAGTATTGATGTTGTTGTTGTCAACATGTTTTCATGGTGTATGGATCATTATGTGTTGCTCATGCTTCTTTATTGTTCCTTTGTCCCTTTACATATTGTAACATATTTTGTATTTTCTTGTATATAAGTTTGCTGCAGTGTGTCTTCTACGGTATCCGTGTATTCTTGCTTGTGTGATGTGTATCTTGAAAATGTGTGTCATTCATGATTGGTCATACATATGAAGTGGGTACATATATGCAAAGTTTTCCATGGTTTGCTTGAGGAGTTTGTTGTTCTATAAGGACTGCTTTTATACAGTGAGATCATCAGCAGAGTAGTATTGTTATGTATGATTTCTTTATGATGGCTAAGATAAGTGGAGATACAAATCAAATAAAAATGAATTTCAACAATGGATTGTAGGGTAGAAGATCATCATACAAACGCTTGTGTTTGGCATGTGGTATGTGATTCATGGTTGTTGCTTAAGCATTAGGTTACTTATATGTGTCATTCTATTATTATTATAGTTTGTATCGCATTAATTCTAGTTAGATCAACATAGTCTGTGCATTATCAGTTTGTATATTCTTCATGTATTCAATTTTGAGTTTATACATGATAGATGTAACTTAATGGTGTGATCTATATGTTCATGCGTTAGATTAATTCTTTGCCTTCATTGTTATTAGCTTGATGACTATGTTGTATGTTGTTGATGAGCATATTTTATGGGTTAACTTGTTGTTGTTGTATGATGGTGCAATGAATGATTGTATCTTTGTTGATGAGCATGAGATATAACTTGTTGTTGTTACATGATAGTGACTTTATGATTAAGGTTATTTAATTATATATTGATGTGATATATGTATTTATTTATATTGGTCATGCGGATATGGTTATGTTGTATTGCGTATGATCCATATATCCTAAATATCAACATTTGCAATATATCTGAACTAACGCATATGTATATTCATATCAATGAAAAATGTTTATGAGTCTATGATGTGAGTATGTTAAGTTAATTCTTTTATAAAAATAATTATCTTATTAGTGTTTAGTGATATAATTAATAGAGTTATATCATGGTAATCAGGTACCTTGTATGAATAAAGACAACCCTATGAGATACATTAAAATTATGATTTTTCACCTACTTATCTAAGTGGTATAATTGTTTGAATATATACGTCTATTGATCATTTAGTCATTTTTATGTATATTATATCATCTATCTATCGTTTAATGTTTGATTAATCACATGATATGGGTATATATATGTATGTATCTGTGATAATGATATTGTTTTAAAATAGGTTATATGTATGTATGTGTTGAGATAGTTGATATATACTTGAGTGTATGTATTGTTGATAGTTGTGTATTATCTAATGTGAATATTGAATTTTATTTGATTGTTAATTATGAAATGGTTGTTAGTCTTGGTAAGAATTTTATTTAATTGATATATATGTTGCATTGATGTTTGTTTTATCTGAGGAATATGTCATTTAGATTAGGAGGTCAACATTGTTGGAAAGTGTAATAGGTTTAGTCTACATAATGACTTTTAATTGTAATTTATGTAATGAAAGACAAAGATAATAAGATATTTCATAGTACTGTTGAAGTTTCATGAAAGGAGTTTTTATTTAAATAATCTTTCTTCCAAATGTCTTTGGGGACACTACATCTTGTCATGATATAATTAAGAGTCATGAATGGTCATGTTACACTTATAAAAAGGAAAAATGTTGATGTATATATATGCTCAAAGACCTTGTCTTCATATATGAAATTGGCTCCAGAAAGTATGTTTAATATTTTCTCAGAGTAAAAATTGACCTACCTCAGGATGCTATGTTAACTAAAACAAAGTGGAACCTATAAATAAAGAGGCTGTAACCTCATTTGTATATATCCTTGGAAAAGGTTTTTAATTCATATACGATGTTGTAGTGTGTAAAGTTGAATCTCCTCATGAGATAAAATTCTACTGAATCACAGAAAAGATATCAATTAAATGACGTTATACAGGATAATTTTTAATAAAGATGTAGAAGTTTCGATTTGTAGCTAATCTGAAGAAAGTTATGATAAGGTTAAGAGGAGGACATCTTGACAATGGGTACTCTATATTTGGGCTCTCATATATCTCACATATTTCAGTACATGAGTGTAGAAATGGAAAAGGAGGTCAATATCGGGGCCTTCTGGTTTCTTGGGTCCTGTAATCCATGTAAAAATATATATAAGACCATGGTTTATAGGACACATAATGAATTCCAGATATTTGGAAAAAATAATATAATTGAGTTTTTATTTTTTGTTATTATGGCTAATAAAATTGGAAAAGGCAATGGAAAAGTCTTTATAAGGAAAAGTGGCATTTATTGGCATTTATTTGAAAATATTGAAGTGGAAAATGGAGGTGAGAGAGGTCACAGAGTTAAGAAGGTAGGGGAGGAAAATGAAGGAAAACAATAGAAAATGAAGAAAATGAATTCATCATTCAATAAATGATTATGTTGATCTTGGTGACTTTTATCATTTGCATTTTAAGAGAATGTTGTCATTATTATTTCTCTCTCTCTCTCTCCTTGATCTTGTATACCATAGGAAGTTTTATTGGAGCACTCTTTGAGAGTGTGGATGCTTGATGATTTGGAGCAAGAAGGAAAAATAAGAGAGAAATCAAAATCGGTCATCGGGATCAACCATGCTTTGGGTTTTGATTGCATCATTAGGGTTAATGTATGTTTTCCTCACTAGTTTTGGCATCCATGGTGTGTGCATGTGGATTTGCACTAGACTTTCCATTTCTCAGTATGCCAGTGTTTTGGAGATTGTTTCCATTGATTTTCCTCGTTGGTTCTCATTATTCCTTTATGTTTGTGGGTTGAGTTATTAGTTCCTAGAAGCCTTGGTTGGGTATTACTTGGGAAGCCTCGTGGAAAATTGTGGGTTGGGTGCTACCTCTTGACCTTGTTGGACAAACTCTTTTGACTTTACTAAGTGTGTTGAGTTACTAGTCTAAGAAACAGTTGAACAGAAGTATTTCTAGAAGCCTTGTAACAATTGGGGTTGAGCTACTAGTCCAAGAAGACCTAGTTGGAACAAACCTTTCTGGAGGCTTGGAACAACTTGGATGAAGACCAATCACGTGGTTTGATGTCGATCTTGAAGTGGAATCCTTTGGTTGAGGGTTCATGTAGTTTTGGCTATAAGCCCTAGATTTCTTGTGATTGGTGTGCTTGATGGGATCCTACATTCATGCTTGTAATGTTATACGATGGTAATTGGGTGGTTTTGTCGAGCATTAGGTAAAGTCTCTGCTTGATTCTAGAATTTAGTAATAAAAATTCATTCCCTTGGTATTTCGCCTTGAAAATGTCACAGGTTGTCTCATGTATATCTGTTTATTGTGTATATATAATTATTTATATTGATATTGTGTTGGTTATGAGCATGCATTTTTATAGTGATGTTGTATGGCTCTCCCCAGAAATGTTTTACACTGTAAATGAATAAAAAATGTATCTTATGTTCAAATAGATTGTATTGGTGTTAATTATGTAGGAGAGAAATGATTCTTAGTGATTCTATGATAAGTATGTGATGTCTGGATTGGGGACAAAAAATTGTAAAAAACTAAAGATTGCTGAGAATCACACCAAACTAGAATGATTGGATGGGTCATACCATGAATAAACAACGTTTCATTGAAAACTGACTGTATGTCAAGATTACGAGCATGTTAATTAATTTATAAATACAAGGCCAAAAAGGGTCAAACGGGGCCAAAGTGAAATTTTGGGTTTTACATGCCAATATGATTATAAAAGTTTCATTAGTGATGGCACACAATTTCTAGGCACATGGCACAATTTAATTGGTTGTTGACGAACCAATTGGAGGTGTGGAAACACACAGCTAGCCCAAAGGCCACCATGTGTACCTTTGAAAGGCCTAATTATTGGATTTGGGTAGGTAAAATTCTATATTTGAATGGGCAGAATTTTTTGTGTATGTGACTGAGGTGGGGGGTTAGAATTGAACCCATCCTCCCTCACTTTCTAACCAGCATGATTACCACTGTACATGTAACCTTGGGTTTGAACTCATATGGAAATGAATCCTTATTTGATTGTTACCAAAGGTTTAAATGAGGTTTAAAAGACACAAACCCTTACTGTGGGTGAGCTATGACAGATATAAACAGATCCAACCTGTTGACGTGTACTAATATGGGATTAATTATCATAACTAAGAAGTTAAATCACTAATCCAATCGGCAGATATAGATTTTGTTAATTGCATGATTAGTGCCTGTCATTTAATCTACTTAACCTTAACTTAAACCAATAGTTTAATATGGCGGAAAGTAGTGAACTAAATTCGGTGATCACTCCAAAATCGGGAGGTTAACGGAGTTTCTCAGTTGGAGAGGTTTCGTGAGAAAACAAAAGCCCATCATTGCTCTTTAACTGTTTGCATCTAGAAGAGTCATTACGAGATTATTTGGATGCTCTGGGAGACAATCAGTATAGGTTACCAGGCATAGAACACTGCATGAATAATTTTTACTTTGAAGATTAAAGAAACGCCAGACGAGTGGGAGGGAGAGTCATCCTAGTCCCATGAACCATTTTAGAGCTTGAAGAAGAGTCTATTTTAAGGTTTTTGGGTCTTAAAAGGCAAATGGAGCAGGTTGTAAAGCCATTGGATCATTTTGAACAACAGTCAGGGCTCATTACCATTAATCAAAGGCTAGCTGGATAAAACGAGTCCATGGAGATGTAGCCCGAAGGAGAGGTGAACTCCATTATCAACTATTGTATATGCATTTTGTGTGTGTTAATTTTCCCAAATTTATTTTCTATACATGTACTTTTGAACTATTCTATTGAATAAATTTGTCATAAATACAAAAACTTGATACCTAGCGCACTCACATAAAGCTGACTAGTGAGATGATCACTAAGAACTTTTTTATATTATAGAAGAACTACTGCACCAGAAAAACTAGTTTTTTTACCTTACTGGATCAATTGGTATGAAAAAAATTTGACGTCATTTCACTTCAACATTAGCTAGAAAAATTAGCTATTTTTTTTAATTTGTGGAAGGAGAATTTAATTGTGTGCAAGTTTATGTGTGAAGGTCAACATTGAGACCTTCTCGGTTCTAAAATCACAACAAAGAAGATTTTTATGCATTACAATTGTGATGACAATTTCATTATTCTTCTAATCAATCTTCACGTGGCAACTCTTTGGTGAGGTTGCATAAATTATACATCATGAATGATATGGTGCAAGAGTGTACGAAGATATGAGGGAGATAATTATACCTCAAAATGATTGATGGCCATGAAAGAGGAGAAGAAAAGACATCTTGAAAATATGCATGAGATGGAGAACTCAACTCATGATGCAAAAACAGGCCAAGTATGGGCTTTAGCTTGGTATATAAATCAAGACATCTTCTATTTCTTCTCAAGATGAATGCTAGGTTCTTTTAAAATACACACTAGAGGACGGGTCAAAATTATTGAGTAAAAATGAGCTGTAAGGTAGGGATGGAAAAAACATACAGAAGGCATAGTTGAGCCAATTGTTGTTGAGAAAGGCTTAGGTGTTGCGTCTCTGACCTTGACTTATGATGTAAAATGCTCCAAACCCAAGGAGGACATGAAGGTGTTTAAAAGGACTTTAATTTCATGTTCTGTGCTAAACTTGTATGAAGGTTGTGTTCATGGGGAATGAAAACTTTCATACACTTTACGAGGAGATTCCCATAAACATGAAACTAATGTAAATTGTAAAAAAGAGGATGCTAATAGATCTAATGTCATTGAATGCATTGTTGGTATTCCTAAAAGAGGCACTACCTCATCAAATTCACCTCTTAGAAGAGAAATTAAAAAAGGTGAATATGCAAGGTATAAATATGCCTTTAATAAATTTCTTTTATTTATGATAAACATCGTAAATCTTCACATAAGGTTTGGAGAAATTTTGCATGTTTCTTTTTTGTGGTTTGAATAACCATATTGTTTCAAGATATTGGAATAATTTTTCCATGAAAACTATCTAAACAAGGGAGAGCGGAAATACAAGGTCGATTGGATAATGCAAATCATGTTGAAAAAGAGAATCTGGTGTGTTGCACTCATTGTATTAGCGGGGGTCATCTTGTAGACAAGTGTTGGAATTTGTATCAAACAAGTCATCACGACATTTGAACTAAGGTGAGAGAGAGATTTAGAAAATAGTTGAAAATAGGATTCCATAATTGATGTGGTCAGGGATGGATTCACATGATGATATACATGAAGAAGCGCCATTGAATACTCTTGATTCATATTTCTCAACCTATTGGTAAATTCACATTAGTTTTGATGATTGATGCAAATCCCACCTATTTGATGGATTTCTTTGCCAATTGAATGCATTTATTTTCTCTTGAAAGTATCTTGCATATTGTGTTTACGCTAGGAAGGTGTTTGAAAGAGAGTATGTTGAATCACTTTGTTTATCATATATGTTGTCAGCTTGAGAGTGCATAAATGGTTGCCTTGCATGAGTATTTAGCTGTTAATAAATTGATTGTTACCATCATGTCATATCGACCCAAAGTCGAGTTGTTTGAAGAGGCATGTTTCCTACTGAGCTTGTGTTCCCAGGTCAATGGTTTATACATCGAGATATATGAGTACATGGATATGTTCACATGATATTGATATTTTTTTTTCTTTTAAGGAGAAAAAGTTCATGTCAATCAAATTCATGTTTCTTGTGAAGTGTTTTTTAGATTGATGGTTGTAATTTGTGACAAGATGTTGTAGGAATTTGGAAGGTCCGGTCTTGAGCGGGAACTCGTGACAGCCTTCATTCCCAAATCCTGGCATGAGCATCATGTCAACCCTAGAGGATGATGGACAAGGCAGACAAGATGCCAAAATTTGCATCAAAATAGTAGCCATTGTAGACCATTTCATGTGTTGATGCCCGAAGCGAAAGTGATGGAAAATGCATTCTTCCGGATAGAATTTATAACCTTGGAGGTAAAGAATGGTCAATTTTAACTGTTGTGATTCATAGGATTTTAGAACTTATTTCTATATTTCCTGGAATTGACAATTGAAGAAGTGGTTTTAAAAGAAGCTTGCATCGAATGCATGTTTGTGCGAAAGGAGGAGCACTTGATTCTCAACTTTGGGGAGCTGTTAAATTAGTTTTCCACATGCTATGAGGGATCCTTTTGGTATAAAGATTATTAAATTAGATGTGAAGTAGCCAAAAGTGTTGGATTGGGTCAACAAAGAAAGGGCGTGGTTGAAGTACCCGGCCATTTTAGAAGGCAAAGGCATGTCGGTGAACCCAAGTGGTTTTCATGGTGATTTTTCTAAGTAGAACCAAAATTTGGTAGAACTTTGAAAGAAGAGTATTCAACTATCATATACAATATATTTCTGGGTCAAAATCCTATAAGTGGGAAGGAGTGATCGGAGGGCTAAATTGTGGGAAAAATTTGCCAAAAATTCAATGTGCTCATAATCACACCAAACCCAGGCTTCGATTGGATAGAACTCATCAGAGAGAATTTGGTGCACTTAGTTTCATCAAAGAGTGACTTCGTATAGAAATTTGAAACTGTAGCTAACGACAAACAAGAAGAACTTAAAAAAAGAGTCAAAGGTCAAAAATTGAGTACAGGGATTTTCCACTACATGGCAAATATTTGACAAGTGTCGGATGATGATGGCCATTTACAGTGCATGGGGAAATTTGGTGGGACATAGAAAACAGATATGTTCTAACAGCATTGCTAACCACCCAAAGAGCTACCACATGACCCCAAAACCAGAATTTATTAAGGTTAAAAAGTTGAGGTGGAATTCTATATGTTTAGATGAACAGATTTTTTTTACGTGGCTAGGTGGAGGTCGGGGTTGAATTAGTGACCTACAACACCTGTCCATAAAGTGTATATACAACATGGGTCTTAAGCGATATGGCAATGAACACTTATTTTATTGTACCAAAGGTTTGGGTGTGGTTTAAAAAGACAACCCTTCACATGATACCATCGGCACATGACAGCGCAAGGACATATATGGTGACCTTTGTACCAAGATAGGATTAAAATTATCCCATAACCAAGGATTAGTTAACAGCAAGACACAATATGATTTAACTAAACTTGTTCCTTAATCAACTAGAAGTTTTGCTCATAGTAAAAGAACTCATGGTAGAGCCTTAAACTCATTACAGAACTTTCAAAATTAGAAGGATTAACTGAGTTTCTCCAACTTTGGAGAAATTTTCTGGAAAGCTAAAGAAACCTTAAATTTTCATATTCAGGCAAATTTTGACAGAAAGGTCATTTCTAGAAAGATTTGGACAGTCAAGAGCATGATGGCATAGGTTTGGAGGCATTGGATAATTTGTAAAGTGATTTTTCCCACTTAAAATATTAAAGAAATCGAGGGCCACTAGGGAGAGGAGGTCATGCCTAGTCCACTTGAAGACCATTTTTGAACCTTAGAAGAGTCTCTTGAAGGTTTTTGGGTCCTTTAAAATCCAGATGGAGAAGAGTTGTAAATTTGAGCACGCAGGTGCATGTAATCGAGAGAATCTACCATTAATCTAAAGGAGCCTAACCGGTGACGGTCCATGGAGATATAGCCTGGGGAGGGTAGAACTCTATTCACTCAACTATTATTTATAATGTCTGTTATAAATATTGTTCTTTGCAATTTATTTTTTTAAATGTGTTTTTAAAAACTACCGTGAAAATTGCTCATAAAGAATAACAAGCCTTGACATGCATAAATTGGCTAATTTGAGACAATCCTAAACACATTTTCAACACGATGAGGACTGAGAAAAAACTGAATTTTCATATTCAAATTAATGTGAACCTATACTTAAATGTATTGTTTACACTGTAGTTAATATTTGTGACTATGTTGAAAAAATGCAGTCTTGACTGGGAGGGTACAAATGGTTCTTGTCAATGTGATTTCTTCCATATCATTGTCCTATTGTTATTTATCATCCATTGATTTTTCAAGGCAGATCAGTGGTGAGGCAATTGAGGGTAGGATATTAGAAAATATATTCACCATGGAGCCTTGAATTTCCATGCATCAAAATTCTAGTGGTCTTCCCATTGCTTGTGTGGTTGAACACGTCTGAAAGGATCTTTTCTTGGAAAATGTCTTAGAAAGGCCACCTTTCATGAGAAGGAAAAACGACTTGAGGATCCTTGGGCAATTTCACACAAACATGTGGACCATTCCTCTATTATGACAACAACCATAAGTACTATGTAATATTTTTTGATGAATTTTCTCATAGTGTTGGATCTCTTCATGCATAAGAAAAATTAGACATTCTCTAAGCTTCTTGAGTTTAAGACACTCGTGGAGAAAAGTGGAAGCAGAGGTGAAAGGATCTTAGAGGTTTAATTGTGGAGAATAATCTCTAGTAGTTACAAGAGAGGTACATCAAAGAAAGGAATTCGAAGAGAAGAACCAGTAGCGCCTCATAACCACCGCGGAATGGGGTGTAGAAAATTAACAGAATGATCATGGTCTGACAGGCAGTGCCCATGATAGAACTCTGATACACATATGTCTGAAGAAAATCTGTTTCACCACAGTGTTGTGCATAATGCGTTTCCTCCTCCAGAATGTAGCATGAGTACTGCTTGAAGAGATTTCTTGTGCAGAAACTGGTGTTTATTTGAGACTTTAATATTTTGGCTCATCTTTGTATGCATGTGACAAGATTTTCAGAAGAAGTCGGAACCAACGGTAGAGATCAGAGAATTTTTGTGAGGTATGTTGAAAACATTTTCATCATTATCAGTGTACCAAACAAAAAATTGGAATGTTAATGTGGCAGTATATAAAATTTTGCAGGGGAAAATATCTGGTTGTTCCTAGAAGTTCAACACATGCAAAGGAGAATTGTTGGTTTCCAAGTATGAACATAAATATGTGGATCATCCACATGCGGAGGATCATCGAGTGGAGGAAAACACTAATTGAGAGCCATCCATAAAAAATGGCAGAAGGTGCACACACATAAGCTAATAGCTTAGACTTGATCTTGCAGAGGTAGGAGCCTATTTATAGCAGGCAGAAACAATCTCCTCACAATTCAGATTATATATCTCTTATGGCATTATTATGAATGAACCATCTTCATTTTAGGAAGTAGTGTAGCAACCAACTTGGGTTGATCTCACAATGATGAGAAAGTATGACTCCATTGTCAAGAGCAATTCATGGGACAATGTCAATTAAATGATAGAATGGTTGGATGAGATGGATCTAGAAGGTAACAAAAGCTATTAATGGGAGTGTGGAGAAATACAGAAGAAATTTGGCATGGCAGGGGATTTCTACAATGAAGCAAATGAGTCCATATTGATATTTTCCACATAGTGAGTGTACCCTCATCTGGAAAGATCCATCCTTGCACTCTTAGTGTGGGCTGTGCATTCATGGATGGATGTGAAAATTATATTTCTTAAGTAGGATTATATTGAAGGCAGTATACATGAAAATATAAAGGTTTCAATATCTGAATTCTTGAGTATATTATTTTCAGTTAAAGAACATTTTATAGAGTTGAAGAAATCCTAGTGCTTGGTACACTCAGATGAATGGCCTAATACTCTTGGATTGGGCTTCACAAGTGAAGGAGATATGCAAGATTATATGATTTGGTTGAGGGTAAACTATTGATTATTTAATTCTTTTATGTTGATGATCTAATTTATTTGATGGTATGATGCAACTATTGAGAAGATGTTGCAAGGAGTTAGGCGTACATGGGTCTCCTTCATTGCTCTTCTTGGATTGGAAATATGGCAGCAGATTAGTGAAATTTTTGTCTCAGAAGCAATATGAAATCAGATAAGTTCATAGAAGTACGACCTGGATACTTTCTCTTCAGAAATTTGGATGAAAGGGATACTACGCTAAAGAATTAGTGGATGCTACTATCTATGTAGTTAGTTGGTTCAACTGATGTATCTATTAAACACTGGAACCATTCTCTCGTAGTTAACAATTTGAGTTGAATATAATCCTACCAATCTATTTTGGAAGGAGAGGAGGAATGCCCAGGTCACCAGAGGAAATAATTATGGTCTATGGTACGTACGAATAGAGGTCAAGCTTCAAGGCTTCATGAATGTAGATTGGGCGAAGGCATTCAGAATACAAATAGAAAGAGATATTGAGGAGAAGATCATTATTTGTCGAGATCGACCATTTGTTGAAACCGCGAGCTCAACGTCTGTTGCATTCGGGGATTTGATGAGACGAATATGGCAGCAAGTGTTTGCATGTAAGTTATAATTGAAAAGACCTTGAGTTGTGTTTGGCTCTTAGATAATCAACGGTATTCATTGTGATAACTTAGTTGCATTAAAATCTTGATTGATCTTGTGTTTCATGATAGGCACAAGCATATAATATACGGTACCATCATCTCGGAGATTGTGTGGAAGAGAATCATGTTTCTTGATGCATTCCCTGGAGAGAAGATCGGTATAGGATATTCTAATAGAATGCTATTAATGGCATATTCAAAATCACAGTAGATGTAGGATCGGGGATGAAGGATAATCCTTTCTTGTTGGAGAATTGTTTAGTTAACAAAAATCATGAGTCACTAAGCCATTAAAGACTACACTGGGGTGGAGCCCAAAAGTGCTATTTTTGGTGAATTCCTATTTTAGTTATCCCTAAGTTAAGATGGAAAATAAAATGTATTCTATTCTCAATAATAACTTGTAATAGTTATTAATAAGTAGGTAACTGATTTCAACTAGTGGATTTCGGTTAAGAGTGATTGGACATATATGAGTAATTCTCGTTGGAACATAGTTCAAAGTGTTGTGGTACAGCTAGTTAAATGGTTGTAATCATTTAACGTTAAGTGGGTTAAACTGGTTATTAAAATAGTTTTAACTTTAGATACACTAGTGAGATAAAGTGAATTAAATATTAATTAAATCACAATTACGATCTCACATACAAGCGAGCATTTACTATTATTAGTTACATGCATGTCGGATCCGGTGGAACCTAGTTGAGATCCGGAGTGAAGGAAGTTGAATATCAATTGTAGGATTATTGGCTTGCACACATGAAAAAAAAAACACCCATTGGGTCGCCCATGATACTAATGAGGCAAGGGGTCGTAATTCCTATCTTTTAGGGAATGCATTCATGAGGTTTGCAAAAACAAGGCTTGGAGCTATTTGGAGGCAATTAAATTTGCCAAGTATTGGCAGGTTTGTATGATGATAGCAAATGAAATTAGTTGAGTACTAGAGGGTTGTTGCATGAAGAGTTTTATATGTAATTGTTTCATGATCCATGCTAAATATAAAATAGAAGATGAGTGGGGTTTTGAGTGAGAAATCTTTTAAATTATCCATGTTGTGTTTGATTTGATTCTTCTTCTGTGTGATTTGGTGATTGTGTTTTACTCCATAAATATTTGTAGAAGTGATTCGGTATTTAACTGGTAATTTTTAGAATGCAAATTGAATCAGAAATACATGCATTTTGTATAATTTCTATAGTTTTGAGGCCTTAAATGACATTTTGTGGGAAAACCTGGAGAAAACATGGGTCCATGGACTAACATTCCTCAATAAAAAGTTGTACTCCTCGGATCTTTCTCTTTCTAACGAGGTTTGAACACATATAAAATGGAGATTTTATGCCAAAGTTACGTCCAGAGAATATTTGATGTACCAAAATACCGAAATGGGGCCCACAATTTTGTACGATTCATCTCCTACGGTTAGGTTTTTCGATGTTTAGGGTTTTCTATTTGTTCTCAATAGTAAATAGGCCTTCAAGCCTCATTTAGCATAGTTCGAAGCTTTTTAGCTACCACATCTCTTCTCGGAGATAAGTTACCGATTATACAACTAGTTTATTTCCATTAGTATGCAAGCATATTTTGTTGATATTAATGAAATAGATATAAAATTTTATTTATCTCTGTGTTTTGCTATCTATTCTGTATTTTATTGCATTAGTGCATAAATGCACATCAATGGTATTAGAGTGGCCTTCTCTTTCTACATTTTTTCTTTGCATACCACCAACAAGGTGGGTATAAGGATCTGGGCTCGATCTAGTGAAACACTGGTGGCTACTTTCAAGCGTGACGACCTCCCATGGTGGAAGAAAATAAATACAGAGATAGGAAGTCTATCAAATATTTCTCTAGGAGAGCTCTGTGAGAAAAAATAGGAATGTGATGATAGATAAATTTTCTTCGATGCTTCAACATTTTTATCAAGATGTGTGGTATTTTTCCATACACTACACACAAAGTTAGAACAGTAAATATTCGGAGAGACATTTGGTGCTCAAGTACCATAGCTCTCTGTAACATTAAGACGAAATGGATTTCTAAACATTACCTCGCAGAATGGAATATCACTATGCGCGAGATTAGAGAAATTTAAGTAGAATAAAGCGAGACTTTGGATCACGCCAATGCGGCCAGAAGGCGCTACGAACCACGAACATGGGCAAAGCTCGCGGGGAACTCGAACACCAAAACAAATCCAAATAGAGCCTTAGAAGTGATGTGAATTTCATAGTAGCCCTATGATAAAAATGATTGTTGCACTCCAAACATTCGTGATGGCGGTGACCGGCTGGTGGAATGTATTGAATGCGAGCTAGAACCGGACATGGGAGATGAAAAAGGGAACAGATCATCTATGTGGACCCCGTGACATTATTTCCACTGCTAATCACAGAGGTAGGATCTCGAGGGATCCATAGGAGTCGGAGTACCTTTTCCATTCGAGATGTGGTGAAGGATTATCCATAAAATTTCTTTACGATAGCGGAAATAAAGAACCACTATTTCAGCGGAGAGTAAAGTGAAATGGCTTGGAATCTATTAACCATAGCACACCCGCAGCCACTGCTATGGGTGGCTTCCTAAGAGAGAATGTCTCGTCTTCCAACATTCTTTCACCCAACATCAAGCCATTCATGGATGAAGTCCTTGTATGAATATTTGCTCCTCTTGATGTGGTGATGTATGTGGTATTATACTTGTAGAGGTGAAATTTTGTGTATAAGTCTAGGCCTTGTTCTATGCCATGCTGGGGAAATAATTGTACGGGGATACCAGAGGTAGTACCGCCTCTTGCCATCTCCTTGACTATTGTAAAATAATGTTGTAAGATTGTTTCCCAAACCAAAAAATATATTTTCCTTACAACTGTGGAAAGAAGAAGACGGTGGCCATAGCCTCCAAATAGGGATCCTACATGGCTGGGAGGCAGGATGGAAAAACTCGTGGAGGAGTATGAGGACATTTTCTCCTCATGGCAGGCTTCCCTATACGTAGGACAAACACTCCAATGATCAACCCCCGATTTCTTCATCACTTTGATATTTTCCTTGCCTCATCGCAGCACTACCTGAAAATAATCAACACATGTACTATACAGGGCAACCAAAGTTATTGAACACATCCAACATACACTTGTAGGTCCATGACATCTGGACAAATCAATACAAGAGTTCTTCATTACCCCACTCCTACATGGAGGAACTTAACACAATGGGGACCATTGGCAGGGGAAGGTAGTCCCGGGTGGATATTGGTGGTCATCCACCTATGCCATTAAACCTAACCATCGGTTCTTTCAGGTTAGGTTCAACACAACTTACTATTTTATAGTTTTTCAGGGTCCCAAACTTCAGGAGGCCGTTTTAGGCACTAAATGACAATTCCCCAAGGAAAACCGGGACCAACCTATATATCCATGGATTGATGTTTCTCATAAAGATTGTATTATCAAATATATTTCTAAAGTGTGAGGGCACTAAAAATAGGATCGTATGCTAAGTTACGTTACAGGGAAGATTGATCTTAACCAATTTACCGAAAGCAGGGCCCTGATTTTGGCACTTCATCTCCCTCTTGGTAGGTTTTCAAGTGTTTAGGATTTTCTATTGTTTCAAAACAATAAGTAGGCCTTCTAGCCTCATTATAACATAGTTTAAGGGCTATAGCCACCATATCTTCTCAAGAATAACCTACGGTGCCACCTAGCTAGTTTTATTTCATTGTCATAGCTTTATTTTATTTAACAGTGTCATGAAATGAAGGATTAGTTTTATTTTACTGTCCATTTCAACGTTTATATATTTCTATGTTGATTATGTTCTTGCATAAATCTAAATTAGTGGTATTAGAATAGTCTACTCCTCTGTTTTTCTTTGCATGCCCCCAACGAGGTTAGGGTATAAGGAGTTAGGGCTCGATCTGGTTAACCCTTGCAAGATTAGCCTCTGACCATGACAACCTCCCTTGGTGGATGAAAATGAAAAGCGAGGAAGGAAGAAGATCTATCAAAATATTGCTCGACGAGGCACTTGAGAAAGAAAGGAACACAATGATGGATAAGTTTTCTCGGATGCTTCAACGGCTACCCACACATGACACATCTGCATCAAGAAACCACTCTAGAGGTGCCTCCCCCTTCGAGGTACAAATAAACTTTGAAATTCATGCCATTTTCAACCCAAATGAACATGTGCCATAGATGTATGGTTTAGATTTGTTAGAAAGAAATTATTTCTTAGCTCATGATTTTATAAAGTACAGAAAAGACTCATTTTAGTTCTCAGAAGTCTTAGTCCCCAATATAAAGGCGTTGAAACCTACGCAGAGAAAAATGATTTGAGGGAACCTCTGGATCTTAGTTGCTACACCCTGGAATTCATTCGACGACATCAAGGAACAATATTACCCCATTGGGAGATATCAGCATAAACATCCAATGGGCCACTTCACAGAAATAAAGGGACCAAGATTTGCATTGTTCATTGTTCCCGCCCTTTGCCCGAGGTTGGTAGTAGATTCGGAAGGGGCATTTGGTGCTCAAGTATAACTCTGAACACATTAAAGGAGAAATGAGTTCATCAGCATTACCTCACTTGGCACTAACATATCTCTGCCGCCAAGATCCAAGAAAAAATTCAAGGCAGGAAAAGTGAAGGACTTTGGATGCAGCCAGATACAAAGCTGAGAAGGCTCCTAAACCATAGAATAGTAGGTAGAGCTATAGTGGGGCGACTCGAAAGAGCAAAAATCAAGAAGGACATGGGGAAGTGATGGCTGCAACAACCCCACCCAGGCAAGCACAATCAATGTTGTAGCCATTCGTATCTGATTCGGTTTGTTCACCCGGGGAGAGATATTCACATCTGGCGATGACTGTGCTACAGAACATCAAGCCATTCAAAGATGAGGTATTGTTTGATGTTGCTCTCTTGATTTAGCGATGTGATGAATAAAAATACTATGGAAGAAACATGATGTATTAGTCCTAAGTAGATTACATTATTACTTTGGGAAATAAATTTTGAGGATCTGGGAGGTAGTACCACATCCTACCATCTCTTTGACTATTACAAAATGGCCGTAGTAGCTTTTCCCAAACTAGGAATCTATTTTCATTACAAATCTCTGCAAGGGAAGAAAAATATTGTGGCCATAGCCTTGAAACGGGGGCTACCACACGTGTTGCGGCAGATGAATAAGTCATGGAGGAATACGAGGAGCGTTTTCTCACCCACGAAAGGTTTATCTCACATTTTGTGAGGACAAGCCTCTGCCCAGTCTAGCACAGCACCTTCACTTCTCCTTGTTGACATACCTCGTGTGACTACACATAAATAATCCACACATTAGCAATGTCTAAGGAAATAAATTTATTGACGCATCCCAACATGTCCTCAAGTGCAAATATCACAAATAAAACACAAGTTCAATATGTCAACATCATGGAAGACACGCAATAAGGACCATTGCTTCAGGAGGAGGAATCATCAGTTGATATTGGTGGACACCCATTTATTCCATTTGAACTACCATCGTTCTGGTTTTTTAGTTTCAAACAATTACTTTTTTATGATTTCTTGGGTCTTGGAAATTTTGGAGCCGTTTGAGGCTAAACGGCATTTTTGAAAGCTTGGAGCAACGTGGGTTGATTGGCCAGGTATTCTTGACTCAAAATTTTGTGCTCGGATATATATTTCTAACGAGAGTATTGAGTGTGTGATGTAGAAAGTCTTGTAAAATTATGTCCCAGGGAAATATTTATGTACCATGTTTACTCAAAAGCAGGGCTTGAGTTTTGGCACTTCATCTCTCACAGTTAAGGTTTTTGGATGTTTAAGGTTTTATGTGTTTATCAACAATAAATAATCTTCAACATCATTTCAACACGGTTAGGAGACTGTAGCTGCCATATATTCTTAAGTTCTTCTGAGCACTCTAGCTAGTTTATTTTAAATTACTCTCTATGTGTACACATTGTTGATATTAATGAAATGACGTATTATTTCCATATCTTTGTGTTTATGTCTATTTACGTATTTCATTTCATTCACGGTAATAAATATGTGTCATTCAGTCTTAGGTAGAGAATGAGCAACTCCTTCCTTCCATAGGATTAGTAATGGATGAAGCATAAGATAAAAATAAATAGGAAACACGGCCTTTGTTAGATATTTTTGATGGAGATTGACTTCTAAATGAAGCTAAATAGTACTCTATCGGAGAAAGGTAGAGGAAATTCTTCCTCACCTCCTTGAAAAATATTTTTGGGGCCAAAAGGATCTAATAATGAGAGATATGTGATCTATACTGAATATTCTCTTATTTTCATTCATATTCATGCCTTAAAAGTGGAAAAGTGGAAATAAACATAATCATTTTACTAGTAGGTCTCTCTTGGAAAATTGGGGTTTGAAAAGACTAGGGGGAATGTGAGGGTAAATGAATATCTTTGGGTCTCAAACTCTCACATCAACTAGGTGACATATATATATCCACTATACACATATACCTTTCAACATTAGAAAAGACATAAAAGTATATATAGAAAAAATTTAATGCCTCTCAATTTGACATGATGTTTTTCTATACATTTTATTTGAGGGATTCCATATTAGCTATTACTAATGGAAAATGAGATAAGGCATGTGGAACTATTAGATATTTTATAATGGTAAAATTTGTAACTCTAGATAACAGTTAAATGAGTGAAAGTTAACACCTAGTTGGTTATTAGGATGTGTTATAACCAATATAGGAAGAAATAGGATTATTTTCTATCATTTTTTTTTTTATATGGTAGAGAATAATATCTAAGAGTATATAGAGAGATAGTAGAAAAAAAGGGGGTTTGTAATGCAGCAGCAACCCACACAATATAAATCTCATGTAGCTCTATGAATGTTTCTTCTCTTCATATACATTGCACATTTCCATTATAGACAAAAGAGATCAAAGCCACTTCACATTCACAGTAAAATTTCATAGTATTTTATGTCATAGTTTTTCATTGTGATTGGTGTGTCTTTTATTTCATATTCATTTTCCCTTCATTCTATATTTTGCATACATAATCAACAATTTAGAAATAACAAATCAAAAATCTAGGAACTAACTTCCTTCTTAGTGTATGCTTTAGGTTTATTTTAATGATCAATTGTGGAAAATAAATATCAGTATAATATCCCATAAAATTTATATGAACTCCATCTAATTTGAGTATCGTATTTTAATTTCCACTCTATTTCTCTTCCATGGCTTCAAATTATATATATGTGTGTGTGTGTGACAGATGGACCATTATTCCTAAGAAAATAGCGATAAATGTTAAAAATACACAAAACTACCTCATACTAACTACTTTTGCATAATTACCATAGAATGTTTTATGTACCTAGATTAAATTGATTCTTTTATATCTACAGCACCTCACAAAGAAAAGTATCATATGGTCTTTAGCTAGGATGCAATTCTCACAAAGTTATCTTAAAAATATGTCATTGGAGACCTTTGACCATAAATTATTATATAAAAGACTAATACTTTCAAAAAGAAAATTATCATATATAAATTTTCATAATTTGAAACACTTCCGAATCTACTTCTCTTCCAAATCTTTCAATCCTTTTAATTTTCAAAAGTTTTCCCTTTTTTTGAAAAAAAGTATGATGTTCTAGAAAAAAAAATATGAATAAATAGTAAAAGTAAGGACTAACTCTTACTAACTATATTTTCATGAAACCATAAATTTTTTGTTTTATTTAGTGGGTCTTTAGCTCTATACAAAACATACTAGAAAATTATCGTTATGGTCTTTAGATAGAATGCAATTTCTGCCAAAAGTTAATCACGAAAAATTATCTGTAGGAGAGCTTTGAGCATAAAATTATTTTGTATTTGTGAAGACTAAGACTTTGGAAAGAAAAATACTATATTTTAGATGCCATAACCTGGATGAAGATAAACATCAACCATTCTATACATATGACTATGACTGAATTGAGTTCCTCATCACTAACGAAGACATTCCAATGTTTGGTCATTTGCATTTTAGTGTTGATTCCTCTCTTTTGCTGCAACATATGGAATGGTATATGTGGGACATTTAAATATGAATTGACACCCACTTTCATTTCGTATCCTTTTTATCATATTATATATTTCAAATCGATAACATATTAATAAATATTTGGAATTTTCATTTCCATCTTCTTGTTGATCAAATCAAAGCTATTGTTCTTTTGATCATTTACAGATAATCAACTCCAAATTTACTTTAGTTTTTTAAATCAATTGTCTAAGACTGAAAACATTATTTTGTTACCTATCATGTGATTATTTAAACCACTATCTATCAACAGCTAGCTGTTATTTCATCTGTCATTAAGTTGCACAGAACTGAAAGACATGGACCAACTTAACACATTCATCGATGTTTGTCACATTGACTCTATGCCAATTCATATCTTAAAATTTGTTTCTATATGGAGTTCCTTATCTTCTTTCTTTTTCTTTGCATTACTTTCCATGTGCTCTGGCTAGTTTTTAATAATAGCATTTTGTTTTTATTTTTTCAGCCTTGTTTACCATTGTAGTATACTCTTTCTATGTGGTTTTCAAGAAAAGTGTATCACCTCTTCCTCCTTTTCCTTTGATTCTATTTCATTGACCTCTTCATACTGTGAAGGATTAAGACTGAAATACACTCTCAAAGTGTCATAGATTTTGTTGATTCTTACCTTGGGGTTTCAATAATAACCCCTACTCATTTCTAGAAATGTTTCCATATAACTTTAGACACTTATTTAGTAATACATCCATATCATTTTTTTCAAATACTTTTGAGTACTTTTTCATAGCTTTTGGTTGGAAATGTCTTCTCCTTGTGCTAGAAGATGATTAGTAATGTTCTTCAAGCGTGTCATAAAATCATGTGCATAGTATCATACTTTCATATAGAAGTTAAAATAATTTGGTGTGTGGGTAGAATTTTTTACTTTGCTAATAGTGCATTGATAGGTTTCATTACGGCTTCCCATCCCTACTTAGATGAAGCAACCTTAGGAAAAATTGAACAATGATCATTTGTTGGATAATCAAATGCTTTCTAATCTTTCTTTGTATTTTTAGTAGTATTTCTTCTCTATGCATTTCTAATTTTCTCAAGGTTTAGTAAATTGGTTCTACAAACCAACATACTACAATTTCCAAACATTATTGAGAATGAAAGGTAATTCAAGTGTGTGTATTTGATTCACTTGAAAAATTGAGCTTGTAGCTCTTAAAATTGCTTCCTTTTCATCTTCTCTGTATCCATTTACCCATCTAATTGTACGAAATATACTTACTTTGAATAATTCGATTACATTTGTTCATTTAAATAAACATTTATCTCTTTCTTTTTCTTAAAAATAATTTTTTTCTTTTCCTTTTAATTGACTATTTTTACTTTTTTTTACTCCTTTACAAAATATATTTATTTAAAAAAAATAATTATAATTTGAAACAAATTAGTTATCACAAAAATTATTTTTTCCATTGCACAACTAAACGAGTTATTTTAAGTAAATAAATACATTAAATGTTTTGGAGTAGAGATTTAATAATAAAATTCTAACAATTTTCTTTACCATGCATCCTTAAAAAATATCCCCAGTTAAAATTCACCAATTAATAACTTATGGCATTGAAAACCCTGAATCGGTGTTGAGTTTGAAAAATGGAAACTTTCTTCAGCAAGTAGTGAGTAGATCATTGAAATGTGGGTTTTCTTTTGCGGAAATTTGTTGTTCTCATACTCAAATATTAAGCATTATCGATCCAGCTCATCCATCTTAGAAAGACTTAATCTTATGACAAATTAAACACTAGTAAGACAACAAGACACTAAGATAATTAATCAATAAAGAATTAATCCATAAATTCATTATCTTCCAAGATATATTCATTCATTATATATATATATATATATATATATATATATATATATATATATATATATATATATATATATATATATATATATATATATATATTAAATAAAATAAAAATATAACTAATTTGACATAATTAACTTTATGATTGTTTATTTTTAAACTTTTTAAATAACAGGTCTTTGTTGATGAAATTGCAATATCTAACACTGGACACAGTGGAAAGCCATATTTTTGTGTTGATGGATTTTGTTAAATTCTTTGCATTTCTACAGTATACTGTAGAATCATTACCACCTTTATTAAAATTGTAAAATTACAACTAACACCCGGTCAAATATCCAAAAAGCGAGTTATAAAAATGTCAGTTTTCTTATCTAACGAAAACTCAGTTTAACCAACTCTAATTTAAGATAACGAGAGGCCCTCTCATGACAACGGCTTTATTATGCAAGATTCACAATTCAAAAATTATCTCAGGGAACATTAGATATCAACATTTCGGAGGGGACAAAATTATTGTCGATTAGCGACCCCAGAAAACACTTTAAATCAAATCTAATAACACCGTGTGACCTTTATTGTGATGGGTGATTGCTCAAGTGTAGACGTTATGATATGATATTGATGTACGCGATCGATGGATATGTTGGATTTATACTTATTTTACGTAACTTTGCCCTTCTTGATCGCATCTAAGAATTCCGGAAAAAGCGAGAAGATAAGTATTAAAAGCTATGTTCACAATACTTCAGGAAACAAGATTCACAAAATCCCAAATTATCTCCACTAATATCACTATTGTATTTTTGCATTCAAAATGTGCATCTCAGAAGGAAAAATGCAGTGCTAGCGACTGTTTTCCACAGGCTTTCCTCAACGCCGAAATATCTATATAGTTTCTATATGTATTTTCTTTTGGTAAGTGCATGATAGCCATATCTGGGGTTATGATATGATGCATATAGTACCACGAAAATTAGAGCTCAAACACACAAAACACAATATAGAAACATAGAAAACGTATGAACATGTTGTGTCTTGGCGAGATCATTCCAAATTAGCAAGATCAATCTCGAAGGCAGTTAACATTCGAAGTGTCTTGGGGGATGCTCTCCAGCAATAGGTTTCCAACTTTGAGCAATTTCTTCATATGGATTATATTCCCAAAATTCTGCGATGAGTGGTACAGCTTGAAACTTCATAACGGATCCTTCATGACCTTACACGGTTAGACAAAACATTACCACCAATTTTACTAGTTCTTCTTTTTTATAATAACAAGAAACATGTTGGAAATAACTCCCAACCACATACTGAGATAAGGCATAAAAATGTGGCCAGCTTCACCATTGATTCACGGGAAGAAAAAGCACATATCCCGAAGCCGGAAGGTGTTCCAATGCAACATTTAGAAAAAACTAGGGAAACGGTATGACTCTGCGTTTAGAGATTTACCCACCGCATTACTTACTTTTTTTGCACTGCCCAGTGCAACAGCAATTTTAAATCTTAACTCTCAATCCTTTTTCCAATGTTGATTCACCGATGCGATATTGGTGGGACCCACCAACCTTTACCCGCATTTGCAAACCACCACCAATCTTTTGTTATTCTTCTTATTCCTTTGTATTTTAATTTTGCACTTACCATAGTTTTCCGCATCACCACTACTTGCCATAAGGTACAAGCTTTACCTTTTTCCTCCGCCGCCGATTACACCTTCCACGGTTCTTATTTTTGCCTCTTAAGCTTCTTGGCAGCACGCACTTCATAGCTTTTTACACTTTACTTTTCCTTTACCAAGCTATGTTATTTAACGGTTGCGATGCGATAGTGCTACCACACATCACAATCGCAACATTTTAAGTTTACCTTCCACTGCCCACAAGTTATTTTATGTTTTTTGTGAAGCGATTGCAAGAGGGGGCACATGTCAAGCTCAGGAGGGCAACGCAGAGCGCATATCGTAGGCTCAGGAATTTAAAAGGATAGCACCGGCAAGTTAAGTTGTTTATATTGCAATGTGATGTGCCACGTCACATCGCACATCGCAATTTTTAAGTCTTTCCCATATTGCGCATATGTTAAATCTTAGAATTGTCGATATGTGATTTGTCATAGAGCACGGGATGCGATGTGGTCTCAGAGCCAAAACATATAATATTTCAACTCTGCTCTGTTGTGTTCTGAACGCATTGTACATTGTTTCGTGTGAAAACAATAGAAACAAAGCGGAGGACGATTTTGGTTGTTGAACGTCTCATTTGCATTGAATTGCTTTCAATGCTCAGGCTTCGGCCATTTTTTATAAAAACTTTGTAATTTCCATATGTTTTTCGAGTTGAATAGAAAATTGAATTTCATTCACCTCCTGTGTAATATGATGTCTCTCTTTGACTATTTATTTCCATGTTTACTTGCATTCTCTGTGTTGTGGGGTAACACATTTCCTCGGTGTATTTTTTATCCAATATTTCCAACATGGTATCAAAGCACATCTAGGCTCTCAGTAAAAGAACGAGCTCTCTTTACTGAAGAAGTTGAATGATTGATTGTTTGAGAAGTGGATTTCTCCAGCAGTGAGGAGGTTTATGTTTTCTACAACCGAGAAGGATGTTTTTTTACACAGTTAGAATGGCAGCAGTAGGCATGAGCCTAAAACATCCACAACTACCACAGTTCAATGGAAAAAATTATGATTATTGGGCCATTACAATGAGGGCCCTGTTTGCTTCACAATATATTTGGAAGCGGGTGGAAAATGGTTTTTTAGAACGAACAGATGTAGAAATGCTTAATGCTTTAACACAAGCAGAAAGAGTCTTGTTGAAAGATAATAGGGAGAAGGACTCCAAAGCCATCTTCTATATCTTCTAAGTAGTACATGAAATTATTTTTCCAAGTGATGCAGCAGCAACAAACCCCATGGAGGCATGGGATATCCTCATTACAACCTATCAAGGCATGGAGAAGGTGAAGACAACAAAAATTCAAATTCCGAGGAGAGATTTTGAAACTCTCTATATGAAAGAGTCTGATAGCATAGACTCGTTCTTCACACATGTGATTGAGTTGGTTACCCAAATCAAGTCTCATGGAGAAACACTTGAGGAAAGGAGAATAGTCGAGAAAGTGTTAACAAGTATACCACTAAGATTTGATGCCATAGTAGTGGCCATGGAAGAGACAAATTATCTCTCACTATTTTCAGTGGATGAGCTTCGGGCATCACTGATGCCTCATGAGCATTGACTAAACAGAGCAACGATTTCCTCATTGGAGCATGCATTCAAGTTACAAATGTCTTTTGGTCGAGGTAGAGTTCGAGGAAGATCAAACTAGTGAGGAATAGGAAGAATCCCACACAGAGGTGGAAGAAGCAGCCCAACAAGCACAAGTGGAAGGGGCAACAAATGGAACTCAACCGAAGGCTCAAGCCAAAATCAAGCACAAGGACAAAGGTATGATAAATCCCAAGTCCAATTTCATTATTGCAAAAAGTATGGGCATTATGCCAATGAACGTAGAAAGAAGCAAAATGACATGTGTAATAAACCAAATGTAAATTTTACAAGAGAAAACCAGAACCAAGGAAATGTGCTTTTAACCTGTAATGTAGCACAAGAAAAACAAGAAGATGTATGGTATTAGATTCAGGTTGTAGTAACCATATGACTGGAAACATATAAATGTTTGCCAATCCTAATGAGAGTATAAAATCTGAAGCGAAAACGGGGACAATAGGAAATTATTTGTCATGGGGAAAGTAAGACTAAGAATACTGACAACGAAGGGAGAGAAGAAGTTTGTGCCACATTTGTATTATGTACCTGGCCTGAAATGTAACCTTCTAAGCATTGGACAGCTTGTGAATAAGGGTTACAATGTGTTTTTTAAAAATGATGTGTGTACAATAATGGACATACCTCCAAGTAAGCGAGTCATTCCAAAAGTGCATATGGTAAGAAATAGGATTTTTCTTCTCAATATCATAATAGAATTGAAGGAGGCAACGTAGCAACTATAACACAAGAAATATTTAAAGAAGAAGTGAAAGATGAAAACTGGTTATGTCATTTGAGACTTGTACATCTCAATTTCGGAGTTTTGAACTTGTTGAACAAAAAAGGATTTGTAAAGGGATTACCACTCGTACAGAAGCCAGACAACCTATTTGAAGGCTGCACCTTGGGCAAACAACATAGAGAATCATTTCCAACAAGAAAGAGTATAAGGGAAAAGGCACCCCTTGAGATTTTCCACTTAGACTTATGTGAACCAATGTAAACGCCATCATTAGCTAGTAGTCATTGTGTTTTGACATTCATAGATGATTACACAAGAAAGACATGGGTCTATTTATTAAAATAGAAAAGCGAAGTGTTTGAATAGTTCTACAACCTCAAACCTCTTGTTGAGAAGTAAAGTGGGCATTACATAAAAGTGTTTAGAATAGACAGAGGTGGAGAGTATATCTCCAAAGACTTCCTACATTTCTTCTGGTATCACGGCATACACAAGCATTATACCACAAGGTATAAACCGCAAAAAAGTGGTGAAGCGGAAAGAAAGAATAGAACCATCATGGACATGATAGGAAGTATGTTTAAGGCAAGGAATTTTCCAAAAGAGTATTGGGCAGAAGCTGTCAATTGTGCAGCTTATATTTTGAATAAATTTCCAACCAAAGATGTTATGAACAGAGTCTCAGAAGAAGCATGGAGTGGAAAAAATCATTTTTTCACTCACATTAGAGTATTTGGACATGTGGCATATGCACATGCCCTAGATCAATTAAGGAAAATTTTGGATAGAAAGGGGGGGAAGTGTATCTTTGTTGGATACAGTGATAAATCGAAGGCCTAAAAACTCTATAATTCATCAACCAAGAAAGTTATAATCAATAAAGATGTTCATTTCATTGAAGAAGAATCTTGGGATGGAAGTTTAAAGAAGACGGTGAATGCGAATACATGTATGTCTCATGAAGAGCGAGAGGAATAGACATCAGAAAATAATTCCTCCACGATGGCTCCTCCACCACTAACAAAAGCACAAAAAACCACACCGCAAGAAAGCAATAGAACAACGTTGAGAAGTCAAGGAAGTGTTTCTCCAAGCACACCACAAGGATCAACAAATCCCTCAAGTTCAAGTGAAACTCCAAGCACATCTTCAGCAAATACAAGAAGACCGAGATTCATAAATTTAAGTGAAATTTATGAGCAAGAAGAAGATGATAATAATGTTGGTATGAATTCTTTATTTGCATTCCTTTGTCATGTTGATGACCCAATCCATTTTGAATATGCTGTAAAATAAGAGAAGTGAATTGAACGAATAAATGAAGAGATAAGTATAATTGAAAGAAATGACACATGGGAGTTAGTGGACCTCCCACAAGGAAGAGAAGTCATTGGAGTGAAATGGGTCTATAAGACCAAAAGCAACGCTAAAGGCAAGATAGAAAGGCACAAAGCAATATTTGTTGTGAAAGGCTAGAAGTAGCAGCAAGGAAGAGATTATGAGGAAACCTTTGCACCAGTTGCAAGGATGGTAACAATGTGAACAATGTTGTCCATAGCATCACAACAACAGTGGAAGGTTTATCAAATGGATGTAAAGTTAGCATTCTTGAATGGAATGTTGAAAAAGGAGGTATATGTTGAACAACCTCCTAGATATGAGATAGAAGGCCAAGAACACAAAGTATGTAAGTTTAAGAAAGGTCTTTATGGGCTGAAGCAAGCACCAAGAGCATGGTACAACATGATTGATGTTTAACTGATAGACAATGGGTTTGAAAAGTGTGATAGTGAACACACAGTCTACATAAAATAAAATGATGGTAAAATCCTTATTGTTTTTTTATATGTAAATGATTTAATTTTTATAGGAAATGATGTTTCTCTCATTGCTGATTTTAAAGAAGTTATGAAGAGTGAATTTGAAATGACTAACTTGGGTTTATTGAGATACTTTTTGGGGATAGAAGTAAAGCACAATGAAAAGGATATTTTTATTTCCCAAGAAAAATAAGTTGCATAAGTTTTAAAGAGGTTTAACATGCAAAATAACAAAGCATCAACAACTTCCACTATCATGGGGTTGAAGTTAAGAAAAGAAGATTGCAGCAAGAATGTCAATCCGACATTGTACAAGAGCATAGTTGGAAGTATAATGTAATTGACTGCAATTAGCCCTGATATTATGTATGCAATGAGTTTAATATCCAGATTCATGGAAACACCAAAGGAGACACATTAGCAAGTAGCCAAGAGAATTTAAAGGTATGTGAGTGGAACAAGGGAGTATGGTGTTCTATACTCCTCAACTGATAATTTTAAGTTGATTGGCTATAATGAAAATGAGTGGGTTGGAATTATAGATGATAGAAAGAGGATATATGGGTATGTCTTTCATTTGGTATGGGGAGACATTTCATGGGCTTCAAAGAATCAACCAATAGTTTCATTATCAATAGTAGAAGTTGGATATGTAGCAGCAATACCGACAGCCTGTCAAGCAATTTCGATGATAAGGATGCCGAGAGATTTATGTAATGGGCAAGAGAAAGGAACCACAATTTATTGTGATAAAAACTCAGCAATACCATTGTCAAAGAATTCTGTTTTCCATAAGAGAACAAAGCATATTGATGCAAAGTATCATTTTATAAGAGAAATGGTTAACAGTGGTGAGGTTGTTTTGCAGCATTGCAAGTCAAAGGAACAATTTTATGATATCCTCACAAAGCCGTTGGGACAAAAGACTTTTGTTTATCTCAGACAGTGTCTGGGAATGATCGATGGTGACAATTTTGATTAAAGGGGGAGTGTTAGAAACAACTCCAAACCACCACCATGAATAAAGTAATGGTAGCAGCCCACGCTTCATAAATTTTTGATTGACAGGAAGGACAAGCTCATATCCAAGAGATAGAGGTGCTTTCACACAATGTTCAGAAAAACAAGAGCAGAGTCCATCCTCTACATTTAAGTCTTACCCACCGCATTACTTACCTTTTTTTCCCATAGGCATAGCCTGTAAATTTTATGTTTTAACTTTCAAGCCCTTCGCCTTTGTTAAGTTTCTAGCGATGCGATATTGGCGGGACCCACCAACCTTTACCGCATTTTCAAACCACCACAATCCTTTGTTATTCCACTTATTCCATTGTATTTTGGATTTTGTACTTACCATAGTTTTCGGCGTCGCCGCCCGCACTTCGTAAATTATAATTTTTAACTTTTCCACCGCCCGCAGTGTGCACTTTGCAAGTTTTTTTTTTTTTACCTCTTAAGCTGCCCATAGCGTGCACTTTGCAACTTTTACACTTTAACTTTTCGCTGCCTGCAAGCTATGTTTTTTGTGTTGCGATGCGATAGTGCTACCACACATCACAATCAGAACATTTTAAGTTTACCTTCCACCACCTGCAAGTTATTTTATGTTGTTTTCGATGCAATTTCAAGAGGGGACATGTGTCAAGCTCATGAGGGTAACGCAATGTGCACATCACAAGCTCAGGAATTTAAACGGATAGCGCCCACAAGTTTAGTTGTTTGTATTGTGATGCGATGTGCCATGAGGCTACCCTGCATGAGCTTTGCTGAAATCCATTTTGGATGTACAATGCACAGCACAGTTTCCCATTCAGTTAACGAAGTAAAGTAGCGTAGAGAGATATTATTATTGTGGTAGATTAAATTCCTATCTAGCCTCTAGTTGTAAAGCAATGCACAATTTAGTGTTTGGGATTTATTCATATATCACAAACACCATGCAATCCTTATAGAAATTAAAGCTCTGTGCAGCTTGAGGAGGTGTACTTGAAGGCATATAGGAGGTGATTGGAGATGGAAAAGTACGCAAATATTTTTGAGCTGAACAGTACAAGGAAAGTTGACGTGTGAGGTATGACATTCAATGGCAATTATTCGGCTAAGACGAGGAATCGATCGTGATTGAAGGAGACATGGGATAGGTGTGACACATATTTTCGATTTTATGATTGGATGAAGTTATTTGAAACTATATTTTTATGATGTGCTTTGATTAAAGGGTAGATAGCTCATATTTTAATGTTTTGTTAGTGTCAAATTTTGAATAATTTCTCAGGTGAGATGAGGACAACATCACTATTGTACGCATCTAATCATATGTAGAAACTTGTTTTGACTTGTTGGACTAGGATAATACGAAATCTATTTTTTATTGATTTAAAATCTGGATGAACATTTCTAATATTTCAATCTATGAATAATTGGGAAAAAATATTAGAATTATGTTGGTAATAACTCCCAACCACAACCATGAATAAGGAGTGGCAACAACCCACAGTTGAATAAATGTTTTTTGCAGGAAGGACAAGTAGTAGGTTTCAGGCCTGAAGGCGTTTCTGTGAAATCCACGCAAAATATCAAACAAAGTACTTGAGTTGTACACCCTGCGTTAATTCCCTTACCCACCGCATTACTTACATTTCTTGCCCGCACTTCGCCGCTCGCAACTTTTATGTTTTAATCATAAGCCTTTCGCCAAATTTGTTTCCCCGCTGATGCTATATCAGCGAGACCCACCTAGCTTATCGCATTGCAACCGCGCACAAACCTTCACATTCTGCCTTACTGCACTTCCCACCATTTAAGTGCCCGCAACCCGAAATTTTCAAAATTTAGCGTGTACCACTTAACACTTCACCGAGTGTTAAATCTATGCTGATGAGATCTGGTGGGACCCACCTCAAACCTTTACTGCACTTACCACTGCTTTAGCGCCCCCAGCCTGCACTTCACAAGTTATAAGTTCTAACTTTAAGAGTTCCCCGCAAGTTTTTTTTTTGTTTGCGATGTGAACACAAAGCAGGCACGTGTCAAGCTCAGGAGGATAGCGCAAAGTGCACATCGCAAGTTTAGGAATTTAACGGATAAGAGCCTGTAAGTTATTTTGTTTTTGATGCAATGTGATGTGCCATGTCACATAGCATACCACAAATTTTAAATTTTATTCGTATATGCACTAGGCTAAATGATAATTTCTCTAGTATGCGATTTGCGATAGAGAAGCAGATGTGATGTGTTTTCAGAGCTGGAAATCATAAAATTTCAAGTCCACTATTTTGTGTTCTGAAATTGTTTTGTATGTTGTTGCATGTGTAAATGAAAAATTAGAATGGAAGGATGATTTTGCTACTGAACACCCATTCCCACATTGAATTGCTTTCAATGCTCATGCTTCAACTATTTGTATTAAAAAATATGTAATTTCATTTTGTTTTTTAGAGAGAGAAGGAATAAAAAATTGAAATTGGTTCCTTCCATGTGTTGAATGTTGTCTGTTTGTGTATATTATTATTATTTCCACATAATTTGTGCATTCTCTATGTTGTGGGTGAGCACATCCCTCTGTTTTTTGTTGTATTCAATATTTCCAACATGGTATCAAAGAAGGTCTAGGCTCTCAGTGAAAGAATGAACTCTCTTTACTCAATAATTTATAAGATTTTTTGTAGAAGCAGAAGCATCCAGCAGTGAGAAAGCTTTTACAACAGTGAGAAAGTTCTTTTTTTGTTACACACTCAAGATGGAAGCAACGGGCACAAGCCTGAAAAATCCACAAGTACTATAGTTCAATGGTAATAATTATGATTATTGGGCCATTATAATGAAGTCTGTGTTTTCTTTGCAAGATATTTGGGAGCTGGTGGATAATGGTTTCCAAGAACTAGCAGATGTAACAACACTTAATGCTTTGACACAAGCACAAAGATATTTGTTGAACGAAAATATGAAGGACTCCAAAGGCATCTTCTATATTTTCCAAGCAGTACATGTGAGTATTTTCCCAAGGATTACAGAAGAAACAAAGTCTAAGGAGCCATGGGATACCCTCCAGATAGCCTACCAAGGTATGGGAAAAGTAAAGACATCAAAACTTCAAATGTTGAGGAGAGATTTTGAAACTATGTGAATGAAAGAGTCAGATAGCATATGCTAATTCTTCACACATGTGATTGGGATAGTTATCCGAATCAGGTCTCATGGATGGACACTTGAGGAAAGAAGAATAACCGAGAAAGTGTTATGGAGTCTACCATCAAGATTTGATGCCATTGTAATGGCCATAGAAGAGACAAAGGATCTCTGACAAATTTTAGTGGATGAGTTTCATGCATCACTGATGTCTCATGAGCATAGACTGAACAGGGCAATGAACTCCTCATTGGAGCATGCATTCAAGACACAAATGTATTTTGGTCGAGGTAGAGGTTGAGTAAGATCAAAATACCGAGGAAGAGGATGAATCCCACAAAGAGGTGGAAGAAGCAGCCTTGCAAGCACAAGTGGAAGGGGCAACAATCAGAATCCAAGTGAAGGCTCAAGCCAAAATCAAGCACAAGGATAGAGGTATGATAAATCTCAAGTCCAATGTCACTATTGCAAAAAGTATGGGCATTATGCCAAGGAACGTAGAAAGAAGAAAAATGACGTGAGTAATAAACCTACTGTAAATTTCACAATAGAAAATTAGAACCATGGTAAAGTGATTTTAAGTTGTAATGTAGCACAAGAAAAGAAATAAGATGTATGGTTCTTAGATTCAGGTTGTAGTAACCATATGACTGGAAACATAGCAATGTTTTCCAACCTAGATGAGAGTGTGAAATCTTAAGTGACAATAGGGGCTGATAGTAAAGTCTCTATCGTGAGGAAAGGAAGAGTAAAAATACTAACAAAGAAGGGAGAGAAGAAGTTTGTGCCAAATGTATATTATGTATTTGTCCTGAAATGTAACCTTATAATCATTGGACTGCTCATGAATAAGGGCTACAATGTGTTATTTAAGAATGATGTGTGGACAATAATGGATATACCTCCAGGTAGACAGGTCATTGAAAATGTGCATATGACAAGCAATAGGATGTTTCCTCTCAAGATCAGAACAGACTTGAAGGAAGGAGGTGTTGTAGCAAAAGTCACACAAGAAGTCTTTCAAGAAGAAATTAAAGATGAGAACTGGTTATGGCGTTTCAGAGTTGGACTTCTCAATTTCAGAGGTTTGAATTTGTTTCATAGAAAATGGATGGTAAAGGGACTACCACTTATAGAGAAACAATACAACCTATGTGAAGGCTACATCTTGGGCAGACGACACAGAGAATCATTTCCAGTGGAAAGAGTATAAGGGCAAAGGCCCTTTGAGAGATTGTCCACTCAGATTTATGTGGACGAATGAAAACACCATCATTAGCTAGCAGTCATTATGTTTTGACACTGATAGGTGATTTCACAAGAAATACATGGGTTTATTTTGTAAAACAGAAAATTGAAGTGTTTGAATAGTTTTACCACTACAAAGCTCTTGTTGATAACCAAAGTGTACACTACATAAAAGTGTTGAGAACTGATAGAGGGGGATAATATATCTCGAAAGACTTCCTATGTTTCTATAGGGAGCATGGGATTCATAAGTAGTTTACCACAAGGTGTACACCTCATTAAAATGGTGTAGCAGAAAGAAAGAATATGACCATCATGGATATGGTAGGAAGTATGTTGAAGGCAAAGAATTTTCCAAATGAGTATTCGACAGAAAATCTCAATTATGCAACTTATATTTTAAATATATGTCCAACTAAATTTGTTATGAACAGAGTTCCAGAAAAAGCATGGAGTGGAACAAAGCAAGTTTTCAGTCACATGAGAGTATTTGGATGTGTGGCATATGCACATATCCTGGATCAATTAAGGAAGAATTTGGGAAGCAAGGGGGAGAAGTGTATATTTTTTGGATACGGTGATGAATCCAAGGCCTAAAATCTCTATAATCCATCAACCAAGAAAGTAATAATCAACAAATATCTTCAGTTCATTGAAGAAGAAGCTTGGGATGGAAATTTATAGAAGATAGTGAATGTGAAGACATGTATTTCGCATGAAGATAAAGAGGAATTGATTGCAGAAAATAATTCCTCAATGGTGGCTCCTCCTACATCTACACAAGCTCAACAGAGCATGCCACAAGCAAGCAATAGAGTATTCTTGCAAAACCAAGGAAGTGCTTCTCCAAGCACAACATAGGGATCAACAAGTCTCTCAAGTTCAAGTGAAACTCAAAGCACATCTTCAGAAAATACAAGAAGAAAAAGATTCATAAATTTAAAATAACTTTATGAGAAAGAAGAAGTAAATAGTAATATTGGTATGAATTCTTTTTTTTCTTTATTTTATCATGTCGATGATCCAATCCATTTTGAAGATGTAGTAAAAGAAGAGAAGTGGATTGAAGCAATGAATGCAGAAATAGGAGCAATAGAAAAGAATGACACATGGGAGTTAGTGGACCTCCCATAGGGAAAATAAGTTATTGGAGTGAAATGGGTCTATAAGTCCAAGAGAAACATTGAAGGCGAGATAGAAAGGCACAAAGCCAGACTTGTTGCCAAAGGCTACAAGCAGTAACAAGGAAGAGACTATGAGGAAAACTTTGCACTAGTTGCAAGGATGTAGACAGTGTGAACACTGTTGTCCATAATAACACAACAAAAGTGGAAATTTTATCAAATGGATGTGAAGTGAGAATTTTTGAATGGAGTGTTGAAAGAGGAGGTGCATGTTGAACAACCTCCTGGCTATGAAATTGAAGGCCAAGAATACAAAGTGTGTAAGTATATTTATGGGATGAAGCAAACACCAAGAGCATGGTACAATTGGATTGATACTTACCTGGTGGACAATGGGTTTGAAAAGTGTGATGGTGAACCCACACTCTATATCAAAAAAAATGACGGAAAAATTATTATTGTTGTTTTATATGTAGATGATTTGATTTTCACAGGAAATGATGTTTCTCTCATTGCTGATTTTAAAGATGTCATGAAGAGTGAGTTTAAAATGACTGACTTCGGTTTATTGAGATATTTTTTGGCCATAGAAGTAAAGAAAAATGAAATGGGATATTTATCTCCAAAGGAAAGTATGTTGCAGAAGTTTTAAAGAGGTTCAATATGCAGAAAAACAAAGAAGCAGCAACTCCCACTGTCATGGAGTTGAATTTGAGCAAGGAATATTTTAGCAAGAATGTCAATATGACATTGTATAAGAGCATGGTTGGAACTCTAATGTATTTGACTGCAACTAGGCCTGATATAATTTATTTAGTAAGTTTGATATCGAGATTCATGGAGACACATTGGCAAGAAGGAAAGAGAATATTGAGGTATGTGAATGGAACGAAGGAGTATAGTGTTATATACTCCTCACCTGATAATTTTAAGTTGATTGATTACACTGCCAGTGATTGGGATGGAAGTGTAGATGACAGAAAGAGAACATCGTGGTATTTATTTCATTTGGTATCGAGAGCCATTTCATGGGCTTCCAAGGAACAACCAATAGTTTCACTATCAACAGCAGAAGTTGAATATGTAGCAGCAACAATAGCAACATGTCAAGTTGTTTGGATGAGGAGGATGCTGAGATATTTATGCCATGAGAAATAAAAAGGAAGGACAATTTATTATGATAACAACTCAGCAATTGCATTATCAAATAATTTTGTTTTCCACATGAGAAAAAACAATATTGATGCAAAGTACCATTTAATAACAGAACTTGTCAACAATGGTGAAATTGTTTTGCAGCATTGCAGGTCAGAGGAATAGTTTGTTGATACCCTAACAAAACCATTGGGAAAAAATAGTTTTTTTTAATCTCAGACACTGTTTTGGAATGATTGATGGTGATAATTGTGATTAAGGGGGAGTGTTGGAAATAACTCCAAACCACCGACACGAATAAGGAGTGGCAGAAGCCCACGCCTAAGTAAATTTTTTTTATGGGAAGGACAAGCAGCATGTTTCAGGCCCAAATTTTCTTTTGTGAAATCCATGCAAAATATCAAACAGAATACCCATGTTGGACACCCTGTGTCAATTTCCTTACCCACCGCATTACTTATGTTTCCTTGCCACACTTCGTTGCCCGCAAGTTTTCTGTTTTACCCATAAGCGTTTTTCTAAAATTATTTGATCCAGGTGGATATTGGTGGCCACCTACCTATTCCACTTAGGGCCCTACCACTATCTCTTTCAGTTTTTTAGTTTCGGCACAACTTACTATTTTTAGCAGTTTCTCAGGTCCTAAACTTCTGAAGCCGTTTTGAGGTCCTAAACGAATTTTTTTGGGCATCGCGCCTCGGAAAAATATGATTCCATTACAATAATGATATTTATGGTAAGAATTTGCACTCCTCATATAGATCTTTCTAATGATGTATCATGTGCGTAAAATGGAGATAGTATGAAAAAGTTATGACCTTGGCAAGTTGAAACACCAATTTACCCAAACAGGGCCCATAGTTTTGGCGCTTCATCTCCTAGGGTTAGTTTTTTGGATCTTTAGGGTTTTCCATTATTTATCTATGATAAATATATCCTCGAACCTCATTGAACATAGTTCAGAGGCCTATAGCCACCACATCTCTTCTCATAGATAAGCTACCAGCACCCTAGTTAGTTTATTTCCATTGCGTTTGTAAGAAAATTTCAGTTCTTTGATATTAAAGAAATGAAGTGTTATTTCTGTTGCATCTTTATATTTGTGGTTATATGGGTATTCTATTTTTTTCTGGAATAAATCTATATTAGTGGTATCAGAGCGGTCTGCTTTTTCTCGATCCTTCTTTGCATGTCCCCAATCAGGTCGGGATATAAGGAGTTAGGACTCCATCTGGTTGAACCTTGCAAGATCAGCCTCACAAACCCCGAAGATCGCCCATGGGGGACAAAAAGAAAGATGAGGGAGCAGGAGATGCTATCAAAAGATTACTCGAGGATGCCCTCTAAAAACAAAGGAATGTGATCATGGATAACTTTTCTTAGATCCCTCAACGACTACCCACCTGCAGCGCATCTGCATCCAACAGCCACTCTCGAGGCGCCACTGCCTTTAACGTAGAATTAAACTTTTACATTCCCATATTTGAGGGTCAAATAGATGCAGATGACATAGATAGATGGTTGAATCTATTGGAATGATATTTCTGAGTTCATGACTTTTCAGATCAGGAGAAAATTATTTTTGCACTCCTCAAAGCTACCCCCGATGTAAAGGATTGGTGGGAAACCTACTGTGAGACAAAAACCCTATCATTTCTCAGCCTTACCCACTTGGAATTCTTTTCGAGACGCCATCAAGGAACAATAATATCCCATGGGGATCTATGACAAGTACACACAATGGACCACGTTGCAGCAACAAAGTGATCAAGATGTGCATGAGCTGAAAAATCTGTTCCATACCTTGTGCACAAAGTTGGGTATCAAATATTTGCAGAAACATTTGGTGATAAATTATTGAAGTTGTTGGACATTGGATAAACCAACGCTCCCCATGTGTTTCGCGACATGGACTAACTGCCTTTCGTGGATCCTTATCTCTGGCGATGCGATCGTTGACTGACACCTTCGGGTTTTGGTCTAATGGCAATCGTGATTCCTAACAAGTGGTATCAGAGCATAGGTCACGAGTTTGATACACACCCGACTCACGTTGGGGGGGAGATTGTTGGACATTGGATAAACCAATGCTCCCTGTGTGTTTCATGATATGGACTAACCGCCTTTCGTGGATCCTTATCTCTGGCGATGCGATCGTTGACTAACACCTGCGGGTTTTCGTCTAACAGAAATCGTGATTCCTAACAGTTGTCTGCAGATATACATTCAGGAGGAAATGGAGTTCCTCGACATCTCCTCGTTTGGTACAGAATACTGGTATTGTTGGACTATATAAATCACTTATTAAATGACTGAATAACACACATTTAATTACCAATCCAGGGACGTCTATTTATTCCAATGATAGTTGCACTATCTATGTCGATACACCAACTAGAAGTAATTTTAGAGAATAAATCGTTGCTAATGTAAATGCTAGAAATAAATCACTCATGCAGAAATAAAAGGATCTACAAGATTAAAATCATACTTCAATCAATCTGTCTAGCTTGCCACACAATAAGCACCCAGCTGGTGTCTCTATCATCATATGTGTAACAGAATATAAATTTTTGAAATAAAAGAAGATATATTCTTATCTGAAGAGCAACAACATCACTCTATCGATACATAAACTGAAATACAATTACATACACACAACTACTTTAATTACTGCAATCCCTGCTAAGAAGGAGGGCCTTTCCTCCCTAGCATGGCGTAGGTAGAGAAGGAACTTTAATGAAAACTAAATATAATCACATATGTAACAGAAAAAACAAGATAGTTTGTATTAATCTGAATACAATTATAGAGCCAAAACAATGCTATTCTCTGCTAACCTCTCGACCTCTAGGGCCGAGAACTATATAGTGGTTACATCAAAAAATTCATGGATAGATCAGTCATGAGAATATTATGATTCTAATGGTGATCAAAATAGAACACATATAGTTATAACCACCTCCTATTAAAGTTCTGACTATAAAATAAAAGATTACAATTGAAACTGCCCTTAGGCTGTTATTCGAAAAATACAATGCTAAACAACTCCTACAACTATCGTAATGGAATCATAGCTATAGTGCAAGGGCCAAAGGACAGATAAAAAAAAAATATTGATGAGATCAGTCAATGGTACAACTATATCAGCAGTTCACCAATGCATCTGTAACAATAGATTGTAACAACATCTCTCCCCAACTGAAATACTTGCATGTCCTCATGCAAACTCATCTCTCATGGGAATATATTCGGTGTAGGTCGCTAAGATCAGAAGCACTAGTTGTGTCTTCGTCTACAGATCTGTATCTCTGATTGACCATGAATTTCCATACCCAGGATTCCAAATCATAATTACTCAATTCGTAATTGAGTTGGTAATCCTCAATGGTCAACAAGATCAAAGGAAAATTGAACTTCAATCCCAGCCACAAAGAACCAAGGGATTGTACAATATGTCCGTAGGCTGATACATGTGTAACAGCCACCATGAAATTCTAGAATGAGAATGGATCCCCCTTCAATAGCTCAGCACTGCTGGCTTCCTTGCGTTTTCAGCTCCCTGTCAAAGCTCAACTCTTCTTCATTTAGAATTGATTGATGAAGAACTTCAAAATTCTTCTTCTATAAGTGGCAGCTAGTTCTTTAATCCTTGGGGTACTTAGCATTCTCCTGAATTATCGTCTTAACAAGACAGCCCGCCTTGGTTCTGCCGGAACCCACAATGTTGCCTTCTACTCATTATTCTCCATAGATTTAATGGCCAGATGGAATTCAATATGATTCTTCATGAAGGACACAAAGGCACTTAATTCAAGATATCCCATAATAGAGAATACTATCACAACCATTTTCATACTCACATGTTAAAAAATAATGTTGTGTAAGAATAATGCACACCGCAAACTTTTCTCATCAAAATCGGAGGCACGGAAAACATCCAGAAACATACGAGTGGAAGAACATAAATAAGGTCTGTCCTCCATAATGGATTTCAATTGAAAGAAGAATTAACGTTCCCATGGAAATATAGGATAGGATGGATAAGGCCACCTAGAACCAAGCAAGTCGAGGGTGAGGTCATGAGGTTTCTTCTTATCTATGCTGAGGTCTCGAATCTGCTCTTGTAACAAGAGTAGTTGTTCTTTTTGTTTCTTCAGAGCTTAATTCTTCTTGTGATTCTCCCACCCTTTATTCAACTCTTCTTCTATCCATATTTCATGTGAAGTGGATGTTTCTCTTTGATGTTCCTTTAGTGAAATCATCCCATCCTGAAGGGAGATTACTTCTTGTTTCCACTTTTGCAACTCAGACATTAACAGGAGTTTCCAAAACTCCATCCCGAGATGGGACTCAGCGTTCTCCTAGATTCAATACCTTCATAAAAAATGGGTGTACCACTCTCTACTTAATGGGGTTGTTCCACCTCTGCTGCCGGTTCTTGTGTAACAACAGCCTCTTCGGTGGGTTCTTGTGTGTTAGCCCCTTTGTTTTTACCTAGAATTGCCTTTGTGTCCATTGTTGTCTCTTCTACAATAGCAGTGGCATCCATAGGTTGTTATGGGTCAGCTCCTAGGTTGATTATTACTAGAGGCTCTGCTTTAACTACTGGTTCTTGTGTAACAGCAATATCATCAGCAGGTTCTTGTGTAACAGCCTCCTCCTATTTTGTTTTATTTTCCATTGGGCTGATATTTTCTCTGCGGTCCTTATATCCCACTGCTGTTAAGTCTTGAAAATATTTCATGCACACGGACACAGGGATTTCCTTCCCCTCAGAAAATTTTCACTTCAATTCCTTGTTTTCCTTTCTTAGATTTTTAATTTCTAAAACCAAGGCATTGGTTTCCTCTTTACTTGATGAGAAAGGTTGCCTTCCTTCTTCCAAAACTTCTACTTCCATCTTATTCTTGGTTGTAGGCAAAGGTTCTGCAGGTATGCTGACCTTTACTATTTGTTTTGGTCTTTTGTCCCAAATTGGTTCATCAATAGGCTTCTTCCCAATCTTAACTCTAGCGGGCCGAGTCTGGAGCTCCACCTCTGCCTTACTTCCTCCTGAAGTTGCTGTATGTTTCCCCCGGCTTGTCCTTGGCCTTTTTCTCTTGAATTATTCCCAAGTTTTTCCTTGCTAGCCTAGGGCATCCAGCACGATTAGCTTAATGAGTCCGTGATTTGTCACGCATTCCTGTGGGTGTGCTGTTTTTTTCACTGTTGTCGCCATATGGTTCATGTTCCCTAGCAAATAGAATGGAAGATTGATTCTTTCTTGGTGTCGAAGGTGACTAAGAAGGGGAAAGTGATAGTTTAACACTATAATGGATCTTCCCTCACAAGTGATATATTTGATCAAGTCCAGGGCAATGTCTTTCGAAGGATGTGGAAGTGACAATTTGTCAAATCCTCTTCCTTTCTTCTCCAGCTTTTCTTCCCCTACTAGGAAATATTCTTTCAAGGAGGGGTAATTAATTTTTCTCTTAAACCACCTTTGCCCCTCTACTGGTAATGAAGTTACCCAGGAAATTACCTCTTTAGTCACCTCCACTTGCCTGCCCCTTACTCAGGGTTTATTATTGTTCAAGTTCTGAGCAAATTTAATTTCCAGTGTCTCATCTGAGCCTTCAAGCTTCTAGAAAAACTCAACCCATCCAGCATCTCTGAATATATGGTAAGCTTCTAGGCAACTCTGTAGGGCATCCATGGAATCTGGCTCATGCCTAACCACTTCTCAACCCATCTCTGCAGTTTGTTTCTAAATTAGCTTGTCAATGTTCGGGCACACTGTAATATCACTAAGTTTCTGAATTCACTTCTTTATTGTTCAGCCATGATGTAACATCACTGTGTCTCTGAAGTAGCTACTACTCAGTGCCTCTGCTTATCCCAATCAATGAGTTTACAATGAGAATGCAAGGTTTCAGTTGAGGAGGTTGATGGAAGGTGACGACTTTCAAATATTTACTAAATCGTACCTTATACTAATATTCATAAATGGCTTATGATGGAAAGTAATGGGATTTTGTACACACGCTCTTTTCCAACCGGATTCAGTCATCATTATCAATTTTGTTATTTATTATGTGCATGCGAGTTTAATAGATATTTATGATTATGGCCTTTTTGCAATGACTTCAAGTCATATCCCCTTCCCCACTTTAATGGTGACGACTACCCATAGCTGTCACAGGAGCATCATTAGTTTGCCAATTAATCATTGAATCGTCAATGACAACATTTACCTTTTTAATGACATACCTAAGGTGATGTGGAGGAAGACTTGAGTTGACGATGTCTTTCTTGCAGCGCTCATGTTGTTGTGTTTGGCCAGTATGGTTATTGTTGTTTATGGAATGAATCATAAAGAACAATATTCGTGGTTGTTGGTTGTTACGTGTTTAACAACCAAGAAAACTTTTAAATTATTAAAAATAATAATAATAATAATCAGAAAAAATTGGTACAGAAAAGGAAATTGCATGAATGCCATCATCCTATGAAATAGATAAAAAAAGGGAAGATGATATTACAGGAAGAAAAAAATGGGTGTAACCACCACCACAAGAGTGGTTTTTAGTTGTTACTGGTTATCTGACTGCGCCCCAGAAAGGGATTTTCACAGTTAGATTTATTTTTGTTTTTATTTTATTTTTCTATTTTATTTTTATTTATTATTAATTATTATTTTTTTTAAAATAGGTGTAACAACTTCCATAAAGGTGGTTCTCAAGAGTTGCCACAAAAGTTGTAAGACATACCGGTATTGTTGGACTATATAAATCACTTATTAAATGACTGAACAACACACATTTAATTATCAATCCAGAGACATTTGTTTATTCCAATGACAATTGCACTTTGTGTGCTAATACATCAACCAGAAGTAATTTCATAGAAAATAAATCGTTGCTGAAGTAAATGCTGGTAATAATTCACTCATGCAGAAATAAAAGGATCTACAAGATTGAAATCATACTTTAATCGATCTGTCTAGCTCACCACATAATAAGTACCCAGCTGGTGTATCTATCATCATATGTTTAAAAACATATAAATTATTGAAATCAGAGTATATATTTTCTCAACTGAAGAGCAGAAACATCACTCTATTGATACATAAACTGAAATACAATTACATACACACAACTACTTTAATCACTGCAATCCCTGCTAAAAAGGAGGTCCCTTCGTCCCTAACAGGGCATAGGTAGAGAAGGAAATTTAACGAAAACTAAATAGAATCACACATGTAACAGCAATAATAGGATAATGTATATTAATCTGAATAAAATTAGAGAGCCAAAACAATGTTGTCCTTCACTAACCTCTCGACCTCTAGGGCCGAGAACTATATAGTGGTTACATTCGAAAATCCAGGGATAGATCAATCATGAGAATATAACGATTCTCATGCTGATCGAAATAAAACACATATATTTATAACCACTTCTAAATAAAGTTCTAACTAGAAAATAAAATATTACAATCGAAACTTCCCTTAGGTTTTTATCCCAAAAATACAATGCTAAACAACTCCTACAACTATCGTAATGGAATCATAGTTGTAGTGCAATGACCAGAGGACACATCAACAACGTATATTAACGAGATCATTCAATAGTAAAACTATATCAGCAGTTTTCCAACACGTCTGTAACAGTAGAGTGTAACAGCAGTTTGCCGGCGGGTTTGTCACAGCAAGGTGTAACAACATCGCTTTGCTATAACAACACCATCTAAACTACTCCTTTGAACTTTATGTTTGGGATCTTTGGTGCTACAAATGACATCTAAAAAGGAAACACAAAGACCATTGATCTTCTCCAAACATTCACCATCAATTAGTCATAAAAAGATATAATACATCATAGTAATTGGTAAATTGGAAAAGTAACGAAAGCAAGGTGAAACAACAAAAGTTAGGGTAAAAAGGTAGGAAAAAGGGGTAAAGATACTCCCATTGGTTATCGTTATGAGGAAAAATAAGAAATATAAGTGTAGGAAAAATGTAGAAAACTAGCACCCAAAATTTCCCCCCAACTGAAATACTTGCATGTCCGCATGCAAACTCATCTCTCATGGGAATATATTCAGCGCAAGTCGGTAAAATCCTAAGCACCAATTGTGTCTTCGTCTGCAGACATATATCCCTGATTGGCCATCAAATTCCATACCTAGGATTCCGACTCATACTTACGCAATTTGTAATTTATCTGGTAATCCTTAATGGCCAACCAGATCAAACTAAACTTGAACTTCAATCCCAGCCATAAAGCACCAAGGGATAGTAAAATATGTGCATAGGCTAGTACATGTGTTATAGCCACCACAAAATTCAGGAATGAGAATGGATCCCTATTCCATAGCTCAGCACTACTAGTTTCTATTCTTTTTAAGCACCCTATCAAAGCTTAGCTCTTCGTCATTGAGAATTGATTGAGGTAGAAGTTCAAAATTCTTCTTCTATAAGTGGCGCTTGGTTCTTTAATCCTAGGGGTACTCAACATTCTCCTGAATTCTCGTCTTAACTCGGTAGCATGCCCTAGTTCTGGCGGAATGCACAATGTTGTCTTCTCCTCATTACTCTTCATATATTTAATGGAGAGATGCCATTCAACCTGATTCTTCATGAAGGACACAAAAGAACTTAATTGCAGATCTCCCATATAAGAGAATATTGTCACAACCATTTGCATACTCACATGTTCACAAATAATGTTGTGTAAGAATAATTCACACATCAAACTTTGCTCATCAAAATCCAAGGAACGGAAAACATATAGAAACATACGAGTGGAAGAACATAAATAAGGTTTGTCCTCCATAATGGATTTCAATTTAAAGAAGAAGTAACGTTCCCACATAAATATAAGATAGGATGGAGAAGGTCGTCTACATCCCAGCAAGTTGTGGGTGAGGTCATGAAATTTCTGCTTATCTATGGTGAGGTCTTGAATCTTCTCCTATAAAAACAACATATGTTCTTCTTGTTTCTTCAGAGATTCCTTCTTCTTGTGATTCTCCTACCTTTTCTTCAACTCTTCTTCCATCCATCTTTCATGTAAAGTGTATGTTTCTCTTTGATGTTCCTTTAGTGAAATCATCCCATCCTGAAGGGGGATTGCTTATTGTTTCCACTTTTTCAACTAAAACATTAATAGGAGTTTCTCAGGACTCCATCCTGAGATGGGAATTATCATTCTCCTACATTAAATACCTTTATCAACAATGGGTGTACCAACCTCTACTTCATGGTGTTGTTCCACCTCTGTTGCTGGTTGTTGTGTAACAACAATGTCTTCGGTGGGTTCTTGTGTGTCAGTCGCTTTATTTTTACCTAGATTCACCTTTGTGTCCATTGTTGTTTCTTTTACAATAGGAGTGGCCTCCATAGGTTCTTGTGGGTCGGCTTCTAGGTCGATTTTTATTGGAGGCTCTTCTTTAACTGTTGGTTCTTGTGTAACAACCTCCTATTGTTCTTTTTTTGTTTCGATTGGGCTGATGCTTTCGCTACGGGCCTTATATCCTGCTGTTTTTAGGTCTTGAAAACATGTCATGGATACGAACACCAAGATTTCCTTCCCCTCAGATAATTTCCACTTCAATTCTGCGTTTTTCCTTTCTTATATTTTTAATTTATAAAAAAAAGGCATTGGTTTGGGCCTTACCTAATGAGAAAGGTTGCCTTCCTTCTTCTAAAACTTATGTTTCCATCTGCTTCTCAGTCATAGGCAAAGGTTCTATAGGTATGTTGACCTTCACTCTATTTCGGTATTTTGTCCCCAATTGTTTCATCAATAGGATTCTCCCAAATCCTAATTCCAGCAAGCCGAGTCTAGGTCTCCAGGTCTGGCTGACTTCCTCCTGAAGTCGTGGTCTCTTTCCCTCAGCTTGTCCTTGGCCTTTTTCTCTTGAATTCTTCCCAATTTTTTCCTTGATTTCCTAGGGGATCCAGCACGATTAGCTTAATGAGTCTTTTATTAGTCATACATTCCTCTGGGTGTGCTATTGTTTTCACTGCTTCCGCCATATGCTTGACGTTCCCTAAAAAAAAGAATGGAAGATTGATTCTTTACTGGTGTCGAAGGTGATTAAGTAGGGGAAAGTCATAGTTGAACACTATCGTGGATCTTCCCTTGCAAGTGATATATTTGATAAAGCCTAGGGAAATGCCTTCCCAACGATGAGGAAGTGAAAATTTGTCATTTCCTCTTCCTTTATTCTCCAGTTTTTCTTCCCCTACTAGGAAATCTTCTTTCAAGGAGGGGTCATTAATTTTTATGTTAAACCACCTCTGCCCTTCTACTAGTAATGAAGTTACCCAGGAAGTTACCTCTTCAGTCACCTACACTTGCATGCCCCTTACTCGGGTTTTATTATTGTTCAAGTTCTGAGCAAATTCAATTTCCACTGCCTCATCTAAGCGTTCAAGCTTCTGGAAAAACTCAACCCATCGAGCATCTCTGAATATATGGTAAGATTCTAGGCAATTCTACATGGAATCCATGGAATTCGGCTAATGCTTGACCGCTGCTCCACCCATCTCTATTTTTTTCTTCTAAATTTTCTTCTTAATGTTCGACCATAGTGTAATATCACCAAGTTTTTGAATTGACTTCTTTGTTGTTTAGTCGTGCTGTAACATCACTATGTCTCTGAACTAGCTACTGCTCATCGACTCTTCTTATCCCAATCGATGAGTTTACAATAAGAATTCAAGGTTTCAGTTGAGGTGGTTGATGGAAGGTGACGGCTTTCACAGATTTAATAAATTGTACCCTACACTAATATTCATAAATGGCTTATTATGGAAAGTAATGGGATTTTGTACACACACTCTTTTCCAGCCAGATTTGGTCATCATTAGCAATTGTGTTATTGATTAGGTGCATGAAAATTTAATATATATTTTTGGTTACGACCTTTTTGCAATGATTTCAAGTCATATCCCCTCCCCCACTTTAATGGTGACAGCCACCCACAACTGTCACAGGAGCATCATTACTTTTCCTGTTAATCAACGAATCATCAATGCCAACATTTACCTTTTTAATGACATACCTAAGGTGACATGGAGGAAGACTTGAGTTGGCAGCGTCCTGCTTGCAGTGCTGATGTTGTTGTGTTTGGCCGGCATGGTTATTGTTGTTTATGGAATTAATCATAAAGAATAGTATTCGTGGTTGTTACATGAGTAACATCCAAGACAACTTTTAAATTATTCTAAAAAAAAGACATCATAATCAGAAAAAATTGGTACATAAAAGGAAATTACATGAATACGATCATCCTATGAAATATATCAAAAAGGGAAGACGATATTAGAGGAAGAAAAACATGGGTGTAACAACTGCCACAAGAGTGGTTTTCATTTGTTACTGGCTATCTGACTGTGCCTCGGAAAGGGGTTTTCACAGTTAGATTTATTTTTGTTTTTATTTTATTTTGTTATTTTATTTTTATTTTTATTTTTATTTATTTAAAAAATTAAATTAAATGGGTGTAACAGATGCCACAAAGGTGGTTTTCAACCGCTACACTTATTGGAATTTCAATTTTTAAGGCTACAAAAGAGAATGTTCCCCTGCTATCATAACATGAAGATCAGAGTCTGCGACAATGTTGAAAAATTATTCCTTCGAAGTGGGTTGATGATATAACCTTAGATGGTGCCCATTAACTAGTAATTGTGTCTTAGCACTATCAATGGTGACCAATTGTATAGTCCCATTGTCAAAGACCGTATCCATTTCGTAAGGACCTAGCCATCTAATGCAAATCTTGCCTTTGAAATATTTGAACCTTGAATCATACAAAAGATCCCAATCTCCTTTCTGGAAATTTTTATTCTTAATAAACCCATCATGCCATCTGGCTCTTTTTTGTTGAATGATTTCTGCCAGTTGAATGGTAGCCAACCATTTCTCTTCCAACTCATCGAGCTGGTTTAATGTTTGAGTCTCTGCTGTACTCAAATCCAAATTGAACTGAAATGTTTTTCTTAATGTCTTTATTTCAAATTCTATGGGGAATAAGGGATTATTACCATACAACAATTCATATGGTGAGAATCCTATAGTATTCCTCCATGTTGTACTATAAGACCACAATACCTTTGGAATTTTCTCAGCCCAGTTTCTTTGGTGGCTAGCTACTGCCTTTGTTAAGATTCCCTCAATGAATTTATTGGTGCTTTCTACTTGACCATTCTCTTGTTGATGATATTGTTTGGTGATTCTGTGATGGATTCCATAATTTTCAACCAAATTCTTGATCAAATGAGATGTGAACTAAGGACCCCCATCTGTCACTGTCTCTCTGGGTATCCCGAAGCGAACAAAAATATCTTGAAACAGGAAGTCTGAAACATCCTGCTATGTTGCTCTAGGTCACGGGGGTGTCACTCAATTAAACTATGGCATAGCACGTGCGTTCGTGGCATACTAAACAATACCCTTAATTTGACTACATATTGGAAAATGTCTCTAAAAATCACTTTATTTAACCCCCTACCAATACTAACCCATTGCATTTTCCCAATTAAAAAACCCCTAACTTCACTAGATATTGTAGGTATCTGTTTTTTCATTAACATTTTTTACACCCCTTAATATTTATATCCTTGACATAATGACATGATGCCTCTCTAATGACCCCACATGCATTCTACAATTCACTTATGACACCACATGCATTCTATAATTCACCTTTCTTCTTGTGATCTTTCTCATCCATGTATGCATTCCGACATCACCTTCAAAGTCATAGGGATTGCATTTTGTCTTTCTATCATTTTCTCGACCTGCCTTAGTCTTGCAAGTTGTCATGTGAAAAAATGTCATTTAGAATCACCAAGTGATTATTTTTCATGATTCTTTGTATTTATCAACATTCGAAGTTTGATTACATTTTGCCAAAATCTCAGCGTTGTAGCTCGTAAACCAATTTCTATGCATACAAAGCTGCACTACAATTGCAACTACAATAGTACAAGAAGAAATAAAATAACAATAAGCCCCAAATAAGTAGAAAATGACAATAGGATAAAGCCTTGTAGCTCGTAAACCGATTTGTATGCATACAAAGCTGCACTACTATTGCAACTACAATAGTACAAGAAGAAATAAAATAAAAATAAACCCCAAATAAGTATAAAATGACAACAGGAAAAACAATGTTTAGAGGCATCCAAATAATATCGAGGAAGAGGTCTTGCAATGTAGGTTGTTAATTGTATTGATCAAGTCATGAGTTACAAAAGAAGGGGAAACCCTTGGTTATACAAACAAGAAGAAACCATAACTTCAGGCTCAAGTAACTATTAAGTGTCATGAGACTCTTATTACATGAAAGTGGCCCAAGTACAATGCTATCCCTTTCCCTCTTTTAACCATTCATATTGAATTTTTGCCAAAATCTCAGCCTTGTAGCTTGTAAACCAATTTGTATGCATACAAAGCTGCACTACTATTGCAACTACAATAGTACAAGAAGAAATAAAATAAAAATAAACCCCAAATAAGTAGAAAATGACAACAGGATAAAGCCTTGTAGCTCGTAAACCAATTTGTATGCATACAAAGCTGTACTACTATTGCAACTACAATAGTACAAGACGAAATAAAATAACAATAAACCCCAAATAAGTAGAAAATGACAACAGGAAAAACAATGTTTAGAGGCATCAAAATAATATCGAGGAAGAGCTCTGCAATGTAGGTTGTTAATTGTATTGATCAAGTAATGAGTTACAAAAGAAGGGGAAACCCTTGGTTATACAAATAGGAAGAAACCATAACTTCAAGCTCAAGTAACTATTAAGTGTCATGAGACTCTTATTACATGAATGTGGCCCAAGTACAATGCTATCCCTTTCGCTCTTTTAACCATTCATATTGAATTTTTGCCAAAACCTCTGCCTTGTAGCTCGTGAAACAATTTGTATGTATACAAAGTTGCACTACTATTGCAACTACAATAGTACAAGAAGAAATAAAATAACAATAAACCCCAAATAAGTAGAAAATGACAACATGATACAACCTTGTAGCTCGTAAACCAATTTGCATGCATACAAAGTTGCACTTCTATTGCAACTATAATAGTACAAGAAGAAATAAAATAACAATAAACCCCAAGTAAGTAGAAAATGACAACAGGAAAAACAATGTTTAGAGGCATACAAATAATATCGAGGAAGAGCTCTGGAATGTAGGTTGTTAATTGTATTGATCAAGTAATGAGTTACAAAATAAGGGGAAACCCTTGGTTATACAAACAGGAAGAAACCATAACTTCAAGCTCAAGTAACTATTAAGTGTCATGAGAATCTTATTACATGAAAGTGGCCCAAGTACAACACTATCCCTTTCCCTCTTTAAACAATTCATATTGAATTTTTTTCCCACCCACTCACTGAAATATTCATTAAGTAATGAATTCTCACTTTTCATGTCTCAAAATCTAGACCAAATACATTTAATGATTTTTCTATATTCAAATGCATTATTGCTGGCCCTTCCTCAATGCCGCCGACTTGAAGTTGCACCCTGAAAACAAACACGTGGAATTTCATTGCATAGTAGTCTTGTAAGAAGTTCACGTAGAAGTAGACCTATTATGGCAAGTCTCAGAAAACTATGGAGTAGGTTGAAATTAACATTTCAGTCAACTAGTTAATAAGACCAATAAAAAATACACTGTAGAAATATGAATAATTATGATCTAACTTCTAAATTTATGAAATTTATTGCAGTATATAATTGGATATAATTACAACATTAGACATTTGGTCTCTTATGTAGTACATAGATCTCAACATGGCCTCCAAAGTGTCTTTCGTTATCTGAAATTTGACATTAGTTTCTCCAGATGAGGATTGTGTAGTTTCCTGAAGCTGCATGCGTGGAGCAAATATAAATTAATTTTAGAAAGAATGCTAGTGTAGAACATTTCTCTTAAACATAACCAATAATCAATCACATTTCTAGAATTTGTTTCATATGAACCTCTCCTCTATCATGAATGTTAAGCCATTCTTTGATGAGCATCAAAGATCTAAGTGTCTTTGACATCCACACAGTTGACCCAAAACAAAATGCATTTTATCTTATGTTCCAAAGACATTGAAAAAAAATAGATGATGTTCTACTTTGCTTGCATCCAATGGCATACAATACATATATTAGTATGGAAAAATAAGGAATAATACAAAGTTGTAAAAAAAAAATTGCTTGAAGATAAAATACATATAAAACGTAAATTTTCACTCATTTTTTCCAATGCCAGTTTTGTACATATATATGTGAGTTATTTCACAGCTATTGCCTGACCAAGTTACAAAATATGAAATTTCCAGTTCTCTCACAAATAGACAAATAGCATGTAACTGTCAGCTATACAGTAAATTTTTGAAGTGTCTAATAATCAATCTCACTGTCTACAATAGAAATAACAGATCTTGCCCGAAGTGGCCTCTTATTATTCATAAATTCTAGAGAATATTAGCCATCATTCTTGTGCAAAAACACTAGCCTTAAAGTGTTTTATTAACCAAAGGTAGTGATCTGAAAAACACCTTTATCTTTACCAGCTAACACATTGATTTATCTTACCTTCTTGATTTCTGATTTTTTTTGCCTAAACTTTTTGCAAAGCTGGTGCTCATAAAAGACTTTAAAATTAAGTTGAGATACAACTATGAAGAATGAGAATAACAAAACAATCAGAAAATTTATTGAAGGCTGCAAATCTAAGCAAGTTCCTCACCTTGAATCGCTTGTGAGATTTAGGAGATTTCAACTTGCAAGTTCTAACAAGACCACAAAAGCATCTTTCCTATCCATTCCATGGGCATATACCCAAATATCCAGCAATGAATCTACACAGATATTTCTACCCTTGGGAAATGCCCCCAAGTCCATAAAGTCCTTTGTTTCATCATCAAGGACATCAATACTTGTTTCCAAGCAATGGAGCAGATCCTCTCTATGATGTTTCGATATAGATTCTGCTCTTGAAATTTTCTTCTTAGCATTTTCCCAAACTGGCTATGGTTCATTGCACAAAGAGCTTCCAATCACCTAGAGGGCAAGTGGTAAACCCATACAGACTGCTTCAACCGAAAAATATTTTAGCAGTTAAACATGTTAATCTTCTGCAGAAATATAAAGCATTAAATTTTTTTTTGGAGTTGTTAACTCTCCGATTTTAGACCTATAAAACCATTTATCTATCAAAGGGGCATAAAATCAATCTGAGTTTGAACATTGTATAATAGGATGCAAAGCATTTGTGCAGGGTAGAGAAACAAGCAGTTAGGGTATGAGATTTTGAATAGTATGTCATATTCATACCTGTTTAACAACAACTTCATCATTTCTTGTTGGAATCGGAGGCTGTCCAAAGGCCCAAAAATAGAAATGAGACAGGGCATCAGCCTTCTGCAACATGCGCACGTTATACACGTGACTTCTGTCTGTTTGAGGAATAGCGAGATCCTGCCTGGTTGTGATAACCGTTTTGCAACCCTCTACTTCAAACAACAACTGTTCCACATCTGATTTTGACCAAACATCATCCAAAATCACCAACATCTGTGGATTTCCTTGTAAACTGAGTTTCTTCTCAGTTGGTTGTGCACATCCTCGATGCTCTGAAAAACAGGCCTTCGACCTCTGATTATTTTATCCCACATAATCTCCAAAAGGCCCATTACATTTGGAGACCGTGCAACAGTTATGAAAATTATATTGTTTTGGAAGAAATTTGATAATCACAACGAGAATAAGCACTGAAAAAACCAAAAGGGAAGCAATAATATGGAAGCTCGGTATGACAATTAAAACAGGGGAGTTGTTCTTACCTTTGACTTCGGGATCGTTGCAAGGGGCTAATGAAATGGTAGTTTTTCGCTTCCACCCATCCATTCAACCCCAATGATACTAACTCCCTTCTTGAATAGGATATGTTTGACATCACTGACAATATTATTCAAACCCACTACAAAGTTTGGAATACTTGAGACTTGGGAGCTGTCGCTGCTGGTGAACTGCTCAGACTGTTCAGACATTGTGGTATCATGCGACCCATCAATGGCGCTCTGAAATAGTTCAGTTGTGCTCCTTTGATGAATGAGTTGGAGCTGGAATCATTATTCATCCTAACATTAACACTTTCCATTCGCCTTCCTCCAGAAAGATGTGTGCCTTCAATTCAACGTCAGACTCATATAAAAAGGAGTGTTGAACCATTCATTTGACCAAGGATTTTTGGTGAAGATATCTAAGAAGACAAGGAACAGCAATAGGAGGCCGAGAAAAGAAGTTTGGGTTGGTTTTAGAAGGTTGGGGTAATTTTCTGTGATTGAATTATTATTCAAGACCAAAACATATATCACTATAGAAGCTCTGATTAACTTTAAAAACCTATCACTCAACCTACAGCAAACCTGTAACAAGTCTCCTATGAATGGACTACACCCTCTGTCTTAACATGTCTCCTCAGGTTGGTGTGTGGACGGTTTTGTGGAGCTTGACTTGGTGAAGAATTCAGAAACAAGTGGACAGAAAAAGGAGGAGGTCGAGAAGGACATTATCAGAGAAAATAAGAAGACTTTGAGGTTGAGGTACAACGGAGGTTGTCCTTCATGTCGGCCTTCAGAAAGACGTGTGCTTGTCCTTCATGTCGGCCTTCCTCTAGAAAGACGTGTGCCTTCAATTCAACGTCAGAATCATATAAAAAGGAGTGTTGAACCATTCATTTGACCAAGGATTTTCGGTGAAGATATCTAAGAAGACAAGGAACAGCAACAAGAGGCCGAGAAAAGAAGTTTGGGTTGATTTTAGAAGGTTGGGGTAATTTTCTGTGATTGAATTATTATTCAAGACCAAAACATATATCACTGTAGAAGCTTTGATTAGCTTTAAAAACCTATCACTCAACCTACAGCAAACCTGTGACAAGTCTCCTGTGAATGGACTACACCCTCCGTCTTAACATGTCTCCTCGGCTTGGTGTGTGGACAGTTTTGTGGAGCTTGACTTGGTGAAGAATTCAGAAACAAGTGGACAGAAAATGCATTATGTAAATTTTACCCTTTGCATTATGTAAATTGACGAGAAAATGCTAGCAAGAAAGGAAAAAGTGCAACACGAAGAAAATTCATGATTAAATGAATTTGCGGATCATGCAAGAGAAAAGATCAGATTGATGTGAGGTTTTAATTAGCATTAGTTTGAATCAGGGTATCGTTGTGAGGTGAAAGTTATTGATGATCCAAAAGAGTGGAAAAATAGGCCAGTTCATTTAAAATATAGAGAAAGACAAAAGCAAGAATAAATGCATTCAGAGCTAGAAACGGAGTCCAAGAAACAACATTAATAACACTCATTAATGCTCAAGGTCAGAATCCATTAATTGCCATGGATTGTACAGGCATCTTTTCTCAAAAAAGAGATATTAAATGGCAAATACAGAAAGAAAAATTACATATCAGGCCAAATCTTATGCAATAAGTGCAATGATCTGTTGAAATCAATAAACCTAGATTTTTTGGAAGACATTGAAATAATATGAATTGAAAGATTATGGCTATGTAAATTTTGCCTATACTTAAAATCATATCCACAAAATTTCCTAGTCTGGTAAATAAAAGCTAAAGATAGGCTGAAAGAAGACTGGCAAGCCAAAAACTAGCACTCTTGGAAGCTCTTGATTTTCCAGCCCTTACAGAAAGCATATATCTAAGGACAACAGTTGCTGGAAGAAGGGTCTCTCTTTGGTCATTGCACATACCATCCCTTTATTTCCAACATATACACTAGAAACCCATTGAAAAGCGGAGTTTTGCTCATAGTTTCATCTGCTTCAATTAATTGGAGGGAGGGCTATGGATAAAGCTTGTGAATGGATAACTGTTCACTTACTACATCAGAGATCACACAATTGGAATATATAACATCCCATGTAAACAGGCCTCAGTCATATAGGCCTTGGGTCCTTGTAGTAATCAGAATGCCTAAAAATGCTAAAAGAAGCAAACTTTTTGAAGTCATAGATATTATGTACAAGTTCAGGTTATCTACATCATTTCATTGAGATGAAGGCCACTGGCAAGGAGTGACGAGTCATCTCAAGGACATAAACCATGCCACTGTGCTGTTATTTTGATGAACATGAACATGCTGCCATGGACTGTGTTGAGAAAAGTAGCATGGGGTTGAAAGATCACCTCTCTCTCTATGCACAAGATGGTGTGTATGAGTCAAATTTACAATAAAAACGTAGACAAAAAAGCAAAGAACCCTATGAAATAAATCGAATGCTATCACAGACCCATATAAACCCAGATCTGATATATGCCTCAAGGTTGGGACGCTCAAGACTGCAGATTTTGATTTCCAATATTTAATACATTGACCACCACTGCAAACTCAAGATATGCAGCTGAAGCTTCGCAACCTCAAAGTCGATATCAAACCCAAGTTTGGATGGGCTTTGTGCTAATGTTCACATTCCAATCCAATGCAACCAATGCATCTTCCAGATTTGGTGCATCGTTACATGTGAACTGTTGATGGATCAATCCAACAACATACAGATTTGGTATGTAGAGCAGCATGCCACACTACATACTGTGCAGCAAATACTTGAGCGTTAGTCATGTAGTAGAAATCAGTCCAGCTCAGAAAAGAAATTACAGTAAAATTACCTTGAAGTAAATAACTTTCATAAGACACTTTAATCAAATGTTGCCAGCACCACATAAGAACCCATATGCAAAACTCATACATTGGTGTAAACTTATTGCACATCAAACCCTGGCATCGGAGCAGCTTGTTTCTTTGGTGCAGTACTGCATTTTATGAAGCAAATGCTTATGCTTCAATCATGTAATAGAAATTAAACAAACCCACATAGAAAATAACAGTAAGAATTACATTTTAGCAAAGAATTCTATCGAGACACGCCCTCGTCAAAAGTAGCCAGCACCATATAAGATCCCATAAAGAAAACTCATATTAGTGAAAACTTATTGCTTAAAAAACCTGGGTTTGTATGGATCCGTGCCAGTGTCCCAATTAATAACCAGGTTGTAGAGCAGATTGATTCTCTCACAAATAATGCATATTTTACCACCAATAATAATGTACTGATCATGTAATAGAAGTTAAACAAGCCCACATAAGAATTAAATTTGAGTCGAGAATTTTAACAACACATCCTTATCAAATCTAGTCAACGCCAGATGTCATATGAAAAACTCACACACCGGATAACATTCAACTTAATCGGGGTACAGAAAGATCTGTCCTAGTGTCCACATCTAATACACAATAAATCATTTCATTCATATGCACTGTCACAGACACCATATATTTGATGGATGCCCCATTCGTAACCAAGTTTTAGAGCAGATTGATTCTCTCTCTCAAATAACGCATATTATACCACCAACATTTAAGCATTGATCATGTAATACAAGTTAAACAAGCCCACATAAAAATTAAATTTGAGTCGAGAATTTTAACAAGACACCCATATCAAATCTAGTCAACACCAATATGATGTCAAATGAAAAACTCACACCGGTGAACACCCAACTTACTCGGGGTTTAGAAAGATCTGTGCTAGTGTCCATAGTTATCGCATCCAATGCATTGTCTAACTCAAAGTCACCGCTACACACACACCGTTACGCATACAAAGTCTTGATGGATCCTCCCACCCCCATCCAGGCTGTAGAGCAGCAAATACTTAAGTAGCCATTATGTAACAGGTATCAAACAAGCCCACACAAGTAATCAAACTAACAATAGCATTTGAAGTAAAGAATTTAATGAGAAACGCACTAATCAAATGCAACCCTTATACACGAATATTTGTAGTTAAAATTCTCTCCAAAACCCACGTAAAAAAATGAACTAAAAAATTTCGTAACTGAGATGTTCAATCATGGAAGTAAAAGCTTATAAGCATGAAACCTGGCATTTTATCAATTTTTGATAGAACTCTGATCAAATTTGACATTCAATTTTGCTTATAAGAAAGTTGTTCCTACAGATTGGGTAGGCCTCAAAAGGGCGTTAAAGGGGGAACCAAACAAGCCAACACCATTTAAGATACCATAACCGAAAAAATCTTATGCAAGAAATGCCCAAATCTCACACAAAAATTATGTCCGCAGAAGTATTCAAATAAGTCACTGAATATCTCAATCAATAGATATACCCAAAACCTAAAATGTTAAAACCCTCATGAAATATTAGATTGTTTTGGTCGGCGCTACCAAAAATCCCCAAATTAAAATGAATTACCGTGCATCGCTTTACTGCCATTTGGGTTACAGTGAATCCCTCTCCGCGTCATTTCAAACCCTCACTCATTTATTTTAACTCGATTTGGTATCAGGAACAGGGAACAATCCTGCGCCTGCAGCACCCCTGGGAGGAGCGAACCCTAGAAACTTCTGCAAATTAGATCTAATGCTCATAGAGCACAAGAAATAGAAGAAAACCATCGCGCAGTCCGTTGGATCATCTCCACTGAGGCCCCTATGGCTCATTTTCTGTATGAAAGGAATCGGGGCGAAGGGCAGCTTGGCTACAGCTTTACCTTCGAATAGAGAATTCAACAAACCGAAGACGATAATGAGCATGATGGTCACTACGCCCCCGGACTTGAACTTGGAGAATGAAAGATCCCGGCTGGATTCTTTTCCGACATCCAGCAGAAATGGAGCTTTCGTCCCCACTGGTAGTAACCAGAACAATGGAACCATAACAGTCGAACATAAAACCCTCTCCTCCCACCGCCTCCGCGCTCTTTGCCTTCCCACGGCCTCATTTACCCGCTTGGCCCAAAAAAAATAATAAAAATTACCCCAAAATATTTATATTTTTATATCATAAATAAAAACCCACTCACCCTTAGTTATATAGGCAATATAATGTTTTTTGATTTTTTGATTTTTTGTACCCCAATATGAACGCACGTGATATAATATTGGTTTGTGAGTGACGCCCCCGTGCTCTAGGTAGTGCCCTTGCCTTGACCCATTTTGTGACATAATCGGTGCGACCAATATGTATGCTTTTTGATTTCATCAAGGATTAATTGGCCCCAAAAATTCTAGGGCCCATTTATTGAATGGTTTTATTACGATTTGAGGCTATAATGAAATCTCATTTGATTTCAGAGGCTGGCCCATCCTTTGACAACTATTACATCTTTTCACAAAATTCTTGGCATCTTGGAATATAGTTAGCCAGTAGTACCCTATTGAGAGTATTTTATGTCCTATCCTCCTGTCAGCGAAGTTCCTCATGACAAGACTTTAGGATCTCAAATACCTCATCTTCACTAACACATCACCTAATCTGAAAATATGGCCCGGTGGGATACTGTTGTATAATCCTCCTTCTTCCCTTGGAAGATAATTGATACGGGAATTTTCCTGCAGCAAGGTAATTGGCTATATCTGCATACCATGGTGAGTTAGTAGAGATGGAAAAAATATACTCATCTGGAAAAGAATCCTCAGTAGCAGTGCAGTCATCACATATAGCTAATCTAGAAAGGAAATCAACAACTACATTATCTTTTCTGGGTTTATCTAAAATAGTAATATCAAATTCTTGTAACAACAATAACCATCATGTAACTCTACCATTAGTAACAGTCTTGCTCATTAAAAATCGAATTGTAGCATGGTCAGTGTGTAAAAATACTTGGTACTCGATGCTGTAGTGCCGGAATTTTTTGATAACATGCACTACTGCTAGGAATTCCTTCTCAGTAACAGTGTAGTTGAGTTCTGCTGGAGTAAATTTCTTGTTGATGTAGTAAATGGCATAAGGTTTCTTATCCTCCAGTTGCCCCAAAAAAGCACCCACAACCATGTGAGATGCATCTGTAGCAACATAAACGGAAATTCCCAGTTTGATCCTCATAAAACAGGTGCTGCTCTTACACAGTTCTTCAACTTTAAAAAGGCCCGCTCAAACTTTTTTGTCCACAGAAATTCTGCATCCTTCATAAGTAATGAAAATAAAGGAGATGCAATATTTGAAAATTTCTCTATAAACATCTTGTATTATCCTTCATATCCCAAAAAACTACGTACCTCTTACGGAGTCTTAGGGGTTAGGATTTTCAATATTACCTCAATTTTTGTAGGATATACCTTGATTCCATCTACTGAAATGAAATTTCCTAGCACAATTCCCTTGGTCATCATCATGTGGAATTTTTTCGTGCTCATAGCAACATTAGTTTTTTCACAACGTTCCAGCACTTTTTCCAAGTTAGCTAATGCTATCTCAAAGGAATCCTCGTAGGGTGCAAAAATCATCCATAAATATTTCAAGACAAAAATTGAAAAGGTCAGTAAAAATACTTAATATTTCCCTTTGAAAGGTTGCTGGCACATTTTAGAGACCAAAGGGGAGGACCTTGTATGAATAATTACCCAATGGACAAGTAAAGGTTGTCTTGTCTTGATCTTCTGGAGCAATCTTTATTTGATTATAGCCACTAAAATCATCTAGAAATGAAAATAATTCTTTTCCAGAAAGAGTGTCCAAGACCTGATCAATAAATGGTAAGGGAAAATGGTATTTTTGAGTGGCCTTGTTAATTTCTCTATAGTCATCACAAACCCTCCATTTTCCATTCTTCTTTGGAACTATGACAAGAAGAGAAACCCACTGACTGTTAGAATTGGGGTAGATGAAATTAGCATTAAGGAGTTTCTACAATTCTTCTCTTACTATCTCTTTAAGTGTGGGGTTCATTCAGTGCTAAGGTTGTCTAACAGGGTTGAAATATTCTTTAAGTAAATGCGGTGGGTGCATAGGGTAGGATGGTTTCCTTTCATATCAATATAGTCCCATGAAAATTCCTTTTTGTATTTGTGTAACAGTTTTATCAACAATCTATCTTGTTCAACAGTCGGATTACGATTGATGTTTAAACATTTTCCAAGTTCCATTTCAACGAGACTACTGATAGTAAGTGGAGTTGTTTTCAAATGTTCAATAATGACATCATCTTCTTCTCCCAAATCTCTAATCGAGGAAATATGGAGTGAATTATTAATAAAAGCATTAATGATATCGTTCTTTGTTTCATCCTTAAAGTATTGTGATTTTCCAAGCGTGAGAAAAGGTAGGGAAAGATCATATTCAAGTGAAAATTCGTCCCACCAGGGACTATTCGAATCCATAGAAAATTTTTTGGGGGATAAATATTCAGGTCCAGAGTGGCTTCTCCATCTGAGATCATGATAGATCTGGACCTACATCCGATATATGTATCCGTAGTGGCTAGCCACAAACTTCCCAAGATTAAAGGATGACCCCCCCAGATTGGATTTTGTTTGTAAAATGAGAAAGTCAGCCGAATAGTTCGAGGAAGGCACAGTGATAAGCACATGTTCAATCATTCCTTCGGGCTTAACGCAGGACCTATCTTCTAGTTTAATCACTGTACGTGTAGGTCTAAGTCCATGAAGTCCTAGGGAGATAAAGAGGTATTTAGTCATGAAATTAATAGCTACCCCTAGATCAATCAAGGTATTGGTTATAGAATGATTTTTAATATGGACAGTCATTGTGGGGTTCCCTGGGTCATTATATTTGGTCAACAAAGGCTGATCAATCATAAGATCAGACAATTTTCCGATGACATGGATAGTAGCAGGGACTTTAGGTTTCCTCCCAAGTATTTTTACACATAGATCCCTCATTATTTTAGCATATATAGGCACTTCTTTAAGAGCTTGTAACAACAGAATCTATACATAAAAATTTTGCAGCTCCCTGAGGAATTCAGATTCAGATTATAAGACCAGCCTAGTTTTAGTTAATTGTTGAGCATATGGGGCATTCTGAATGCTAACAGCTGACTCAGCTACCACTGATGTACCAACCTCACTCAGATTGGATGTTGTAGGAACAATAGACCTTCCTGAGCTGACTGTTACAGATGTAACAGTGGGTGTTGTATCAGCTATTACATGTGTAACAGCGGCCTTAGAATCATCCATATCCTTCAAGCCTGATTCACTTTCTTTGATAATAATGGGAATATGTTCAGATCTGATTACTTTCCCTGATCAAAGATGAACCTCATTAAGTATGATAGGAGTAATAAGATAAGTTTGGAGGGTAACTAGAGCATCCATGCTCTAGGCTTCCTTATTATTTGGATTGGGGTTAGGTTGCACAAGTAATTGGGGTCGGACAGAAGGTGTAGGGTTTTGAATAGAAGGCAGTTGTAAGTGGTGTTAATGCATTGGTATTGGAGGGGGTACAGACCTTTTCCACTGCCTCTCTAGTTCTGTCCCCAAGGATTGGATTGCGAAAGAGGATATTGCATTGGTGGACGAGATGGCCGCTGGGTCCATGGTGAAGGAAATTGTGTTGAGGAAGGAGTAGGATATTTCCATGGGTATTATTGATTATTATAAACATTATTCGAAGGATAAAAAGAAGAAATATCTGAAGGAATACCTATAGGTCACAGGTGCCATGGTCTGTTTTATTCGATAAAATAAGAATATTGAACATCCTCGCTTGAGTCTTGAAGTACCGCCTTTAGTATGGGAAACTTAGGACATCCTCGGGGACAGAATATTGCTAAGGCTACTTCATCTTCCGCATGTGCCTTATTTACTTATATCGTAGTGATCTAGGCAGAGAGAGTGCTCACGAGGTCGGTTTTAAAATCCTTGAATAAGTTCCTGATCTCTGCTCTGGTAACTTCTCCACTTGTGGACTTCTCTATCTGAAGTGAAGGGTACCAAACTGAAACTCTCCCCTTGGAAAATCCTCTTAATCTACGCAGGAAAAGCTTCATTATCTCATCAAACATTTCTTTCAATATGTCTCCCTTTCCTATTATGTTCAGATGTTCCAAACAATAATCTCTTAACCTTTTAAGAATATTGGCTTTATAGTTTATGGGTCTAAGTTACTGAACATAGACCTCTATAAATTGTAGTAGAATCATTCCAGATAGTCACCCACGCTTTCCTCCTCCTTCTATGCAATTCTGAAAAATTTCGTTCTTCAAATCCGTAGTTCGGTAGTAGTCTTGATACTTGAAGAATTAGGCTCTCCCATGTCATTCCATGTTCAAATTGTGCCAGCACCCAATCTCATGAACCATCTTAATGCTACTCCTTTCAGAGTAGCAGGGAATTATTTCATCTTTTGGGCATCTGAAGTATATTCATAACCTCTACACAGCACATCGAATTCAAACAAAAAGGTATCAGGATCTTCAATAGCCATCCCTTGAAAGGATTGTAGGGATAATAAAGGGATTTTATTCATAGGAACCTTGTCCCATTTTACTACTATTCGGAATTCAAAAGTAAAATAACTATATGTTTTGACATTCTCATCCCTCATGGCTGATTCTTCCTCATGGGATGAACTAGCCTTGGAGTGCACTGGAGATTGACAAATAGAAGGATCAGGCTGCTCTAGGATCAATTGTTTCACAACACTACTAGTGTCCAATTGATGATCAACTGACCATTTTTCTTCAGGTCCCTGATGATCCCCATTGGTCTCTCTGTGTCCTTCAATTCTCAGATCCTGATCAATAATTCTCCACTGTTGTTTTGAATCTGGAGTTTTTATATTAGGAGTGGATATGCTGTTTGAAGGATGGTGAGGTCTAGACACAAAAGACATCGATGGTCCAGGCCTTGATATGGTAGGTAATTTATGTGGTCCTTTCTTCCTATTATCTCTTTATGACGTGAACTGTTCCTTTTTTTCCCTTGAAATCAGATCTCCAAAGAATGTTTTCCTTCCAAAATCTGCGCTCTTCTTTTCCTTCTTACGACCCATATTTCCTGTAGTTAGCAGAGTGGGGGGTGTTTGTAGATGTTGATGTTGTTCTACCAGCACATATGGGCCCTCTGCGTATTAATTCACCCTATAAGTGCTTTAGTTCCTACAACAATGAGCCCGCCAAATATTGTTAGAGTGATGTGCAGGTTCCTACCTTTCGTCTTACCACCCAAGGATTGTATAGCTGAGGGCACCCTAAAAAATAGCCAAAATTCAATTGATAAGTTTCCCAGCAAGACAGTGGTGAGCTGCTCAAGTTTGTTAGAGTGCTGCACAGGTTCTTACCTCTTGTTTTACTTCCCAACAATTGTGTTGCTAGAGACACTCTATGAAAACACATGGAAATTGTACTTATAGGAAACAACTCTAATTGATTGAATCATCACTACCATCCCCGACAACGGTGCCAACATGTCAGATTATATAAATCACTTATTAAATGACTAAACATCACACATTTAATTATCAATCCAAGTACGTTTGTTTATTCCAATGACAGTTGCACTGTCTATGCCAATACACCAACCACAAGTAATTTAAGAGAAAAGAAATTGTTGTTGACTTAAATGCTGGAAATAAATCACTCATCCGGAAATAAAAGAATCTAAAATATTGAAATCATACTTTCATCGATCTATCTAGGTCGCCACACAATAAGTACCGAGCTGGTGTCTCTATTATCATATGTGTAATAGCATATAAGGTATTTAAATCAAAGCAGATATATTCTCAGTTGAACAACAACAACAAAACTCTATTGATACATAAAATGAAATACCATTACATACAAACAACTACTTTAATCACTGCAATCCCTACTAAGAAGGAGGGCCCTTCCTCCCAAGCAGGGTGCAGGTATAGAAGGAACTTTAATGGAAACTAAATAGAATGATGCATGTAAAAAAAATAACAGGATAATCTGTATTAATTTAAACACAATTATAGAGCCAAAGCAACACTCTTCTCCGCTAACCTATCAAACTCTAGGGTTGAGAACTATATAGTCGTTACCTCAGAAAATAAACGAATAGATTATTCATGAGAATATTATGATTCTCGTGCTGATCGAAATATAACACATACAGTTATAACCATTTTTTAATAAAGTTATGACTAGAAAATAGAAGATTACAATCCAAATTTCCCTTAGGCTATTATCCCAAAAATACAATGCTAAACAACTCCTATAGTTATCGTAATGGAATCATAGTTGTAGTGCAAAGGCCAAAGGAAAGATCAGCAACAAATATTGACAAGATCAGTCAATGGTACAACTGTATCAGTAATTCGCCAATGCATTTGTAACAACAAAGTGTAACATTAGTTTGTCGGCAGGTCTGTAACAACAAGGTGTAACAACAACACTTTGAAGTAACAAGAGCACTTGAACTGATCCTGTGAACTTCATGTTTGGGATCTTTGGTGCTATAAATGACATATGAAAAGACAACACAAATACCATCTATCTTCGCCAAACATTCACCATCAATTAGTCATAAAAAGGTATAATATATCATAATAATTAGTAAATTGGCAAAGTAACAAAAGCAAGGTGAAACAATGCAAGTTAGGGTAAAAAGGTATAAAAAAGGTGTAAATATACTCCCGATGGTTATGGTTATGAGGCAAAATAAGGAAGATAAGTGTAGTAAAAACATACAAAACTAGCACCCAACAAGTATGCTGCTAAGATTTAGTAGAAATTCAAACAAAAGAAGCGAGAATTTTGAACTGCGAATAAAAAGAAAGAGAAAGGGTCCCCCAAACCGTAGAACAAAGGACAAAACCAAGGCATGGTGGCCCAAGGAAAATTTAAAAAGCCACAAGCAAAGAAAAACACTACTAAGCCAAGTAAAGACATGTGAAAGTGGTGTGAGTTCCATAAGAACTCCACTCACAATACAAGTGAGTGTCGAGCCAAGCAGTCGCTGGTGGCTGAGATGAGGGCTTTTGAGTCAGATGCATGCTTCAACTCCAAATCAGAACCTGACAAGGGGAATGACAAAGGGAAACAAATTATTGATGCAGAGCCCAATGCCAATGTTAGCATTGTGAAGATCCAGAAGGAGGAACCGAAAGACCCCGAGGAGGAGGAGCGTCTTTTCCACTCACCCTACAACTCTAAATTCCTATTACAAAAGTGCTTTTAAAATTACAAAATTTCATAGGAGAGCAGCCACTATTACATTTTCCAATTTCTTATTTATAATATTTACAAAAGGATTTCTTCATAAGAAAGTTTGTTTGAAGAGTGGTTTTGCTGAATACATTTTCATTGGTTCAAAAATTATTATTCAATTGTTGGAGCCTTCTCATTGATTGAGAGCTTCTTCTTCTCATCTCTTCAACTTTTTTCCTGTAAAAAAAAATTAAAACTAAATTAAAATGTAAAAATAAATTCAAAATGCGAAATCTAGAAATTAAAATAAATCCAATCAAAAATTAATGAAAGAAATAATTGAAAAAATAAATATAAGATTTCATTTTATTTTTGTGCTGATATAATTGGCCAAGGATATCGTTGGCAAATGGATCTGCATTTAGAAAAAATTGTGGGCAAATTTAAATGTAGAAAATAAAACTCATAAAATTTATTTTGTTAAAAAATTGGAGCATGATCTTCTGTTGAATTTTAGACCCACTAAATGATCAAATCTGCAAATGAAACGACTTCAGAAATGTTTTCCATGATTTTATCTATCTAATGAGCCGTCCTAGGCCTCATTTGGCCACGTAAAACTTCATTTATGAGCTTCTAAATTTTCTATATTAAAATTGACACAATTCTGGAAATTTTGTTGGTTGGGCTAAAAATCAGAATTTTTTAATCTAATTCTATTCCTAAATTACGTTATAGTTTTTAATTAATTAATGCTAATTAATTGTAATTATATTATTAATCTAATTCAGTTACAATCTAATTCTAAATTAAGTTATGATTATCAATTAATTAATTATAATTACATTATTAATTTTGATTAATAAAAACTAATTTAAAAATGATTTATTTATTAATTAAAATATTAAAATATTATATTAATATTATAATTTGAATTATATTAAAATTATAATAAAAATATTATGATTAAAATTTAATATTAATTATAATATTATATAATATAATTTCTTCTATCTAATAATTCAAAAATTATATGAAATACACACCACGTGAGAGAGAGAAGGGAGGAGGAGAGGTGAGCGAATGGGAGTTATAAGGGTGAGTGGAAGGTGACATGAGGGTGATGTGAGCAGGAGTCATAAAGAGTTTAGAACCTTATGATAAAATTTTAAACACCGTACATGAACCAAATCAGAGTTCGTTTTTTTTTTTTAATGAACACATAAACATAAATGTTTAATATTGCGGTATGCGATTTGCGATATATCGCAATTGCAATATTGCATTTCAAATTATTTCACATCTCATATTTTATTTCGGCACTTTTCTAAATCGGGATTTTTCGAAAGTGTGGGTGTGGTGAGAAGTGGGGCCCACATGGGATTAACCATCCTACTTTTTAGACTACAACCTTTTTGCAATTTCAGAGTTTTGGGTTTGGCAATTTGTTTTAAAATAACAAGTTGGAGTATATTACCAATATCCGGAAACATATTTTCCTCTATTGTTTAATCTAGTTGGGCCATTTTCTAGGACCATTAGTGAAAAATGAAAAATTAGTAAAAATTAACTAAAATTTAATTTTTACAAGGAAGACTATTTTAACTACGAATTGAAATATTGATACATTTTATACATTTTTTTTTAGCCCAAGCGAGAATGATCAAACTTCAAAAGAGTGCCATTTAAAAACCAATTGACCAAATGAAGTGAAACAGGTATCGTTGGAAAGCTTATGAAAAACCAAATTCAATGAAATAATAAAAATAGAAGTTCGATAAAAAAATGAAAAATGAAAAAAATACAAAATATTAAAAGGTGTTTAGTCAAAATTTTTGTAGAAAGAGTCCCCATTATTTGAAGTGTATAAGTAAAAAATGGGGGGGGGGGGGGGGGTTTGTGTTTTACCACAACACCTTCTCATACAATTAGCTTGACATGCTGTACCTATTGCTGCTACATATTCAACTTCTGCTATTGATAATGAAACTATTGCTTGTTTCTTGGAAGCCCATGAAATGCCTCCCGATCCCAAATGAAAGACATACCCAGATGTGCTCTTTCTTTCATCTACACTTTTAGCCCGATCACTATTAGTGTAACCATTCAGATTAAAATTATCAGTTGAGGAGTATAGAACAAAATACTCCTTTGTTCCATTCACATACCTTAAAATTCTCTTAGTTTCTTGCCAATGTGTCTCCTTTCGTGTCTCAATGAATCTGGATATTAAACTCACTGCATACATAATATCGGGCCTAATTGCAGTCAAATACATTAGACTGCCAACTATGCTCTTGTGCAATGTCAGATCGACATTCTTGCTGCAATATTCCTTTATTAACTTCAACCCCATGATATTTGGAGTTGTTTATGCTTTGATGTTCTACATATTGAACCTCTTTAAAACTTCTGCAACATATTTTGCTTTGGAAATAAAAATTCCCTTTTCTGTTTGCTTCACTTCTATGCCCAAAAAATATCTCAGTAAACCCAAATCAGTCATTTCAAACTCACTTTTCATGATTGTTTTAAAATCAACAATTATAGAAACATCATTGCCTGTGAAAATCAAATCATCTACATATAAAACAACAATAAGAATTTTACCTTCATTTTCTTTGATGTAAAGTGTGGGTTCACCATCACGCTTATCAAACCCATTTTCTATGACGTAAGCATCAATCCTGCTGTACCATGCTCTTGGTACTTGCTTCATCCCATAAAGAGCTTTCTTCAACTTACATACTTTGTGTTCTTGGCCTTCAATTTCATAGCCAAGAGGTTGTTCAACATACACCTCCTCTTTCAACACTCCATTCAAGAATGCTCACTTTACATCCATTTGATCAACTTTCCATTTTTCTTGTTCCGCTATGGGTAATATTGTCCGCACTGTCTCCATCCTTGCAACTGGTGCAAAGGTTTCCTCACAACCTCTTTCTTGATGTTTCTTGTAGCATTTGAAAACAAATCTTTCTTTGTGTCTTTCTATCTTGCCTTCAATGTTTATCTTGGTCTTATTGACCCATTTCACTCCAATAACCTCTTTTCCTTTTGGGAGGTCCACTAACTCCCATGTGTCATTATTTTCAATTGCTCCTATTTCTTCATTCATTGCTTCAATCCACTTCTCTTCTTTTACGACAACTTCAAAATGGATTGGATCATCAATGTGACAAAATAAAGCAAATAAATAATTCACACCAGCTTTACTATTTACTTCTTTTTTCTCATAAATTTGATTTAAATTTATAAATCTTGGTCTTCTTGTATTTTTTGAAGATGTTCTTGTAGTTGCACTTGAACTTGAGGGATTTTTTAATCCCTGTGGCGTGCTTGGAGAAGCATTTCCTTGGTTTTTCACTGTTGTTCTATGTGGTGTTCTCTGTTGAGATTTTGTAGGTGGAGGAGGAGCCACCATTGAGGAACTTTTTTCTAAATTCAATTCCTCTTTATATTCATGTGAAATACATGTCTTCACATTCACTGTTTTCTATAAAATTCCATCCCAAGCTTCTTCTCCAATGAACTGAACATCTCTGTTGATGATTACCTTCATAGTTTATGGATTATAGAACTTGTAGGCCTTGTATTCATCACTGTATCCAACAAATATATAATTCTCTCTGTTAGGTCCCTATATTACTATTTTATTCCCTTATTGTTATTATTATAGCCCCCTTATTGTTATTTTTGTACCCCTGCATCCCCAATATTGTTATTAGTGTGCCCTTAAATTATTATTGTTAGGTCGGCTAGGATTATATTGTGTCACCATGGACTCCTATGTATAGATGGAGGTTTTGGTCATTTGCAACATCCAAGAATTGTTCATTTATGTAATTTATTGGAGGTTTCCCCCTCGAAGTGGCTAATTTATAACATGTTGATATCTCCTTTCTTCTACTTTTGGAGCTGAGTTCACAACATTTGGTATCAGAGCTTTTGATTCTAGATTTTTGCTGCTCCAGACAGGTCATCGTGGAATTTTCGCTATAAATTTTTTTCTGGAAGGTCAAGAAGCTGAAATTTTTAGTGCGCGAATACAAAATCCTGATGAACATATTCACAACATTTCAGAGCTTCATTCACAATATGTTCATAGATATGATCTGTAGATGTTAGGGATTTTTGTAGGTTCCAAAATTTAACTTAAACAAGTCATTGCGGATGTTTCTATATAACTTTTTTATATGAGGTTTAAGAGGCTGAAATTTTCACGGAGAGAAGATGAAATATTGAAGAACGTTGTGGAAAAAATTCAGAGATTGATTCACATTATTTTTGGAGGTAGGATCTGTGGAAGTTAGGGAGTTTTCAGGCTCCCGAATTTCATCTCAAAGAGGTGATCCTGGGAAAATATTCATAACTCTCTCTCTGAGCATCAAATTGGAATTATGTAAAGAGTGTCTGAAATCACATGAACTGTAGTTTCCTATCTATCAAATTCAGAGCCGAAGGATGAAACAGTGGCACGTGCCAAGTCGTAAAAGTTCGCTATACTGAACCAGTCCATAATTAAGTCATTATGGGAGATTGGAAATAAATTTTCCTTGAAGAATCGAAATAAGGTCAGACCTGTAGAATTTGAAAGAGGCGCCATAGGGCTACCTCAGCGCCAAATTTCCAATATTGAAGATCCGAAATCACAGAGATAATTCAGTTTCAATATCAAGCTCCTCAAAAGTAAGAAAAAGATGTGTATTTTATTTTCTCGAATTGCATAAGTCTTGTGTAAAAAATCAGTTTGAAGTGATTCCAAGGGCCTATTGAGCATATATTTTACTATTGGGTTCTAAAATGCATCCTAAAAAGAATTCAATACCAATTAAGCCCATAGAATACTCTACTATGACTCATGAAGATAAAGAATTGCAACATGATCTCTCAAAATTACAAGAGCAAGTGCACCAAATTTCGCTATCACAAAGAGCAACAACAAATGAAATGGAAGTTTTGAAGAAAGGCGTGGAAGCGAAGATGGATGGTTTGAAGAATAATATGGATGGTTTGAAGAAAAGCGTGGAAGCTAAGATTGATGGCGTGGAAGCAAAGATGGAGGACATGGAAGAAAAAATGAAAGACAACATGGAAAACATGAACAATGATCTAAAAGAAGACATGAAAGGTTTGACAAAGTTGATACAAGAAATGATTCCTAATGGTGAGAATATAGTAGAAGAAACTCATGATGAGAACAAAATATATGTTAATCACGATTTCAAAAACTCTAATGTTGGATTGAAGAACCACCATATTCCAAATATGGATACGAGGAGGTTTGATGGCAAGGATCCCGTAACATGGATACTACAAATGGAGCAAAATTTTGATCTCAATAATGTGCGAAACACACAAAAGGTACACATTGCAACTTTACACTGAGAACTTAATACTTTTGTATGGTATCGATGGCTTTGCTCCCGTAAAAAAAATTTCAATTGGTCAATTGGTCTTTCGCTCCTCCCTTGGTGACTTGACTCAAGGGCCAAGTGATATGAGAGAATCCCAACACGAACCAGTGATAGAAATTAAAAAGATCCAGAAAGATATGAAGGTCTGTTAGAGAGCTTTGGGTTGGCCAGTCCTGAATGACTTAGATCTTGGTTGGATGGACATGCACCCCCCTCTCATCAATAATGTATCCCAGATATTGAACCTGGGTCATGCCAAAAGTGCACTTCTCCAAATTGGCACACAACTTGTGTTGCCGCAGTGTTTGGAGGACTTTTCGGATGTGGTGGAGGTGCTCTTCCCAAGTTTGGATGAATATTAGAATGACATCTAAGTACACCACTACAAATGAGTTGGTGAATGGTTGCAAGATGTCTTCCATCAACCTCATGAAGGCTGTGGGAGCATTCGTCAACCCAAAATTCATGACCAACCATTAGAAAAGACCCTCCTTGGCTTTAAAGGTCATCTCCCACACATCGGAGGATTCAATTGGTACCTGGTGATACCCAGACTTCAAGTCGATCTTGCTGAAACATTTTTCCCCTTTGATTTGGTCCATAAGGTCATCAATCTGTGGGATCGGGTACCTATTCCGGACAATGAACTTTTTCAACACCCGATAGTCAATACAAAGTCTCCAAGTCCCATCCTTCTTTTGTGCCAACACGATAAGGCTCCCACAAGGCGATGAACTTTGCCAGATGTGACCTTTCTACAACAACTCCTGAATCTACCTCTTGATTTCATCATTCTCAAGAACAGAGCACCGATAGATCAATCTGCTGGGTAGCAGCGCACCTAGGGTCAGATCAATGGGGTGCTTGACCTAGCAGTGCAGAGGAACCCCTGTGGGTGAGGTGAAGATGTCCTTGTACTACTCCACAACCTTGTCCATTTGTTGTTGTCATGCAGAGGATCCCTGTCTGGAGGTCGTGGCCAGAATCTTCTACTTTCCTTGGGGGCGGATCATTGGGAAAATAAATTTCCTGGATTGCGAAATGAGCTTACTGCATTATTTTGCAGTGACAAAATAGATAGTGGCAGGTGGTGGTACCTTTGGTATCATGTACAAATTATTTCCCAAAGTAACAATAACAACGTGAGGTCAAGAATCATACATAGTATGTAGCTTCCACAAGTATGGTTGGCCTAATAATACATCAGAAACATCAAGAAGATAAATGTCACATAATACCTCATCCGTGAAGGGCTTGATGCTATAAGGAAGGAAACATTGTTGGCTGATGCGGAGATCGTGTCCTTGGTGAAGCCACCCGATGGTGTATGGTTGTGGGTGTGATGTGGTTAGAAAGCCCAACCGCTTCATGACATCTTCTGAAATGAGGTTCTTTTGGCTCCCATTATCGAAATGAACTATAACAGGGAACTCGTTACCCACATCGGGGAGTAGAAGAGACACTCCTCCTATGGGTCTTCTGGTTCCTCCTTCTGGATCTTCACAGTGGTAACATTGGCATTGGGCTCTGCATCAATAATTTTTTCCCCTTTTTCATTCCCCTTGTCAGGTTCTGATTCAGATTTTAAGCATGCATCTGATTCAAAAGCCCTCATCTCGGCCACCAACGAATGTTTGGCCCGACACTCACTTGTGTTGTGAGTGGAGCTCTTATGGAACTCACACCACTTTCACATGTCTTTACTTGGTTTTGAGTTATTTTTCTTTGCTTGTGGATTTTGAAATTTTCCTTGGGCCGTCATGCCTTGGCTTTGTCCTTTGTTCTATGGTTTGGGGGCCCCTTTCCCTCTCTTTTTATTCGCAGATCAAAAGTCTCGCTTCTTTTGATTTGAATTTCTAATAAATCTTGGTAGCATACTTGTTTGGTGGTAGTTTTGTATGTTTTTCCTACACTTATCTTCCTTATTTTTCCTCATAACCATAGCCAATGGGAGTATCTTTACACCTTTTTTCTACCTTTTTACCCTAACTTGCATTGTTTCGCCTTGCTTTCGTTACTTTGAGAATTTACCAATTATTATGATACATTATACCTTTTTATGACTAATTGATGGTGAATGTTTGGCGAAGATCGATGGTATTTGTGTTGTCTTTTCATATTTCATTTGTAGCACCAAAGATCCCAAACATGAATTTCACAGGATCAGTTCAGGTGGTGTTGTTACATCAAAGCATTGTTGTTACACCTTGTTGTTACAAACCCACTAGCAAACTGATGTTACACTCTGTTATTATAAACGCGTTGGCAAATTGATGATTCAGTTGTACCATTGACTGATCTTGTCAATATTTGTTTCTGATCTTTCCTTTGGCCTTTGCACTACAACTCTGATTCCATTTTGATAGCTATAGGAGTTGTTTATCATTGTATTTTTGGGATAATAGCCTAAGGGCAGTTTTGATTGTAATCTTCTATTTTCTAGTCATAACTTTATTAAAAATTGGTTATAATTATATGTGTTATATGTTGATCAGCAGGAGAATCATAAGATTCTCATGACTAATATATCCATGTCTTTTATGAGGTAACGACTATATAGTTCTCAACCCTAGAGTTCGATAGGATAGTGGAGAAGAGCATTGTTTTGGCTCTATAATTGTGTTTAAATTAATACAGATTATCCTGTTAATAATGTTACATGCGTCATTCTATTTAGTTTCCATTAAAGTTCCTTCTCTACCTGCACGTTGCTAGGGAGTAAGGGCCCTCCTTCTTAGCAGGGATTGCAATGTTTAAAGTAGTTGTGTGTATGTAATGGTATTTCAGTTTATGTATCAATAGAGTGTTGATGTTGTTGTTCAGATGAGAATATATCTGCTTCGATTTTGATACCTTATATGCTATTACATATATGATAATAGAGACACCAGCTTGGTACTTATTGTGTGGTGAGCTAGACATATCTATTGAATTATGATTTCAATCTTTTAGATCCTTTTATTTCTGCATGAGTGATTTATTTCCAGCATTTACTTCAGCAACGATTTCTTTTCTCTTAAATTACTTGTGGTTGGTGTATTGGCACAGACAGTGCAACTATAATTGGAATAAACACACGTCCTTGGATTGATAATTAAATGTGTGATGTTTAGTCATTTAATAAGTTATTTATATAATCTGACATTTTGGTACCGTTTTCGGGGATGGCAGTGACGATTTAATCAATTAGAGTTGTTTCCTAGAAGTGCAATTTCTGTGTGTTTTCATAGAGTGTCTCCAGCAACACAATTGTTGGGTAGTAAGATGAGAGGTAAGAACCTCTGCAGTGCTCTAACAAACTTGAGCGGCTCATGACTATCTTGCCGGGACACTTATGAATTTAATTTTGGTTGTTTTTTTGTGTGCCTTCAGCTATACAATCCTTGGGCGGTATGACGAAAGGTAAGAACCTGTGCATCACTCTAACAAGCTTGGGCGGGCTCATTGTTGTAGAAACTAAAGCACTTATGGTACGGATTAATACGCATAGGGCCCATGTGTGCCGATAGGACAACATCAATGTCTACAAACACCCCGCACTCTACCGACTACAGGAAATATGGGTCATAAGAAGGAAAAGAAGAGCGCGGATTTTGGAAGGAAAACATTCTTTGGAGATCTGATTTCAAGGGAAATTAAGGAACAATCCATGTCATATAGAGATAATAGGAAGATAGGACCACAGAAAGTAGCTACCATATCAAGGCCTGGACCATCGATGTCTTCCATGTCTACACCTCACCATCCTTCAAACATCATATCCATTCCTTATATCAAAACTATAGATTCAAAACAACAGTGGAGAATTATTGATTAGGATCTGAGAATTGAAGGACACAAAGAGACCAGTGGGGATCATGAGGGACCTGAGGAACAACGGTCAGTTGATCATCAATTGGACGCTAGTAGTGTTGTTAAACAATTGATCCTGGACTGGCCTGATCCTTCTATTTTCCAATCTCTAGTGCACTCCAAGGCTAGTTCATCCCATGAGGAAGAATCAACCATGAGGGACGAGAATGTCAAAAAATATAGCTATGTTACTTTTGAATTACGAATGGTAGTAAAATGGGACAAGGCTTCTATGAAGAACATCCGTTTATCATCCCTACCATCATTTCAAGGGATGGTTGTTGAAGATTTGATACCTTTCTGTTCGAATTCGATGTCCTGTGTAGAGGTTTTGAATATACTTTAGATGCCCAGAAGCTCAAATTATTCCCTGCTACATTGAAAGGAGTAGAATTAAGATGGTTCATGAGATTGGGTGCTGGCACAATTTGAACATGGAATGACATGAGAGAGCCTACCTCTTCAAGTATCAACACTACTATCAAACTAGCTATTTGAAGGACGAAATTTTTAGAATTGCACAGAAGGAGGAGGAAAGCGTGGGTGACTATCTGGAATGATTCCACTACAATTTATAGAGGTCCAAGTTCAGTAAAGTAGACCCATATATTATAAATCCAATATTCTTAAGAGGTTTAATAGATTATTGTTTGTAACATCTGAACATAATAGGAAAGGGAGACATATCGAAAGAAACGTTTGATGAGATAATGAAGCTTTTCCTGCATAGCTCAAGAGGATTGGCTAAGGGGAGAGTTTCAGGTCGGGACCCTTCACTTCAGACATAGAAGTCCGCAAGTGGAGAAGTAACTAGAGCATAGATCGAGAACTTATTCGAGGATTTTAAAACCGACCTCCTTAGCACTCTCTCTGCCCAGATCACTATGGTACAAGTAAAGAAGGCATAGGTGGAAGCTGAAGCAGCCTTAGCAATATTCTGTCCCCGAGGATGTCCTGAGTTGCCTACACTGAAGGCGGTACTTCAAGAATCAAGCGAGGATGTTCAATGTTCTTATTTTATTGAATAAAATAGACAATGGCACCCGTGACCTATAGGTATGCCTTCAAGTATTTCTTCTTTTTATCCTTCGAATAATGTTTATAATATTCAGTAATACCCATGGCAGTAGACTACTCCTTCCTCAACACAATTTCCTTCACCATGGACCCAGCGGCCATCTCATCCACCAATGCAATATCCTCCTTCGCAACCCAATCCTTGAAGTGAGAGCTAGAGAGGAACTGGCAAAGGTCCAGTGGCCCCTCAAATACCAATGAAATAGCAGCAGTTAAAAATTCCTTCTATTCAAAACCCTACACCTTCTGTCCGACCCCAATTAATTGTGCAACCTAACCCCAATCCAAATAATAAGGAAGCCTAGAGCATGGATGCTCCAGTTACCCTCCAGACTTATATTATTACTCCTACCATACTTAATGAGGTTCAGATCTGATCAGGGAAAGTAGTCAGATCTGAACATACTCCCATTATTATTGAAGAAAGTGAATCATGCTTGAAGGATATGGATGATTCTGAGGTTGATGTTACACATGTAACAGCTGATACAACACCCACTGTTACATATGTAACAGTTGGCTCAGGAATATCTGTTGTTCCTACAGTAGCCAGTCTGAGTAAGGTTGGTACATCTGTGGTAGCTGAGTCAGCTGCTAGCATTCAGAATCCTCGATACGCTCAACAATTAACTGAAACTTGGTTGGCCTTATAACCTGAATCTGAATTTCTCAGGGAGCTGCAAATTTTTTATGTACAGATTTCGTTGTTACAAGCTCTTAAATAAGTGCCTATATATGCTAAAATAGTGAGGGATCTATGTGTCAAAATACCTTGGAGGAAACCTAAAGACCCTGCTACTATCCATGTCATGGGAAAATTGTCTGATCCTATGATTGATCAGCCTTTGTTGACCAAATATAATGACCCAGGGAACCCCACAGTGACTGTCCATATTAACAATCATCCTATAACCAATACCGTGATTGATCTAGGGGAAACTATTAATGTGATGACTAAATACCTCTTTATCTCCCTAGGACTTCATGGACTTAGACCTACACCTATAGTGATTGAGCTAGCGGATAGGTCCCGTGTTAAGCCTGAAGGAATGATTAAACATGTGATTATCACTATGCCATCCTGGAACTATCCAGCTGACTTTCTCATTTTACAAACAAAATCCAATCTGGGGGGTTATCCTTTAATCTTGGGAAGTTCATGGCTAGCCACTACAGATGCAGATATTGGATGTAGGTCCAGATCTATCATGATCTCAGATGGACAGGCCACTCTGGACCTGAATCTTTATCCCCAAAAAAACCTTTATGGATTCGAATAGTCCCTCGTGGGACGAATTTTCACTTGAATATTATCTTTCCCTACCTCTTCTCATGCCTGGAAAAGCATAATACTTTAAGGATGAAACAAAGGACGATATCATTAATGGTTTTATTAATAATTCACTCCCTATTTCCTCCATTAGAGATTTGGGAGAAGAAGATGAAGAAGATGATGTAATTATTGAACATTTGAAAACAACTCCACTTACTATCAGCAGTACTGTTGAAATTGAACTTGGCCAATGTTTAAACATCAATCGTAACCTGACTGCTAAACAAAACAAATTGTTGATACAACTGTTACAGAAATACAAAAAGGCATTTGCATGGGACTATACCGATATGAAAGTAATCCATCCTACCCTATGCACTCACCGCATTTACCTTAAAGAAGATTTCAAACCTATTAGACAACCTCAGCGCTGAATGAACCCCGCACTTAAAAAGATAGTAAGAGAAGAATTGTAGAAACTCCTTCATGCTAATTTAATCTACCCCATTTCTAACAGTCAGTGGGTTTCTCCGCTTGTCATAGTTCCGAAGAAGAATGGAAAATGGAGGGTCTGTGATGACTATAGAGAAATTAACAACGCCACTCAAAAAGACAATTTTCCCTTACCATTTATTGATCAGGTCTTGGGCACTCTTTCTGGAAAAAAATTCTTTTCATTTCTAGATGCGCTTAGTGGCTATAATCAAATATATATTGCTCCAGAAGATAAAGACAAGACAACCTTTACTTGTCCATGGGGTACTTTTGCATACAAGGTCCTCCCCTTTGGTCTCTACAATGCGCCAGCAACCTTTCAAAGGGAAATATTAAGTATTTTTATTGATCTTTTCAATGTTTGTATTGAAATATTTATGTATGATTTTTACACCCTACGGGGATGCCTTTGAGACAAAATTAGCTAACTTGGAAAAAGTGCTAGAACGTTGTGAAAAAAATAATGTTGCTATGAGCACGAAAAAATGCCACACGATGATGACCAAGGGAATTGTGCTAGGAAATTTCATTTCAATAGAGGGAATCAAGGTAGATCCTACAAAAATTGAGGTAATCTTGAAAATCCTAACTCCTAAGACTCCGAAAGAGGTACGTATTTTTTTGGGACATGAAGGATACTATAGGATTTTTATAGAGAAATTTTAAAATATTGCATCTCCTCTATTTTCATTACTTATGAAGGATGTGCAATTTCTGTGGATAGAAAAGTTTGAGCAGGAATTTTTAGAGTTGAAGAACTGTGTAACAATAGCACCTGTTTTATGAGGACCAAACTGGGAATTTCCATTTATGTTGCTACAGACGCATCTCGCATGGTTGTGGGTGCTGTTTTGGGGCAACTGGAGGATAATAAACCTTATGCCGTTTATTAAATCAACAAGAAATTAACTCTAGCATAACTTAACTACACTGTTACTGAGAAGGAATTCCTAGCAGTAGTGCATGCTATCAACAAATTATGGCATTACATCACCGAGTATCAAGTATTTTTACACACTCACCATGCTGTAATTCAATTTTTAATGAGCAAGCATGTTACTAATGGTAGAGTTACATGATGGTTACTGTTGTTACAAGAATTTGATATTACTATTTTAGATAAACCTGGAAAAGATAATGTAGTTGTTGATTTCCTTTCTAGATTAACTATAAGTGATGATTGCACTGCTAATGAGGATTCTTTTCCAAATGAGTATCTTTTTTCCATCTCTACTAACTCACCATGGTATGCAGATATAGCCATTTACCTTGCTGCAGGAAAATTCCCGCATCAATTGTCTTCCAAGGGAAGAAGGAGGATTATACAACAGAGTTCTACCTACTCCTAGATAGAAGGCAATCTTTATCCCACCGGGCCATATTTTCAGATTAGGCAATGTGTTAGAGAAGATGAGGTATTTGAGATCGTAAAGTCTTGTCATGAGGAACTTCGCTGACAGGAGGAGAGGACATAAAATACTCTCAACAGGGTACCACTAGCTAACTATATTCCAGGATGCCAAGAAGTTTGTGAAAAGATGTAATAGTTGTAAAAGGATGGGCCAGCCACTGAAATCAAATGAGATTTCATTATAGCCTCATATCGTAATAAAACCATTCAAGAAATGGGCCCTAGAATTTGTGGGGCCAATTAATCCTTCATGACATCAAAAAGCATACATATTGGTTGCATCGATTATGTCACAAAATGGGTCAAGGCAAGGGCACTAACTAGAGCAACATAGCAGGTTTTTTCAGACTTCCTATTTCAAGATATTTTTGTTCGCTTCGAGATACCCAGAGAGATAGTGATAGATGGGGGTCCTTAGTTCACATCTCATTTGATCAAGAAGTTGGTTGAAAATTATGGAATCCATCACAGAATCACCACACCATATCATGAACAAGAGAATGGTCAAGTAGAAAGCACCAATAAAGTCATTGAGGGAATCTTAACAAAGACAGTAGCCGGCCACCGAAGAAACTAGGCTGAGAAACTTCCAAAGGTATTGTGGTCTTACAGTACGACATGGATGAATACTATAGGCTTCTCACCATATGAATTGGCGTATGGTAAGAATCCCTTATTCCCCATATAATTTGAAATAAAGACATTAAGAAAAACATTGCAGGTCGATTTGGATTTGAGTACAGCACAGACTCAAACATTGAACCAGCTCAATGATTTACAAGAGAAATGGTTGGCTACCATTCAACTGGCACAAATCATTCAACAAAAAAGAGCCAAATGGTATGATGGGTTTATTAAGAAGAAAAATTTTCAGAAAGGGTATTGCGATATTTTGTATGATTCAAGGTTCAAAGATTTCAAAGGCAAGCTTTGCACCAGATGGCTAGGTCCTTACGAAATGGATATGGTATTTGACAATGGGACTATACAATTGGTGACCATTGACAGTGCCAAGACACCATTACTGGTTAATGGGCACCATATAAGGTTATATCATCAACCCACTTTGAAGGAATCATTTTTCAACATTGTTGCAGACTCTGACCTTCATGTTACGATAGCAGGGGAACATTCTCCTGTGTAGCCTTAAAAATTGAAATTCCAATAAGTGCAATAGTTGAAAACCACCTTTGTGGCAGCTGTTACACCTATTTTAAAAATAATAATAATAATAATCACAAAAAATAAAAAATAAAATAAAAAATAAATAAATAAATAAATAAATCTAACTGTGAAAACCCCTTTTGGATGTGCAGTAAGACAACTAGTAACAACTGAAAACCACTCTTGTGGCTACTGTTACACCCATGTTTTTCTTCTTGTAATATCATCTTCCCTTTTTGATATATTTCATAGGAGATGGTATTCATGTAATTTCCTTTTATGTACCAATTTTTTTTTATTATGATGTTTTTTTTTAGAATAGTTTAAAAGTTGTCTTGGTTGTTACCCATGTAACAGTCGACAACCACAAATACTATTCTTTATGATTAATTCCATAAATAGCAATAACCATGCTGTACAAACAAAAAAACATGAGCGCTGCAAGAAAGACGCCGTCAACTCAAGTCTTCCTCCACGTCACCTTAGGTATTTCATTAAAAAGGTAAATGTTGGCATTGATGATTCGGTGATTAATTGGCAAAGTAATGATGCTCCTGTGATAGTTGTGGTTGGTTGTCACCATTAAAGTGGGGGAGCGGATATGATTTGAAATCATTGCAAAAAGGTTGGAACCATAAATATATATTAAATTTGAATGCACCTAATCAATAACAGAATTGCTAATGATGATCGAATCTGGCTAGAAAATATTGTGTACGAAATCCCATTACTTTCCATAATAAGCCATTTATGAATATTATTGTAGGGTACGATTCAATAAATCCCTGAAATTCGTCACCTTCCATCAACCTCCTCGACTGAAACCTTGCATTCTCATTGTAAACTCATTGATTGGGATAAGCAGAGGCGACTAGCAGCAGCTAGTTCAGAGACATAGTGATGTTAGAGCATGACTTAACAACAAAGAAGTGAATTCAGAAACTCAGTGATATTACAGTATGGCCGAACATTAAGAAGAAAATTTGGAAACAAAAAATAGATATGGGTGGAGCAGCGGTCAAGCATGAGCCAGATTCCATAGATGCCCTGCAAAATTTCCTAGAAGCTTACCATATATTCAGAGATGCTTGACGGGCTGAGCTTTTCCAGAAGCTTGAATGCTCAGAGGAGGCAATGGAAATTGAATTTTCTTATAACTTGAACAATAATAAAACCCGACTAAGGGGCATGCAAGTAGAGGTGCCTGAAGAGGTAATTTCCTGGGTAACTTCATTACCATTAGAGGGGCAGAAGTGGTTTAACATAAAAATTAATGACCCCTCCTTTAAAGAAGATTTCCTAGTAGGGGAAGAAAAACTGGAGAATAAAGGAAGAGGAAATGAAAAATTTTCACTTCCTCATCCTTGGGAAGGCATTGCCCTAGGCTTGATAGAATATATCACTTGCAAGGGAAGATCCACAATAGTGTTCAAATAACACTTTCCCCTGCTTAATCACCTTTGGCACCAGAAAAAGAATCAATCTTCCATTCTATTTTCTAGGGAACATCAAGCATATGGTGGCAGCAATGTAAACAACAGCACACCTGGACGAATGCATGACTATTCAAAGACTCATTAAGCTAATTGTGATGGATGCCCTAGGAAAGCAAGGAAAAAATTAGGAAGAATTCAAGAGAAAAAGGCCAAGGACAAGCAGGGGGAAATAGACCACAACTTTAGGAGGAAGTCAGGCAGAGGTGGAGACCCAGACTTGACCTGTTAGAGTTAGGATTGGGAAGAATCCTATTGATGAACCAATTGGGGAAAAAATACCGAAACAAAGAGTGAAGGTCAGCATACATGTAGAACCTTTGCCTATGACTGAGAAGCAGACAAAAACAAAAGTTTTAGAAGAATGAAGGCAACCTTTCTCATCAGGTAAGGCCGAAACCAATGCCTTGTTTTTATAAATTAAAAATATAAGAAAGGAAACGAGTAATTGAAGTGGAAATTATCTGAGGGGAAGGAAATCCCGGTGTTCATATCCATGACATGTTTTCAAGACCTAAAAGCACCAGGATATAAGGCCCGTAGCGAAAGTACCAGCCCAATGGAAATAGAAACAGAACAGCAAGAGGTTGTTACACAAGAACCATCAATTAAAGAAGAGCCTCCAATAAAAATTGACCTAGAAGCCGACCCACAAGAACCTATGGAGGCCACTCCTATTGTAGAAGAAACAACAATGGACAAAAAGGAGAATCTAGGTAAAAATAAAGCGAATGACACACAAGAACCCACTGAAGAGGTTGTTGTTACACAAGAACCAGCAACAGAGGTGGAACAACACCATGAAGTAGAGGCTGGTACACCCATTGTTGATAAAGCTATTGAATGTAGGAGAACGATGAGTCCCATCTTGGGATGGAGTTCCGAGAAACTCCTGTTAATCTTTGAGTTGAAAAAGTGGAAACAATAAGAAATCTCCCTTCAAGATGGGATGATTTCGCTAAAGGAACATCAAAGATAAACATACCATTTACATGAAAGATGGATGGAAGAAGAGTTGAAGAAAAGGTGGGAGAATCACAAGAAGAAGGAAGCTCTGAAGAAACAAGAAGAACATATGTTTTTGTTACAGGAGCAGATTCGAGACCTCACCATAGATAAGCAGAAACTTCATGACCTCACCCTCAACTTGCTGGGATGTAGACGACCTTCTCCACCCTATCCTATATTTATGTGGGAACGTTACTTCGTCTTTCAATTGAAATCCATTATGGAGGACAAACCTTATTTATGTTCTTCCACTCGTACGTTTCTATATGTTTTTTGTTCCTCCGATTTTGATGAGAAAAGTTTGTTGTGTGAATTATTCTTACACAACATTATTTGTGAGCATGTGAGTATGTAGATGGTTGTGACAGTATTCTCTTATATGGGAGATCTTCAATTAAGTGTTGTTGTGTCCTTCATGAAGAATCAGGTTGAATGGCATCTCTCCATTAAATCTATGGAGACAAATGAGGAGAAGACAAAATTGTGGGTTCTGGCAGAACCAGGGCATGCTACCGAGTTAAGACGAGAATTCAGGAGAATGTTGAGTACCCCTAGGATTAAAGAACCGAGTACCACTTACAGAAGAAGAATTGTGAACTTCCGCCTCAATCAATTTTCAATGATGAAGAGCTAAGCTTTGATAGGGTGCTTAAAAAGCACGGAAACCAGTAGTGCTAAGATATTGAATGGGGATCCATTCTCATTCTAGAATTTTGTGGTGGCTATAACACATGTACCAGCCTACGCACATATTGTACAATCCCTTGGTGCTTTGTGGCTGGGATTGAAGTTCAAGTTTAGTTTGATCTGGTTGGCCATTGAGGATTACCAGATCAATTACGAATTGAGTAAGTATGATTCGGAATCCTAGGTATGGAAATTGATGGCCAATCAGGGATATAGGCCTGTAGACAAAGACACAACCGGTGCTTAGGATATTACCAACTTGCACTGAATATATTCGCATGAGAGATGAGTTTGCATGAGGACATGCAAGTATTTCAGTTGGGGGGAGATTTTGGGTGCTAGTTTTGTACATTTTTCCTACACTTATATTCCTTATTTTTCCTCATAATTATAACCAATGGGAGTATATTTACCCCTTTTTCCTACCTTTTTACCATAAATTATGTTGTTTCACCTTGCTTTCTTTACTTTTCCAATTTACAAATTATTATGATATATTATACCTTTTTATGACTAATTGATGGTGAATGTTTGGAGAAGACCGATGGTCTTTGTGTTGTCATTTTAGATGTATTTTGTAGCCCCAAAGATCCCGAACATGAAGTTCATAGGAGTAGTTTAGATGGTGCTGTTATAGCAAAGCGATGCTGTTACAACTTGCTGTGACAAACCCGCTGACAAACTGCTGTTACACTCTACTGTTACAGACATGTTGTTGAACTACTGATATAGTTTTACCTTTGAATGATATCATCAATATACGTTGTTGATGTGTCCTTTGGTCGTTGCACTACAGCTATGATTCCATTACGATAGTTGTAGGAGTTGTTTAGCATTGTATTTTTGGGACAAAAATCTAATGGTAGTTTCGATTGTAATCTTTTATTTTCTAGTCAGAAATTTATTTGGAAGTGGTTATAAATATATGTGTTCTATTTTGATAAGCATGAGAATCGTTATATTCTCATGACTGATCTATCCCTGCATTTTCTGATGTAACCACTATATAGTTCTCGGCCCTAGAGGTCGAGAGGTTAGTGAACGAAAAAATTGTTTTGGCTCTCTAATTGTATTCAGATTAATATACATTATCCTATTATTGTTATTACATGTGTGATTCTATTTAGTTTTCGTTAAATTTCCTTCTCTACCTACACCCTGGTAGGGACGAAGGGCCCTCCTTCTTAGCAGGGATTGCAGTGATTAAAGTAGTTGTGTGTATGTAATTGTATTTTAGCTTATGTATCAATAGAGTGATGTTTTTTCTCTTTAGTTGAGAATATATCTACTTTGATTTAAATAATTTATATGTTGTTACACATATGATGATAGAGACACCAGCTGGGTACTTATTGTGTGGCGAGCTAGACAGATCGATTAAAGTATGATTTCAATCTTGTAGATTCTTTTATTTCTGCATGCGTGATTTATTTCGAGCATTTACTTCAACAACGATTTCTTTTATGTGAAATTACTTCTGGTTGATGTATTAGCATAGACAATGCAATTGTCATTGGAATAAATAGACGTCTCTGGATTGATAATTAAATGTGTGTTGCTCAATCATTTAATAAGTGATTTATATAGTCCAAAAATACCGGTATGTTGTACCACCTTTGTGGAAACTCTTGAAAACCACCTTTATGGCAACTGTTACACCTATTTAAAAAAATAAAAAGATAAATAATAAATAAAAATAAAAATAAAATAACAAAATAAAAGAAAAACAAAAATAAATCTAACTATGAAAACCCCTTTCCGGGGCACATTTAGAGAGCCAGTAACAACTGAAAACAACTCTTGTTGTGGCTGTTACACCCATTTTTTTTTCCTGTTATATCATCTTCCCTTTTTGATCTATTTCATAGGATGATGGAATTGATGTAATTTCCTTTTCTATACCAATTTTTTCTGATTATTATGTTTTTTTTTAATAATTTAAAAGTTGTCTTGGTTGTTAAACACGTAACAACCGACAACCACGAATACTGTTCTTTATGATTCATTCCATAAACATCAATAACCATACTGGCCAAACACAACAACACAAGCGCTACAAGAAAGACATTGTCAAATAAATTCTTCCTCCACATCACCGTCGGTATGTCACTAAAAAGGAAAATGTTGTCATTGATGATACGGTGATTAATTGGAAAACTAATGATGCTCCTGTGACAACTATGGGTGGTCGTCACCGTTAAAGTGGGCGAGGGGATATGACTTGAAATCATTGCAAAAAGGCCATAATCATAAATATATATTAAATTTGCATGCACCTAATCAATAACAGAAATGATAATGATGACAGAATCCGGTTGGAAAAGAGAGTGTGTACGAAATCCCATTACTATCCATAATAATCCATTCATGAATATTAGTATAGGGTACGATTTAGTAAATCCGCGAAAGCCTTCACCTTCCATCAACCTCCTCAACTGAAACCTTGCATTCTCATTGTAAACTCATCGATTGGGATAAGCAGAGGCACCGAGTAGCAGCTACTTCAGAGACACAGTGATGTTATAACATGACTTAACAACAAAGAAGTGAATTCAGAAAATTAGTGATATTACAGTGTGCCCAAACATTGAGAAGCTAATTTAGAAACAAACCGCAGAGATGGGTGGAGCAGTGGTCAGGCATGAGCTAGATTCCATGGATGCCCTGTAGAGTTTCCCAAAAGCTTACCATATATCCAGATATGCTAGATGGGTTGATTTTTTCCAGAATCTTGAAGGCTAAGACGGGGCAGTGGAAATTAAATTTTCTCAGAACTTGAATAATAATAAAACCTGAGTAAGGGGCATGCAAGTGGAGGTGACTAAAGAGGTAATTTCCTGGGTAACTTCATTACCAGTAGAGGGGCAAAGGTGGTTTAACAGAAAAATTAATGACCCCTCCTTGAAAGAAGATTTGCTAGTAGGGGAAGAAAAACTGGAGAATAAAGGAAGAGGAATTGACAAATTGTCACTTCCTCATCCTTCGGAAGACGTTTCCCTGGGCTTGATCAAATATATCACTTGTGAGGGAAGATCCATGATAGTGTTAAACTATCACTTTCCCCTGCTTAATCACCTTCGACACCAGCAAAGAATCAATCTTCCATTCTATTTTCTAGGTAACATCAAGCATATGGCAGCAACAGTGAAAACAACACCACACCTGGAGGAATGTGTGACTCATCATGCACTCATTAAGCTAATCGTGATGGATTCCCTAGGCCAGCAAGGTAAAACTTGGGAAGAATTCAAGAGAAAAAGGCCAAGGACAAGCCGGGGGAAACATACCATGACTTCAAGAGGAAGTAAGGCAGAGGTGGAGCTCCAGACTCGGCTTGCTGGAGTTAAGATTGGGAAGAAGCCTATTGATCAACCAATTGGGGACAAAAGACCAAAACAAAGAGTAAAGTTCAACATACCTAGAGAACCTTTTCCTACAGCCGAGAAGCAGATGGAAGCAGAATTTTTAGAAGAAGGAAGGCAAACTTTCTCATCAGGTAAGGACGAAACCAATGCCTTGTTTTTAGAAATTAAAAATCTAAGAAAGAAAAACAAGGAATTGAAGTGGAAATTATCTGAGGGGAAGGAAATCCCTGTGTATTTATGCATGACATGTTTTCAAGACTTAACAGCAGTGGGATATAAGGCCCGTAGAGGAAATATCAGCCCAATGGAAACTGAAATAGAATAGGAGGAGGCTGTTACACAAGAACCTACTGATGATACTGTTGTTACATAAGAACCAATAGTTAAAGCAGAGCCTCCAGTAATAATCAACCTAGGAGATGACCCACAACAACCTATGGATTCCACTGCTATTGTAGAAGAAACAAAATGGACACAAAGGCAACTCTAGGTAAAAAAAAAAGGGCTGACACACAAGAACCCACCAAAGAGGCTGTTGTTACACAAGAACCAGCAGCATAGGTGGAACAACCCCATTAAGTAGAGACTGGTACACCCATTTTTTATGAAGTTATTAAATGTAGGAGAATGCTGAGTCCCATCTGGGGATGGATTTCTGAGAAACTCCTGTTAATTTCTGAGTTGCAAAAGTGGAAACAAGAGGTAATCTCCCTTTGGGATGGGATGATTTCACTAAAGGAACATCAAAGAGAAACATCCACTTCACATGAAATATGGATAGAAGAAGAGTTTAAGAAAGGGTGGGAGAATCACAAGAAGAAGGAAGCTCTAAAGAAACAAGAAGAACAAGTATTGTTGTTACAGGAGAAGATTAGAGACCTCGCCATAGATAAGCAGAAACTTCATGACCTCACCCTTAACATGCTTGGTTCTAGGCGGCCTTCTCCATCCTATCCTATATTTCCATAGGAACGTTAATTATTCTTTCAATTGAAATCCATTATGGAGGAAAGACCTTATTTATGTTCTTCCACTCGTACATTTCTGGATGTTTTTCGTGCCTCCGATTTTGATGAGAAAAGTTTACGGTGCGAATTATTCTTACACAACATTATTTGTGAACATGTGAGTATGAAGATTTTTGTGATAGTATTCTCTTATATGGGAGATCTTCAATTAAGTGATTTTGTGTCCTTTATGAAGAATCAGATTGAATTCCATCTGGCCATTAAATCTATGGAGAATAATGAATAGAAGACAACATTGTGGGTTCTGGTAGAACCAGGGCAGGCTCTCTAGTTAAGATGAGAATTTAGGAGAATGCTGAGTACCCCTAGGATTGAAGAACCAGCCGCCACTTATAGAAGAAGAATTGTGAACTTTTACCTCAATCAGTTCTAAATGATGAAGAGCTAAGCTTTGACAGGGCACTGAAAACGAACGGAAGCGAGCAGTGATGAGCTATTGAAGGGGGATCCATTCTCATTCCAGAATTTCTTGGTGGCTGTTACAAATGTATCAGCCTACGCACAGATTATACACTCCCTTGGTTCTTTGTGGCTGGGATTGAAGTTCAAGTTTCCTTTCATCTGGTTGACCATTGAGGATTACCAGCTCAATTACGAATTGAGTAATTATGAGTCAGAATCTTGGGTATGGCAGTTGATGGTCAATCAGAGATACAGATCTGTAGACGAAGACACAACAAGTTCTTATGATATTAGTGACCTACATAGAATATATTCCCATGAGAGATGAGTTTGCATGAGGACATGCAAGTATTGCAGTTGGGGGTAGATGTTAGGTGCTAGTTTTGTTACACTCTACTATTACAGACGCATTGGCAAACTGCTGATATAGTTGTACCGTTGACTGATCTCATCAATATTTGTTTTTGATATATCCTCTGGCCCTTGCACTATAGTTCTGATTCCATTACGATAGTTGGAGTTGTTTAGCATTGTATTTTTCGGATAATACCCTAAGGGCAGTTTCGATTGTAATGTTTTATTTTATAATTAGAACTTTATTAGGAAGTGGTTATAACTATATGTGTTCTATTTCAATTAGCATGAGAATCATAAGATTGTCATGACTGATCTATCCGTGGATTTTCTGATGTAACCACTATATAGTTCTCGGCCCTAGAGGTCGAGAGGTTAGCAGAGAATAGTATTGCTTTGGCTCTATAATTGTATTCAGATTAATACAAAGTATCCTGTTATTTTTTTTACATATGTGATTCTATTTAGCTTTCGTTAAAGTTCCTTCTCTACCTACGCCTTGCTAGGGAGGAAAGGCCCTCCTTCTTAGCAGGGATTGCAATGATTAAAGTAGTTGTGTGTATGTAATTGTATTTCAGTTTATGTATCGATAGAGTGATTTTTTTACTCTTTAGCTGAGAATATATCTTCTTTGATTTCAAATATTTATATGTTGTTACACATATGATGATAGAGACACCAGCTGGGTACTTATTGTGTGGCAAGCTAGAAAGATCGATTGAAATATTATTTTAATTTTGTAGATCCTTTTATTTTTGCATGAGTGATTTATTTCTAGCGTTTACATCAGCAACAATTTTTTTCTCTGAAATTACTTCTGGTTGCTGTATCAACATAGACAGTGCAAGTGTCATTGGAATAAACAGACGTCGCTAGATTGATAATTAAATGTGTGTTATTCAGTCATTTAATAACTAATTTATATAGTCCAACAATACCGGTATTCCATACCAAGCGAGGACATGTCGAGGAACTCCATTTCCTCCTAAATGTATATCTGTAGACAACTTCGATAATTTATCACCAAATGTTTCTCCGAATCTTTGATACCCAACTTTGTGCACAAGGTATGGAACAAATTTGTCAGCTCATGCACATCTTGATCACTTTTTTGCTGCAATGCGGTCCATTGTGTGTACTTGTCATAGATTCTGATGGGATATTATTGTTCCTTGATGGCGTCTCAGAAATAATTCCAAGTGGGTGCGGCTGAGAAATGATAGGGTTTTGTCTCATATTTTTTCTCACAATAGGTTTCCCACCAGTCCTTGACATGGGGGGTAGCTTTGAGGAGTGCAAAAATAATTTTCTCCCAGTCTGAAAAGTCATGAATCGAGAAATATCATTCTAATAGATTCAACCATCTATCTACGTCATCTGCATCTATTTGACCCTCAAATATGGGAATGGAAAAGTTTAATTCTACATTAAAGGGAGTCATGCCACGGGTGGGTAGTCGTTGAGAGATCTAGGAAAAGTTATCCATCATCGCGTTCCTTTGTTTTTAGAGGGCATCCTCGAGTAATATTTTGATAGGATCTCATGCTCCCTCATCTTTATTTTCGTCCCCAATGGGCGACAGTCGGGGTTTGTGAGGCTGATCTTGGAAAGGTTCAAGCAGATGGAGCCCTAACTGCTTACCCGACCTCATTGGGGACATGCAAAGAAGGATCAAGAAAAAGCAGACCGCTCTGATACCACTAATCTAGATTTATGCAAGAACAAAATAGAATACCCATATAACCATAAATATAAAGATGCAACAAAAATAACACTTCATTTCTTTAATATCAAAGAACTGAAATTTTCTTACAGATGGAATGGTAATAAACTAGCTAGGGTGCTAGTAGCTTATCTCTGAGAAGAGATGCAGTGGCTACAGGCCTCTGAACTATGTTCCAATGAGGGTCGAGGATATATTTATCATAGAGAAATAATGGAAAACCCTAAACATTGAAAAAACTAACCCTAGGAGATGAAGCGCCAAAACTATGGGCCCCATTTGGGTAAATTGATGTTTCAACTTCCCGAGGTCATAACTTTGTCATACTATCTCCATTTTACGTACATGATACATCATTAGAAAGATCTATCCAAGGAGTACAAATTCTGACCACCAATATCAATTTTGTAATGGAATCATATTTTTTGGAGGCGCGATGCCCAAAAAAAATCGTTTAGGGCCTCAAAATGGCTCCAGAAGTTTAGGACCCGAGAAACTGCTAAAAATAGTAAGTTTTTCCGAAACTAAAAAAACGAAAGAGACAGTGGCGGGGCCCTAAGTGGAAAAGGCGAGTGGCCACCAATATCCACCTAGATCAAATAACTTTAGCAAAACACTTATGGGTAAAACATAAAACTTGCGAGAAATGAAGTGTGGCAAAGAAATATAAGTAATACGGTGGGTAAGGAAATTAATGTAGGGTGTCTAGCTCGGGTACTATGTTTGATATTTTGCATGGATTTCACAAAAGCAACTTCGGGCCTGAAGCTTGCTGCTTGTCCTTCCCATAAGAAAAATTTACTGAAGCGTGGGCTTCTGCCACTCTTTATTCGTGTCAGTGGTTGGGAGTTATTTCCAACACTCCCCCTTAATCACAATTATCACCATCAATCATTCCCAAACAGTGTCTGAGATAAATGACACTGTTTTTTCCCAATGGCTTTGTGAGGATATCAGCAAACTGTTCCTCTGACCTGCAATGCTGCAAAACAATTTCACCATTGTTGACCAGTTATGTTATTAAATTGTACTTTACATCAATATTGTTTGTTCTCATCTGGAAAACAAAATTATTTGATAATGCAATTGCTGAGCTGTATCACAATAAATTGTTGTTCCTTTCTACTTCTCATGGCATAAATCTTTTAGCATCCTTCTCATCCAAACAGCTTGACATGTTGCTGTTGTTGCTGCTACATATTCAACTTCTGTTGTTGATAGTGAAACTATTGGTTGTTCCTTGGAAGCCCATGAAATGGCTCTCGATACCAAATGAAATAAATACCGAGATGTTCTCTTTCTCTCATCTACATTTCCATCCCAATCACTGGTAGTATAACAAATCAACTTAAAATTATCAGGTGAGGAGTATATAACACTATACTCCTTCGTTCCATTCACATACCTCAATATTCTCTTTCCTTCTTGTCAATGTGTCTCCATCGGTGTCTCCATGAATCTCGATATCAAAATTACTGAATACATTATATCAGGCTTAGTTGCAGTCAAATACATTAGACTTCCAACCACGCTCTTGTACAATGTCATATTAGCATTCTCGCTACAATCTTCCTTGATCAACTTCAACCCCATGACAGTTGGAGTTGCTACTTATTTGTTTTTCTTCATATTGAACCTCTTTGAAACTTTTGCAACATACTTTCCTTAGGAAATAAATATCCCCTTTTCATTTTTCTTTACTTCTATGGCCAAAAAATATCTCAATAAACCAAATTCATTCATTTTAAACTCAATCTTCATGAGTGCTTTAAAATCAACAATGAGAGAAACATCATTGCTTGTGAAAATCAAATCATCTACATATAAAACAACAATAAGAATTTTACCGTCATTTTTTTTTATATAGAGCGTGGGTTCACCATCACAGTTTTCAAACCCATTGTCCACCAGGTAAGCATCAATCCTGTTGTACCATGCTCTTGATGCTTGCTTCATCCCATAAAGATATTTCTTCAACTTACACACTTTGTGTTCATAGCAAGGAGGTTTTTCAACATGCACCTCCTCTTTCAACACTCCATTCAAAAATTCCCACTTCACATCCATTTGATAAAGTTTCCACATTTGTTGTGTTATTATGGACAACAGTATTCACACTGTCTACATCCTTGCAACCGGTGCAAAGGTTTCCTCATAGTCTCTTCCTTGTTACTGCTTGTAGCCTTTGGCAACAAGTCTTGCTTTGTACCTTTGTATCTCGCCTTCAATGTTTCTCTTGGACTTATAGACCCATTTCACTCCAATAACTTATTTTCCTTGTGGGAGGTCCACTAAATCCCATGTGTCATTATTTTCTATTGCTCCTATTTCTACATTCATTGCTCCAATCCACTTCTCTTATTTTACTACATCTTCAAAATTGATTGGATCATAAACATGATAAAATAAAGCAAATAAAGAATTCATACCAACATTACTATTTACTTCTTCTTTCTCATAAAGTTCATCTAAATTTATGAATCTTTTTCTTCTTATATTTTCTGAAGATGTGATTTGAGTTTCACTTTAACTTGAGTGAGTTGTTGATCCCTGTGTTGTGCTTGGAGAAGCACTTCCTTGGTTTTGCAATACTACTCTATCTCTTGCTTGTGGCGTGCTCTGTTGAGCTTGTGTAGGTGTAGGAGGAGGCACCATTGAGGAAGTATTTTCTGCAATCAATTCCTCTTTCTCTTCATGTGAAATACATGTCTTCAGATTCACTATGTTCTCGAAACTTCCATCCCAAGCTTCTTCTTCAATGAACTGAAGATATCTGTTGATTATTACTTTCTTGGTTGATGGATTATAGAGCTTATAGGCCTTGGATTCATTACTGTATCCAAAAAATATACACTTCTCCCCCTTTCTTCCCAACTTCTTCCTTAATTGATCTGGGATATGTGCATATGCCACACATACAAATACTCTCATGTGACTAAAAACTTGCTTTGTTCCACTCCATGATTTTTTTGGAACTCTGTTCATAACAACTTTAGTTAGAAATCTATTTAAAATATAAGTTTCATAATTGACAACTTCTGTCGAATACTCATTTGGAAAATTCTTTGCCTTCAACATACTACTTACCATGTCCATGATGGTCCTATTCTTTCTTCCTACTACACCATTTTGATGAGGTGTACACCTTGTGGTAAACTACTTGTGAGTCCCATGCTCCCTATAGAAACATAGGAAGTCTTTGGAGATATATTATCCTCCTCTACCAGTTCTCAACACTTTTATTTAGTGTACACTTTGGTTCTCAACAAGAGCTTTGTAGTGGTAAAACTATTCAAACACTTCAATTTTCTGTTTTACGAAATAAACCCATGTCTTTCTTGTGTAATCACCTATAAATGTCAAAACATAATGACTACCAGCTAATGATGGTGTTTTCATTGGTCCACATAAATCTGAGTGGACAATATCTCAAGGGGCCTTTGCCCTTATACTCTTTCCACTAGAAATGATTCTCTGTGTCATTTTCCCAAGATGTAGCCTTCACATAGGTTGTATTGTTTCTCTATGAGTGGTAGTCCCTTTACCATTCCTTTTCTATGCAACAAATTAAAACCTATGAAATTGAGATATCCAAATCTCAAATGCCATAAAAATTTCTCATCTTTAATTTCTTCTTGAAAGACTTCTTGTGTGACTTCAGCTAGAACACCTCCTACCTTCAAGTTTGTTCTGATCTTGAGAGGAAACATCCTATTTCTTATCACATGCACATTTGCAATGACCTGTCTACTTGGAGGTATATCCATGATTTTCCACAAATCATTCTTAAAAAACACATTGTAGCCCTTATTCATGAGCATTCCAATGATTATAAGGTTACATTTCAGGACAGATACATAATATACATCTGGGACAAACTTCTTCTCTCCCTTCTTTGTTAGTACTTTTACTCTTCCTTTCCTCACGATAGAGACTTTACTATCATCCCCTATTGTCACTTTAGATTTCACACTCTCATCTAGGTTGGAAAACATTGATATTTTTCCAGTCATATGGTTACTACAACCTGAATCTAATAACCATACATCTTATTTCTTTTCTTAAGCTACATTAGAACTTAAAATCACTTTACCATGGTTCTGATTTTCTATTGTGAAATTTACAGTAGGTTTATTACTCACGTCATTTTTCTTCTTTCTACATTCCTTGGCATAATGCCCATACTTTTTGCAATAATGAAATTGGACTTGAGATTTATCATACTCTATCCTTGTGCTTTATTTTGGCTTAAGCCTTCACTTGGATTCTGATTGTTGCCCGTTCCACTTGTGCTTGCAGAGCAGGGCTGCTTCTTCCACCTCTATGTGGGCTTCATCCTCTTCCTTCGTAGTTTAATCTTCCTTGACCTATACCTCTACCAAAAGACATTTGTGTCTTGAATGCATGCTCCAATGAGGAGTTTGTTTCCCTCTTCAGTCTATGCTTATGAGACATGAGTGATGCATGAAGCTCATCCACTGAAATTTGTGAGAAATCCTTTGTCTCTTCTATGGCCACTACTATGGCATCAAATCTTGATGGTAGACTCCTTAACACTTTCTCCGTTATTATTCTTTCCTCAAGTGTCTATCCATGAGACCTGATTTGGATCACAAACCCAATCACATGTGTGAAGAATCAGCATATGCTATCTGACTCTTTCATTCAGAGAGTTTCAAAATATCTCCTCAACATTTGAAGTTTTGCTGTCTTTACTTTTTCCATACCTTGGTAGGCTATCTGGAGGGTATCCCATTCCTCCTTAGAATTTTTTGCTTCTGTAATCCTTGGGAAAATACTCACATGTACTGCTTGGAAAATATAAAAGAGGCTTTTGGAGTCCTTCATATTTTCTTTCAAAAAATTTCCTTGTGCTTGTGTCAAAGAATTAAGTGTTGTTACATCTGCTAATTCATGGAAACCATTATCCACCAGCTCCCAAATATCTTGCGAGGAAAACACGGTCTTCATTATAATGGCCCAATAATCATAATTATTACCATTAAACTATGGTACTTGTGGATTTTTCTGGCTTGTGCTTGCTGCCGCCATCTTGACTGTGTAAGGAAAAAAAACTTTCTCACTATTGTAAAAGCTTTCTCACTGTTGGATACTTCTACTTCTACAAAAAATCTTATAACTTATTGAGTAAAAAGAGCTCGTTCTTTCACTGAAAGCCTAGACCTGCTCTGATACCATGTTGGAAATATTGAATACAACAAAACACAGAGGGATGTGTTCCCCCACAACAGAGAGAATGCACAAATGATGCGGAAATAATAATCAAATACACAAATAGACAACATTCAAGACATGGGAGGAACCAATTTCAATTTTTTATTCCTTCTCTCTCTAAAAGACAAAATGAAATTACATATTTTTTAATACAAATAACTGAAGCCTGAGCATTGAAAGAAATTCAATGTGGGAATGGGTGTTCAGTAGAAAAATCATCCTTACATTCTAATTTATCATTTACACATGCAACAATGTACAAAACAATTTCAGAACACAAAATAGTGGACTTGAAATTTTATGCTTTCCAGCTCTGAAAACACATCGCATCTGGCGCTCTATCGCAAATTGCATACTAGACATATTATCATTTAACTTGGTGCATATACAAATAAACTTTAAAATTTGTGGTATGTGATGTGACGTGGCACATCACATCACATCAAAAACAAAATAACCTACAGGCTCTTATCCATTAAATTCCTGAGCTTGCGATGTGCACTTTGCACTATCCTCCTGAGCTTGACACATGCCCGCTTTGTGATCACATCACGAACAAAAAAAAAACTTGCAGGCAACTCTTCAAGTTAAAACTTATAACTTTTGAAGTGCAGGCTGGGGGTGCTAAAGCAGTGGTAAGTGTGGTAAATGTTTGAGGTGGGTCACACCAGATCTCATCGGCCGAAATTGAACATTTGGTGAAGCGTTATGTGGTACATGCTAAATTTCTCAAGGTGCGGGCTGTGGGCACTTAAACGGTGGGAAGTGCGGTGAGGCAGAATGTGAAGTTTTGTGCGCAGTTACAATGTAATAAGCTAGGAGGGTCCTCCTGATATAGCATCGACAGGGAAATAAATTTGGCGAATGCCTTATGATTAAAACATAAAAGTTGTGAGCGGCGAAGTGCAGGCAAGATATGTAAGTGATGCGGTGGGTAAGGAAATTAACGCAGGCTGTGCGGCTTGAGTACTTTGTTTGATATTTTGTGTGGATTTCACAAAAATGCCTTCAGGCCTAAAACCTGCTACTTGTCCTTCCTGCAACAAAAATTTACTCAAGTGTGGGTTGTTGCCACTCCTTATTCATGGTGGTGGTTGGGAGTTATTACCAACATATTCGTAATAATTTCTCCCAATTATTCGTAGATTGAAATATTAAAAATGTTCATCCAGATTTTAAATCAATAAAAAATAGACTTTGTATTATCCTAGTCCAACAAGTCAAAACAAGTTTCTATATATGATTAGATGCGTGCAATAGCGATGTTGTCCTCATCTCACCTGAGAAATTATTCAAAATTTGACACTAACAAAACATTAAAATATGAGCTATCTACCCCTTACTTAAAGCACATCATAAAACTATAGTTTTAAATAACTTCATCCAATCATAAAATTGAAAATCTGTGTCTCACCTATCCCATGTCTCCTTCAATCATGATCGATTCCTCATCTCAGCTGAATAATTGCCAGTGAATGTCATACCTCACACGTCAACTTTCCTTGTACTATTTAGATCCAAAATCTTTGAGTACATTTCCATCACCAATCACCTCCTATATGCCTTCAAGTACACCTCCTCAAGCTGCACAGAGCTTATTTTCTATGAGTATTGCATGGTGTTCTTGATATATGAATAAATCCCAAACACTAAATTGTGCATTGCTATACAACTAGAGGCTAGATTGGAATTTAATCTACCACAATAATAATATCTCTCTAGGCTACTTTACTTCGTTAACTGAATGGGAAATTGTGCTATGCATTGTAAATCCAAAATGGATTTTAGAAAAGCTCATGGAGAGTAGCCTCATGGCACATCGCATCACAATACAAACAACTCAACTTGTGGGCGCTATCTGTTTAAAATCCTGAGCTTGCGATGTGCACATTGCGCTACCCTCCCGAGCTTGACACGTGTCCCTCCTTGCAATTACATCGCAAACAACATAAAATAACTTGCAGGTGGTGGAAGGTAAACTTAAAATGTTCCGATTGTGATGTGGGGTAGCACTATTGCATCGCAATGCAAATAACATAGCTTGCGGGCAGCAAAAATTTAAAGTGTAAAAGTTGCGAAGTGCACGCTACGGGCAGCTTAAGAGGTAAAAACAAAAACTTGCAAAGTGCGCATTGCGGCTAGTGGAAAAGGTAAAACTTATAATTTGCGAAGTGCAGGTGGCAATCCGGAAAACTATGGTAATTACGAAATCCAAAATACAAAGTAATAAGTGGAATAAAAAAATATTTTGGTGGCTTGAAAATGCGGTAAAGGTTGGTGGGTCCCGCTGATATTGCATCACTAGAAACTTAACAAAGGTGAAAGGCTTGAAAGTTAAAACATAAAATTTGCTGGCTACGCCTGTGGGAAAATAAGGTAAGTAATGCGGTTGTTAAGACTTAAACACAGAGTATGGACTCTGCTCTAGCTTTTTTGAACATTGTGTGAAAGCACCTCTAGCTCTTGGATCTGTGATTGTCCTTCCTTTCAATCAAAAATTTACGAAGCGTGGGCTGCTTCCATTACTTCATTCATAGCAGTGGTTTGGACTTGTTTCTAACACTCTCCCCTTAATCACAATGGCCGCCATTGATCATTCCCAGACACTTTCTGAGATAAACAAAATTCTTTTGTCCCAATGGCTTTGTGAGGATATCAGAAAATTGTTCCTTTGACTTGCAATACTCCAAAACAATCTCACCACTGTTAACCATTTCTCTTATAAAATGATACTTTGCATCAATATGCTTTGTTCTCTTGTGGAAAACAGAATTATTTGACAATGGTATTGCTGAGTTGTTATCACAATAAATTTTGGTTTCTTTCTCTTGCTCATGACATAAATCTCTCAGCATCCTTCTCATCAAAATTGCTTGATAGGCTGCGTTGTCACTGCTACATATCCAACTTCTACTGTTGATAATTCAACTATTGGTTTCTTCTTTGAAGCCCATGAAATGTCTCCCGATACCAAATGAAACACATAGCCAGATGTCCTCTTTCTATCATCTATACTTCCAGCCCACTCATTTTCAGTATAGCCAATCAACTTAAAATTATCAGTTGAGTATAGAACACCATACTCCCTTGTTCCATTAACATACCTTTAAATTCTCTTGGCTACTTGCCAATGTGTCTCCTTTGGTGTTTCCATTAATCTAGATATTAAACTCACTGCATACATAATATCAGGCCTAGTTGCAGTCAAATACATTGTACTTCCAACTATGCTCTTGTACAATGTCCGATTGACATTCTTGCTACAATCTTATTTTCTTAACTTCAACCCCATGACAGTTGAAGTTGTTGATGTTTTGTTATTCTGCAAGTTAAACCTCTTTAAAACTTATGCAACTTATTTTTCTTGGGAAATAAAAATATCCTTTTCATTTTGCTTTACTTCTATCTCCAAAAAGTATCTCAATAAACCCAAGTCAGTCATTTCAAATTCACTCTTCATAACTGCTTTAAAATCAACAATGAAAGAAACATCATTTCCTATAAAAATTAAATAATTTACATATAAAACAACAATAAGGACTTTACCATCATTTTCTTTTATGTAGAGTGTGTAGAGTGTGTGTTCACTATCACACTTGCCAAACCGATTGTCTATCAGGTAAGCATCAATCCTACTGTACCATGCTCTTGGTGCTTGCTTCAGCCCATAAAGAGATTTATTAAACTTACATACTTTGTTTTCTTGGCCTTCTATCTCATATCCAGGAGGTTGTTCAACATATACCTCCTCTTTCAACATTCCATTCAAGAATGCTAACTTTACATCCATTTGATAAACCTTCCACATTTGTTGTGATGCTATGGACAACATTGTCCGCATTGTCACCATACTTGCAACTGGTGCAAAGGTTTCTTCATAATCTCTTCCTTGCTGCTACTTCTAGCCTTTCACAACAAATCTTGCTTTGTGCCTTTCTATCTTGCCTTCACTGTTGCTTTTGGTCTTATAGACCCAATTCACTCCAATGACTTCTCTTCCTTGTGGGAGGTCCACTAAGTCCCATGTGTCATTTATTTCTATTGTACTTATCTCTTCATTTATTCATTCAATTCACTTCTCTTATTTTACAGCATCTTCAAAATGGATTGGGTCATCAACATGAAAAAATAATGCAAATAAAGAATTCAGACCAACATTATTATCATCTTCTTCTTGCTCATAAATTTCACTTAAATTTCTGGATCTCATTCTTCCTGTATTTGCTGAAGATGTACTTGGAGTTTCACTTGAACTTGAGGGATATGTTGATCCCTGTGGTGTTCTCTGAGAAGCACTTCCTTGATTTCTCAACATTGTTCTATTTATTTCTTGCGGTGTGTTTTTTTGTGCTTTTTCCGGTGGTGGAGGAGCCATCGTGGAGTAATTATTTGCTGATGTCTATTCCTCTCACTCTTTGTGAGACATACATGTATTCTCATTCACCATCTTCTATAAACTTCCATCCCAAGATTCTTGTTGAATGAACTGAACATCTCTACTAATTATAACTTTCTTGGTTGATAGATTATAGAGTTTGTAGGCCTTCAATTCATCACTGTATCCAACAAAGATACACTTCTCCCCCTTTCTGTCCAACTTCTTCCTTAAAATATCTAGGACATGTGCATATGCCACACGTCCAAATGCTCTCATGTGAGTGACAAACTGATTTGTTAGACTCCATGCTTTTTCTGGGACTCTGTTCATAACATCTTTGGTTGGAAATCTATTCAAGATATAAGTTGCACAATTGACAGCTTCTGCCCAATACTCTTTTGGAAAATTCCTTGCCTTCAACATAATTCCTACCATGTCCATGATGGTTCTATTCTTTCTTTCTGCTTCACCATTTTTCTACGGTGTATACCTTGTGGTATACTGCTTGTGTATGCCGCGATACCAGAAGAAACGTAGGAAGTCTTTGGAGATATACTCTCCACCTTTGTTTATTCTCAACACTTTTATGTAGTACCCACTTTACTTCTCAACAAGAGGTTTGAAGTGGTAGAACTATTCAAACACTTCAATTTTCTGTTTTAATAAAAATACACATGTCTTTCTTGTGTAATCATCTATGAATGTCAAAACACAATGACTGCTAGCTAATGATGGCGTTTACATTGGTCCACATAAGTCTAAGTGGACAATCTCAAGGGGTGCCTTTGCCCTTATACTCTTTACTACTAGAAATGATTCTTTGTGTTGTTTGCCCAAGGTGCAGCCTTCACATAGACTGTCTGGCTTTTGTATGAGTGGTAATCCCTTTACCATTCCTTTTCTGTTCAACAAGTTCAAACCTCCGAAATCGAGATGTCCAAATCTAAAATACCATAACCAGTTTTCATCTTTCACTTCTTCCTGAAATATTTCTTGTGTTATAGCTGCTACGTTGCCTCCTTCAATTCTATTATGATATTGAGAGGAAACATCCTAGTGCTTATCATATGCACTTCTGCAATGACTCATTTACTTGGAGGTATGTCCATTATTGTAAACACATAATTTTTAGAAAACACATTATAGCCCTTATTCACGAGTTGTCTAATGCTTAGAAGGTTACATTTCAGGTCACGTACATAATAGACATGTGGCACAAACTTATTCTCTCCCTTCTTTGTCAGTATTCTTATTCTTACTTTCCCCATGACAAAGAATTTCCTATCGTGCCCGTTTTCACTTCAGATTTTATACTCTCATTAGGATTGGAAAACATTGATATGTTTCCAGTCATATGGTTACTACAACCTGAATCGAAGAACCATACATCTTTTTTTTTCTTGTGCTACATTACAAGTTAAAAGAATATTTCCCTGGTTCTGCTTTTCTCTTGTAAAATTTACATTTGGTTTGTTACACATGTCATTTTGCTTCTTTCTACGTTCATTGGCATAATGCCCATACTTTTTGCAATAATGACATTGGACTTGGGATTTATCATACCTCTGTCCTTATGCTTGATTTTGGCTTGAGCCTTCGCTTGAGTTCTAGTTGCTGCCCCTTCCACTTGTGCTTGCTGGGCCACTTCTTCCACCTCTGTGTGGGCTTCTTCCTCTTCCTCACTAGTTTGATCTTCCTCGAACTCTACCTCAACCAAAAGACATTTGTGACTTGAATGCATGCTCCAATGAGGAGATCGTTTCTCTGTTCAGCCAATGCTGATGAGACATCAGTGATGCACAAAGCTCATCCACTAAAAATAGTGAGAGATCCTTTGTCTTTTCCATGGCCACTACTATGGCATCAAATATTGATGGTATTCTTATTAACACTTTCTCCACTAGTCTCCTTTCCTCAAGTGTTTCTCCATGAGACTTGATTTGGGTAACCAAACCAATCACATGTGTGAAGAACGAGTTTATGCTATCAGACTCTTTCATACAGAGAGTTTCAAAATCTCTCCTCGACATTTAAATTTTTGTTGTCTTCACCTTCTCCATGCCTTGATAGGTTGTCATGAGGATATCCCATGCCTCCTTAGGCTTTGCTGCTGCTACATCACTTGGAAAAATACTCTCATGTAATGCTTGGAAGATATAGAAGATGGCTTTGGAGTCCTTCTCCCTATTATCTTTCAACAAGACTCTTTCTGCTTGTGTCAAAGCATTAAGCGTTGCTACATCTGCTGGTTCTAGAAAACCTTTTTCCACCCGCTCCAAAATATCTTGTGAAGCAAATAGGGCCCTCATTGTAATGGCCCAATAATCATAATTTTTTCCATTGAACTATGGTAGTTGTGGATTTTTTAGGCTCATGCCTACTGCTCCCATTCTAACTGTGTAAACAAACATCCTTCTTGGCTGTATAAAACATAAACCTTCTCATTGTTGGAGAAATCCACTTCTCATACAATCAACCATTCAGATTCTTCAGTAAAGAGAGCTCGTTCTTTTACTGAGAGCCTAGATGTGCTCTAATACCATGTTGGAAATATTGTATAAACAATACACCAAGGAAATGTGTTACCCCACAACACAGAGAAGGAAAGTAAAGATGAAAATTAACAGTCAAAGAGAGACATCATATTACACAGGAGCTAAACAAAATTAATTTTCATTTTCAACTCAAAAGAAATATGGAAATTACATAGTTTTTAAAAAAAATGGCCAAAGCATGAGCATTGAAAGTAATTCAATGCAAATCAGATGTTCAACAACCAAAATTGTCCTCCGTTTTGTTTCTGTTGTTTACACACGAAACAATGTACAAATGCATTCAGAAGACAACAGAGTGGAGTTGAAATATTATATGTTTTGGCACTGAGACCACATCGCATCCGGTGCTCTATCGCAAATCGCATATCGACGATTTTAATATTTAACATATGCGCAATATGGGAAAGACTTAAAAATTGTGATGTGCGATGTGACGTGGCACTTCACATCACAATATAAACAATTTAACTTGCCATTTCTGTCCTTTTAAATTCCCGAGCCTACAATGTGCGCTTTGCGTTGCCCTCCTAAGCTTGACATGTGCCCCCTCTTGCAATCGCTTTACAAAAAACATAAAATAACTTGCGGGCAGTGGAACGTAAACTTAAAATGTTGCGATTGTGATGTGCGGTAGCACTATCACATCACAACACAAATAACATAGCTTGCGGGCGGCGAAAAAGTAAAGTGTAAAAGTTGTGAAGTGCGTGCTGCGAGCGGCTTAAGAGGTAAAAACAAGAACTTGTGAAGTGTGCACTGCGGGCAGCGGAAAAGGTAAAACTTATAATTTGCGAAGTGCGGGTGGCGATGCAGAAAACTATGGTAAGTGAAAAATGAAAAATACAAAGGAATAGGCAGAATAACAAAATATTGTGGTGGTTTGCAAATGCGGTAAAGGTTGGTGGGTCCCACCGATATCGCATCGGCGGAAACATAACATTGGCGAAAGGATTGAGGCAAAAGGATTGAGAGTTAAGACATAAAAATTGTAGGTTGTGCCTGCGGGCAAAAAAAGTAAGTAATGCGGTGGGTAAGACTTAAGCAGAGTCCATACTCTGCTCTGGTTTTTCTAAACATTGTGTTGAAATGCCTCTGGCTCTTGGATCTGTGCTTGTCCTTCCTGTCAATCAATAATTTATGAAGCGTGGGCTATTTCGATTCCTTTATTCATGGCAGTGGTTGGGAGTTATTTCCAACATAAGCTTGTTATTAGAAAAAAAGAACTGGTAAAATTGGTGGGTAATGGTTTGTCTAACCAGAAGGTCATGGAGGATCTGTTAGTGAAGTTTCAAGCTAAATTAATTGATCAGAGTAATTCTGTATATAATCGATATGAAGAAAATTTTCACGAAAGTTGGAAACCGTCGTCGGAGAGCATCCCTGAAGACACTGCTAATTGTTAACTGTCCTCGGGATTGATCTGCTAATTTGGAACGATCTGCCAAGACACTGCTGACGTTCATAAGTTTTCTCTGTGTTTCAGAGCATAGGTTTTCTGTGTTTCGGAGCTCTAATTTTTAGTGGTACTATATGCATCATATGATAACCCTAGATATGGCTATCAATGCAAATTTACCAAAAGAAAATATATAGAGAAACTATATAGATATTTCGGTGTTGAGAAAGCCCAGGGGAAAGTTGTGCTGCTAGCACCTGTACTTTTTCCCTTCGAGATGCACATTTTGAATGCAAAATAAAATAGTGATATTAGTGGAGATAATTTGGGATTTGTGAATTTTGTTTCCTGAAGCTATTGTAATGATAGTTTCTTATTTTTATCTTCTACGTTTCTTTGGAATTCTTAGATGCGATCAACGTTTTCGTTAGAGTTACGTAAAAAGAAGTATAAATCCAACAAATCCATCGACTGCACACATCAATATCATATCATAACGTCACACCCATAAATCACCCATCATGTCGAAGGTCATTACTGGGTGTTATTAGATTTTCATTTCGCCTAAAGCGTTTTGGGCTACGACCGACAATAATTTATCCCCTCGAAATGTTGATATTCAATGTTCCGGGAGATAATTTTTGAATTGTGAATCTTGCATAATAAAGTTGTTGTCATGAGAGGGCCTTTTCTTTATCTTAAATGTAGGCAACGCTTTCGTTAGAGTTGGTTAAACTGATGATTTTTATAACTCTTATTGGATATTTGACTCGGTGTTAGTTGCACTTTGTTATCTTACCAGGTTAGATTCCATGGAATACACGGTGCAAGAATGCAGTGAATTTAACAAATCCATTGAGCACAAAAATATGGCTGACCAGGTCCATTGTTAGATATTGCAATTTCATCAACAGATCGGTGTTATTTAAAAAGTTTAAAAATAAAATTAATTGTTTAAGTTAATTATGTCAAATTAGTTATATTTTTTATTTTATTTTAAAATACATATATATATATATATATATATATATATTATGAATGAATATATCTTTGAAGATAATGAATTTATGGATTAATTATTTTATTGATTAATTATCTTAGTGTCTTGTTGCTCCGGCTTAATGGCTTAATGTGTCATAAGATTAAGTCTCTTCTAAGATGGATGAGCGGGATTGGATAATGCTTAAGATTTGAGTATGAGAACAACAACTTTTGCAAAAGAAAACCCACATTTCAATTATCTACTCACTATTTTTTGAAGAGAGTTGCCATTTTTCCAAACCCCAGCTACCCCATCTGGGTTTTCATTGCCATAAGTTATTAATTGGGGTGAATTTTAATTTTGAAGATATTTTTTTTAAGGATGCATAGAAAAAAAATTGTTAGAATTTGACATAACTTTCATCTAAAAGTATTGATAGAATATTTACTTGAATAACTGGTTTAGTTGTGCAATGGAAAAAATAATTTGTGTGATAACTAATTTGTTTCAAATTATATATATTTTTTAAATAAATATATTTTGTAAAGATAAAAAAAGAAAAAATGGTCAATTAAAAAGAAAAGAAAAGAATTTGTTTTTTAAGAAAAGAAAGAGATAAATGTTTATTTAAATAAATAAATGTATTGGAATTATTCAAAGTATATTTCATACAATTAGATGGTGAAATTGACAAAGAGAGAAGTTAATGGCATGTAATGGTACTTAAAGAGTGTCACAAGGCCCAATTTTCAGGTCAATCAAAATGAAAAATTACCTCAAGAATTACCTTCATTCTCAATAATGTTGGGAAATTGTAGTATGTTGGTTTGTAGAACCAATTCATTAAACCTTAGAGAAAATCAGAAATGCATAGGGAAAAGTTACTACTAAATATACAAAGAAAGATTAGAAAGCATTTTGGATTATCCAACAAATGATCATTATTCAATTTTTCCTAAGGTTTCTTCATGTTAAGTAGGGATGGGAAGCTCTAATGAAAACCTATCAACGCACTAGCAAAGTAAAAAATTCCAGATCACAGACACACCCTTAAATAATTTTGAATCCCTCTATATGAAAATATGATACTGTGCACATGATTTTATGACACACTTGAAGGACATTATTAATCATCTTCTAGCACAAGGAGAAGACATTTCAAATCAAAACTTTGGTGAAAAAATACTCAAAAGTATTTGAAAAAAAATGATATGGATGTATTACTTAAATAAAAGTCTAAAGTTATATAAAAATTATTTCTAGAAAATGTATAGGGTTATTATTGAAACCCAAGGTAAGAATCAACAAAATCTATGACACTTTGGAGAGTGTATTTCAGTCTTAATCCTTCATTAGAAAAGGAAAAGGTCAATGAAATAGAATCGAAGGAAAAGGAGGAAAAGGTGATACAATTTTCTTGAAAACCACATAGAAAGAGTATATACTACAATAGGGTAAACAAGGTTGAAAAATAAAAATACAAAATGCTATTACTAAAATAATTTTGCTTATTATGAAAGTGAATGAAATAAAAAGAAAGAATATATGAACTGATATACAGAAAATTTGAAGATATGAATTGAGATAGATTCAATGTGGCAAACATTGATGAATGTGCTTTTGAATCCATGTTCCTTTTAGTTCAGTTCTAGAAACTAAATAATGAACAATCATGATATTTTCTTGATAGATAGTGATTGCAACAATCACATGATAGGTAACAAAATAATGTTTTCAGTTTGAGAAAATTCATTTAAAACTAATGTGAATTTGAGAGTTGATTATCTAGTAAATGATTAAAAGAAACTAATAGCCTTTGACTTGATCACGCAAGATGGAAATGAAATTCCGAATATTTATTACACACTTGGTTTGAAATATATAATATGAGAAGTGTTGATACTTAAACCAAAGTAGGTTCCAATTCATATTTAAATGTCCCGCATATACCATTCCATATAAGCAAAGCAGTATAGGAATCAACACTAAAAATGCAAATGACCAAACATTGAATGTTTTCGTTAGTGATGAGGAACCTTAACGAATACATGGTATATGGTATTTTTTTCCCCAAAGTCTTAGTCTTTTACAGATACAAAATAATTTTATTGTCAAAGGTCTCCTTATGATAATTTTTCATGACAACTCTTGTGAGAATTTCATTCTATCTAAAGACCATAACGATAATTTTCTAGTACGTGCTTTGGATAGAGCCAAAGAACCACTTGAAATAGTACACAAAAATTTCTATGGTTTCATGAAAATATAGTTAGTAAGAGTTAGTCCTTACTTCTTAATATGTATTCATATTTTATTTTCTAGGAACATTTTTGAGAAAAGACTTTTTGGAAATTAAAAGGATTGAAAGCTATGGAAGAGAAGTAGACTCGGAAGTGTTTCGAGCTTAGTTTAGTGCAAGTTATGAGAATTTATATATGATAATTTTCTTTTTGAAAGTATTAGTCTTTTACATAATAATTCTATGGTCAAAGGTCTCCTAATGACGCATTTTTAAGATAACTCTTGTGAGAATTGCATCCTAGATAAATACCATAAGGATACTTTTCTTGTAGGTGCTTTGTATAGTGCAAAATAACCACTTAATCTAGTACATAAAAATATCTATGGTACCATGCAAAAATAGTTAGTATGAGGTAGCTTTTACTTAACAGTTATTCATTATTTTTTTAGGAATAATGGTCCATTTTGTTATATATATATATATATATATATATATATATATATATATATAATTTGAAGCCATGGAAGAGAAATAGAGTGGCAAGTAAAATACGATACTCAAATTAGATGGAGTTTCATATATAAATTTTAATGGATATTACATTGGATATTTTGTCACAATTGATCTATTAAAATAAACCGAAAGCATATACTAAGAAGGGTTAGTTCCTTTAGATTTTTGATTTGTTATTTCTAAATTGTTGTTTATGTATGCAAAAGATAGAATATGGAAAAATAGAGAATAAGTGAAATATAAAGACACGCCAATCACAATGAAAACTAAGGTATTATTTGGGAAATACTTTTTGGAGAAATTTTACGATGAATGTGAAGTCGCTTTGATCTCTTTTGTCTATAATGGAAATGGTGCACATACAAAGGAGAAGGAAATATCTATAGAGCTACATGAGACTTATGGCTAGTGCGTTGCTACAGATTACAAACCCCCTTTTTTCTACTAGCTATCTATATACTATTAGATATTCTTCTCGACTATACAACAAAAAATAATTTGATAGAAAGGAATCCATTTTCCTGCTAGTGGGTTGGTTATAACACATCCTAATAACCAACTAGGTGTTAACTTTCACTCATTTAACTGTTATCTAGAGTTACAAATTTTACCATTATACAATATTCCTAATAGTCTCCACATGCCTATCTCATTTTCCATTAGTAATAGGGCTAACATGGAATCCTCTAAAATAATCGTAGAAAAAACATCAAGGCTAAATTTTGAGAGGCATAACTTTTCATACATACTCCTTCTTATGTCTTTCTTACTTTGCTGGAAAGGTGTATGTGTATAGGATAAATCTATGTGGCCTAGTGGACGTCACAATTTTAGGACCCCAAAATATTAATTTAATTCCTCATACATTCCCTGGAATTTTTCAAAACCCAATTTTCCAAACAGAGACCTACTGGTAAAAAAAGATTAGCAAGCTTATTCCTCCATTTTTTTCCACTTTGATGGCATCAATATGAGTGGAAAATAATATAATGATCTAGTATAGATCATAAATCCCCATTATTAGAGCCTTTTGGCCCCCAAAATATTTTTCTATAGGAGGTGAGGAAGAATTTCCTCTACCTTCTCCACAGAGTACTATTTAGCTTCGTTTAGAAGCTGTACCATCAACAATATCTAACAAAGGTCATGTTTCCCATTTATTTTTTTTCTATGCTTCATCCATTACTAAATCCTCTATGGAAGGAAGGACCTACTCATATTCTTCATCTAAGATTGAATGACACATATTTACACAGGAACATAATAAAATAAATAAATAGACATAAACACAATGATGCAACAGAAATAATACTTCATTTCATTAATATCAAATAACAGAAATATGCTTAGAGACATAATGGAAGTAAACTAGCTAGAGTGCTAGTAGCTTGTCTCTAAGAATAGATGTGACGGCTACAGGCCTCTGAACTGTGTTACAATGAGGCTCGAAGGCCTATTTATTGTTGATAAACAATATAAAACCCTAAACATCCAAAAACCTAACCGTAGGAGATGAAGTGCCAAAATTGTGGGCCCCGTTTGAGTAAATTGGTACATAAATATTTCCCGGGACATAAATTTGGCATAAGATCTCTACATGACACACTTAATACCTCGTTAGAAATATAGATCCAAAGACTACAAATTTCGAGTGAGTAACATCGGTCAATCAACTCATGTTGCTCCAGGTTTTCCCAAAAAACGTCGTTTACGGCCTCAAAATGGCTCCAAAATTTCAAGACCTAAAAAACTGCTAAAAAGGTATTTTCTGCTGAAACTAAAAAACTAAAAGAATCGATGGTGGGGGTCCAAATGAAATAAATGGGTGGCCACCAATATCAACCTAGATGATTCCTACATCCTTAGGAAGAAGTGGTCCTTATTGTGTTAATTTCCTCCATGACAGGCGAATTACATTGAATATGGTATTTTATTTGTCGAGGATGTCATGGACCTGTTGGTGGACATGTTAGATGCATTCAATAAATTTGGTTTCCTCAGAAATTACATGTGTGGATTATTTCTATGTAGTCACATGAGGTATGACAACATGAGGTAGCGGTGCGCTAGGGGTCAAATTAGTGGAGTGCTTATCCTGACAACATAGAGGAACCTTTGTGGGTGAGGAGAAAATGTCCTCGTATTCCTCCATGAATTTTTCCATCTGCTACAGCCATGCAGGGTAGCCGTGTTTCGAGGCTATGGCCACAATATTTTTCTTTCCCTGTGAGTGAGTGGTAATGAAAATAGATTCCCTAGTTTGGGAAACAAGCTTACTACATTGTTTTGCAATAGTCAAAGAGAAAGCACGATGTGGTACTACCTTCGGTATCCTCTAAAATTAATTTACGAAAGTAATAACAACAGAATGACGCCTAGACTCATACACATCATGTTTCCTCCACAAGTATTTTTGGCCCAATAATACATCAACTACATCAAGAGGAGCAACATCACACAATACCTCATCTGTGAATGGCTTGATGTTGTAGGGAAGGCGTCACTACTGGCAGACGCGAATATCTCTCCCTAGGTGAAGAAACCCAATTGTATATGACTGCAGGTGTGATTTGGTCTGTAGGTCCAGCCGCTTCATTACCTCTACTGAAATGAGGTTCTTTTAGCTTCCGCTATCGACAATAAATTGGAGTGGAGAACCCTTCACCCACATCTGCGAATCAAAGAGGCGCCCCCCTCCTTTGGATCTTATGGATCCTCCCTCTAGAGCTTGGTGGTGGAAACAATGGCATTGGGGTCTGCATCAATGATCTTCTTCAATTCGGCAACTAGCGACTATTTAGCCCAACATTCGTTTGTGCTGTGGTTGGGGTTGTTATCAAATTCACACCAATTCCCCGTGTCCTTATTCGGAGTTTTGGTGGTTTTCTGAGTCACCCCACTATGGCTCTACCTATTATTCTATTGTTTAGGGGCGCCTTTCCCTGGCTTCAGATTCGTAGATCCAAAGTCTCGCTTCTTCTGCTTAAATTTTTGGTCGATCTTGGCAACATAGCAATATGTTGTGCTAAGTGAGGTAATGCCGAGGAACTCCATTTCCTCCTTAAAATGTATGTTCAAAGAGTTTCGGTACTTGAGCACCAAATTTCTCTCTGAATCTTTAATACCCAACTTTGCGGGCAGGGTATGGAACAAATTAGTCATTTTGTGCAAATCTTGATCCCATTCTTTCCGTAGCATGGCCCATTGGATGTACTTATCCTTACAGCTCCCCATGGGGTAATACTGTTCCTTGATGTCATGTCAGAATGAATTGTAGGTGGGTGCAACTAAGAACTGAGAGGGTTCCCTCAAATCATTTTTCTCACAGTAGGTTTCCCACCAGTATTTTACATGGGAGACAGTGGCTTTGAGGAGTGCAAAAATTGTCTTTTCTCAGTCGGAGAAATCGAGAAATACCCTTCTAAAAAATTCAACCATATTTCTATGGCATCTAGATCTATTTGGGCTTAAAATACATGAATGTCAAAGTTTACTTGTACCTTGAAGTGGGTGGCACCTCCAGAGTGGCTTTTCAATGCAGATGCATTGTAGGCGGGTAGCCATTGAAGGATCTGAGAAAATTTATCCATCCTCGTCTTCCTTTCTTTCTCAAGTGCCTCGTCGAGAAATATTTTGATAGGATCTCTTGCTTCCTTGTCTTTATTTTCATCCACCATGGGAGGTTTTCAAGGTTTGTGAGGCTAATCTTGCAAGTGTTAAACTAGATCGAGCCCTAATGCCTTATACCCTAACCTCGTTGGGGGCATGTAAAGAAAAACAGAAAAAGAGTAGATCGTTCTAATACCACTAATTCGGATTTATGCAGGAACATAATCAAATACAGAAATATACATAAACATAGAGATGCAGCAAAACTAATCCTTCATATCATTAATATCAAATAACAAAAATATGTTTACAGACGTAATGGAAATAAACTAGCTAGGGCACCAGTAGGTTATCTTTGAGAATATATGTGGTGGCTATAGGCCTCTGAACTGTGTTATAATGAGGCTGGAAAGCCTATTTATTGTTGTGAAACAATAGAAAATCCTAAACACCTAAAAACCTAACAGTAGGAGATGAAGCGCCAAAATTTTGGGCCCCGTTTGGGTAAATTGGTACATCAATCTTCCCAGGGATGTAACTTTAGCATACGATCTCTGTTTGGTGTTCTCAATAACTCGTTAGAAATATATATTCAATGAATACAACTTTTGAGTGAGAAACATCAATCCATGAACATACGTTGGTCCTGGTTTTCCCCAAAAATGTCATTTAGTGCCTCAAAACGGCTCTGGAAGTTCGAGACATGAAAAACCGCTAAAAATAATAAGTTTCGCTGAAACTGAAAACCTGAAAGAACTGATGGTTAGGGTTCAAATGGAATAGGTGGATGGCCACCAATATCCACCTGGATCATTCCTCGCTCCTTAGAAAGCAATGGTCCCCATTACGTTATGTTCCTCCTTGAGAGGCAAATTGTGCTGAACTTCATATTAGATTTGTCAAGGATGTTGTGGACCTGTTGGGTGAAGTGCTAGATGTGTTTAGTAAATTTGATTGCCTCAGACAGTACATGTGTTAATTATTTCTGTGTAGTTGCATGAGGTATGGCAACATCAGGCGGCAGTGCGCTGGGGGTCAGATCATTGGAGTGCTTGTCTTGAGAGTATAGGGGAAGCTCTGTCGGTCAGGAGAAAATGTCCTCATATCCCTCCATGAATTTTTCCATCTGCTCTAGCCGTGTATGTGATCCCTGTTTCGAGGCTGTGGACACAATCTTCTTCTTTCCCAGTGAGAAAGTTGTAAGGAAAATAAACTTCTTGGTTTGGGAAACAATCTTACAACATTATTTTGCAATAGTCAAGGAGATGGAAGGAGACAGTACTACCTCCGGTATCCTATACAATTTATTTCCCAAAGTAATAATAATAGAAAGAGTCCTAGACTCATAAACAACATGTCACCTCCGCAAGTATGGTTGGCCCAATAATACATCATCTACATCAACAGGAGCAACATCCCACAATACCTCATCTATGAATAGCTTGATGTTGTATGGAAGGAAGCACTGCTGGAAGACATAGATATCTCTCCCTTGGTGAAGCCACCCGATGGTATACGATTGCGGGTGTGCTATGGTTAATAGGTCGAGCCATTTCACTATCTCCACTGAAATGAGGTTCTTTTGGCTTCAGCTATCGACAAGAAATTGCAGTGGAAGAGGCACTCCCACTCCTCTAGATCCTTGAGATCCTACCTCTGCAGATTGGTCATGGAAACAATGGATCTAGGGTCCACATAGATGATCTTGTTCCCTTTTTTATCTCCCTTGTCTAGTTCTGGCTCAGGATCAGAACATGCATCTGATTCGGGTGCCTTCAGTTTAGCCACGAGTGACTATTTGGACTAACAATCATTTTTATTGTGAGTGGGGTTGTTATGAAATTCACATCACTTCCCCATGTCCTTATTTGGATTTGTGTTGGTGTTCTGAGTTCCCCCGCTTTAGCTCTGCCCCATGTTCTGTGGTTTAGAGGTGCCTTTCCGTGGCTTCAGATTGGCAGATCCAAAGTCTCGCTTATTCTACTTAAATTTCTTCTTAATCTTGGTGGCATGAAAAGTGTAGGCCACTCTGATACCAATGATGCAGATTTATGCACTAATGAAATAAAATATATAAATAGACATAAACGCGGAGATGCAACGGAAATTATAATTCATTTCATTAATATCAAATAACAAAAATATGCTTACATACGTAATGGAAAAAAACTAGCTAGGGTGTTGGTAACTTATCTCTGAGAAGCGATGTGGTAGCTACCAGCTTCTGAACTATGCTAAAATGAGGCTCGAAGGCCTATTTATTGTTGAGAAACAATAGAAAACCCTAAACATCGAAAAACCTAACCGTAGGAGATGAATCGCCAAAATTGTGGGCCCCATTTCGGTATTTTGGTACATCAATCTTCCTGGGGACGTAACTTTGGCATACAATCTCCATTTGATGCATTAAATACCTTGTTAGAAATATATATCTGAGGAATAGAACTTTTGAGTGAGGAACGTTAGTCCATGTATCCATGTCGCTCTTGGTTTTCCCAAAAAATGTCGTTTAAGGCCTCAAAACTATAGAAATTATACAAAATGCATATATATCTTGGATTCACCAGATCTAAAAATGTACTAAAGTTAAATACCGAATCACTTCTACAAATATTTTACAGATTTAAGAACACAATCACCAATCACATGAAGTAAAGAAGAATCAAATCAAACACAACACAGATAATTTCCTGGGGTAAGATTTCTGCTCAAAACCCCACTATCTTCTATTGTATATTTAGCATGGATCATGAAACAATTACATACAAAACTCTTCACGCAAGAGCCCTCTAGTACTCAACTAATTGTATCACACACTTATACAAAAACTGACCAATACTTAGCCAATTTACTGCCTCAAAACAACTTGCCTTGCTTTCGCAAACCTCATGAATGCATTCCCTAAAAGATAGGAATTATGGCCTTCCTTGCCTGCACAAGTATCATGGGCACTCCAATGGGTTTTTGGCTTCATGTGTGCAACCCAATAATCCTACAATTGATATTCAACTTCCCTTTCACCCGGATCTCAACTAGCTCTCCACTGGATCTGACATGCATGCAACTAATAATAGTAAATCCTCTGTTGCATGTGAGATCACTAATTTTGATTTAATTAATATTTAATTCACTTTATCTCTCACTAGTGTATCTAAACTTAAAGCTAGAACAACTTATTTTAACTCACTTAACCGAGTTAAACTGATTACAACCTGCATTAACTAATGCACCACAACACTTCAAACTATGTTCCAACTAGAATTACTCTGCATGCCTTTCCAACTACCTCTAACTCGAAATCCACTAGCTAAATGAGTTTATCACTATCAGTTAACTATTACAAGTTTTTATTGAGAATAGATTACATTTCATTGTCCATCTTAATTTAGGGATAGCTAAAATAGGCATGCACCAAAAATAGCACTTTGGGGCCCACCCTAGTGTAGGTGCTTAATGCACTAGGTGTGACTGTTGATTTCTTGTTGAATCTCAACACTCCCTCTCAAGAAGAAAGGAATTATCCTTCACCCTAATCCCGTCTCTACGATATTTGAATATGCTACTGGTGAGTGCCTTCGTTAGAATATCTGCATCCTGATCTTCTGTGGGAATGTACTAAAGAAACATTATTCTTCTCTCCACATAATCTCTAAGATGATGGTACCATATATTATATGCTTGTACCTATCATGAAACACAAGATTAATTGAGAGTTTAATGCAAATATGATTATCACAATGAATCACTGTTAGATTCTTCTAAGAGCCAAACAAGGCAACCGAGGTCTTTCTCAACTAGATAACCTCACAAGCAGCTTGACTTGCTGCCATGTATTCCGCTTCTGCTGAACTGAATGCAACATATTGTTGTTTCCTATTGTTCTAAGAAATATTGTCGATCCTATGCTGAAGATCTCTCCTGATGATCTCTTTCTGTCTAATGGAATGCTTGCCCAATCTACATCCATGAAGCCTTGAAGCTTCCCTCCCTCTATTCGTATGTACCATAGACCGTACTCTAATCTTCCCCTCAGGTATCTCAAGAGATTCCTGCCCACCGTCTAAAAGAGATTGGTAGGATTAAACATATCTTAACTCAACTGGTTAACTGCGTAGAAAATTTCTAGTCTGGTGTTCACTAGATACATCAGTGAACCAACTAACTGTATGTAGATAGTACCATCCACTACCTCTTTAGAAGTAGCATCCTCTTTCATCCAATTTCTTGGAAGAGGAGTATCCATGGGTTTGCATCTGTCCATGTGAAACTTACCCAGTATCTCCTTTACATACTTGCCTTGAGACACAAAAATTTCACCATCCTGCTGCCATATTTCCAATCGAAGGAGATAATGAAGGAGTCCCATGTCCTTCATTTTGAACTCCCTTGCAATATCCTCCTTGCACGAGTGTATCAGATTCTCATCACCAGTTAAAATTAGATCATCAACATAAAGAACAATAATCAATAGTTTACCCTCAACCACAATCTGGTACAAGTTTACATCACATTCACTTTTCGTGAAGCCCAATCCAATGAAATAGTTGTCCATTCGAGTGTACCAAGCACGAGGTGATTGCTTCAACCCATACAATGCTCTTTTGAATTGGAACACATGCTACTCATAGTTGAAGATATTGAAACCTTCAGGTTTCTCGATGTACACCTCTTCCTCAATGATCCCATTGAGAAATGCAATTTTCACATCCATTTGATGAACGCGCGAGCCCATCTGCACTAAGAGTGAAAGGATGGATCTTCTGGAAGAGTACCCCACAACAAGTGTGAAAATATCATCATAATCTATCGCCTCTATCTGTGAGAATCCCCGGGCCACAAATTTGGCCTTGTATTTCTCCACACTCCCATCAACAACTTTCTTTACCTTGTAGACCCATCTTGATCCAACCACTGATTTGTCGGTTGGTATTGGGACAATCTCCCATTCACTGTTCTTGACAATGGAGTCATACTGCTCCACCTTTGCATCAACCCAAGTTGGTTGCTGCACTACTTCCTAAAATGAATATGGTTCATTCACAATACATTTTCTCAAAAGAGCCATGTATCCAGTAAATCAATCAGGAGATTGTTTCTATCTCCGCTATGAAGTAGGGGCTCCTACATTCTCTGCAGCATCGAGTCTCAAGCTATTAGCTTCTGTGGTGCACCTTCTGCCATTTCTGATGGATGGATCTCAATGAGTGTTTTCCTCCACTCGATGATCCTCTGCATGTGGATGATCCACATATTTAGGCTCATACTTGGGAACCAACAATTCCTCCTCTGCATGCAAGTCTAACACCCTCTCAAGGAAAAACCGTATGGCTTTCTCCTCATCAAATTTTATATCCTGTCGCACAATATTCAATTTTTTGTTTGGAAAATACACTCGATATTGATAAGTTGTTTCAAAATACCGCACAAAATTTTGGATCTCAGTTGTTGGTTCCAGCTTCTTCTAGGCGTCCTTGGTCACATGCACATAAAAAGATGAGCCAAAAATATTAAAGTGTGAAACACCATGTTTCTTACCAGTGAAATCCTCTTCATATGTACTCATGTCAAGTATCCTATGAGGAAAATGATTCTGCACAAATACTAAAGCTTTGCATGCTTCTTCCCATAGATGCATCGGTAAGCCTTGATCATGCTGCATCGCTCTTGCTGCACCCACGATCATTCTGTTATTTCTTTTCACGACCCCATTCTGCTATGGGTTATGAGGCTCTATCAGTTCTCTTCGAATTCCTTCTTTGATGCAGAATTTCTTGAATTCATTAGAGATTTATTCTCCACAGTTAAAGCTCTTAAGAGCCTTCATTTGCTTCCCCGACTCTTTCTCCATGAGTGCCCTAAACTCAAGAAGCTTAGAGAATGTCTAATTTTTCTTGTGTATGAAGAGGATCCATCACTTAGGAGAAAATTCATCAACAAATATTACATATTACTTATGTTTTGTTGTTGAAGCAATAGAGAATGGTCCACACATGTTTGTGTGAACTCTCTCAAGGATCCCCGAAGCTCGGTTTTCGTTCTCATGAAAGGTGGCCTTCACATATTTTCCCATAGTACATCCCTTGCACGTGTCGAATTGCACAAGTGTACCCCTGAGAAGACCAGTGGAATTCTGATGCATGAAATTCAAGGCTCCATGGTGAAGATGGCTCAATATCCTATGCCATAATTCGCCCTCATCCCGGCTCACTAATTGATCTACCTTGAAAACTTAGGGGATGATAAATAACAATAGGACAATGATATGGAAGAAATCACATTGAAAAGAACTCATTTGCACCCCTCCTAGCCACATCAAAATTTTGTCAAACATGTCACAAATATTGAATCTATAGGTGTAAACAATATATTTAAGCATAGGGTTCTCATACTAATTTGAATATGGTAAAAATAGTTTTTTTTTTATAGGTCCCTCATCATTATTAAAAAAATGTGTTTAGGATTGTCTCAAATTAGCCAGTTATGTGAGGGTTTATGTGTCAAGTTTTCTGTCTTTTATGAGCAATTTCTTACGTAAATTAGTTGTTAAAAACACATGTAAAACAAATAAATTGCAAAGAAATAACGCATAAAAAATACATTACACAATAGTTGATAACAGAGTTCACCCCTCCTAGGCTATATCTCCATGGACCTGCTTCAACTGGTTAGGCCCTCTTTGGATTAATGGTAGATTCTCTGATTACATGCACCTACAGTGCTCAAATTTCTTTACAACCTTCTCCATTGGATTTAGAGGACCCAAAAACCTTCAAATAGACTCTTCAAGCTCTAAAAATAGTCTTCAAGTCAACTAGGAATGACCTTCTCTCGTAGTGGCCCTCAACTTCTTTAATATTCTAAGTGGAAAAATCACTTACAAAATTTCTCCAATGCCTCTGCAACCTATGACATCATGCTCAGATCATCCAAATATTCTAACGATGACACTTCTTGAGGAAAAATTGGTTGAAATATGCCAAATTTATCGCTTCTCCAGTTTTCCCCAGGAAAGCTCCTCCAAATTTGGAGAAACTCCAGTTATCCCTGCTAGTTTTGGAGTTGCCGCCGAGTTTAAGGTCCCCAGCATATTTCCCACCATATTAAACTTCTAATTTAATTAAGGTTAAGTTGATTTAAACACGTATTAGGCACTAAGGTGCTAATAATCCTTGGTTATGGGATAATTAATCTCATCTTAGTGTTTAATGTCACCATAAGGTTGGAGTCCTCTACGCCTCATCACGGGTCGATGGTATGATAGTAAGGGTTGGCCCTTTTAAAACCACACCCAAAGCTTTGGTAACAATAAAATAAGTGTTCATTGCCATATTAGTTAAGACCCAAGGTTATGGTATGGTGGTAAGTGTGTTGGTTAGTGCGGGGGAGGTCACCAGTTTGACCCCGACATCCACCTGGCCATACATAAAAAAAATTCTGCCCATTCAAATATGAATTCCACCTTAAACTTAACCAATAACTTGGCCTTTGGGGGGGTCATGTGGCAGCCTCTGCACTAGCAATGTGTTAGCACCTAATTGGTTCATCAAAACCCAATTAAATTGTCCCATGTACCAAGAAATTTGGGCCACTCACCAATTGGCACTTGTCAACATGTTGTTGGCTAGTGGAAAAACCCAAAATTTGACTTTTGACCCTCTTTGACCCTTTTTTTTTAAATTCTGTTGTTTTTCACAGTGAACAACAAGCTCTAAATTTCGCATACGAAGTTTCTTTTTGATGAAACAAGGTGCACAAAATTCCTGTCAACGAGCCCTATCCAATCGTTCTGGTTTGGTGTGATTATGAGCACATTGAATTTTTGGCAAATTTTTTCCCACAATCTAGCTTCTGATCACTCCTTCCCACTTACAGGCTTTTGGACCCACAAAATACGGTTATATGATGATAGTTGAATACTCTTATCTTTCTAAAGTTCTACCAACTTGATTCTACTTAGAAAAATCACAATGAAAACCACTTGGGTTCACTGACATGCCTTGCCTTCTAAATGGCTTGGCACTTCAACCAATGTCCTCCTTTTTTTGTTTACCCAATCCAACACTTGCTGGCTGCTTGATGACTAACTTAACACATTTATGTACCAAAGTGATCCCTCGGTGCTTGGAAAACTAATTGATGATATTCCCAGTGAGAATCATGTTCCTCCTTTGCACCAACATGAATTCGATGTAAGCTTCTTCTTGGAAACCACTTTTCCAATTTATGCCCATCTGAGTGAAATACAAAAATCAGTTCTAAAATCAATAATCACAATAAAATAAATGACATTATTTTACCTCCAAGGTTATAAATTCCACATCTAGAAGAATGCATTTTCCATCACTTTCACTTCTTTGCATCAACACATCAAATGGTCTACAATGACTACTATTTTGGATGCAAATTTTTGGCATCTTGTCTCTCTTGTCCATCATCCTCTAAGGTTGACATGATGCTCATGCCAGTATTTGGGAATGAAGGCTAGCCATGAGTCTCTCACTCAAGACTAGACCTTCCAAATTCCTACAACATCTTGTCACAAACACAACCATCAACCTGAAAAACACGTCATGCAACAAACATAACTTGAAGACTTAACCTTTTTCTCCTTAAAAGAAAAAAAATATCACATCATGTGAACATATCCATGTACTTGTAAATCTCGATGTATAAACCATTGACCAAACATGAGTCGACAAAACATGCCTCTTCAAACAACTGAATCTCAAGTCGATATGAAATGCACGTAACAATCAATGGACGAACACAAGTCAAAACTCATGCATGTGCAAATGATCAAGACTCTCAAGTTGACAAAATTACATGATAAACAAAGTGATTCAACATACTCCTCTTTCAAACACCTTCCTGGCATAAACATGCAATATGCAGCATACTTTCAAAAGAAAATAAATGCATTCAATTGGCAAAGAAATCCATCAAATAGATGGGATTTGCATCAATCATCAAAAGTAATGCAAGGCCTTAATTGGTTGAGAAATATAACCATATCTTCAATGGCGCTTCTTTCATTTGCACATCATCATGTGAATCATCCTGAACCACATCAATTATGGAATCCTATTTTCCATTATTGTCAATCTCTCTCTCCACCTTCTTCAAATGGCATGGATGACTTGTTTGATACAAAGTCCAACACTTGTCTACAAGATGACCCTACTAATGGAAATGAGTGCAACACAATTCCATATTCTTTTCAACATGGTTCGCATTATCCGATGGACCTTTGGCTTTCTGCCTCCTTTGTTTAGATAGTTTCATGTACATGGAAAAATTATTTCAATATCTCAAAACAATATGGTTATTCAAACCACAAAAGAAACATGCAAAATTTCTCCAAATCTTATGTGAAGATTTACCATGTTTATCATAATCAAAAGAAATTCTATTAAAGGCATGTTTATACCTTTCATATTCACCTTTGTCGCCTTCTTGAGGAGGTAAATTTGATGAGGTAGTGGCTCTCTTTAGAATACCAACAATGCATTCAATTACATTAGATTTGTCAACATCCTCTTCTTTACAATTTACATTAGTTTCATGCTTATGGTAATCTCCTTGCAAAGTGGGCGTAAAACTTTTTCATTCCCCATGCGCACAACCTTCACAAGATTGAGGTAATGAACATGAAATGAAAGTCCTTCTTGGAACACCTTCATGTCCCTCCTTGGGTTTGGAGCATTTTTTATCATGTTTTCCATAATAGAGACCCAAATACCTAAGCCTTTTCTCAACAACAATTGGCTCAACTATGCCTTGTGCATGTTTTTCCAATCCTTTACCTTAATAGCCCATGTTCCTCAATAATTTGGACCCTATTCCTCTAGTGTGTATTTTAAAAGAACCTATGCATTCATCTTGAGAAGAAATAGAAGATAAAATTGATTTACATACCTCGTTTTCAAGCACATACTTGGCTAGTGTTTCCTTGGCACAATGGAGTTGAGTCTCCATCTCATGCATCTTTTCAAGATGTCTTTCTTCTCCTCCTTCATGGCCATCAACTTCTCTTGAGGTATAATGATCTTCCTCATATCTTCATACACTCTTGCACCATATCATTCATGATGTAGAATTTCTGCAACATCTCTTTACCAAAGAGTTTTGCTAAGGAAGATTGATTAGAAGCAATGCTTGATGAAATTGTCATCAGAATTGTAATGCATAAAAATCTTCTTTGTTGTGATTTTAGAACTGAGCTCTCAATGTTGACCTTCTCTTCACACACATAAACTTGCACACAATAGTTGATAATGGAGTTCACCTCTCCTGGGCTACATCTCCATGGACCTGCTTTAACTAGCTAGGCTCTCTTCTGATTAATGGTAAATTATCTAATTACATACACGTAAAATGATACAATGGCTTTGCACCCTACTCCATTTGCTTCAGAATACCCAAAAAACTTAAAATAGACTCTTCAAGCTCTAAAAATGGTCTTCAAGTGGACTAGGCATGACCTCCTCTCCTACTGGACCAGTGCTTCTTTAATCTTCAAAGTGGAAAAATCACTTACAAAAAGTTATCCAATGCCTATGCAACCTATATGATCATTCTCAGAGCATCCAAATAATCTTGGAATGACTCTTCTTGATGCAAAATTGGTTGAAATATTCCAAATTTATGGCTTCTTTAGTTTTCCCTAGGAAACTCCTCCAAATTTGGGGAAAATCTAGTTAACCTCCCTGATTTTGGAGTGATCATCGAATTTAGGGGCTTCGCCGTCTTTCCCGCCATATTAAACTGTTGGTTTAATTAAGGTTAAGTGGATTTAAATGCATATTAGGCACTAAGTGTGCAATTATCATAATCTGTATTAACAGATAAAATTAGCGCTTTAATCCTTAGTTATGTGATAATTAATCCCATATTAGTGGTTAATGCCGCAATATGGTTGGATTCGTTCGCATCTGGTCACGAGCTGACAGTCCCATGGTAAGGGTTGGCCCTTTTAAAACCCTACCAAAACCTTTGGTAACAATCAAATAAGTATTCATTTCCATATGGGTTTAGACCCAAGGTTATGGTATGGTGGTAAGCATGTTGGTTAGTGCGAGGGAGGACGTAGGTTTGACCACAACCTCTGCCTAGCCATATACATAAAAAAAAATCTGCCCATTCAAATATGAATTTTACCTTACACCTAACCAATAATTCAGCCTTTAGGGGGTACACATGGTGGCCTTCGGGCTAGCCAGGTGTCAACACCCAATTGGATCATCAACAACCAATTAAATTGTGCCATGTGCCTAGAAATTCAGGCCACTCACCAATTGAAACTTTTGAGGATGTGGTTGGCATGTGGAAAAACCCAAAATTTGACTTTTAGCCCTGTTTGACCCTTTTTTTTTTTTAAATTCTAGCGTTCAATACAATGAACAACATGCTCTAACTTTCACATACAGAGTCAGTTTTCAATGAAACGAAGTGAGCCAGATTTTATTTTTTGGAAACATTTTCTCCCCAATCCAGATTTTGATCACATACTTATCATAGAATCACTAAGAATCATTTCTCTCCTACATAATTAACACCAATACAATCTGTTTGAACATAGATACATTTTTTATTCATTTACAGGTAAGAACATTGGGAGAGCCATACAACATCACTGTAAAAATGCATGCTCATAACCAACACAATATCAATATAAATACCATAGATACAACAATAATAAAATCCACATATAAATCAGTACATTTTCATACCAAATACCAATAGAATGAATTTTTTATTACTAAATTTAGAAACTAGCTGGAGACGAGACTTCCACATTCGACAAAACCACCAAATCACCCTTGTGCAATATTCCAAGCATGAATGTAGGATCTCATCAAGCACACCAATCACAACCAATCCAAGGCTTCATAGGCCAAACCATCTGAAACCTCAACCAGTGATTCCACTTCAAGATCAGACATCAAACCATCATGGATTGGTCTCTATCCAAGTTGTTCCAAGCCTCCAGAGTGTTTGTTCCAACCATGTCTTCTTGGACTAGTAGCTCAACCCCAACTGTTACAAGGCTTCTAGAGAATTTGTCTAACCAAGGCTTCTAGGACTAGTAACTCAACACACCTAGTGCTTCCAAAGTGTTTTTCCAGCAAAGGCTTCCAAGAGAAGTAACTCAACCGACAGTTTACCGCGAGGCTTCCAAAGTGTTTCTCCAACCAAGGCTTCTAGGAACTAATAACTCAACCCACAGCTAAAGGAATCATGAGAACCAATCAGGAAAAAATAAATGGAAATAATCCCAAAACACAATGGCTATCTGGGAAATGGAAGGGCTAGGCAAATCCACATGCACACACCATGCATGCCAAAACTAGTTAGGAAAACATACATGCAATTGAATACCTGCAATAAAAAACCGTTTTAGTTGTTGATCATGATGACTGATTTTGATTTGTTTCTCTTCTTTTTCCTTCTTGCTCCAAATCACCAAGTATCCACACTCTCAAAGAGTGCTCCAAGAAAACTCTATGTATCCAAGAGCATGAGAGAGAGAGAGAAATAATAGTGAGAGAACTTAAAAAATGAAATCATAAAAGCTCACCAAGTGATCCTCATAATAATTTTTAATAATGAGGCCTCTATTTTCTTCATTTTCCATTGTTTTCCTTCATTTTACTCCTCACTTTCAACCTGTGACCTCTCACCTCCCTTTTCTCCTAATTTCCATTATTTTCATAAATAAATGCCAATAAATGCCACTTTTCCTTTATAAAGACTTTTCCATTTCCTTTTCCAATTTTCTTTAGCCATAATAACAAAAATGAAAACCCACTAGGATATTTTTTCCAACATTCAACTTCGAATATGTGTCCCAACAATCGTGGTCTTATATACTTTTTTTACATGGATTTTTACGAGGACTGTTACATGAAACTAGAAGGCCCCGATATTGACCTCCTTTCTCCATTTCACGCTCACGTTACTTCTGAGATATGCGAGATAGATGAGAGTCCAAATATAGAGCACCTTATTTGTTGACATGTCCTCCTCTTAACCTTATTACAATCCTCTTCTTCGCATAAGCTACAAATCCAAACTTCACATCTTTATTACAAAATTATCCTCGCATAACTACCACCGAATTGATACCTTTTCTCGCATCCTTTATAGCCTCTGTCCCTTGTTATATATCCACTCCTTTACGCACTACAACTTCATATATGAATTGCAAACCTTTTCCGAAGTGATGATATACAAATGAGGCCGCAGTCTCTTTATTTATAGGGTTTGTCTCCTTTGTTCTTGGCTGACATAGTAATCTGGAGGTAGGCTGACTTTACTGAGGAACATATTAAACATACTTTGAGCCAATTTCATGGAGCATAGTGACAGGGTCTTGGAGCATATATATACATCAACATTTTTTCCTTTTGCAAGTGTAACATAAATTCATATTCATGACTTTTAATTACATTTATGACAAGATGAAAAATCGCTAAAGACATCAAGAAGAAATATTTTATTTTGAATAAAAACTCCTTTCTCATGAAACCCCTGAGTCAAGCATTTAAGAAATACATTTTATTATCTTTTTATTCTCCATTACATAAATTCACAGTTACAAGTTATTATGTAGACCGAACCTGGTTACACTTTCCAACAATGTTGACCTGTAACTAAACACACATGTCAGCCATATGTACCAAACATCAATACAACATATATATCAGTTCGAAATAAAATTTTACCAAGACTAACAACCATGTCATAATCAGCAATCAAATAAAATTCATAATAGATAATGCTACAACAATCAACTACATACACTCAAGTATATACTGACTATCTCAACACATACATGTTATTACAACCATCTTAAAACAATATCATTACTTCATGCAGTATTAAATACATATATACTCATATCATGTGATTAATCAAACATTCAACAATATATAGATGACATAATGGACATCAAACACTCAAACATCAAATAGACGACATAATCAAACAATTAAGCACCACTTAGATGTTGTAAGCAAACTCATACCTTAATGTATCTCAAGGTAGGTTGTCTTATCTGCATAATAAATCTAGATTACCATGATATAACTCCACATAATATCACTCAAACACTAATAAGATCATTATTTTTATAAAAATAACTAACTAACATGTTCACATCATAGGCTCATAAGCATTTGTCATTGATGCATAACAAGCACATATGCATAGTTAGTCTAGATATATTACAACACATTATCATAATAAGGCCGACTCATGCATGCATGTCATAATCATAACCATCTGCATGACCAATAAAAATAAACATAGTACATATAACATCAACATGGTAATTAAATAACCCTAATCATCAAGTCACTATCATGTAACTGAAAATTCAATACAATGAAATACATATACAACCATAATGCATATTACTATGCTGATCAACTAGAATTTATCACATATGTAACCATAATAATAATAGAATGACAACATATAAGTAACCCTAATGCTTACAACAACCATGAATCACATACCTGCATGCCAAACATACAAACTTGTATGACGATTTTCTCTTACCCTACAATCCATTGTTGGAAATTCATTTTGATGATTTGTATCTCCTACTCTATCTTAGCAAACAAATTAAAAGCATAACATACCAATATCATCATTCTGACCTAATTGCATAAAATGGCCTTATGAACAACAACCTCAAGCAAACCATTGCAAACTTGACCATATGCACCCACTTGACATGTATGACCAATCATGAATGGCCAATACATGTTCAACATATGACATCACACAAGCAAGTATACATGGATAACACCGAAGCATGGCTAGTATGCAACCCTATCATAAGCAAGAAATGCATGTAAAATATGTTACAATATGTAAGCAAGCACGCATGAACAATAAAGAAGAATGAGCAACACATAATGAGCCATACACTCATGAAAACATGTTGACAACAACAACATCAATACTTCCATGGTGACACCACTTCTAGCATGGTCAACACAACACAGATGAAACAAGCACATATGCCATAAATATGAGAGACACATATGCAACCAATAGAAAAGCATGACCAATACACTGATCATCTAGTCCAAGTGTTGAACCATGCTTTGATACCACTCTGTGGTATCAGATATCACAAAAAGAGAAAAAAAACCAAACACCACCCAATAAGAGCGCAACCCTACTCTGATACCACTCTCTTCCCACATCTACCCAAGTAACCATCCAACTGGGGTAAACATGTGATGAGAGGCTACTATATGTGATACAATTTCCTAGGTGATCTTAAGGAAGTGGAACATATGGAAACACAACATACATACCTTGTACATCATCAATGACACCCCTGCGAGCTAACCCATCCTTTCAAGCCTCTTACCCTAGGGTCACACTGGCATTTTGGCCTCATTGAGACATAAGCATAGGAAAAGCTCTACATGATAGCGGCTAGGAGGCTATAGCCACAAGAATAAAACTACCTCTAGCCCCAAAACCTCATCTTTGTGCCCACGACTCCGGGATTTGGGCACCTTTTAACACGTCGAGCCTAGGTCACTACCCAAAACTTCATGAAAACTTAAGAGATGATAAATAATAATAGGAAAATGATATGAAAGAAACCACATCATCAAGAACTCATGTGGACCAATCTTAGCCATGATAGACATTTTTTAAATATTGTCACAAACATTGAATCTATAGGTGTAAACAATAAATTTAAGTATAGGGGTCTCATTCTTATCAGAGAATCGCTAAGAAGCATTTCTCTTCTACAACATTATCTCCAATAAAATCTATTTTACCATAGATACATTTTGTATTCATTTACAAGTAAAAACATTGGGAGAGATATACATCATCAGTGTAAAAATGCATGCTCATAACCAATACAATATCAATAGAAATACCATAGATACAACAACAATAGAATCCACATATAAACCATTCGATTTGCATACCAAATACCAAGGGAATCAATTTTTCATTACTAAATGTAGAAACTAACCGGAGATGGGACTTCCACGTTCCACCCAACCTTATATTGGGTGAGCGAAATCTCTCTTCACCCAATCAACCCTGTGCCATATTCCAAGCATGAATGTGGGATCTCATCAAGCACATCAATCACAACCAATCCACGACTTTCATAGGCCAAACAACCTGGACCCTCAACTAGTGATTCCATCTCATGATTGAGCATCACAACCATCATGGATTGTTCTCTATCCAAGTTGTTCTAGGCCTCCAAAGTGTTTTTTCCAACCAGGGCTTCCAGGACTAGTAACTCAACCCCAACTATCCAGAGCGTTTGTCCAACCAAGGCTTCCAAGACTAGTAACTCAACCCACCTAGGGCTTCCAGCGCGTTTGTCCAACCGAGGCTTCTAAGAGTAGTAATTCAGCCCAGAGTTTTTTGCAATGCTTCCAAAGCATTAATCCAACCAAGGCTTCTAGGAACTAATAACTCAACCCACACCTAAAGAAATCATGAGAACCAATAGGAAATAATCAATGCAAATAATCCCACAACACCATGGCTATCTTGAGAATGGAAAGACTAGGAAAGTCCACATGCATACACCATGCATGCCATAACTAGCGGGGAAAACAACATGCAACTCCATACCTACAGTCAAAACTCGTTGTAGTTGTTGATCCTTAGGAGCGACTATGCTTTCTTTATCTTAATTTTCCTTCTTGCTCCAAATCACCAAGTATACACACTAAGCAACAATGCTCCAAGAAAACTATATGTATCTAAGAGCATGAGAGAGAGAGAGAGAGAGAGAGGAAGAATAATGAGAGAGCTTAAAAAATGTAGTGATAAAAACTTACCAACTCATCCTCATAAGCCTTTTTATTAATGAGGCCTCTATTTTCTTCATTTTTCATTATTTTCCTTCATTTTCCTCATCACATGCAACCTTTGACCTCTCACCTCGTTTTTCTCCTAAATTCCATTATTTTCATAAATAAATGTCACTTTGCCTTTTTAAAAACTTTTGCATTCCTTTTGCTAATTTTCTTTAGCCATAATAACCTAAATAAAAATCCACTAAAATGTTTTTTCCAACATTCAACTCCCAATATGTGACCCCTTAACCATAGTCTTATATATATACATTTTTACATGGATTTTTACTAAGACTATACGAAAACAACACAAGGAGCATCCTACAAACACTGAAACAACGAAAAGTTTCTTCGAAACCATATGTCACAATAACCAGCTTACGAAGCGAACTAGAAATAGGACGACCACCAGGCTCTTCAAGCTTAAGTAACACAGCATTACTCCGCGTCGCCGTGAGACAAATACAATGTTAACTCCCTTCCACCCATTGCCCTGAATCCCACACAAAGCAACTATGTTTCCAACTCAGCAGTCTTTGAAACGCTCCTCACTTCACAACTCCAACAACAACCGTGTTCACAAGTGAAATGAACATGGAGAACTTGGTGGCCTCTGCATACTCTATGTCAATTATGCCTCCCCAAACCTCGACCATACTAAACAACGACAAACTGAGAAACATATACACCAAATAGGGTTTAAATCATGCTCCCATCTTCTAGACGGTCGCTAACCCTGACACCCGTCGTCTTGGTTGCCTGTTACATTCTTAGCATGCGTCAACCACATCAGTACCGGCTGCTGCTTGTAGCATGTTCACCTACCCATCCAGGTTAAAAAAGGAAATATACTAAATATAATATAATAATACTTATTTTCTAACTTTCGTGGTATTCTAATAATTTTGCCAAATTTTTAATAACTTTCGTGATGTTTTTCTTAACAATTTCGCCCATTATTGATGACTCGAGTGATTTTTTCTTATAATTTTTCCCAATTATTGATAGATTGAAATATTCAAATTGTTCGTCCAAATTTTAAATCAATAAAAACGAGACTTCCTATTATCCTAATCCAATTAGTCAAAACAAGTATCTATATATGATTAGATGCCTCCATTCGAGACGGCGTCCTCGTCTAAACTGAGAAATTATTCAAAATTTGACAAAACTTTATTCAAAACTTTAAAATATGACCTATCTACCCTTTACTCAAAGCGCGTGATAAAATTATAGTTTTAAATTATTTCATCCAATTATCAATTGATTGAAATCGTAAAAATATCCACGAAAGTTTCAAATCGAAAATTCGTGTCTCACCTATCCTAGAATGGTTCCTTCAATCACGACCGAGTCCTCGTCTCAGCTGAGAAATTGGCAGTGAATGTCATACCTCACACGTCAACTTTTCTTCTACTCTTCTGCTCCAAAGTCTTTGCGTGCATTTCCATCTCCAGTCACCTCCTATATACGTTCAATTACACCTCCTAAAGCTGCACAGAGCTTTATTTTCTGTGAAGATTCCATGGTGTTTGTGATATATAAATAAATCCCAAACACTAAATTGTGCATTGATTTAGAACCAGAGGCTAGACTGGAATTGAATCTGCCACAATAATAATATATCTCAAGGCTACTTTACTTCGTTAACTAAATGGGCAACTGTGCTGGCCATTGTACATCCAAAATGGCTTTCAGCGAAGCTCATGGAGAGCAGCCCCTTCATCTGGTTGTGGACGATAACAAAAATGGCACAGATGGACAGAAGCACAAAGTCAGAGCCAGAAGCAGATCAAGCGAAAGACAAGAAGCAGAAAAATTTAACTCCTATGAACAAGCAGATTCTTGTAAGAACAGAGGGGCAGGTACTGTGAGGGTTAAGCTTTTTATCAGAAAAGAAGAACTGGTAAAATTGGTGGGTAATGGTTTGTCTAAGCAGAAGGTCATGGAGGATCTGTTGGTGAAGTTTCAAGCTAAATTAGCTGATCAGGGTAATTCTGTATATAATCCATATGAAGAGAATTGTCAGAAAAGTTGGAAACCGTCGTTGGAGAGCATCCTTGAAGACAAGAATACTAATTATTAACTGGGTACGAGATTGTTCTGCTAATTTGGAATGAGCTGCCAAGACACTGGTGATGTTCATACGTTTGGTCTGTGTTTCAGAGCTGTAATTTTTAGTGGTACTATCATGCATCATATGATAACCCTATATATGTCTTATCATGCAATTTACCAAAAGAAAGAGAAAATATATCGAGAAACTATATAGATATTTCGGTGTTGAGAAAGCTCAGGGGAAAGTTGTGCTGCTAGCAGCTGTAAATTTTCCATTTGTTGCAGAGAGTTGCCATTTTTCCAAACCGTAGCTACCCCATGTGGATGAAGACGGGTTTTGATTGCCATAAGTTATTAATTTGGGTGAACTTTAATTTTGAAGATATGTCTTTCTAAGGATAGATAGAAAGAAAATTGTTAGAATTTGACCTATCTTTCATCTAAAGTATTTATAGAAGATTTACTTAAATAATTGTGGTTTAGTTGTGCAATGGAAAAAATAAATTGTGTGATAATTAATTATTTTTTAAAAATAAATATATTTTATAAAGAAAAAAGAAAAGAAAATGTGGTCAATTAAAAAAAAATTGGTTTATATTTCAAGAGAAAAAGAGATAAAATTTTATTTAAAAGAAGAAATCAAATTTGTACTAGAATTATGATAGTTATTCAATGTACGTATATTTGGTACAATTATATGGTGAAATTGACAAAGAGAAAAGTTAATGGCATGTAATGGTACTTAAAGAGTGTGAGAATTAGATCAATCCAAATGAAGAATTATCTTCATTCTTAATAATGTTGGGACATTATAGTATGTTGGTTTGTAGAACCAATTCATTAAACCTTAGAGGAAATCACAGATGCATAGAGAAAAGTTAGAACTAAAAATAGAAAGAAAGATTGGAAAGAATTTTGGATTATCCAACAAACGATCCTTATTCAATTTTTCCTAAGGTTGCTTCATGCCAAGTAGAAATGGGACACACTTATGAAAACTTATCAAGGCACTAGAAAACTAAAAAATTCCAAATCACATATGCACCCTCAAATAATTTTGAATCCCTCTATATGAAAATATGAGACTCTATACGTGATTTTATGACACACTTCAAGGACATTATTAATCATCTTGTAGCACAAGGAGAAGACATTTCGAATCAAAATTTTGTTGAAAAAGTACTCAAAAGTATTTGAAAAAAATGAGATGGATGTATCACTTAAAGAGCAGCCTAAAGGTATATGGTAGTTATTTCTGGAAAAAGTATAGGGTTATTATTGAAACCTAAGGTAAGAATCAACAGTATCTATGACACACTTTGGAAAGTGTATTAGAGTGTGAGTCGTTCACTAGAAAAGTAATAGGTCAATGAAATAGCAAAGAAAAAGGAGGAAGAGGTGACACAACGTTCTTCAAAACCACATAAAAAGAGTTGATTATCTAGTAAATGATCAAAGACAACCAATAGTATTTTTTCTAATCATGCAAGATGAAAAGGAAATTCCAAATGTTTATTGCACACTTGGTTTGAAATATATAATATGAAAAGTGTTGATCCTCAAACAAAAGTGGGTATCAATTCATATTTAGAGGTCCCACATATATCATTCTAGATAGGAAAAGTAGTAGAGGACTCATCACTAAAAATTCAAATGACCAAACATTGAATGTTTCCATTAGTGTTGAGGAACCTTAATTAGTCATAATCATACGTATAGAATTGTTGAAGTTTATCTTCGTCCAAGTTATGATATCTCATATATGTTATTTTTATTTTCAAAGTATTAGTCTTTTACAAAATAATTCTATGGTCAAATTTCTCATTATAATAATTTTTCACGACAACTCTTATGAGAATTGCATCCTATCTAAAGACCATATGAACAATTTTTAGTAGGAGCTTTGTATGGAGCCAAAGAACCACTTGAAATAGTACACAAAAATTTATATGGTTTGATGAAAATATAATTAGTAAGAGGTAGTCTTTACTTCTTAATATTTATTCATAACTTTTTTTCGAGGAATATTGGTTCATTTTTTCAAAAAAGGATAAAATACGTTTTGGAAATTCAAAGGATTGAAATCCATGGAAGAGATATGGAGTGGGAAGTGTTTTGAGATTAGCTTCGTCCAAGTTATGAAATCTTATATATGATAATTTTCCTTTTGAAAGTATTAGTATTTTAAAATATAAATCTATGGTCAAATGTCTCCCAATGACAATTGTTTACGGTAAATCCCGTGAGAATTGCATCCCAGCTAAAGCCCATAAGGATACTTTTCTTGTAGGTGCTTTGTATAGAGCCAAAGAACGACTTGAGCTAGTACACACAAATATCTATGGTATGATGCAAACATAGTTAGTACAAGAAAGTTTTTACTTCACATTTATTCATTTTTTTTTTCAGGAACAATGGTACATTTTCTCATTTATTTTATTTTATTTTCTATAAATTGAAATAATTTGAAGCCATGGAAGAGAAATAGAGTGCCAAGTACAATAAGCCTCTCAAATTAGATCGAGGTTCATATATAAATTTCAGTGGATATTACATTCGATAGTTTGTCACAATTGATCTATTAAAATAAACCTAAAGCATACGCTATGAAGGGTTAATTCCTTCAGATTCTTGATTTTTTATTTCTAAATTGTTGTTTATGTATGAAAAAGATAGAATATCGAAAAATAGAGAATAAGTGAAATAAAAACACACACTTATCACAATGAACACTAAGTTATTCTTTAGGGAATCCATTTTGGAGAAACTGTACCAAGAATGTGAGGTTTCTTTGATCTCTTTTGTCTAGAATGGAAATGGTGCACATATAAAGGAGAAGGAAATCTCTATGGAGTTACATGAGACCTATGGCTAGCAGGTTGCTACAAATTAAAAACCCCCTTTTTTATATTATCTCTCTATATACTCTTGGCTATTATTCTCTAATATAAAACAAAAAAGAACTTGAATATAAAGGAACCCATTTTCCTCCTAGTGGCTTGGTTATAACACATGTAATAACCAACTAGGTGTTAAGTTTCACATATTTAACTCTTAGATGGAGTTACAAATTTTACCCTTATAGGGTATTATTCATATTATCGATATGGCTAACCCATTTTATATTAGTAATAGGGCTAACATGGAATCCTCTAAAATAATGGTAGAAAAAACATTAAGGTTAAACTTTGAGAGTCATAACTTTTGCATAAATACTCCTTTTTATGTCTTTCTTACTTTGTTGGAAAGGTATATGTGTATAGAATAGATCTATCTGACCTAGTGGATGTGAGAGTTTTAGGACCCCAAAATATTCATTTAATTCATAATACTTTTGCTATACGTTTTGAATCCCCAATTTTACAGATTGAGACCTACTAGTAAAAATGGATTAGCAAGCTTATTCCTACATTTTTTCCATTGCAATGGCATCAAGATGGATGAAAATTAATATATTTATCTACTCTAGATCATATCTCACCATTGTTAGAGCCTTTTGGTCCACAAAATATTTGGCCATAAGAGGCGAGGAAAACTTTCCTCTACCTTCTCCCCAGAGTACTATTTAGCTTTGTTTAGAAGTTTTCCCTTCAACCATATCTAAAAAAGTTCATGCTTACCATGTATTTTTATTCTATACTTAATACACTAGATTGTATCTTATATCAAATTTACCTAATCATATATTACTAGGACCTACTTATCTTCTTCATCCAACACTGAAGGATCAAAATAATTCATAATTTTCATATTCATCACTGAGTAAATGCACATGTATGTGGGTATACCAAGATTTTAGTAATCTCACTAACCTCTTCAGTATCTTGAAAACACCATATTGTAGAGCCTTTATTTTCTTAATTATATCTTGTAGCATCTCCTTATTCATTTATAACCATACTTTCCCACTTTGAATGGCCTCTCTATCCTTTCAATAAATTTCTCTTCTCTTAATTTCTTTCCCACGTATTTCTGGATACAGTTAAGGGATGGTATACACATTTTTTCTCGTTATTGTGCTTGTTGGTATACAAATTATACATTTTCTAATTAACTCAACTAGATATTGTTACATCTTAGGCCAGTAGGTATACTTATGCAAATTTCAAATTTTCTTCCCAACGCCTAAATTCCCTACAAATTTAGAGGTTTGTGAATCTCTAATAAAATTCAATCACCCACATTTAGGAACTCCTAGCTTTCCCAACCTGTAGAGTAACCCATATTTGAGATGATATTCAATTTTTTTATCACTATTATCCACATGAATCTAGCCCTCTAGTCACTGATGCACTCTATCGAAGCCCACATCCTCTATATATTTCTCTTTTTCTGCTTCATGGTTGAAGTGTTCCATGTGCATCGAAGTTCCCAATGCTATGATTTTTAATTTGGGTGGAATTAAAGCATGTCAACCAAATTGTTTATGTTTCTCCTTTACTACTTGATCACTAAATGGAACTATTATAAAAAAACTCATCTAGTTGTAATTCCATGTTTTCTATAACTTAATTTGGACTTGAAGGAACAATAGTCACTACTAACCTATCTGGTTGAATGTCTCTTTTCACATCAGATAGTATTTTCAAATTTTTACATCTTGCACTAATGAATAGAACTCCTTGTCATATATATGGTAGTTTATAACATCCCCATGAAACACTTCAGAAAAGTAGGATATAGGTCATCCTCCCTACATTAATACTAGACCCATACCATACACACTTGCATCCTTCTCCACTTCAAAGGGGTGTTGTGAGTTAAGTAATGTAAGAATTAGTGCATAGATTATTTTCTTCTTCAACTCTTCAAAGGCCTCCTATTGAACCTTACCCCACTATAAATTTTTACCACTTACTACTATGGCATGGAGTATTTCTCTTCCTACTGAGGATGAGGGTGTAAATTTTCTTAAATATTGTGATTCCATACTAAATCTCATAACATAAGAATAATTTGCAAGTGTTTTCAAATTCATGGTGCCCCCCATCTTGGTGAGATCTATATTAAGATCCCATCCACCAACCACATAGCCTAAATACCCAAAATATCGTTGTGTAAATTCACATTTATTAAGGTTTGCCAACATTTTTTTTGTTCTTGATAGTCTCTAACACTTTATTAAATTGTGAGTTTTTCTACTCTATCTGCAAACTATAACCCAATATATCATCCAAATAAATAATAGAAAAGGAATCTAAATAACATAATAGTGCACCATTAATTAATTTCATGAATGTAGTTGGTGCATTACATAAATGAAATGGCATGACTAACCAATAATAAAAAACTTGTATGGTGTTGAAGTAATCCTTCCAGGTATATTCTTTATTAAATTGAACCTGGTGAGACCTTGATTTCAAATACAACTTACTGAAGTACATTTCTTGCTACAAATGGCCCCCACAGATCATCCATCCTAGGTAGGGGCTTCTTATTCTTTAGTGTAATTTCATTTATTTCCCTATAATAAATTGACATTCATTATGTCCTATCCTACTTGGGCATAATTATGATGGGTGACCCACATGGTGAGGTACTTAGAAAATAAAGTCATGCTCCAATAGTTATTGCAACTACTTCTTACCTCATTTGATTTTAGAACATATTGTTTGTGCAACTCGTTGTTTGGTGATGAAGAGTATGATAATAGTTAGATCTCATGCTTTTTTTCCCTCTTAAGGGGTGTCCCTTTAGGCTTGTGGAACATTCCCTTATGGTATGCTATATTCTTACAATAATTACTTCAATGTATTATTAACCAAATAACAATTACACTTCAGATTCCAATATAAATCCCAATAAACCTCAGTAGCAATCAATTATAATTATTCAATATAACCAACGACAATAATTTTAGATAGAATGTCATCAAAAATGCATAAAAATACAAGGCAAGACAATGAGCACAAATTTTTAGGCTAATGCTAGGGAAAACCCCCACAAGGGAGAACACCCAATTGTTCGTTCTTATTGATTAATATCAAATGTTCAATAGAGAGAAAAAATCTAATTTAGTACAATAGTCAAATTCAAATTATTAACTTATCCAATAAATTTGACTGAGCAATCATATGAAGCTCAATCTAATCTAATCTATTCTAATCCTACTCAAGAGTCTGCAATAAACACCAATCAATGTCTCATAACTAGTCCAGTCATCTGTAGTCAAATAATAGTTAACCAACCTCCAATTAATTTTTTCACTATAGCAAGGAACTTTCCCTTAGTAGCAAATCAAAGGAAACCCAAAATAGAGATGAAAAACTAGTCAAACTTAGTTAACATTCTATGGTCAATGGCAGTAAAAAAAAAAATTACATTTCTTTTTTTTCCTATATATCAAGCCTCCCTAGACAGAGATATGTGAGAAAGATCAAATTCAAAATTTACTGACAAAGTGAAAGTCAACATTAGTCAAAGTTGCAAAAAATTTAGATTTTAGGCCACTCGTAATTTCGTCCTCTGTCTTACTTGCACGTGGGAATAAACTCCTATAATTTTTAGAGCTATGGAATCCAAGAAGAGATGAGAAAGGTATGATGATGATATGCGAAATGAGGAAGCCTTATGGTATATTTATAGTGATCAACGAGGGGTCAAGGGTCATGACCTTTTGACAAAAGGGGTTGACTTGTAGATGAACATGAGTACAACTTTAAGAAAGGATATTTGTATGTATGAAAAAATTGTAGATTTTAAGGTGAAGAAGAATGAAATAAAAAACAGTATAATGGAGTGATGAGCCATCAATGGAGGGGCTTATAGGAAGGTAAATTTTCCACTAGTTCCATTCACTAATACTCCCTATCAACTAGGGATGAATTCCACCTGACAATATCCATGAACTGCTATGTCATCATGTCCATCATGTACCATATTTGCAACTTCTGAAGATTGATATCATAGACCAATAAGAAAGGATCTAAAGAGGGTGGGTCACATGACCCTACCACCCTCACCAAAACTATAGAGGTAAGTCATCATGTGGAGGGGGTAGAATCCCTACCATGGTTTATTCTTGATGATTAAGTTTTTGAACATTAGGCATATTATTAATAGGGAATACAATAGTACATGGCACATCCGTCGATAGTAATATTTAATGCCAACCACCTTTAATCAAATCATTGGAAAAGTTATAGGTACCTACTCAGAGTCCCACACTACAAGGGTAGGATGTATGTTGGGGTATCCACAATGGAAGGTGAACCAATCAACCTATGCCCTCATGCTGGGGTATGTACCCCATAGGGGAATCTGAACCAGTCACCCCGTTCTCATCCAGTTCCAAGAAGTACCGTAGGCCCCCATGAGCTCCTAGAGCTTAATGTACAATACAAGTCATAACCCCACGAGAGGGTCTTTACATGATTCCAAGTATCTCTTTGAAGGATAAGAACTTGGCCTTCCTCAATGGCTTTGTGAAGATGTCGGCAACCTGGTCATCCATCCTAATGTGTTGGAGCCTTATTGCTCCTCGTTGTACAATATCCTAGACAAATTGGTGCCTGATATAATTATTTTTCAATCTATTGCAGAAAAATAGATTCTATGAAAGACGAATCCCACTTTGATTATCGCAATAAATGATGGTAGTATATAAAATGTGCTCAGATAACTCATTGAAGATATTCCTCAACCAAATGGCTTCAAAACAAGCCATACTAGTTGCAATATATTCAGCCTCCGTAATGCTCATTACAACAAACTTTTGTTTCAAGCTCATCCATGAAATTGAAGTGGACCCAAAAGAGAAGCAACACCTAGATGTGATTTTTCTAACCACCACATTGCTAACTCAGTTGGCATCAGTATATCCATGTATTCTCATATCCCTAGAAATGTACCTGAGTCCATCATTTATAGTACCATGAATATATCTTAAAAGATTATTTGCAGCAACCTAATGTACCTGATGAAGCTGAAGCATAGATTGAATCTATTTATTAACAAAAAAACATATGTTTGGTTGTTGGGCTTTGAAATTGATACAATTCTCTTACCTTATTTATTATTTTTACATTAGTTTTGTAAGCCTTTTTGTGTGCAAAATGTGATAAATCACACAATATAGATCTTAGAAAGGAGTCAATGGATTTTCATTATTTAATCTCTTTAATGAATTAATTTTAATTATGAAAGGAGCAGTTTACTTATGATTTGAACCTTTATTTGAATAGGGAAATCTGATATTGAATGTTGTTCCCTGGAATAGTTAAGGAAGTAAAAATTATGTTGAGTTGCTTGATTTAATTATAACCAGTTGAAAGAGATCCACTTATATCCTCGAAAAATTAGTTGATGAAGAGATCTTGGACGTGTTATTTGAGGAAACGATGGATATTTTTGTAATTTGAATAAAGCATCCTAAGAATATATCACTTTGATTTTCAAAATAAACTTTTTTTGTAGTATAAAAGTGAGGCATTGAACCTCAATAGTAAGTTTGAGCTATAATAATTTTGAAATATATTATAAATCTCCACATACATTCCTTCTAACTTGTTATAATTTGGAGGATACTTTTGATGTTCAATTTCTTATTGCATTGAGTTACCTACGAGGCAATGAATTCTAGCAATTTTGGGCCTGGTCGTGGAGCTACTAATGTCCTTTATTGCATCATTAATTTAATATTACGCTTTTAATTCGTGTCATTCAATTATTCATTTTTTTTCTAGAAATAATTGATGTTAATTAGATTCACTGTTAAAGTGCATGTTTTGTAGTAGTTAAAGTTGGATATCATAGAATTAGGTTTATTTCAATTGGTTCTTTCAAGTGATATCTTTCCTTGCCAGTTCCTTGTGATTAATGTAGATGTTTTTAATTCTTATGATTTGATATCATTTCTGGCAAATTCATTTCTAGCGAGTGTTGTTCTTTTCTTACAAACCAAGTTCCCTAAGAAACAATTTTGTATTTGGTTGTATTTCTTCACTGTTTTTGGTAGGAGTCTTAAAGATTGTATTCCTTTAGTAGTTTTGTTTGTTTAAGCTTAAAGTAAAAAAGCCAAGAGTGATTTATTTCTTTCAGTAAGTTCGAGTTTTTAATTTCATTCATATGTCTTTACTTTTCTTTAGGTTCATACAAGTTAAGTTATATTAGCACCATTTCTTTCAAAGAAATACATGGATATCCTTGAAATAAACAGAGGAAACTTTGAGTTGATGATTTAATGTGTAGATTTTTGTTGGTATTTTAGGATAAACAACTTGTCCCAAAATTGTGGTGTCTTTACGGGGGAGGTTGTCAAAGAAGTGTTAGACATATCTAGAAGGGTTGGGTATTAAAGATAGAAGGTAAGAACCTTCACACACACTAATTAAAAATATAGTGACAATGCGTAACCTCAGCCGATACATTTAGATCACATTTAGATTGTTTAGTGTGTATGTTTATTTCATCCCCTAACTATTGGCATAGTTTTGGATGGTAGAAACATCTCTTTGGCTACATACTTTTAGGATTTTACAAGCAAGATGAATTTGGATTTCTACCCCATCAATTTCTACAACATTTGATGTTACAACAACCATTTTTACAGTATCTTCTATTATAACATCCATATTAATGGTCACAGTTTTAGTAGTTTCAATAGTAGCAGGTATTATAGCATAAAATTTTAGAGAAGTTTCGTCATTTTCAATACTAATGGGTGTTACAACATCAACTACTACAACATTTCTAGCATATTTAACATTGACATGTTATGGAATCTATTGTTACAACATATGTTGTTACAAAAGTTTCTTCTCAATATGTTGTTACCTATGTTTGTCCTTATAAATTTGTTTTCTTGATCCCTTAAGTGTTTGTGTAGTGTTGGGTTGCAGAAACACATCCTTGGTTGTCCACTCAAGCTTTGACAAGCAAGATGAAATGAATTTTTATTACAACATCTCCTACTATGACATTTTGTATGGCATCTATTGTTACAACATCTTCTTCTCAAATTGTTGTTACCTATGTTTGTGCTTCTCAATTTGTTTTTTTCATCCCCCAAGTGGTGGTGTAGTGTTGGGTGGAAGAAATACCTCTTTTGATTCCCACTTTAAAGCTTCCAAAAACAAGATGAAATGACTCTCTATCCCCTCTATTGTTACAATATCCATTGTTAAAACATTCGTTGTAATTGTCATTGTTTTATTAGTATCAATAGTAGAAGTTATAACATCAACATTTACACATTTTTTTCATTTTCAATAGTAATGGGTGTTACAACATCAGTTGTTCCAACAATTTTCAAGCGCAATTTTTCCAGAGGTGATATGGAGTGGGTGACCTCTCGGGAAGTATTGGTTACCTAGTGCAATCCCTAAAGGTGATGATTTAAGCTATGTGATTCATTTCACTAGTTTCAATCCCACTTAGTCACCCCTATGAGCATCACCCCATGCTATGAGTGCTAAGTGAATTATTCAAAAATCCTGAGAAATTATTCATTTACGACTGACTCTCATGGAAATGGTCATAGACGAATGAATTACTTAGCGTAGTTGAATAATATAATGCACTGTGGAAAACCCCTGATACTTAAATACAAAGAGTGAAGGGAGCTATACTTGAATGGTTCATGAGGCAAAATAATTGCTAAGGTTTTTTAAATGGGATAGAAAGCTAAGTGGGCTTGATTGTGGGGAAAACTCCACAGTTAAGTGCGCTTGATCCATACACGATTTTGGATGGGTGACATCCCAAGAAGTCTTGGCTATTAGTTGCAAGCCCTCAAAGTGATGATTGATGCTATGTGATTCATTTCACTAGTTTCAATCCCACTTCTTCACCCCCGTGAGAATCACCCAATGCAATGAATGCCAAGTGGAATATTCATAAATCATGAGAAATTAGTCATTTACAACTACCTCTCATGGAAATGGTCATAGATGAATGACTAACTTAATGCAGTTGAATCCAAAAAAATGATATCTAATATAATGCACTATGGAAACCCCCCATACTTAAATTCCAAAAGTGAAGGGAGATCTACTTGAATGGTTCATGAGGCACAATAATTGCTAAGGTTTTGAAAATGGGGTAGTAAGCTAAGTGGGCTTGATAGTGGGGAAAACTCCACAGTCAAGTGCGTTTGTGCCAAAGGAGATCTGGGATGGGTGACCTCCAAGAAAGTCCTAGTTACCAGGTATAAGCCCCGAAAGTGATGATTGAAACTATGTGGTTCATTTCACTAGTTTTAATCACACTTCTTCACCCCTTTGAGCATCACTTGATGTAATGAGTGCTAAGATTACTATTCAAAAATCAGGGTGATGCAATGAGTGCTAAGTGGACTATTCAAAAATCATGAGAAATTATTCATTTATCACTACCTCTGATGGAAATGGTCATAGATGTATGACTTAATGCATTTGAATCCCAAAATATGATATCTAGTATAATGCACTACAAAAAACCCCTCATACTTAATTTTTTTTACGACATCTATTGTTACAACATATCTTGTTACACCATATGTTTTCCAATTTGTTGTTACCTATGTTTGTGCTTCTCTATTTTCTTTCTTGATCCATGATGTGTCGGTGAAGTGTTTCATGGTAGAAGCACCTCTTTGGATACCCACTTTCAAGCTCTAACAAGAAATATGAAATGGATTGTTGTTACAAAATTTGTTGTTATAACATCTGTTATTACATCGTAGTAGTTGTAACCTATTTGAAAATTTATTATCGTATGTGCACTTTGATATGATGCAATATGATTATTGTTTAATTTAATATGTTGTAATCTTATATAATGTAGCAAAGAAATTAATTATTGCATAAAATAAAAATAATAAATTTTCCTTCTAAATGTCTTTTTTTAAGAACAACGATCTTCCAAAAGATCTAAATGATATTCATCACATAGATCCAGATCACGTTGGGTCTAATGTTGAGATGGAAGATGTTGCTGATGGTGACACATATATATATGATAAATAGGTGGATTCCAAAAATATGATTATGATAATGATCATGATCACGATGGTGATGATGATCATGAGGTAGTTTTCGGTAGCCGCTAGTGACATTCATGATCATATAAACTACATCATTGAACATTTTTTATATATCGTTATGATTGTGATTTTCATGGTTATAATCATCTGTATCATATTAATCATATAGATCCAGATCACGTTGGGTCTAATTATGAGATGGAAGATGTTGGTCATGGTAACACATATATAGATGATAACTAGGTGGATGCCAAAAAGATGATTATGATAATGATCATGATCATGATCATGATGGTGATGATGATCATGAGGTAGTTGTTGGTAGCAGCTAGTGCTATTAATGATCATATAAACTACATCATTGATCAATTTTTATATATTGTTATGATTATGATTTTCATGTTTACAGTCATATGTATCATATTGATGCCATTGTGTACTATATTATTGAGTTGTATCTTTTTTACATGTAACATTTTGACTTATATCATTTGGACATGACGTATAATATTGAATTTTATGACTTTGTCTTACATAATTCATCATTTTTATTTATATCATTTGTACATGATATATCATTTTGACTTATGTTAGTTTTTGTACATGCATCATTTTCACATGTGATTGATCTACAAATATATGTGAATTACACTTGTTTTAGTGATATATGATGATGATATTGTTAATATTGACTCTTTAATTCTTATATGTTGAAAGTGGTTGATGATTTGGATGCAGATTTATTATGTATGATGGTTTTGACCTATTGTTCATGATGGATGTTTTAAAATTGACTTAAATTGTACATATTTAACTCAATTCTTTTAATTATACATGATGATCATGTTACAATAATTATATTGTTATTTTATATGTACTAGATGTTGCAGATTCTATTTTGATGGAGATTTAATAGGTATAATGATGTTCATTTTTTATGGATGTTTGTTTCCCTAAAATATATTTATAAATGTTATCTTATAAAATATTTCAAATTAATTCATATGTTGTATAATCATATAACCTATTGAAGAGACATGATATATTTAAATAATTAAATTGAAACAAAACATATTAATTTAACTGTATGTAAAACAATAATCATTTTAGAAATAAAAGAAAGAAGAACAATGGAATCCAAATTTGAAGCCATAATGGAAGAAAACTGGGAAGAAAAAGTGGAAGCTAAATTAGAAAACAAACTGGACAGCACTAAACCTAACATTATTCCTGATGCTTGGAAGCAAAAAAGGAAGCAATAATCGAAGCTGAATTGGAAGTAAAATTTGAAGCCCCATTAGGAGAAAAAGTGGAAGAAAAATAGGAAACCACACTAGAAGTAAAACTAGAAGAAAAATTGGAAGCCACACTGTAAGAAAAATTAAAAGCCACAGTAGAAGAAAAACTAGAAGAAAAACAAGAAGAAAAACTTGACATTAAACTAGAAGCCAAACGAGGAGCCAAATTGGAAGCAAATACTGGTACTATTTCCAGCGATAAACTAGTGTTATTCTTTACTCTATTCCTGACACTCTTTCCTGTGCTATTGTAGGTGCTATTTTTGACATTATTCCTGGTACTATTTAAGAGGTTATTTCCAGAACAAGTCCAGGTAAGATTTTGGGCACTATTTTTGGTATTATTTAAAATGTTATTTCGGGAGAAATTTACGACACAAAAAATGGAGCTATGATAAGCATACATTGTTGCACCCATTTTTTCTCTGGGAAAGGTTTCCAATTTTTGAACTGAAAAACAATAAATTATGATGCTATTTTACATACTATTTTCAGGACCTATTGTGGTGTTGCGAATGCTACAATTTTGATCGAGATTAGATTCTTCAAGATAAATTTATGCCAAATACCCTAAGACAACTTCACATTTCACTATTTTACCCTTCTGATCTTAAATTTCTACCTGAGAAAACTACATTTTGGGCCATTTATTCCTGCAAATATTCCTTCTACAATTTCTTTTCTTCACCTAAATAGCTTTTTCCCATTAAAAATAATATTTATTCCAATTATTCCACTTTTGTATTACTAATTAAAAACTTTGGCCATGAATTCTAGTCATGAATTTCCTGTTCTTTTAAAATTTATTTAACAAAAGAAACCTACTCCAAACTCATTCAAAAAAATTTGATTCAAAATTTTGCTATCAAATAAAAATTACCCAACTTTATTAGCCTCCACAGTGATCAAGTATTTATTCTACCAGTGGTCATCTTTCTCGGCTCCGGGGTTCAAATCTAGTGGTGTCCGCTTTGCACGCAACACAACCCTTTCTTTCCTGCAAACTTCAAAAAAGTTGTGGCAAGAAGGCTCTCCTTGAGGGGTTTCTCTTAACCTTTCGGTACCTCCACTAGTGGCATTATGAAAGCAAGTCTCGACGGTGTTCTCTTCACATACAGGCTCCAAAAAAAAAAGAATAGTGGCAAGAAAAAAAAAATGTCGTGCGCTCTTTATAGAGCGGCTGACTCATCCTCTCTTTCTCTCGACCTTTCTTGACAGAGACTGCCTCCTGCAATGCAGCTTCATGGAATCTTGACTAACTGCCTCCCTTGAATACTGCCAACTGGCGGCTCAATCTGCAGACTCGATAGTCAGGCTATTTCTTTCTCGACGAGGGGCAGTCTCCTCGATGGCATCAGAGACTCCCACATGGCGGTCCTTTCCAGCAGCTCAAACTCTTCTACCGGCATAGATATTCATTTATGGCATTGCAGGCTCCTTGAAAGATTCTATAAACAAAAACATCAGCTGTGCATAATTCGACATCGATTGGCTCGAGTACTCTCGTGTCGCTACCTTGTCGAGTGCCTTTAAAAAAATTAAATTGTGTTCACTACAGAGAGAGCTCCCTCCAGTTAGGCTCTCTACTGAATTAGACAGGAAAATTTTCTTTGCAGGCACGGATAAAGGATTCCTCAATTTCCTATTGACCTCAAGCTTGCAGGTTCTTTGAGGTTCTCAGGCTCTAATACCACTTGTTTGTCTCAGGAGTTTATTATAGAAGGAAGAAATTTATAGACAAAATTGAATGAGAAATTGAATCACACATACACAAGTAAACATAGTACAAGATTTATGTGGTAAAAATTTGACAATATGGCAAGGAAATCTCCAAGAGGCAAGGGATTGGAAACTTTTATTAATCAAGAATCATTCTTCATTGACTACAATCATTTTGGGAAATCACAATTAATATTGAAAACCTTTATTAATCAAGAATGAGTCTCTATCGATTACAATTTTTTATTAATCTAGTTATAAAACCGTGAAAATAATATTTACTGTAAGCTTTCAATAATAATCCTTTCATGTTGTCTTTGACTTCAAATTTGCTAGAGATGCTCTCCTTAGTGATAATTTCTAAAAAAATGTTATATATATATATATATATATATATAATTTAATATATATATTTATTAAATTAGTATATATATATATATATATATTAAAATTAATAATTATTATTTGGATGAAAGAGTTAATATCTAAAAATATTTTAGAATATTTTTGGTGGTATACGCAAATTAAGTATGTGATTTATTTATAAAGTAATTATGTTTTTTTCCCTTTTAGTTAAATTTATTAATTAAAAAAAATATCATATGAACAAGTGTCATATGAAACCACTGATGCTTTTTTGGATATGTGGTATTGAGTAATCATGATATTGACTCATGATATAAAGTCCATAATTAAATAGGGCTAATAAAATACTGCATTTCTTTGTATATATATATATATATATATATATATAATGTTTTCATATTTCTTTAGGGTAGGTTCTGTGATTAAGATGTTGGAAATAAATATAATATTAATATAATAAACTATTATGATTTTTTTTCTTAAGTTTAGCAAATTAACATATATGATTAGGTTAGGTTTTTATGGGCCTTTGGCTAAGGTCGAAGTCTTTGTGGGTCTATAATCTCTGGGTGTTGAGGAATTTCAATGTTTTTACTTGTCTATTGGGATTCAAGTGTTTGTGTCTCGCCATGTATTACCATTTCTATTAGAATAATGCTTCCAATTCCACCATCCCGAGAATGGAGAACATGGACGACTATTGCTTTACTGATTGCGAGGATGTCATGCCTGACAGTGTGGGTCCTTTTCACAGTTGTTTGTATAAAACAATTATTGACTTTGTGTTGCGATACACAGGTTTCTATAAAATTTCTACAGGTGTCACCCAACCACTGGGCATAGACTTGCTACAACACTGTTAGTGTATTTAGTGGTTGGCACTTTTGCATGCAAATATGGTTAAAAGGCAGACAACCAAGAAGGAAGGTAAAGGGAAGGCGAAAGAGAAACAAATCAAGCCTACTATGGGTCCTAGTAAGAGAGGAAGAAAGTTAGGCAAAGAGGTAATGAAAACCTCTTTGATGCCTATTTTGTAGGTATTTCTCCGCAAGTCCGAAAACTTACTGCTGGATGGGAGAGAGACTGTAATACCAAAGAAGAAGGAGAAATTCAGGAGGAGGTAATGGACTTCCAAAAATACCCTGGTAACACAAGACGTAGACTGTCACTATTCCACCAGCCAATCCATACATACTTGACGCTTAAATGCATTCTGTCCAAGGGAATAATGAGTATACACAAAATTGGCGGAGACCCAAAAGTCGCTTTTGTTTTACAAGACATAAGAAGAGAGTTTCAAGAAATCCACGTGTTTGAGCAACATGGGACTGTTCGTCTTGGCTGCATAGACCATCAGCTGCAAACCATGCACAAGGTGGACATGCCCGGTTTTGGTGTAAAGGATCCGACAATAATTGAATCTTCGGATGATTGACATAGTATTTTCTCTCATTTATGTTTATGTATTTTGTGGATAGCATTTAGTATTTTCATTTAAAATATGTAAGAGATAGCACAGTTTCCAGTACTCGTTGGCTTATAACTCTTTAAGGTGGCCAAGAGACTTGGTTTCCTTTGGGCACGTTGAGGCCATCAAGTTTTGATATAAAATTTGATAAGATGTAACCTGTTGTTTTTTTATTAATAGAAAATAGAAAAACAAGCTAAACTTACAAAAAAAAACATATATATTTAAGTAATTGTTTTCATACTTATTAGAAATGGATACTTATTTAATTTATATAAATATAATAATTATAAAGAAAATAAAAATATTATCATACTCTTCTAAATTTCAAATTTCTTTTTTATCAAGTCTTTAATTTATTAAAAATGGATCCATTCTTTCATTCTTATACTTTTTTAATGGAACGTGGCGTAACCTGTTTGAAACTCTTATCACATTTGAAAGGAGTATGCAGCAAGATTTCGAGTTCAAACTCGTCTTTAAACGGCGGGTAATGCAGCGAGACGAAGTTAGAAAGCATGAGAGTTTAGTTTTAGATGGAAATATATAAAGAAAAGGTCACTTCAATCCGTATCTTGATCCATGCATGATTATCATTGAGTAGATGCCTCAACAAATACATAGTGGGTATAGCCATAGTGGGGATAACCAATCTAAGTTTTTATTTTAGTGTTGTAATGGTATGTGAGTAGATTTTCGTTTGTCATATATATATAATTTAATAAGTGTTTTGATTTTCAAAATATCTAAGTTTTTCTTTTCTTTTGTTGTAATCGTATATGAATGGTATATGAGTAGATTTTCGTTTGTCATATATATAATTTAATAATTGTTTTGATTTTAAAAATATGATAAAATTGTAAAGATAATTTATATAAATATATTTAATAATTATATTAATTTATTTTTTATTATTTAGTAATTTTAATATTTCATTATTAATTATGAAATTAATAGTTTTATTAAACTTATAATCTGTTTTAATTAAAAAAATTGTTAATTCTTTCTTTAGTAAATAATCTTGATCTTTTTATCGGTGAACATCTATGAGAATTTTTTTCATAACATTCTAAAATAAAACTATGAAATAAATATTTTTTAAATTATTTTTTATTTAAAAATTTTAAAACATAATATTTTTATATGTTTAAATTTTCTTAAAAATATTGAAGATTAAAATTATAATTATGATAATATTATCTTGTTTAACGAATGATTTTTTTATTATATATATATATATATATATATATATATATATATATATAAAAGAATTTGTCTTTCATTAAAAACAAAAAGGGTGTAAATATTGAAAACCAAAAAGCTGTATGTGTATTAGGCAAGTGGAAAACCATAATTTTTTAACCATTAAAAAAGTTTCAAAAGATAAAATAGATAGACATAATATTTTTTAGGTCTAAGGCCTTCTAAATAAAACATTTCAAGAAAACTATAGAAACTAGAAAAAAAGTAACCATGAAAGACATAGGTAGAAGCCATCAACCTAGTTTTGGAGATTTTGATTCCTCGAAAATCATGGGCTTTTTATTGCTTCATAGTTGGTAGTGGATATTCTGAGGCCATATTACCTTCAATTCTTTCTAAATATTGATCCAAAGCTTAACACATTATCTATAGAATTGTCATGTATCATCACGATCTCTTGAAGAGCTTCTTTTATATCGAGTAGAACTCTCCCCAATTTCATTTTCATATGCGAGTAAACATCGATCGTGTGATGTAGTAATTAAGTCTTCAATTTGTGTGCACAAAATCTAGTACCCACTTAACAAATTCATGATAAATATCAATATTGAACAAACATTCTCTCTCCTCCCCTCTCCTCATAGATTTCGTGATCTACCTCAACTACATCATCCAAAATTTGAGGCACAGTCTAGTCTCTCTACATTCTAGCATAATTCTGTACTTATTGTTGGGTATGGGAGTTCATTTGATATTAATAATTTCCTCCGAGTAACAACCTCACACATTGTTGAGGCATACGATAATATGAGCTAATGCCATGGTCGAAGTTGAAGTGCATAGAGGAAAGAACTAGATGAGATATAAATTCCATGGAGTGAATCAAAGGAATGGGGAGAGGAGAGATGGGAAACCAATGTTGAAAGAAGGAAATTCGGGTGAATGAGGTGAGATTTGTGGAAACAAAGAAAAAGCTACCAGGGCTTAACCAAAGTCAGCCCAATGCCAGAGATGCATTGTGAGGGGAGAACAATGGATTGAGAATAGGAGGGAAAATGGGCCAAGTGAGGTGACGAGAGTGAATGAGATTAAAGAAATAACTAAGATAACCTATGGAAGCCCAGAGGGGAACCCAAACTTGGAGCGGGAATACAATTGACAAAAAAGAAATGAGCACTTTCAAGAGGAGTATAGCTCCAACTTGAAACGTTCGTAAAGCATAGAAAGGTCGTGTTGGCGATCCAATTTATAGCCATTCTTGTTACCAACTTGAAACATAGGCCAAAACTGACTTCTTGCATCCATAATCAACAATAATGGGGTGCAATAACAAAGCACAACTTGGAAAAATGAACATGAAGCATGCCAAACCTAATTGACAACCCTAGTGTAGATTCTTAAGCTGTCACGATGACTAATTGACATTGCAAGAAAGGCCGAGAATGATTCACAGGCTCACATCCTGAACCCATTGCCCATACCAACACACCTTTGTATCAATGCCATGTGTACACTCTAAGCTTACAATAATGCATTATATCGAACCTTGTACCATCATTCAAGTGCATTAACCTCCAATATTACATATAATTAAGAACTTAGAGAGAACTAGAAAAATCCCCACATTTATTCAAGTTAAACGGTGATCATGCCTTCGTCACATACACCTTCTCTCACACCCAATAAAAATACAATAAGCATTAAGCATTGAAATCAATGTAAATGTATAAATTAAATAAAGAAATAAAAAAATCATATAAAAGACAAATACACAGTATTGGAATGCCTAATTCGAACATCACCACTACTATTGAGATATAAATGCATTATAAAATAATGTACTATTGAGATATAGATACGTTATAAAACCATGTAGCAATTCAGAATGCCTAATTCCAATGTCACCACAAATATTAAGTAGTTGAAAAAAATTACCGCATAAAATTGAGAATTATAGAATTTTAAAATACGATTCACACAAGACTGAGATTTATATAATTTTCAAATATGATCTAACTATCTTGTTCGAAGTGAATGAAAAAATTTTCAAAATCGCCAAAAACCGAGCTTCGTATATTATTGATCCGAAAAATTTAGCGAAGTTTTGAAACGAGTAGTCTTTAGTGCGAATTTTTGAAGGATTTTACGGTGGCTTTTTCCGGTGTAATTTCTCTAAAACCCGACAGAAATTCATTGAAAAGAGAAGTTTGATTACTAACTTTGCACAACCGACGTGCCCTAATAGTTTTTGAGGGTTTTGAATCCATATATAGAGTCCAAATAACCAATTTTAATAACAAAATACAAGATTTTACCTGAAATGTTTTCACTGGATTTCGGCACCTGAAACTCCAAAAAGTCACACTAAAGAGAACTCATTTCGAAACATGGCTGCTTTAATCATTCTACCTCCTTCTGACAAACGTGGTTGAATCATACTACCTCAAAATCAATGTCATACTCATAGCTTAATAGTTCTTGTCTTCTACTACTTCAAGTCTCTACAGGCGTTTCCATCTCCAGCAAGATGTCATATCAATTTTGAATGTTGAATTACACCTAATAAACCTACCCTGAGCTCTATTATATATGGAGATGCCATGGTATTTTTGATATATATGAAAGAATAAATCACGCAATGGTAGTCTGGTTTGCCATTGATTGACATAGGCAAGGTTGGAATTGAATCGGACAGATTAAAAATATCTATTTGTTTTTCGTCATTCGGTTAAGTAAATGGGAGATTTTGATGTGGTTTATACGTCTAAGATTTTTTTCACAGAAGAAAGTGGTGGTATCAAGAAACATCCCTTTCATTCCATTGGGGACGATGAAAAATATGGGCGCAGAGACAAAAACAAAAGCGGATCAAGAAAAAGCAAGGAAGCAGAAGATTTCAGCTCCTTGAAACTAGCGGCTTGATGTAAGGCCATAGGAGAAGGTGTGGTGATGATTAAGATTATAATTAGAAAGCAACAACTGACGAAATCGGTGTCTAGGGGTTTGGTTAAGAGGGAAGCCATGAAGGATCTATTGGTGGAGCCTCAAGCTAAGTTACGTGATCATAGTACCGTAGTGTATGATCCATATGACTATAATTTTGGTACTACTGCGTCGATGAATACACAGTGTATGGAGGACATCGTTGGAGAGAATCTATGAAGACAATAATCCTAACAATAATTAATACACAACTGGATTGAAATTCTCATTTGAAATGAGTTTCCAAGTACTATTGAAATTGAAATGATCTCTTGGTGTTTGCGATGTATAATTTTTAATGGATGTGATGATCTTAGCTATACTTATCAAATTGTAAGTTTTTCCATAATGGAAGATACGACGATAGTGACAGAATTGTTGGACATATTGAAGACAACAATACACAGAGGGATGCATTCCCCCAAAACACAGAGAATGCAAGAATAATGTGGAAATTAACTGTCAAACACACACAACGTAAAAAATAGGAGTCAAGCAACTTTAGTTATCTATACAACTCAAAAAAACATATGAAAAATACAATCCTTTAATACAAAATTGGCCAAAGCCTATAACTTAATGCAATTCAATGCTGGATTGGACTAATTCTACGGAACCGTCCTTCTACAACGAAAGCCCGATTCTATAGTTTCTACAAGAAACTGTGTACAAAACACATAACAGCAGACATGAAATATTACCGGTTCCTGCTCTGAAAGTACATCACATCCGAGCCTTCATTGTAGATTGTCGATCTTCACTTTTAGCATTTGTGCTTATGGGAAAAAAGTTAAGTTTTGCGATATGCGATGTGACGTGGCACATTGCATCGTATCCAAAATATAATAAACTGCGGGTGATTACCCATTGAATTCATGAGCTTTTGATGTGTGCTTTGAACTATCCTCCTAAGCTTGACACGTGCCCCCTCTTATGATCTTATCGGAAACAAACCAAAATAACTTGCATGCGGCTCTTATGTTAAAACTTATAACTTGTGAGGCGCACACTTCGGGCGACTTGAAAGGTTAAAAATAAAAACTTGTTAAGTGCAGCCTCCGAGCGACATAAAATGTAAGTGGAAAGAGGTGCGTATTCTGGTGAGGTTCATGGGTCCAGCTAGATTGCATCGTTGGAGATTTACTATTCAGTAAAGGGCTTCAGTTTAAATCATAAAAGTTTCAATGTGCGGGCGGCAATGCGGAAAAGCTTGGTAAGTGTGAAATGCATAATACAAATGAAAAAGGATGAATGCAAAGGTTTTCTCGACAAATTGGTATAAGTGGGTCCCGCCAGATCGCATCAGTGGAAACTTAAAATTACAGAAGGCTTATGGGTAACACATAAAATTTGTGTGTGGCAAAGTCTGGGCAAGAAATGTAAGTAATGCGGTGGGTAAGAATTCACGTAGGGTGTGTGACTTGGGTACTCTGTTTGATCTGAACGTTGCGTGAAACGCCTCCGACTCTTGGATCTTTGATTTTTCCTTCGTGGAATCAAAAATTAATGAATTGTGGGTTGCTTCCACTTCTTATTCATGGCGGTGGTCGGGAGTAATTTCCAACACTCCACCTTAATCACAACTGTTGCCATAAACCATTCCTACGCATTGTTTGAGATAGAAAAATTTATTTTATCCTAATGGATTTGTGAGGATATCAGCAAATTGTTCCTCTGACCTGCATTGCTGCAAAACAATTTCACCGTTGTTAATCAATTCCCTTATAAAATGATATTTTCCATCAATATGTTGTGTTCTCTTCTGGAAAACATAATTCTTTGACAATGCAATTGCTGAGTTGTTATCACAATAAATTGTGGTTTCTTTATCTTTCTCATGACATAAATATCTCACCATCCTCCAGTTGAGGCCTCGAAATTCGTTGCAACAACATGGGGGATAACCACCCGGTCCGGACCTTAAAGCAGTTCCTTTTCCATTTCGAATAGTGGCTCTCACTGGTTTAACTAGATCTAGTTACCTTTTCTCATTCTCCATTGGCTTAAAATATTACTTTTATATATTAATGGGAAAGAGACATCATATCATTTCTCTTGCCGATCAGACAAGAAAGTGATCCTTAAGCTAATTTGGGCTTAGCCAAGCCACAACTAAAGTTTTGCCTCTTTGGGAAGAGCAATTTTTATGGACGTAGAATTTAATCTAAATGCAATATTATACTAAGATGCAAGCAAAAGAAACTATTTTAATCCTATCTCAATTAGGGTAGATATAAATCTATCCCAACTGAGAGCAATATGTTTTAAATAAATGAGATTTAAATATATTTGTTTTAAATGAATATCAAGATAACTAAGTAGTTCAATTAACTAATATTATGTATATCAAAAAAAATCTATCTACAGACCTCTTAACTAAAATAATCGATCAACAACACTCAGGAAGTAGTTCTCAAAATTATATTGATCATTGAATCAGTAACTTGAATAATTAAACAATAACATGCGAAAATAGTTCACAACATATCACTATTCAATAAATAAATTTTATAAGATAGATTTCTGAGTAAATAGTTACTCAAAAATCAGAATTCAATCCATAAGAGTAGAGATAAATAATAACATAAATTAAGGCAAATTACTCATACCGACAGAAGTGCACAAGTATGTGAGTAAATTGACACATTCATATTATCATAAAATGAAAACAACATTTAAAATAGTAGTATTACAAATACCAATTTATTAAGTCCATTTCTTCAGCTTTGGTATCTAACATCTTTTTACAATGCGTGAACTTCTGCTTTCAAAATAAGAGTTATAGTAGTGAAAGATTCTATTCATTATAGATAGCTCAAAATGTAAAAGAAAAACCTCAATAGTCTCTAGATCTTAGATTCCTCTCCTCTCACCCTACAACTCCAAATTCCTATTACATAAGTGCTTTTAGAATTCAAGAATTGCAGAGGAGAGAAGCCATTATTACATTTTGCAATCTGCTATTTATAATATTTACAAAAAGATTTCTTCATAAGAAAGTTTGTTTGAAGAGTTGTTTTACTCAATCAATTTTCATTGGTTAAAAAGACATTATTCAAGTTGGAGCCTTCTCATTGATTGAGAGATTCTTCTTCTCATCTCCTCAACTATTTTCCTGCAAAAACAAATCAAAACAAAATTAAAATGTAAAAATAAATCAAAATCCAAAATCTAGAAATTAAAATAAATCCAATCAAAACTTAATTAAATAAATAATTGAAGAATGAAATATAAAATTTCTTTTCATTTCTGTATTGATGTAATTTGCCAAGGATATCATTTTCGAATGGATCTTCATTTAGAAAAAGTTCTGGGCAAATTAAAATGCAGAAAATAAAACTCAGAAAAATTATTTTGTTAAAAATTCGGAGCATGATCTTCTGCTGAATTTTAGACCCAATAAATGATCTAATCTAGAAATCAAACAACTACAAAGATGTTTTCCATGATTTTATATATCTAATGAGCCATCCTGGGCCTCATTTGGCCAAGTAAAACTTCATTTATGAACTTCCAAAGTTTGTATATAAAAATTGACAGAATTTTAGAATTTTTGTTGCTTGGGCTAAAAATCAGAATCTTTTAATTAAATTCTAATCTTAATTTAGATTATAGTTTTTAATTAATTAATGCTAATTAATTGAAATTATATTATTAATCTAATCAGTTACAATCTAATTCTAAATTAAGTTATAATTATCAATTAATTAATTATATTTACATTATTAATTTTGATTAATAAAAACTAATTGAAAATAAAATTAAACTAATTCAAAAATGATTTATTTATTAATTAAAATATTAAAATATCATATTAATATTGTAATTTGAATTATATTAAAATTATAATTAAAATATTATAATTAAAATATAATATTAATTATAATATTATATAATATAATTTCTTTTAACTAATAATTCAAAAATTATATGAAATACACACCACGTGAGAGAGATGGGAGGAGGAGAGGTGAATGAATGGCAGTTATAAGGGTGAGTGGAAGGTGACATGAGGATGATGTGAGCGGGAATCATAAGGAGTTTTGAACCTTATGATAAAATTTTAAACATCGCACATGAACCAAATCGGAGTTCTGTTTTTTTTTTTGAAATGAACACATAAACATAAATATTTAATATTGCGATATGTGATTTGTGATATATCGCAATCACAATATTTCATTTAAAATTATTTCGCATCGCATATTTTATCTCGACACTTTTTTAAATCAGGTTTTTTCCAAAGTGTGGGTGTGGTCAGAAGTGGGGCCCAAGTGGGATTAACCATCCTACTTTTTAGACTACAACCATTTTACAATTTTGGAGTTTTGGGTTTAGCAATTTGTTTTAAAATAACAAGTTGGAGTATGTTACCATTATCCTGAAACGTATTTTCCTCTATTGTTTAATTTAGTTGGGTCATTTTGTAGGACCATTAGTGAAAAATGAAAAATTAGTAAAATTTAGCTAAAATTTAATTTTTACAATGAAGACTATTTTAACTACGAAAATTGAAATATTGATATATTTTATACATTTTTTTTAGCCAAAGCGAGAAAATGATCAAACTTCAAAAGAGTGTCATTTACAAATTGATTGACCAAATGATGTGAAGCAAGTATCGTTGGAAAGCTCATCAAAAACAAAATTAAATTAAATAATCAAAATAGAAATTTGAAAAAAATGAAAAATGACAAAATTACAAAATCTTAAAAGGTGTTTAGCCAAAAAATTTGTAGAAAGGGTCCCCATTATTTGAAGTGTATAAGTAAAAATGGGGAGGTTGTGTTTTACCACAAAAATGGCGACATACTGGAGAAGAACTAGTTATCTCTAATTAAAGATAATGAAATTTAATTTACCCAAAAGTTACAAATAATGGAAATCATGAAATATTCTAATAGTAAAACATTTCCATAGGTTCCACCTAAAACAGATTAAGCAATATGAGTTTGTAAATATAAGTACTTAAAAAATATTTAAGTAAAAGTGATGAATCCAAACTTGGGGAAATTTGTTTTTTTTTATTTTCCTCATGTGAAAAATAGAAGAACGTAGAGATAAGAGTTTTTTGATAAATCATATATCCATTTTGTGATTGTCTCTGACATCGCTTCACTTCCATTGAGCCTGAACAGTACCCTGGCTAAGTTGTCTTTTATGCCATATAAGCCTAGCCCCGCTACCAGCGAGCGTCCATAGCCCGACAAGTTTACTTGTATTTTTCATGCTTCCTCTTTTTATCACTCTTTTGATAAGCTCATTTGCAAGATTTGTATTTATGATGTATTTGGGTGAAAGAGGTGGGATGGAAATAGAGATTTTATTTCTAATGGACATATTACTTTCATAATATTTGCTCCAAATTCTTTCCCTGCAACTACCAATCAGAGGATTTTTATGTAGAGGGGTGGGAGGGATTCATTGAATTAAACTTAAATAAGTTCTTTCCTTGAAAAAGTAAACTCAATCACTTAGAAAGGATGTGTGTTCCTCCATGAAAAATAATTAAAGCAACATGGCTTTATGGTTCCATAAAGATATGCCTTTAATGATAAATGAAATTCACTTAAATGAATAGACTAAAAGATTTCCCATGTATGTAAATGACTGTAAGGTAAGAAAAATTCCTTTAAGATAAATCATGACAAAGTCACAAAAATCAAATCAAAACTGAAAACAAAAGGAAAATAATTCCTAAACTAAAGTAAGAAAAGAAATCAGCAAAATAAAAATGAAGAAAGTAAAATTGAAAGAAAAAAAAAAACTTAAGAGCTAAACTCTAACAAGATTGCTTATATGAATTTCTAAAAAAAGGATTATAAAATAAAATAAGCATATGTACATTCATTCCCATGTTGAGATTTTAAATTTTTTATCTTGCAGAGTTATATGAGGCTCTCAAAATGTAGAGGGTGAATAAAAGTTATGATATATAACATGCTGAATAAGAAGTTTTTGTCTGTTGCAAATTTTCTTCTATAAGACAAAACCTGCGTAAAATCTTCTTAACTATTTTATAATAAAACAAATGCTTAAAGAAACAGACTAAAGGTTTAGAAACTTCCCAGTCGAGCTGATTCGATGAGGATCATTACTTCTTCTCTCAAGAATCTCAAAGAGAAAAAATATATTTTTAAAATCCATATGGTAGAGGTGCTAAAGGTTTACGAATATCTGTAAATAGAGTTCAAGATAAACAAAAACTAAAACAAAAATATGAAGAAATGGAAATAAATAAAAGTGGGCACATGAAACTTACCATTGGAGAACTGCATTTAAACTTACTTGAGAAAGATGATTTTCTCCAATGCAAGTTAACTTCTTTCTTTAATTAGAATTAATAGCATGAAGAAGTATTAATGAACCAAAATCATTACTCATTAAATCTAAAGTAAAACAAGCAGTTAACTAAAAGAAAGCAATGTTTCATGTTCAGAGATAAATCGAATCCTTCAGAAATCAGGGTGAAGATGTGCTTCTTATGAATTGAAATGATGAATGTTATTTTTCTTCTTCCATTCTGAATTTATATCAACCCCAAAGTATTGAAATTGATCCAAAATCCTGAATAATGTAATAGTATATAAAAGGATTTGATTCTCTACATGATAAGTATGGAGAGAAATTCAAAATAAAAGAAAATAAAAAATTTGAAATAATCATTGGTACATTTCCTTGGTAATTTTTTCACATCGCGAGATTCTTTGCCATGCATAACTTAAAATTTGCGACTTCCACTTTTTCCGATATGTGATTGAACTCTTTCCATAATGATTTAAAAGAAAATGGTGGAAAGTCAAACATCAAAATTGATCATATCAAAATATTTTCAAGATAAAGCTTCATTTAAGTTTAGCAATGCGATATAAATTTTTCAATGGAAAAGTTGCGTTATGAGCATATGCGATAGCAATATGCAAAGGGATGAATGTGATATCGGAGAATAGTCATATCGAAAGATTAAAGATTCTCAATGAACTAAAACACCGATATTATTCTTTCGATAATGAAAATGTGGTAAATGATTGATCCAATGTGACTAAAAATATCAAAATATATGCAGAAAACTTTTGTTTTGTGGCCCACACAAATGGTGAACAATCACGCACGGTTGCACTTCGCATATTTTATAATTTACCTTCCTGCAGATTTCAAAAATTAACTCTTTTTCAATTTTGTGATTTCGCAATTCGCAGCGAACTCCACATCGCTCGTTGCAACTTTTATTGTTTAACATATTAATTATCTCGTGCGATATGTGATATGTGTGTCATCACATCACAATCTCCTTACCTCTTCATTTATCGCATCGTAACTAATATAACTTACAGAGTAAGGTTTTAAAAATAACCACTAAAATTTCTGATATGCGAAATGTATTTTCGTTGATGCACCGATGTGCAATGAAGAACGGACCCGATATTTTTATTATATGAATTGTAATTTCATGTCGGATCTAGGACATTAGAAATTTAATTATATTGCCCTACCAAATTTGTGATTTATAAATGTATGCGATATCTGTATATAAAGAGAATTTAAATGCCATACCGGATCCGGGTTATATGAACATCGCAATTTTGGTAAAGTAATTTTATCGGAAAAATGAGCGAGAATGAATATTAGAAGATATGCATTGAAGGTTTCCTATCAGGAATTGTTAAGAGTTGCCTCTGATGGAATATTGTGATACAAATAATTGTGATATGAATGATGTGGTAGAAATATCATCGGAGATCAGAGGAGATGCGTATATCAGGGATTGAATATATTTAGTGTATGTTCACTTCAGAGCCTCTGATATGCGATTTGCGATATATAATGAGCCATATGTGGGGTCGATGATTTATTTGAAGTTTTCAATTCAAAAATAAAGTGAGTGTTTTAACTTTTCTTTATAATAAATAACCCTTTAATAATTTAATTAAATGTCGAAATTTTTTATTGGAAATTAATTATATAAGAACTTTCTTATTAAGATAATTTTGAAATAAAATGATCTAATATGATTATTCCAACAATTTATTAAGACTTATCAGGATTTAAATATAAGAAAAATTTAGATACCCTTCAAATTTCAGACAAAATCATAAATACTTCCTTGAACATGTTGCAGATTTTGGAAATAAGGGTTGGCTGCTTGCTTATCTCGGATCTGCATAAAAAAAAAAATAGAAATAAGGAACAACCTTTGAAAGAAAAAATAAACAATAGATGATGATGAACCTGTAAACACATACCTGGAAGAATTTTGATTGTAAGTTTTACCTCTTTGAAGCTTCAAGTTCTCCCAAAATTTCTGAAAATTTGCGTAAGTTGAACATCACCTTCTTATTTTAATCTAAAATGCTAAGTAATGAACATTTTAAAATTGCATCCTTTCCAAAATTACATCAAAATACAAGAGTGGTAAAAATGAGTTCTTAAAATTATTTGTGAATAAAAAAATTTGTCAAGTGGTAGAAAATTCTTGGAATTTCTTCATGTTTGACCAATGTTATGAATTTTGAAAATCGAGAAAATTGGAGGCTTGACAAATAAGTATGATATGATAATTCAACAACTTCTAAAATAATCTAGGGTGCTTTTCTACTATTGAATGGGATGCTCGCGAGAAATTGGATTCATTACTTGTTTTATTGAAAATCTGAAATAATGAAATAAATGCAAAAAAAATAAAAAAAATTAATCTATTCCTATTTCTAACTCAATAAAGGAAACACGACTAGGTATAGGCATACTTCCAATGTAACCATGTAAACACTTTAATTCCTGCATTTATGTACATGTCAAACATTAGTAAAAATGAAAATATAATTAATCTAAGAAAACTAAATCTGAAAGCATAATGTATCTTTATTGTTAGTAGCTTATTCACCATTACCTTTTCTTGAAATGTCCTTTCTAGCTGAATTTCAATTGGATCATAGAAATATGGATGGATTTCCATTATTGAGTGGGAGAGGTTTAAAAGGGAAGATGACAGGCCATGTTGTAGAAATGGTTTTCAGAAACAATGGCCTGTGTGATGTTGTTAATGTTATGTCTAAGTGCTAAATTATTAACAATCTTTCGTGAAGGAGAATTTTCCAAGTGTCTTTCAGATTTATCAATAAAAAATAGATGGAAGTTCGATAAATGAAATAGAAGATTATTAATTGAATTATATTGCTCGTTATAAAGTGAAAATACACTCCCTTTTTGGCACTTCTGTTGAGAAGTAAGAAGTAATTGATAAGGAATGAACATCAATTGAAATTTGAAGTTTAATAACTATTGATGTTCACAATTATAATTTGAATCTTGATTTTTCTCTTGAGGTAATGCATTAATTGAGTGTTCAATATTGAGCTGCTCAATATGCCAGAAAAAGGTATCTAAAAATGGAGGACTAAAAATAGAAAATAAATCTGAAGTTAAAATTAAATGTTGAAAAAATAACAAAATTGAATCATAGTTTACACTAGTGTTACAATTATTGTTACAACGCAATTGGGAGTGATTGAAAGTAATTTTATCTTCACAAGAATTGGGTAGAATAATGCAATTAGAATGATTATTGATGCCCACTTGTGAATTAGAGAGATGGCTATGACTCTGAATGGGAATACCAGCTTGTTCGTCATATAAATCATAGATTGGAATGGTTTCTTGAATGCTGAAATCATAAGTATGATTATTTGTTTAAAAATGAAAACTGTTTGGAATAATTTATAAATTAGATTGTTCTTGATCTCATATTAATTAATGCCAGAAGAATGATCATTAATTAATTTTCTATCCTGATAAAAATTAATCAGAAATTCATTTAGATCAGACTCTCTCTTTTCTAAAATATCGTTAATGTGAAGAGAGGTTAAATTTATATTAGAAAAATTGTCAGGATAAAGACAAAATTACGAATTTGAAACAATGTATTTGAAAATGTCTCTATTTGAAAACTCGTGTGCATTTTCTTCATTGCAAATTTTAGATTTGAGATCATTTATTTGGCTACTTATGTTTTCTTGAATAATTTTTCTTCGTTGATCTGAATTTGGAATTTTCTCATCATGAAATAATTCAGAAATTTGTACAACAAATTGTATATTATTGGAAACTTTAATCGCTACTAGTACTTGCTGGATTATGAACTGATTTTCTGATTCTAATGCATACTAATTTTCAAATTTCAAAATGGTATCTTCTTCAGTACTGCTGCTAATATTTTCTTGTAATTTATCAGTGAAATATTTCAAACTTAGTGATTGAGATTCATGGACATGTGAAGGTGAACCTTGATCTTTCTCAATACTATAAGAAATGTGCAGAAATTTAAGGAATTGATTATACAAAATAGAGGCCATTTCATCATCATTTGTTTGTATCTCGATATTGGAATTTTTACTTACGCCAATAAAATTAGGAGGAGATTGATCAAAGCTTGAAATAATTTCACATGGATTATGATTGGAAGAAATGTTGAAAATATGTTCAAACTAATCTAGTAATTCCTTTTTCGAAGGTTTATCTTCAATTTTAAATTTTAAACAATTTAAACAAAACCTGATGGTAAAATCAATTAATGACTCATCTTCAAACCTTCATATATCTCCAAAATCGTCACATACCTATTTATAGATATATCCATCAAACTTACAAAGGAAACTTGTAACAAATTGTTCCCAAGTGTTGATTGAAGCAACTGGAAGTGATTTACACCAGTTTCTGGCTTTTGCCTTGAATGTAAGAGTAAAAATATTGCATAAAATACTTTCATCAATTTCATTAAAGTAGAATTTGAAAATTTTCTAATAATTTTAAAGCATGATTAAATGTAGATGTATTTCTCTTACCATTAAACTTTACCTGAGACAAGAGTCTTACCATTTCTGGTGGAGTATTGGAAGATGCTCCTCTAGAAATAAAACTCGAAATTGGAAGTTTTAAAGGAGGCATTGTAATAAAAACAAAACATTAGAACTCAAAAACTCCAAAGGAAAACAAGTTTCAGGCCCTCCTTCTAGCACCAAAATTTTGAGGCCTCGAAATTCGTTGCAACAACATGGGGGATACCCTCCCGGTCCGGACCTTAAAGTAGTTCCTTTTCCGTTTGGAATAGTGGCTCTGACTGGTTTAACTAGGTCCAGTTACCTTCTCTCAATCTCCATTGGCTTAAAATGTTACTTTTATCTATCAATGGGAAAGAGACATCAGGTCATTTCTCTTGCCGTTCGGACAAGAAAGTGATCCGTAAGATAATTTGGGCTTAGCCAAGCCACAACTAAGTTTTTCCTCTTTGGGAAAAGGACCTTTTTAGGGATGTAGAATTTAATCTAAATGCGGTATGATAATAAGATGCAAGAAAAATAAACTATTTTAATCTTATCTCAATTAGATAGATATAACTCTATCCCAACTGAGAGCAAGATGTTTTAAATAGTTGAGATTTAAATATATTTGTTTCAAATGAATATCAAGCTAACGAAATAGTTCAATTAACTGATGTTGTGAATATCAAACACATTCTATCTAGAGACCTCTTAACTGAAATAATCAATCAACAACACTCATGAAGTAGTTCTCAAAATGATATTGATCATTTAATCACTAACTTGAATAATTGAACAATAACATGCGAAAATAGTTCACAACATGTCACTATTCAATAAATCAGTTTTATAAGATAGATTTCTGAGTGAATATTACTCAGAAATCAAAATTCAGCCCATAAGAGTAGAGATAAATAATAACATAAATTAAGGCAAATTACTCATACCGACAGAAGTGCACAAATATGTGAGTAAATTGACACATTCATATTATCATAAAATGAAAACATAATTTAAAATAATAGTATTATAAATACAAATTCATTATGTCAATTTCTCCAGCTTCAGTCTCTAATAGTCTTTTACAATGCCTGAACTTCTACTTTCAAAATCAAAGCTACACTAGTGCAAGACTATGTTCATTTTACATAACTTAGAATGTAAAAGAAAAACCTCAATAATCTCTAGATTTGAGATTCCTCTCCTCTCACCCTACAAATCTAAATTCCTATGACATAAGTGCTTTTAGAATTCTAGAATTTCATAGGAGAGAGGCCACTATAACATTTTTCAATCTGCTATTTATAATATTTACAGAAGGATTTCTTCATAAGAAAGTTTGTTTGAAGAGTGGTTTTGCTCAATATATTTTCATTGGTTCAAAAATTATTCTTCAATTGTTGGGGCCTTCTCATTGATTGAGAGCTTCTTCTTCTTATCTCTTCAGCCTTTTTCCTGCAAAAACAAATCAAAACAAAATTAAAATGTAAAAATAAATTCAAAATGTGAAATCTAGAAATTAAAATAAATCCAATCAAAACGTAATTAAATAAATAATTGAAAAAGGAAATGTAAGTTTTTTTTAAATTTCTGTGCTGATATAATTGGCCAAGGATATCATTGGCGAATGGATCTAAATTTAGAAAAAGTTGTGGGAAAATTAAAATGCAGAAAATGAAACTCAGAAAATTTATTTTGTTAAAAATTCGGAGCATGATCTTCTCCTGAATTTTAGACCCAATAAATGATCAAATCTGAAAATGAAACAACTTCAGAAATGTTCTCCATGATTTTATCTATCTAATGAGCCAGCCTAGGCCTCATTCGGCCAAGTAAAACTTCATTTATGTGCTTCCAAAGTTTGTAAATTAAAATTGACAGAATTCTGGAATTTTTGTTGCTTGGGCTAAAAATCAGAATTTTTTAATCAAATTATAATCCTAAATTACATTATAGTTTTTCATTAATTAATGCTAATTAATTGTAATTATATTATTAATCTAATTCATTTATAATCTAATTCTAAATTAATTTATGATTATCAATTAATTAATTACAATTACATTATTAGTTTTGATTAATAAAAACTAATTGAAAATAAAATTAAATTAATTTAAAAATGATTTATTTATTAACTAAAATATTAAAATATTATATTAATATTATAATTTCAATTATATTGAAATTATAATAAAAATATTATCATTAAAATTTAATATTAATTATAATATTATATAATATAATTTCTTTTAATTAATAATTCAAAAATTATATGAAATACACACAACCTGAGAGAGAGAGAGAGAAGGAAGGAGGAGAGGTGAGTGAATGGGAGTTATAAAGGTGAGTGGAAGGTGACCTGAGGGTGATGTGAGCGGGATTCATAAGGAGTTTAAAAACTTATGATAAAATTTTAAACACTGCACATGAACCAAATCGGAGTTTGGTTTGTTTTTTAAATGAACACATAAACATAAATGTTTAATATTGCGTTATGTGATTTGCAATATATCGCAATCGCAATATTGCATTTCAAATTATTTTGCATCGCATATTTTATTTCGAAACTTTTCTAAATCAAGATTTTTCGAAAGTGTGGATGTGGTGAGAAGTGGGGCCCACGTGGGATTAACCATCCTACTTTTTAGACTACAACCATTTTGAAATTTTAGTGTTTTGGGTTTGGCAATTTGTTTTAAAATAACAAGTTGGAGTATATTTCCAATATCTCGAAATGTATTTTCCTCTATTTTTTAATTTAGCTAGGTCATTTTGTAGGACCATTAGTGAAAAAATAAAAATTAGTAAAATTTAACTAAAATTAGATTTTTACAAGGAAGACTATTTTAACTACGAAAATTGAAATATTGATACATTTTATACATTTTTTTTTAGCCCAAGCGAGAATGATCAAACTTCAAAAGAGTTCTATTTACAAAACAATTGACCAAATGAAGTGAAACAAGTATCGTTAGAAAGCTTATGAAAAACCAGATTCAATGAAATAATCAAAATAGAAATTGAATAAAAAAATGAAAAATTACAAAATTACAAAATCTTAAAAGGTGTTTAGCCAAAAATTTTGTAGAAAGAGTCCCCATTATTTGAAGTGTATAAGTAAAAAATGGGGGGGTTGTGTTTTACCACAACACCTTCTCAAACAATTAGCTCGACATGTTGCACCTATTTCTACTACATATTCAAATTCTATTGTTGATAATGAAACTATTTCTTGTTTCTTGGAAGCCCATGAAATGGCTCCCAATCCCAAATGAAAGACATACCCAGATGTGCTCTTTCTTTTATCTACACTTCCAGCCCAATCACTTTCAGTGTAACCAATCAGCTTAAAATTATCAGTTGAGGAGTATAGAACACCATACTCCTTTGTTCCATTCACATACCTTAAAATTCTCTTGGCTGCTTGTCAATGTGTCTCCTTTGGTGTCTCCATGAATCTGGATATTAAACTCACTGCATACATAATATCAGGCCTAATTGTAGTGAAATATTTTAGACTACCAACTATGCTCTTATGTAATGTCGGGTCAACAATCTGGCTGCAATATTCCTTTCTGAACTTCAACCCCATGACAGTTGGAGTTGTTTATGCTTTGGTTTTCTACATATTAAACCTCTTTAAAACTTCTGCAACATATTTTGCTTGGGAAATAAAAATTCCCTTTTCTGTTTGCTTTACTTCTATGCCCAAAAAATATCTCAGAAAACCCAAATCAGTCATTTAAAACTCACTTTTCATGACTAATTTAGAATCAGCAATGAGATAAACATCATAGCCTGCGAAAATAAAATCATCTACATATAAAACAACAATAAGAATTTTACCGTCATTTTCTTTGATGTAGAGTGTGGGTTCACCACCATGCTTGTCAAACCCATTTTCTATGATGTAAGCATCAATCCTGCTATACCATTCTCTTGGTACTTGCTTCAGCCCATAAAGAGCTTTCTTCAACTTACATACTTTGTGTTCTTGGCCTTCAATTTCATAGCCAAGAGGTTGTTCAACATACACCTCCTCTTTCAACACTCCATTCAAGAATGCTCACTTTACATCCATTTGATAAACTTCCCATTTTTTTTGTGCTTCTATGGACAACATTGTCTGCACTATCTCCATCCCTGCAACTGGTGCAAAGGTTTCCTCACAACCTCTTTGTTGTTGTTGCTTGTAGCCTTTGACAACAAGTCTTTCTTTGTGTCTTTCTATCTTTCCTTCAATGTTTCTCTTGGTCTTATAGACCCATTTCACTCCAATAACTTATTTTCCTTTTGGGAGGTCCACCAACTCCCATGTGTCATTATTTTCTATTGCTCCTGTTTCTTCATTCATTGCTTCAATCCACTTCTCTTCTTTTACGACATCTTCAAAATGGATTGGATCATCAATGTGACAAAATAAAGAAAATAAAGAATTCACACCAGCATTATTATTTACTTCTTCTTGCTCATAAATTTGATTTAAATTTATAAATATCAGTCTTCTTGTATTTTTTGAAGATGTGCTAGGAGTTACACTTGAACTTGAGGGATTTGTTGATCCCTGTGGCATGCTTGGAGAAGCATTTCCTTGGTTTTTCACTGTTTTTCTTTTGTTTGCTTGCAGTGTTCACTGTTGAGCTTGTGTAGGTGGAGGAGCCACCATTGAGGAATTGTTTTCTACAATAAATTCCTCATTGTATTCATGTGAAATACATGTCTTCACATTCACTGTATTCTCTAAACTTCCATCCCAAGCTTCTTCTTCAATGAACTGAACATCTCTGTTGATGATTACCTTCATAGTTGATGCATTATAGAACTTGTAGGCATTGTATTCATCACTGTATCCAACAAATATACAATTCTCTCTGTTAGGTCACTATATTACTATTTTAGTCCCTTATTGTTATTATTATAGCCCCCTTATTGTTATTTTTGTACCCCTATAATGCCAATATTGTTATTATTGTGCCCTTAAATTATGATTGTTCGGTCGGCTAGGATTATATTGTGGCACCATGGACTCCTATATATAGAAAGAGGTTTTGGTCATTTATAGCATCCAAGAATTATTCATTTATGTAATTTATTAGAGGTTTCACCCTCGAAGTGGCTGATTTCTAACGTGTTGATATCTCTTTTATTCTACTTTTGGAGCTGGTTTCACAACATTTGGTATCAGAGCTTTTGATTCTAGAATTTTGCTGCTCCAAACAGGTCATCGTGGAATTTTCACTATAATATTTTTTTTTAGGAAGGTATAGAAGTTGAACCTTTTAGAGTGTGAATATGAAATCCTGATTAAAATATTCACAAAACTTCAAATCTTCATTCGCAATATGTTCAGAGATATGATCTGTGGAAGTTAGGGATTTTTGTAGGTTCCTAAATTTAACTTAAACAAGTCATCGCGGATGTTCCTATATAAATTTTTTATATGAGGGTTAAGAGGCTGAAATTTTCACAGAGCGAAGACGAAATGTTGAAGAATATCATGGAAAAAATTCAGAGATTTATTTGCATTATTTTTGGAGGTAGGGTCTATGGAAGTTAGGGAGTTTTCAGGCGCCCAAATTTCATCTCAAAGAGGTAATCCTGGGAAAATATTGATAACTCTCTCTCTGAGCATCGGATTGGAATTCTGTAAAGAGTGTCTAAAATCACATGGACTACAGTTTCCTATCTATCAACTTCAGAGCCGAAGGATGAAACAGTGACACGTGGCAAGTCGTACAAATTCACTCTACTGAACGAGTCCATAATTAGGTCATTATGGGAGATTGGAAATAAATTTTCCTTGAAGAATGGAAATCAGGTCAGACCTGTGGCATTTAAAAGAGGCGTCAGAGGGCTGCCTCAGTGCCAAATTTCCAATATTGAAGATCCAAAATCACAGAGATAATTCAATTTCAATATCGAGCTCCTCAAAAGTAAGAAAAAGGTGTGTATTTTTTTTCCCGAATTTCATAAGTCTTGTGAAAAAAATTAGTTTGAAGTGATTCCAAGGGCCTATTGAGCATATATTTGAGTATTGGGTTCTAAAATGCATCATGAAAATAATTCAACACCAATTAAGCCCACAGAATACTCTACTATGACTCATGAAAATGAAGAATTGCAACATGATCTATCAAAATTACAAGAGCAAGTGCACCAAATTTCTCTCTCGCAAAGAAAAACAAAAAATGAAATGGAAGTTTCGAAGAAAGGCGTGGAAGCAAAGATGGATGGTTTGAAGAATAATATGGATGGTTTGAAGAAAAGTGTTGAAGCTAAGATTGATGTCATGGAAGCTAAGATGGAGGACATGGAAGAAAAAATGAAAGACAACATGGAAAAAATGAAGAATGATCTAAAAGCAGACATGGAAGGTTTGACAAAGTTGATACAAGAAATGATTCCTAATGGGGAAAATATAGTGGAAGAAACTCACGATGAGAACAAAATAAATGTTAATTATGATTTCATAAACTCTAATGTTGGATCAAAGAACCACCATATTCCAAATATGGATATGAGGAAGTTTGATGGCAAGGATCCCGTAACATGGATACTACATATGGAGCAATATTTTGATCTCAATAATGTGCAAAACACACAAAAGGTACACATTGTAACTTTACATTGAGAACATAATACTTTTGTATGGTATCGATGGCTTTGATCCCGTAAAAAAAAATTTCAATTGGTCAATTGGTATTTCACTCCTCCCTTGGTGACTTGACTCAAGGCCCAAGTGATATGAGAGAATCCCAACACAAACTAGTGATAGAAATTAAAAAGACCCAGAAAGCTATGAAGGTCTGTTAGAGAGTTTTGTGTTGTCCAGTCCCAAAAGACTTAGATCTTGGTTGGATCCACATGCACCCCCCTTTCATCAATAATGTATCCCAGATATTGAACCTGGGTAATGCCAAAAGTTCACTTCTCCAAATTGGCACACAACTTCTGTTTCCGCAGTGTTTTGAGGACTTGTCGGATCTGGTGGAGGTGCTCTTCCTAATTTTGGCTGAAGATCATCATTTCATCCAAGTACACCACTACAAATGAGTTGGTGAATGGTTGCAATATGTATTCCATCAACCTCATAAATGCCGTGGGAGCATTTGTCAACCCGAAAGGCATGACCAATCATTATAAAAGGCCCTCCTTGGATTTAAAGGTCATATTCCACACATCGGAGCATTCAAACGTTACCTGGTGATACCCATACTTCAAGTCGATCTTGTTGAAATGTTTTTCCCCTTTGATTTGGTCCAGAAGGTCATCAATTTGTGGGATCGGGTACCTATTCCATACAGTGAACTTGTTTAGCACCCAATAGTCAAGACAGAGTCTCCAAGTACCATCCTTATTTTGTACCAACACGATCGGGCTCCCACAGGGCGATGAACTTGGACAGATGTGACCTTTCTACAACAGCTCCTGAATATATCTCTTGATTTCATCGTTCTCAAGAACAGAGTGTCGGTAGATCAATCCATTGGGTAGCAACGCACCTGGGGTCAGATCAATGGGGTGCTTGACCTAACAGTGCAGAGGAACCCCTGTGAGTGAGGTGAATATGTCCTTGTACTACTCCACGACCTTATGCATTTGTTGTTGTCATGCAGAGGAGCCCTGTTTGGAAGTCATGGCCATAGTCTTCTTATTTCTTTGGGGGCAGATCATTAGGAAAAAAATTTTCATGGTTTGGGAAATGAGCTTACTGCATTGTTTTGCAGTAACGAAATATATAGTGGCAGGTGGTGGTACCTCTGGTATCATGTACAACTTATTTCCCAAAGTAACAATAACAACGCGAGGTCGAGACTCATACACAGCATGTAGCTTCCACAAGTATGGTTGGCCTAATAATACATTAGAAACATTAAGAGGAGCAATGTCACATAATACCTCATCCATGAAGGTCGTAATGCTATAGGGAAGGCGACACTGCTAGCTGACGCGGAGATCCTGTCCTTGCTAAAGCCATTCGATGGTGTATGGTTATGGGTGTGATGTGGTTGGAAAACCTAATCGCTTCATGAAATCTCCTGAAATGAGGTTCTTTTGGCTCCCATTGTCGACAATGAACTGTAGCGTGGAACCCTTTACCCACATCCGGGAGTGGAAGAGAGACTCCTCCTCCTCTGGGTCTTCTGATTCCTCCTTTTGGATCTTCACAGTGGTAACAGTGGCATTGGGCTCTACATCAATAATTTGTTTCCCTTTTTCATTCCCCTTTTCAGGTTCTAATTCATAGTCAGAGCATGCATCTGATTCAGAAGCCCTCATATCGGCCACCAGCGACTGCTTGGCCTGAAACTCACTTGTGTTGTGAGTGGAGCTCTTATGGAACACACAACACTTTCATGTGTCTTTACTTGGCTTCGCAGTGTTTTCCATTTCTTTTGGCTTTTTTAGTTTTTCTTGGGCCACCATGCCTTGGCTTTGTCCTTTGTTCTGCGGTTTGGGGGCCCCTTTCCCATGCTTTTTATTCTCAGATCCAAAGTCTCGCCTCTTTTGTTTGAATTTATACTCAATCTTGACAGCATACCTGTTGGGTGCTAGTTTTGTATGTTTTTCCTACACTTGTCTTCCTTATTTTTCCTCATAACCATAACCTATCGGAGTATCTTTACCCCTTTTTTCTACCTTTTCACCCTAACTTGCGTTGTTTCACCTTACTTTCGTTACTTTTCCCATTTACTAATTATTATGATATATTATACCTTTTTATGAATAATTGATAGTGAATGTTTGGCGAAGATAGATGGTCTTTGTGTTGTCTTTTCATATGTCATTTGTAGTACCAAAGATCCCAAACATGAAGTTCACAAGATCAGTTCAGACGGTGTTGTTAAAAAAAAGCGATGCTATTACACCTTGCTGTTATAGACCCGTTGATAAACTGATGTTACACTATGTTGTTACAGACGCGTTGGAAAACTGTTGATACAGTTCTACCATTAACTGATCTCGTCAATATTTGTTGCTGATATTTCCTCTGGCCGTTGCACTACAACTATTATTCCATTACGATAGCTATAGGAGTTGTTTAGCATTGTATTTTTGGGATAATAACCTAAGGGAAGTTTCTATTGTAATCTTCTATTTTCTAGTCATAACTTTATTAGAAATTGGTTATAACTATATGTGTTATATTTAGATCATCAGGAGAATTGTAATATTCTCATGACTTTTCTATCCATGTATTTTATGATGTAACGACTATATAGTTCTCAACCCTAGAGTTCGATAGGTTAGCGGAGAAGAGCATTGTTTTGGCTCTGTAATTGTGTTTAAATTAATACAGATTATCCTGTTATTGTTGTTACATGTGTTATTCTATTTATTTTCCATTAAAGTTCCTTCTCTACCTGCACCCTGCTAGGGAGGAAGGGCCCTCCTTCTTAGCAGGGATTGTAGTGATTAAAGTAGTCGTGTGTATGTAATGGTATTTCAGTTTATGTATCAATAAATTGTTGATGTTGCTGTTCAACTGAGAATATATCTATTTGGATTTCAATACCTTATATGTTATTACACATATGATAATAGAGACACCAGCTGGGTACTTATTGTGTGGCGAGCTAGACAGATCGATTGAAGTATGATTTCAATCTTGTAGATCCTTTTATTTCTGCATGAGTGATTTATTTGTAGCAATTAATTCAGCAACGATTTCTTTTCTCTTAAATTACTTGTGGTTGGTGTATTGGCATAGATAGTGCAACTATCATTGGAATAAACAAACATCCTTGGATTGATAATTAAATGTGTGATGTTTAGTCATTTAATAAGTGATTTATATAATCTAAAATTTTGGCGCCATTGTCGGGGATGGCAGTGACGATTCAATCAATCAGTGTTGTTTCCTAAAAGTGCAATTTCCATGTGTTTTCATAGAGTGTCTCCAACAACACAATTGCTGGGCAGTAAGACGAGAGGTAAGAACCTGTGCAGCACTCTAACAAAATTGAGCGGCTCACCACTGTCTTTCTGGGACACTTATGAATTGAATTTTGGGTTTTTTTTAGGGTGTGTTTAGCTATACAATCGTTGGGCGGTAAGACGAGAGGTAAGAACCTGTGCATCACTCTAACAACCTTAGGCGGGCTCATTTTTGTAGAAACTAAAGCACGTATAAGGTGAATTAATATGCATAGGGCCCATGTGTGCGAGTAGGACAACATCAATTTCTACAAACAATCCCCACTCTACTGACTACAAGAAAGATGGGTCATAAGAAGGAAAATAAGAGCGCAGATTTTGGAAGGAAATAATTCTTTGGAGATTTGATTTCAAAGGAAAAAAAGGAACAATCCATGTCATACAGAGATAATAGGAAGACAAGACCACAGAAAGTAGCTACCATATCAAGGCCTGGACCTTCAATGTCTTCTGTGTCTGGACCTCACCATCCTTCAAATAGCATATCCACTCCTAATATCAAAACTCCAGATTCAAAAAAGCAGTGGAGAATTATTGATTAGGATCTGAGAATTGAAGGACACAGAGAGACCAGTGGGGATAATCAGGGACCTAAGGAACAATGGTCAGTTGATCATCAATTGGACGGTAGTAGTGTTGTTTAAAAATTGATCCTGGAGTAGCCTGATCCTTCTATTTGTCAATCTCCAGTGCACTCCAAGGCTAGTTCATCCCATCAGGAAGAATCAACTATGAGGGATGAGAATGTCAAAACATATAGCTATGTTACTTTTGAATTCCAAATAGTAGTAAAATGGGACAAGGCTCCTATGAAGAACACCCATTTATCATCTCTACCATCCTTTCAAGGGATGGCTATTGAAGATCCTGATACCTTTCTGTTCGAATTCGATCTACTGTGTAGAGGTTATGAATATACTTTAGATGCCCAGAAGATGAAATTATTCCCTACTACTATGAAAGGAGTAGCAATAAGATGGTTCATGATATTGGGTGCTAGCACAATTCGAACATGGAATGACATGAGAGAGGCCTACCTCTTCAAGTATCAAGACTACTACTGAACTAGGGATTTGAAGGACGAAATTTTTAGAATTGCATAGAAGGAGGAGGAAAGTGTGGATGAATATCTGGAAATATTCCAGTACAATTTATAGAGGTCTAAGTTTAGTGACTTAGAACCATAAATTATAAAGCCAATATTCTTAAGATATTTAAGAGATGTTTGTTTGGAACATCTGAACATAATAGCAAAGGGAGACATATTGCAAGAAACGTTTGATGAGATAATGAAGCTTTGCCTGTGTAGCTCAAGAGGATTGGCCAAGGGGAAAGTTTTAGTTCGGGACCCTTCACTTCAGATACAAAATTCTACAAGTGGAGAAGTAACTAGAGCAGAGATCGGGAACTTATTCAAGGATTTTAAAACCAACCTCCTGAGCACTCTCTCTACCCAGATCACTACGGTACAAGTAAAGAAGGCACAGGTAGAAGCTAAAGAAACCTTAGCAATATTCTGTTCCTGATGCAAAATGAAACATTTTGAAAGAGAATGTGGACTAAATGGTGTTATTCTGTGCAACATCTGTGAGTTGACGCACTCTACAAATTAGTGTCCTGAGTTGCCCAGCCTAAAGGCGGTACTTTAAGAATCAAGCAAGGATGTTCAATATTATTATTTTATAGGATCAAACAGACCATGGCACCCGCGACCTATAGGTATTCCTTCAGATATTTCTTCCTTTTATGCTTCGAATAAAGTTTATAATAGTCAGTAATACCCATGGCAGTATTCTACTCCTTCCTCAACACAATTTCCTTCACCATGGAACAAGTAGCCATCTCTTCCACCAATGCAATATCCTCTATCACAACCCAATCCTTGGGGTCAGAACTAGAGAGGCAGTGGCCAAGGTCCAATACCAATGCAATAGTAGCACTTACAACTGCCTTCTATTCAAAACCCTATACCTTATGTCCGACCCCAATTACCGGTGCAAGCTAACCCCAATCCAAACAATAAGGAATCCCAGAGCATGGATGCTCCAGTTACCCTCCAGACTTATCTTATTACTCCTATCATAATTAATGAGGTTCATCTTCGATCTCGGAAAGTAGTCAGATCTAAACATACTCCCATTATTATCGAAGAAAGTGAATCACACTTGAAGGATATGGACAATTCTGAGGTGGTTGTTACACATGTAACAGCTGATACAACACCCACTGTTACATCTCTAACAGTCGGCTTGGGAAGGTCTGTTTTTCCTACAACAGCCAATCTGAGTAAGGCTGGTACATCTGTGGTAGCTGACTCAAGCAGTTAGCATTCATAATCCCCCATACGCTCAAAAATTAACTGAAACTAGGCTGGTCTTACAACTTGAATTTGAATTCCTCAAAGAGCTGCAAAATTTCAATGTACAGATTCTGTTGTTACAAGCTCTTAAATAAGTTCCTATCTATGCTAAAATAGTGAGGGATATATGTGTCAAAATACCTGGGAGGAAACCTAAAGACCCTGCTACTATCCATGTCATGGGAAAATTGTCTGATATTATGATTTATCAACCTTTTTTGACCAAATATAATGACATATGGAACCCCACAGTGACTCTCCATATTGATATTCATCCTATAACCAATACCTTGACTGATCTAGGGGTAGCTATTAGTGTCATGAATAAATGCCTCTTTATCTCCCTAGGACTTCATGGACTTAGAACAACACCTATAGTGATTGAACTAGTAGATAGGTCTCATGTTAAGCCCGAAGGAATGATTGAACATGTGGTTATCACTATGGCCTCCTGGAAATATCCGGCTGAATTTCTCATTTTACAAACAAAATCCAATCTGGTGGGTCATCCTTTAATCTTGGGAAGTTTGTGGCTAGCCACTACAGATGCATATATTGGATGTAGGTCTAGATATATCATGATCTCAGATGGATAGGCCACTTTGAACCTGAATATTTATCCCCCAACAAAACCTCACATGGGTTCGAATAGTCCCCGGTGGGACAAATTTTCACTTGAATATGATCTTTCCCTACTTCTTCTCATGCTTGGAAAAGCACAATACTTTAAGGATGAAACAAAGGATGATGTCATTAATTTTTTTATTAATAATTCACTCCCTATTTATTCCATTAAGGATTTGGGAGAGAAAGATGAAGAAGATGAAGTAATTATTGAACATTTGAAAACAACTCCACTTACTATTAGCAGTCCCATTGAAATCGAACTTGGAAAATGTTTAAACATCAATCCTAACCTGACTGCTGAACAAAATAGGTTGTTGATACAAATGTTACAGAAATACAAAAAGGAATTTGCATGGAACTATACCAATATGAAAGGAATCCATCCTACCCTATGCACTCACTGCATTTCCCTTAAAGAAGATTTCAAACCTGTTATAGAACCTCAGTACCGAATGAACCCTGCACTTAAAGAGATAGTAAAAGAAGAATTGCAGAAACTCATTAATGCTAATTTCATCCACCCCATTTCTGACAATCAGTGGGTGTCTCCGCTTGTCATAGTTCCGAAGAAGAATGGAAAATGGAGGGTCTGTGATGACTATAGAGAAATTAACAAGGCCACTCAGAAAGACCATTTTCCCTTACCATTTATTGATCAGGTCTTGGACACACTTTCTGGAAAAAAATTATTTTCATTTCTAGATGATTTTAGTGGTTTTAATCAAATACAAATTGCTCCATAAGATCAAGACAAGACAACCTTTACTTGTCCATGGGGTACTTTTGCATACAAGGTCCTCCCCTTTGGTCTTTATAATGCGTCATCAACCTTTCAAAGGGAAATATTAAGTATTTTTACTGATCTTTTCAATGTTTGTCTTGAAATATTTATGGATGATTTTTACACCATACGGGGATGCCTTTGAGACATCATTAGCTAACTTGGAAAAAGTGCTGGAACCTTGTGAAAAAACTAATGTTGCTATGAGCATGAAAGAATGCCACATGATGATGACCAAGGGAATTGTGTTAGGACATTTCATTTCAATAGATAGAATCAAGGTAGATCTTGTAAAAATTGAGGTAATCTCAAAAATCTTAACCCCTAATACTCCTAAAGAGTTACGTATTTTTTTGGGACATAAAGGATACTATAAGACGTCTATAGAGAAATTTTCAAAGATTTCATCTCCTCTATTTTCATTACTTATGAAGGATGCAGAATTTGTGTGGACAGAAAAGTTTGACCAGGCCTTTTTAAAGTTGAAGAACTGTGTAACAGTAGCACCTGTTTGACGAGGATCAAACCGAGAATTGCCGTTTATGTTTCTACAGACGCATCTCACATGGTTGTGGGTTCTGTTTTGGGGCAACTAGAGGATAAGAAACCTTATGCCATTTATTACATCAATAAGAAATTAACTCCAGAAGAACTCAACTACACTGTTATTGAGAAGGAATTCCTAGCAGTAGTGCATGCTATAACCAAATTCCGACACTAAATCCCCGAGTATCAAGTATTTTTTCACACTGACCATGCTGCAATTCGATTTTTAATGAGAAATCCTGTTACTAATGGTATAGTTACATGATGGTTATTTTTGTTACAAGAATTTGATATTACTATTTTAGATAAACCCGGAAAAGATAATGTAGTTGTTGATTTCCTTTCTAGATTAACTATAAGTGATGATTGCACTGCTACTGAGGATTATTTTCCAGGTGAGTATCTTTTCGCCATCTCTACTAACTCACCATGATATGCAGATATATCCAATTACCTTGCTGCAGGAAAATTCCCACACCAATTGTCTTCCAAGGGAAGGAGGATTATACAACAGAGTGCTACCTACTCTTAGATAGAAGGCAATATTTATCCCACCGGGCCATATTTTCATATTAGGCGATGTTTTAGAGAAGATGACGTATTTGAGATCCTAAAGTCTTGTCATGAGGAACTTCGCTAACAGGAGGACGGGACATAAAATACTATCAACAGGGTACTACTAGCTAACTATATTCCAGGATCCCAAGCAGGTTGTGAAAAGATGTGATAGTTGTCAAAGGATGGGCCAGCCTCTGAAATCAAATCAGATTTCATTACAGCCTTGGATCGTAATAAAACCATTCGAGAAATGGGCCCTAGACTTTGTGGGGCCAATTAATCCTTCATGACAGCAAAAATCATACATATTGGTCGCACCGATTATGTCACAAAATGGGTCGAAGCAAGGGCACTAACTAGAGCAACATAGAAGGTTGTTTCAGACTTCCTGTTTCAAGATATTTTTGTTCGCTCTAGTATACCCAGAGAGATAGTGATAGATGGGGGTCCTCAGTTCACATCTCATTTGATGAAGAAGTTGGTTGAAAATTATGGAATCTATCACAGAATCACCACACCATATCATCCACAAGAAAATGGTCAAGTGGAAAGAACCAATAAAGTGATTTAGGGAATCTTAACAAAGACAGTAGCTAGCCACTGAAGAAACTAGGTTGAGAAACTTCCAGAGGTACTGTGGTCTTACAATACAACATGGAGAATACTACAAGCTACTCACCATATGAATTCATGTATGGTAATAATCCCTTATTCCCCATAGAATTTGAAATAAATACATTGAGAAAAACATTGCAGTTCGATCTCGATTTGAGTACAACATAGACTCAAACATTGAACCAGCTCAATGAGTTGGAAGAGAAAAATTTGGCTACCATTCAGCTGGCAGAAATAATTCAAAAACAAAGAGCCAAATGGCATGATGGGTTTATTAAGAATAAAAATTTCTAGAAAGGAGATTGGGATCTTTTGTATGATTCAAGGTTCAAAGATTTCAAAGGAAAGCTTTGCACCAGATGGCTAGGTCCTTACGAAATGGATACGGTCTTTGACAATGGGACTATACAATTGGTCACCATTGACATCTCTAGGACGCCATTACTAGTTAATGGGCACCATCTAAGGTTATATCATCAACCCACTTCGAAGGAATCATTTTTCAACATTGTCACAGAGTCTGATCTTCATGTTACGATAGCAGGGGAACATTCTTCTGCGCAGCCTTAAAAATCGAAATTCCAATAAGTGAAGCAGTTGAAAACCACCTTTGTGGCAGTTTTTACACCTATTTAAAAAATAAAAAAAATAAATAATAAATAAAAATAGAAATAAAATAACAAAATAAAAGAAAAACAAAAATAAATCTAACTGCGAAAACCCCTTTCCGCCTTTTGGAGGTGTAAGACAACTATAAACAATCAAAACCACTTGTAAGCACTTACACCCATGTTTTTCCTGGTCATCTTCCCTTTTTGATATATTTCATAGGAGATGGTATTCATGTAATTTCCTTTTATGTACCAATTTTTTTTTATTATGATGTTTTTTTTTAGAATAGTTTAAAAGTTGTCTTGGTTGTTACCCATGTAACAGTCGACAACCACAAATACTATTCTTTATGATTAATTCCATAAATAGCAATAACCATGCTGTACAAACAAAAAAACATGAGCGCTGCAAGAAAGACGCCGTCAACTCAAGTCTTCCTCCACGTCACCTTAGGTATTTCATTAAAAAGGTAAATGTTGGCATTGATGATTCGGTGATTAATTGGCAAAGTAATGATGCTCCTGTGATAGTTGTGGTTGGTTGTCACCATTAAAGTGGGGGAGCGGATATGATTTGAAATCATTGCAAAAAGGTTGGAACCATAAATATATATTAAATTTGAATGCACCTAATCAATAACAGAATTGCTAATGATGATCGAATCTGGCTAGAAAATATTGTGTACGAAATCCCATTACTTTCCATAATAAGCCATTTATGAATATTATTGTAGGGTACGATTCAATAAATCCCTGAAATTCGTCACCTTCCATCAACCTCCTCGACTGAAACCTTGCATTCTCATTGTAAACTCATTGATTGGGATAAGCAGAGGCGACTAGCAGCAGCTAGTTCAGAGACATAGTGATGTTAGAGCATGACTTAACAACAAAGAAGTGAATTCAGAAACTCAGTGATATTACAGTATGGCCGAACATTAAGAAGAAAATTTGGAAACAAAAAATAGATATGGGTGGAGCAGCGGTCAAGCATGAGCCAGATTCCATAGATGCCCTGCAAAATTTCCTAGAAGCTTACCATATATTCAGAGATGCTTGACGGGCTGAGCTTTTCCAGAAGCTTGAATGCTCAGAGGAGGCAATGGAAATTGAATTTTCTTATAACTTGAACAATAATAAAACCCGACTAAGGGGCATGCAAGTAGAGGTGCCTGAAGAGGTAATTTCCTGGGTAACTTCATTACCATTAGAGGGGCAGAAGTGGTTTAACATAAAAATTAATGACCCCTCCTTTAAAGAAGATTTCCTAGTAGGGGAAGAAAAACTGGAGAATAAAGGAAGAGGAAATGAAAAATTTTCACTTCCTCATCCTTGGGAAGGCATTGCCCTAGGCTTGATAGAATATATCACTTGCAAGGGAAGATCCACAATAGTGTTCAAATAACACTTTCCCCTGCTTAATCACCTTTGGCACCAGAAAAAGAATCAATCTTCCATTCTATTTTCTAGGGAACATCAAGCATATGGTGGCAGCAATGTAAACAACAGCACACCTGGACGAATGCATGACTATTCAAAGACTCATTAAGCTAATTGTGATGGATGCCCTAGGAAAGCAAGGAAAAAATTAGGAAGAATTCAAGAGAAAAAGGCCAAGGACAAGCTGAGGGAAAGAGACCACGACTTCAGGAGGAAGTCAGCCAGACCTGGAGACCTAGACTCGGCTTGCTGGAATTAGGATTTGGGAGAATCCTATTGATGAAACAATTGGGGACAAAATACCGAAATAGAGTGAAGGTCAACATACCTATAGAACCTTTGCCTATGACTGAGAAGCAGATGGAAACATAAGTTTTAGAAGAAGGAAGGCAACCTTTCTCATTAGGTAAGGCCCAAACCAATGCCTTTTTTTTATAAATTAAAAATATAAGAAAGGAAAAACGCAGAATTGAAGTGGAAATTATCTGAGGGGAAGGAAATCTTGGTGTTCGTATCCATGACATGTTTTCAAGACCTAAAAACAGCAGGATATAAGGCCCGTAGCGAAAGCATCAGCCCAATCGAAACAAAAAAAGAACAATAGGAGGTTGTTACACAAGAACCAACAGTTAAAGAAGAGCCTCCAATAAAAATCGACCTAGAAGCCGACCCACAAGAACCTATGGAGGCCACTCCTATTGTAAAAGAAACAACAATGGACACAAAGGTGAATCTAGGTAAAAATAAAGCGACTGACACACAAGAACCCACCGAAGACATTGTTGTTACACAACAACCAGCAACAGAGGTGGAACAACACCATGAAGTAGAGGTTGGTACACCCATTGTTGATAAAGGTATTTAATGTAGGAGAATGATAATTCCCATCTCAGGATGGAGTCCTGAGAAACTCCTATTAATGTTTTAGTTGAAAAAGTGGAAACAATAAGCAATCCCCCTTCAGGATGGGATGATTTCACTAAAGGAACATCAAAGAGAAACATACACTTTACATGAAAGATGGATGGAAGAAGAGTTGAAGAAAAGGTAGGAGAATCACAAGAAGAAGGAATCTCTGAAGAAACAAGAAGAACATATGTTGTTTTTATAGGAGAAGATTCAAGACCTCACCATAGATAAGCAGAAATTTCATGACCTCACCCACAACTTGCTGGGATGTAGACGACCTTCTCCATCCTATCTTATATTTATGTGGGAACGTTACTTCTTCTTTAAATTGAAATCCATTATGGAGGACAAACCTTATTTATGTTCTTCCACTCGTATGTTTCTATATGTTTTCCGTTCCTTGGATTTTGATGAGCAAAGTTTGATGTGTGAATTATTCTTACACAACATTATTTGTGAACATGTGAGTATGCAAATGGTTGTGACAATATTCTCTTATATGGGAGATCTGCAATTAAGTTCTTTTGTGTCCTTCATGAAGAATCAGGTTGAATGGCATCTCTCCATTAAATATATGAAGAGTAATGAGGAGAAGACAACATTGTGCATTCCGCCAGAACTAGGGCATGCTACCGAGTTAAGACGAGAATTCAGGAGAATGTTGAGTACCCCTAGGATTAAAGAACCAAGCGCCACTTATAGAAGAAGAATTTTGAACTTCTACCTCAATCAATTCTCAATGACGAAGAGCTAAGCTTTGATAGGGTGCTTAAAAAGAATAGAAACTAGTAGTGCTGAGCTATGGAATAGGGATCCATTCTCATTCCTGAATTTTGTGGTGGCTATAACACATGTACCAGCCTACGCACATATTGTACAATCCCTTGGTGCTTTGTGGCTGGGATTGAAGTTCAAGTTTAGTTTGATCTGGTTGGCCATTGAGGATTACCAGATCAATTACGAATTGAGTAAGTATGATTCGGAATCCTAGGTATGGAAATTGATGGCCAATCAGGGATATAGGCCTGTAGACAAAGACACAACCGGTGCTTAGGATATTACCAACTTGCACTGAATATATTCGCATGAGAGATGAGTTTGCATGAGGACATGCAAGTATTTCAGTTGGGGGGAGATTTTGGGTGCTAGTTTTGTACATTTTTCCTACACTTATATTCCTTATTTTTCCTCATAATTATAACCAATGGGAGTATATTTACCCCTTTTTCCTACCTTTTTACCATAAATTATGTTGTTTCACCTTGCTTTCTTTACTTTTCCAATTTACAAATTATTATGATATATTATACCTTTTTATGACTAATTGATGGTGAATGTTTGGAGAAGACCGATGGTCTTTGTGTTGTCATTTTAGATGTATTTTGTAGCCCCAAAGATCCCGAACATGAAGTTCATAGGAGTAGTTTAGATGGTGCTGTTATAGCAAAGCGATGCTGTTACAACTTGCTGTGACAAACCCGCTGACAAACTGCTGTTACACTCTACTGTTACAGACATGTTGTTGAACTACTGATATAGTTTTACCTTTGAATGATATCATCAATATACGTTGTTGATGTGTCCTTTGGTCGTTGCACTACAGCTATGATTCCATTACGATAGTTGTAGGAGTTGTTTAGCATTGTATTTTTGGGACAAAAATCTAATGGTAGTTTCGATTGTAATCTTTTATTTTCTAGTCAGAAATTTATTTGGAAGTGGTTATAAATATATGTGTTCTATTTTGATAAGCATGAGAATCGTTATATTCTCATGACTGATCTATCCCTGCATTTTCTGATGTAACCACTATATAGTTCTCGGCCCTAGAGGTCGAGAGGTTAGTGAACGAAAAAATTGTTTTGGCTCTCTAATTGTATTCAGATTAATATACATTATCCTATTATTGTTATTACATGTGTGATTCTATTTAGTTTTCGTTAAATTTCCTTCTCTACCTACACCCTGGTAGGGACGAAGGGCCCTCCTTCTTAGCAGGGATTGCAGTGATTAAAGTAGTTGTGTGTATGTAATTGTATTTTAGCTTATGTATCAATAGAGTGATGTTTTTTCTCTTTAGTTGAGAATATATCTACTTTGATTTAAATAATTTATATGTTGTTACACATATGATGATAGAGACACCAGCTGGGTACTTATTGTGTGGCGAGCTAGACAGATCGATTAAAGTATGATTTCAATCTTGTAGATTCTTTTATTTCTGCATGCGTGATTTATTTCGAGCATTTACTTCAACAACGATTTCTTTTATGTGAAATTACTTCTGGTTGATGTATTAGCATAGACAATGCAATTGTCATTGGAATAAATAGACGTCTCTGGATTGATAATTAAATGTGTGTTGCTCAATCATTTAATAAGTGATTTATATAGTCCAAAAATACCGGTATGTTGTACCACCTTTGTGGAAACTCTTGAAAACCACCTTTATGGCAACTGTTACACCTATTTAAAAAAATAAAAAGATAAATAATAAATAAAAATAAAAATAAAATAACAAAATAAAAGAAAAACAAAAATAAATCTAACTATGAAAACCCCTTTCCGGGGCACATTTAGAGAGCCAGTAACAACTGAAAACAACTCTTGTTGTGGCTGTTACACCCATTTTTTTTTCCTGTTATATCATCTTCCCTTTTTGATCTATTTCATAGGATGATGGAATTGATGTAATTTCCTTTTCTATACCAATTTTTTCTGATTATTATGTTTTTTTTTAATAATTTAAAAGTTGTCTTGGTTGTTAAACACGTAACAACCGACAACCACGAATACTGTTCTTTATGATTCATTCCATAAACATCAATAACCATACTGGCCAAACACAACAACACAAGCGCTACAAGAAAGACATTGTCAAATAAATTCTTCCTCCACATCACCGTCGGTATGTCACTAAAAAGGAAAATGTTGTCATTGATGATACGGTGATTAATTGGAAAACTAATGATGCTCCTGTGACAACTATGGGTGGTCGTCACCGTTAAAGTGGGCGAGGGGATATGACTTGAAATCATTGCAAAAAGGCCATAATCATAAATATATATTAAATTTGCATGCACCTAATCAATAACAGAAATGATAATGATGACAGAATCCGGTTGGAAAAGAGAGTGTGTACGAAATCCCATTACTATCCATAATAATCCATTCATGAATATTAGTATAGGGTACGATTTAGTAAATCCGCGAAAGCCTTCACCTTCCATCAACCTCCTCAACTGAAACCTTGCATTCTCATTGTAAACTCATCGATTGGGATAAGCAGAGGCACCGAGTAGCAGCTACTTCAGAGACACAGTGATGTTATAACATGACTTAACAACAAAGAAGTGAATTCAGAAAATTAGTGATATTACAGTGTGCCCAAACATTGAGAAGCTAATTTAGAAACAAACCGCAGAGATGGGTGGAGCAGTGGTCAGGCATGAGCTAGATTCCATGGATGCCCTGTAGAGTTTCCCAAAAGCTTACCATATATCCAGATATGCTAGATGGGTTGATTTTTTCCAGAATCTTGAAGGCTAAGACGGGGCAGTGGAAATTAAATTTTCTCAGAACTTGAATAATAATAAAACCTGAGTAAGGGGCATGCAAGTGGAGGTGACTAAAGAGGTAATTTCCTGGGTAACTTCATTACCAGTAGAGGGGCAAAGGTGGTTTAACAGAAAAATTAATGACCCCTCCTTGAAAGAAGATTTGCTAGTAGGGGAAGAAAAACTGGAGAATAAAGGAAGAGGAATTGACAAATTGTCACTTCCTCATCCTTCGGAAGACGTTTCCCTGGGCTTGATCAAATATATCACTTGTGAGGGAAGATCCATGATAGTGTTAAACTATCACTTTCCCCTGCTTAATCACCTTCGACACCAGCAAAGAATCAATCTTCCATTCTATTTTCTAGGTAACATCAAGCATATGGCAGCAACAGTGAAAACAACACCACACCTGGAGGAATGTGTGACTCATCATGCACTCATTAAGCTAATCGTGATGGATTCCCTAGGCCAGCAAGGTAAAACTTGGGAAGAATTCAAGAGAAAAAGGCCAAGGACAAGCCGGGGGAAACATACCATGACTTCAAGAGGAAGTAAGGCAGAGGTGGAGCTCCAGACTCGGCTTGCTGGAGTTAAGATTGGGAAGAAGCCTATTGATCAACCAATTGGGGACAAAAGACCAAAACAAAGAGTAAAGTTCAACATACCTAGAGAACCTTTTCCTACAGCCGAGAAGCAGATGGAAGCAGAATTTTTAGAAGAAGGAAGGCAAACTTTCTCATCAGGTAAGGACGAAACCAATGCCTTGTTTTTAGAAATTAAAAATCTAAGAAAGAAAAACAAGGAATTGAAGTGGAAATTATCTGAGGGGAAGGAAATCCCTGTGTATTTATGCATGACATGTTTTCAAGACTTAACAGCAGTGGGATATAAGGCCCGTAGAGGAAATATCAGCCCAATGGAAACTGAAATAGAATAGGAGGAGGCTGTTACACAAGAACCTACTGATGATACTGTTGTTACATAAGAACCAATAGTTAAAGCAGAGCCTCCAGTAATAATCAACCTAGGAGATGACCCACAACAACCTATGGATTCCACTGCTATTGTAGAAGAAACAAAATGGACACAAAGGCAACTCTAGGTAAAAAAAAAAGGGCTGACACACAAGAACCCACCAAAGAGGCTGTTGTTACACAAGAACCAGCAGCATAGGTGGAACAACCCCATTAAGTAGAGACTGGTACACCCATTTTTTATGAAGTTATTAAATGTAGGAGAATGCTGAGTCCCATCTGGGGATGGATTTCTGAGAAACTCCTGTTAATTTCTGAGTTGCAAAAGTGGAAACAAGAGGTAATCTCCCTTTGGGATGGGATGATTTCACTAAAGGAACATCAAAGAGAAACATCCACTTCACATGAAATATGGATAGAAGAAGAGTTTAAGAAAGGGTGGGAGAATCACAAGAAGAAGGAAGCTCTAAAGAAACAAGAAGAACAAGTATTGTTGTTACAGGAGAAGATTAGAGACCTCGCCATAGATAAGCAGAAACTTCATGACCTCACCCTTAACATGCTTGGTTCTAGGCGGCCTTCTCCATCCTATCCTATATTTCCATAGGAACGTTAATTATTCTTTCAATTGAAATCCATTATGGAGGAAAGACCTTATTTATGTTCTTCCACTCGTACATTTCTGGATGTTTTTCGTGCCTCCGATTTTGATGAGAAAAGTTTACGGTGCGAATTATTCTTACACAACATTATTTGTGAACATGTGAGTATGAAGATTTTTGTGATAGTATTCTCTTATATGGGAGATCTTCAATTAAGTGATTTTGTGTCCTTTATGAAGAATCAGATTGAATTCCATCTGGCCATTAAATCTATGGAGAATAATGAATAGAAGACAACATTGTGGGTTCTGGTAGAACCAGGGCAGGCTCTCTAGTTAAGATGAGAATTTAGGAGAATGCTGAGTACCCCTAGGATTGAAGAACCAGCCGCCACTTATAGAAGAAGAATTGTGAACTTTTACCTCAATCAGTTCTAAATGATGAAGAGCTAAGCTTTGACAGGGCACTGAAAACGAACGGAAGCGAGCAGTGATGAGCTATTGAAGGGGGATCCATTCTCATTCCAGAATTTCTTGGTGGCTGTTACAAATGTATCAGCCTACGCACAGATTATACACTCCCTTGGTTCTTTGTGGCTGGGATTGAAGTTCAAGTTTCCTTTCATCTGGTTGACCATTGAGGATTACCAGCTCAATTACGAATTGAGTAATTATGAGTCAGAATCTTGGGTATGGCAGTTGATGGTCAATCAGAGATACAGATCTGTAGACGAAGACACAACAAGTTCTTATGATATTAGTGACCTACATAGAATATATTCCCATGAGAGATGAGTTTGCATGAGGACATGCAAGTATTGCAGTTGGGGGTAGATGTTAGGTGCTAGTTTTGTTACACTCTACTATTACAGACGCATTGGCAAACTGCTGATATAGTTGTACCGTTGACTGATCTCATCAATATTTGTTTTTGATATATCCTCTGGCCCTTGCACTATAGTTCTGATTCCATTACGATAGTTGGAGTTGTTTAGCATTGTATTTTTCGGATAATACCCTAAGGGCAGTTTCGATTGTAATGTTTTATTTTATAATTAGAACTTTATTAGGAAGTGGTTATAACTATATGTGTTCTATTTCGATCAGCATGAGAATCATAAGATTCTCATGACTAATCTATCCCTAGATTTTCCGATGTAACCACTATATAGTTCTCGGCCCTAGAGGTCGAGAGGTTAGCAGAGAATAGCATTGTTTTGGCTCTATAATTGTATTCAGATTAATACAAATTATCGTGTTATTTATGTTACATATGTGATTCTATTTAGTTTTTGTTAAAGTTCCTTCTCTGCCTACACCCTGTTAGGGAGGAAGGGCCCTCCTTCTTAACAGGGATTGCAGTGATTAAAGTAGTTGTGTGTATGTAATTATATTTCAGTTTATGTATCAATAGAGTGATGTTTTTTCTCTTCAACTGAGAATATATCGTCTTTGATTTGAAAAATTTATATGTTGTTACACATATGATGATAGAGACACCAGCTGGGTACTTATTGTGTGGCGAGATAGACAGATCGATTGAAGTATGATTTCAATCTTGTAGATCCTTTTGTTTCTACATGACTGAATTATTTCCAGCGTTTACTTCAGCAACGATTTATTTTCTCTGAAATTACTTCTGGTTGGTGTATCGACACAGATAGTGCAACTGTCATTGGAATAAACAGATGTCCCTGGATTGATAATTAAATGTGTGTTGTTCAGTCATTTAATAAGTGATTTATATAGTCCAACAATATCGGTATTCCGTACCAAGCGAGGAGATTTCGAGGAAATACATTTCCTCCTGAATGTATATCTACAGACAACTTCAATAATTTATCACCAAATGTTTCTCCGAATCTTTGATACCCAACTTTGTGCACAAGGTATGGAACATATTCGTTAGCTCATGCACATCTTGATCCCTTTGTTGCTGCAACGTGATCCATTGTATGTACTTGTCATAGATCCCCATGGGATAGTATTGTTCTTTGATGGCATCTCAGAAAGAATTCCAAGTGGGTACGACTGAGAACTAATAGGGTTTTGTCTCATATTTTTTCTCACAATAGGTTTCACACCAGTCCTTGACATGGGGGGTAGCTTTGAGGAGTGAAACAATAGTTTTCTCCTGGTCTGAAAAGTCATGAACCAAGAAATATCATTCTAATAGATTCAACCATCTATCTACGTCATTTGCATCTATTTGACCCTCAAATATGGGAATGTAAAAGTTTACTTCTACATTAAAGGGAGTCGCGCCTCGAGAGTGGTTGTTGGATGTAGATGCACCGCAGGTGGGTAGTCGTTGAGGGATCCAGGGAAAGTTATCCATCATTGCGTTCCTTTGTTTTTAGAGGGCCTCCTCGAGTAATATTTTATTAGGACCTCCTATTCCCTCATCATTCTTTTCGTCCCCCATTGGCGACCATTGGGGTTTGTGAGGTTGATCTTGCAAAGGTTCAACCAGATGGAGCCCTAACTCCTTATACCCTGACCTCATTGGGGACATGCAAAGAAGGATCAAGAAAAAGTAGACCGCTCTGATACCATTGATCCGAATTTATGCAAGAAAAAAATACAGTACACATATAACCATAAATATAAAGATGCAATGGAAATAACACTTCATTTCCTTAATATCAAAGAACTGAAATTTTCTTACAGAAGGAATGGAAATAAACTGGCTAGGGTGCTGGTAGCTTATCTATGAGAACAGATGTTGTGGCTACATGCCTTTGAACTATGTTCCAATGAGGTTCGAGGATATATTTGTCATAGAGAAATAATGGAAAACCCTTAACATCCAAAAAACTAACCATAGGAGATAAAGCGCCAAAACTATGGGGCATGTTTGGGTAAATTGGTGTTTCAACTTCTCGAGGTCGTAACTTTGTCATACTATCTCCATTTTACACACATAATACATCATTAGAAATATATATTAGAGGAGTAAAACTTCTCACCACAAATATCAATTTCAAAATGGAATCATATTTTCGGAGGTGCGATTCCAAAAAAAAAGTCATTTAGGGCCTCAAAATGGCTCCAGAAGTTTAGGACCCGAGAAACTGCTAAAAATAGTAAGTTGTGCCGAAACTAAAAAATGAAAGAGACAATGGCGGGGCCCCAAGTGGAATAGGTGGGTGGCCACCAATATCCACCTGGATCAAATAACTTTAGCAAAACCATTATAGGTAAAACATCAAACTTGCAGGCAATGAAGTGTGGCAAAGAAACGTAAATAATGCGATGGGTAAGGAAATTAACGCAGGGTGTCCATCTCGAGCACTTTGTTTGATATTTTGTGTGGATTTCACAAAAACAACTTCAGGCCTGAAACCTACTGCTTGTCCTTCCGATAACAAAAATTTACTAAAGCATGGGCTTCTGCCACTCCTTATTCGTGTCGGTGGTTGGGAGTTATTTCTAAGACTCCCCCTTAATAACAACTATCACCATCAATCATTCCAAAATAGTGTCTAAGATAAAAAAAAAAATCTTTTGTCCCAATGGCTTTGTAAGGATATTAGCAAACTGTTCCTCTGACCTGCAATGCTGCAAAACAATTTCACCATTGTTGAATAGTTCTCTTAGTAAATGGTACTTTGCATCAATATTGTTTGTTCTCATGTGGAAAACAAAATTATTTGATAATGCAATTGCTGATCTGTTATCACAATAAATTTTCGTTCCTTTGTATTTGTCATGGCATAAATCTCTCAGCATCCTTCTCATTCAAACAACTTGACATGTTGTTGTTGTTGCTACTACATATTTAGCTTCTACTGTTGATAGTGAAACTATTGGCTGTTTCTTGGAAGCCCATGAAATGGCTCCCGATACCAAATGAAATAAATACCGAGATTTTCTCTTTCTGTCATCTACACTTCCATCCCAATCACTGGCAGTGTAACCAATCAACTTAAAATTATCAGGTGAGGAGTATATAACACTATACTCCTTCGTTCCATTTACATACCTCAATATTCTCTTTCCTTCTTGCCAATGTGTCTCCATGGGTGTCTCCATGAATCTCGATATCAAACTTACTGAATACATTATATCAGGCCTAGTTGCAATCAAATACATTAGAGTTCCAACCATGCTCTTGAACAATGTCATATTAACATTCTTGCTGCAATCTTCCTTGCTCAACTTCTACCCCATGACAGTTGGAGTTGCTGCTTATTTTTTTTTCTTCATATTGAACCTCTTTAAAACTTCTGCAACATACTTTCGTTTGGAGATAAAGATGCCCTTTTCATTTTTCTTTACTTCTATGCCCAAAAAATATTTCAATAAACCGAAGTCAGTCATTTTAAATTCACTCTTCATGACTGCTTTAAAATCAACAATGAGAGAAACATCATTTCCTGTGAAAATCAAATCATCTACATATAAAACAACAATAAGAATTTTACCGTCATTTTTTTTTATATAGAGTGTGGGTTCACCATCACACTTTTCAAACCCATTGTCCACCAGGTAAGCATCAATCCTGTTGTACCATGCTCTTGGTGCTTGCTTCATCTCATAAAGATATTTCTTCAACTTACACACTTTGCGTTATTGGTCTTCAATTTCATAGATAGGAGGTTGTTCAACATACACCTCCTCTTTCAATATTCCATTCAAAAATTCTCACTTCACATCCATTTGATAAACTTTCCACCTTTGTTGTGTTATTATGGACAACAGTGTTCACATTGTCTACATCCTTTCAACTGGTGCAAAGTTTTCCTCATAGTCTCTTCCTTGTTGGTGCTTGTAGCCTTTGGCAACAAGTCTTGCTTTGTGCCTTTCTATCTTGCCTTCAATGTTTCTCTTGGACTTATAGACCCATTTCACTCCAATAACATATTTTCCTTGTCGAAGGTCCACTAACTCCCATGTGTCATTCTTTTCTATTGCTCCTATTTCTACATTCATTACTTCAATCCACTTCTCTTCTTTTACTACATCTTCAAAATGGATTGGATCATCAACATGATAAAATAAAGCAAATAAAGAATTCATACCAACATTACTATTTACTTCTACTTTCTCATAAATTTCATTTAAATTTATGAATCTTTTTCTTCTTGTATTTTCTGAAGATGTGCTTGGAGTTTCACTTGAACTCGAGAGAGTTTTTGATCCCTGTGTTGTGCTTGGAGAAGCAATTCCTTGCTTTTTCATTACTACTCTATTTCTTGCTTGCAGCATGCTCTGTTGAGCTTGTGTAGGTGTAGGAGGAGCCACCGTCGAGGAATTATTTTCTGCAGTCAATTCCTCTTTATCTTCATGCGAAATACATGTCCTCACATTCACTATCTTCTCTAAACTTCCATCCCAAGCTTCTTCTTCAATGAACTGAAGATATATGTTGATTATTACTTTTTTGGTTGATGGATTATAGAGCTTGTAGGCCTTGGATTCATCACCATATCCAAAAAATATACACTTCTCCCCCTTGCTGACCAACTTCTTCCTTAATTGATCTGGGATATGTACATATGCCACACATCCAAATACTCTCATGTGACCGAAAACTTGCTTTGTTCCACTCCATGATTTTTTTGGAACTCTGTTCATAACAACTTTAGTTGGACATCTATTTAAATTATAAGCTGCAGAATTGATAGCCTATGTTGAATACTCATTTGGAAAATTCTTTGACTTCAATATACTTCTTACCATGTCCATGATGGTCACGTTCTTTCTTTCTGCTACACCATTTTGATGAGGTGTACACCTTGTGGTAAACTGCTTGTGAATCCCATGCTCCCTATAGAAACATAGGAAGTCTTTGAAGATATATTATCCTCCTCTATCAGTTCTCAACACTTTTATGTAGTGTCCACTTTGCTTCTCAACAAGAGCTTTGTAGTTGTAAAACTATTAAAACACTTTAATTTTCTGCTTTACAAAATAAACCCATGTCTTTCTTGTGTAATCACCTATAAATGTCAAAACATAATGACTGCCAGCTAATGATGGTGTTTGCATTGGTCCACATAAATATGACTGGACAGTCTCTCAAGGGGCCTTTGCCCTTATACTCTTTCCATTGGAAATGATTCTCTGTGTTGTTTGCCTAAGATGTAGCCTTAACAGAGGTTGTATTGTTTCTCTATGAGTGTTAATCCCTTTACCATCCCTTTTCTGTGTGACAAATTCAAACCTCTGAAATTGAGATGTCCAAATCTCAAATTCCATAACCTGTTCTCATATTTAATTTCTTCTTGAAAGAATTCTTATGTGACTTCTGCTACGACACCTCCTTCCTTCAAATTTGTTCTGATCTTGAGAGGAAACATCCTATCGCTTGTCATATGCACGTTTGCAATGACCTCTCTACTTGGAGGTATATCCATGATTTTCCACCCATCATTCTTAAAAAACACATTGTAGCCCTTATTCACGAGCAGTACAATGATTATAAGGTTACATTTCAGGACAGACACATAATAGACATCTGGCACAAACTTCTTCTCTCCCTTCTTTGTTAGTATTTGTACTATTCCTTTCCTCACGATAAATACTTTACTATCAGCCCCTATTGTCACTTCATATTTCACACTCTCATCCAGGTTGGAAAACATTTCTATGTTTCCAGTCATATCGTTACTACAACCTGAATCTAAGAACCATACATCTTCTTTCTTTTCTTCTCCTACATTACAAGTTAAAATAACTTTAGCATGATTCTGATTTTCTATTGTGAAATTTACAGTAGGTTTATTACTCACGTCATTTTTCTTCTTTCGACATTCCTTGGCATAATGCCCATACTTTTTGCAATAATGACATTGGACTTGAGATTTATCATACCTATATCCTTGTGATTGATTTTGGCTTGAGCCTTCGCTTGGATTCTGATTGTTGCCCCTTCCACTTGTGCTTGCAGGGCTGCTTCTTCCACCTCTGTGTGGGCTTCATCCTCTTCCTCAGTAGTTTGATCTTCCTCGACCTCTACCTCGAACAAAAGACATTTTTGTCTTGAATGCATTCTCGAATTAGGAGTTCGTTGCCCTGTTCAGTCTATGCTCATGAGACATCAGTTATTCATGAAGCTCATCCATTGAAATTTGTGAGATATCCTTTGTCTCTTCTATGGCCACTACTATGGAATCAAATCTTGATGGTAGACTCCTTAACACTTTCTTCATTATTCTTATTTCCTCAAGTGTCTATCCATTAGAATTGATTTGGGTAACCAGCCCAATCACATGTGTAAAGAATTAGCATATGCTATCTGACTCTTTCATTCAGAGAGTTTCAAAATCTCTCCTCAGCATTCGAAGTTTTGTTGTCTTTATTTTTTCCATACCTTGGTAGGCTGTCTGGAGGGTATCCCATGCCTCCTTAGACTTTGTTGCTTCTGTAATCCTTGGGAAAATACTAACATGTACTTCTTGGAAAATAAAGAAGAGGGCTTTGGAGTCCTTCATATTTTCTTTCAACAAATCTCTTTGTGCTTGTGTCAAAGCATTAAGTGTTGTTACATCTGCTGGTTCTTGGAAACCATTATCCACCAGCTCCCAAATATCTTGTGAAACAAACACGGTCCTCATTATAAGGGCCCAATAATCATAATTATTACCATTGAAATATGGTACTTGTGGATTTTTCATGCTTGTTGCTGCTGCTACCATCTTGACTATGTAACAAAAAAAATCTTTCTCACTGTTGTAAAAGCTTTCTCATTGCTGGATACTTCAACTTCTACAAAAAATCTTATAACTTCTTGAGTAAAGAGAGCTCGTTCTTTCACGAAGAGCCTAGACCTGCTCTGATACCATGTTGGAAATATTGAATATAACAAAACACAGAGGGATGTGTTCCCCCAAAACACAGAGAATGCCGAAATGATGCAGAAATAATAATCAAACACACAAAAAAACAACTTTCAACACATGGGAGGAACCAATTTAAATTTTTTATTCCTTCACTCTCTAAAAAACAAAGTGAAATTACATATTTTTTAATACAAATAGCCGAAGCTTGAGCATTGAAAGAAATTCAATGTCGGAATGGGTGTTCAGTAGAAAAATCATCCTTCGATTCTAATTTTTCGTTTACACATGCAACAACGAACAAAACAATTTCAGAACACAAAAAATTTGACTTGAAATTTTACGCTTTCCAGCTCTGAAAACACATCGCATCTGACGCTCTATCCCAAATAGCATACTGGCGATATTAGCATTTAATTTTGTTCATATACGGGAAAAATTTAAAATTTGTGATATGCGATGTGACGTGGCACATCACATCGCATCCAAAAAAAAATAACCTACAGGCGCTTATCCGTTAAATTCTTGAGCTTTTGATGTGCACTTTGCGCTATCCTCCTGATCTTGAGATGTGCCCGCTTTGTGATCACATCGCAAAAAAAAAAAAAACTTGCGGGCGACTCATAAAGTTAAAAATTATAACTTGTGAAGTGCAGGATGGGGGCGCTAAAGTAGTGGTAAGCGTGCTAAACATTTGAGGTGGGTCCCACCAGATCTCATCGGTAGAGATTTAACATTCGATGAAGCATTAAGTGGTACACGCTAAATTTTTCAAAGTGCGGGTTGCGGGCACTTAAATTGTGGGGAGTGTTGTAAGGCAGAATGTGAAGGTTTATACGCGGTTGCAATGCGGTAAGGTAGGTGGGTGCTACCGATAGAGCATCGTCGGGGAAATAACTTTAGCGAAAGGCTTATGATTAAAACATAAAAGTTGCGAGCGGTGAAATGCAGGCAAGAAATGTAAGTAATGCTGTGGGTAAGGAAATTAACGCAGGGTGTACGGGTCAAGTACTTTGTTTGATATTTTGTGTGGATTTCACAAAAATGCCTTCAGGCCTGAAACCTACTACTTGTCCTTCCTGCAACAAAAATTTACTCCAGTGTGGATTGTTGCCACTCCTTATTCGTGGTGGTGGTTGGGAGTTATTACGAACATATTTCTAATATTTTTCCCCAATTATTCTTAGATTTAAATATTAAAAATGTTCATCCAGATTTTAAATAAATAAAAACTAGGCCTCGTATTATCCCAGTCCAACAAGTCAAAACAAGTTTCTATATATGATTAGATGCGTACTCCAATAGCGATGGTGTCCTTGTCTCACCTGAGAAATTATTCAAAATTTGACACTAACAAAACATTAAAATATGAGCTATCTACCCTTTACTCAAAGCACGTCATAAAAATATAGTTTTAAATAACTTCATCCAATCATAAAATCGAAAATCCGTTTCTCACCTATCCCATGTCTCCTTCAATCACGAATTATTCCTTGTCTCAGCCGAATAATTTCCAGTGAATTTCATACCTCACACGTGAACTTTCCTTGTAATATTCTACTCCAAAATCTTTGCATACATTTCCATCTCCGATCACCTCCTATATGCCTTCAAGTACATCTCCTAAAGCTGCACAAAGCTTTAATTTCTATGAGGATTGCATGGTGTTTGTGATATATGAATAAATCCCAAACACTAAATTATGCATTACTTTACAACTATAGGCTGGATTAGAATTTATTTTTCCACAATAATAATATATCTCTAGGCTACTTTACTTTGTTAACTAAATGGGCAATTGTGTTGTGCATTGGACATCCAAAATGGATTTCAGCGAAGCTCATGGAGAGTAGCCTCATGGAACATCGCATCACAATACAAACAACTAAATTTGTGGGTGCTATCCGTTTAAATTCCTGAGTTTGTGATATGCACATTGCGCTGCCCTCCTAAGCTTGACACGTGTCCCCTCTTGCGATTGCATCGCAAAAAACATAAAATAACTTGCAGGTGGTGGAAGTTAAACTTAAAATGTTTTGATTGTGATGTGTGGTAGCACTATCTCATTGCAACGCAAATAACATAGCTTGCGGGTAGTGAAAATTTAAAGTGTAAAAGTTGCGAAGTCCACGCTGCAGGCATCTTAAGAGGTAAAAACAAAAACTTTCAAATTGCGCACTGCGGGTGGTGGCAAAGGTAAAACTTATAATATGCGAAGTGCGGGTGGTGATGTAGAAAAATATGGTAAGTACGAAATCCAAAATACAAAGGAATAAGTGGAATAACAAAGGATTTTGGTGGTTTGAAAATCCAGTAAAGGTTGGTGGGTCCCGCCGATATCGCATCACTAGAAACTTAACAAAGGTGAAAGGCTTGAGAGTTAAAACGTAAAAGTTGTGAGCTATGCCTGTGGGAAAAAAAAGTATGTAATGCTGTGGGTAAGACTAAAACACAGAGTATGGACTCTGCTCTGGTTTGAACATTACGTGAAGGCACCTCTAGCTCTTGGATCTATGCTTCCCCTTCCTGTCAATCATCAATTTTTGAAGTGTGGGCTACTACCATTACTTTATTCATGATGGTGGTTGGGAGTTGTTTCCAACACATCCCCCTTAATCACAACTGCCGTCGTCGATCATTTCCAAACACTGTATGAGATAAAAAAAAGTCTTTTGTCCCAATGGTTTTGTGGGGATATCAGAAAATTGTTCCTTTGACTTGCAATGCTGCAAAACAGTCTCACCGCTATTAACTAGTTCTCTTATAAAATAATACTTTGCATCAATATGCTTTGTTATCTTGTGTAAAATAGAATTCTTTGACAATGGTATTGATGAATTGTTATCACAATAAATCGTGGTTCCTTTCTCTTGCTCATGACATAAATCTCTCAGCATCCTTCTCATCCAAATTGCTTGACAGGCTCTCGTTGTTCCTGCTACATATCCAACTTCTACTGTTGATAATGAAATTATTGGTTGCTTCTTATAAGCCCATGAAATGTCTCCCGATACCAAATGAAACACATACCTAGATGTCCTCTTTCTATCATCTATACCTCTAGCCCACTCGTTTTCAGTATAGCCAATCAACATAAAATTATTAGTTGAGGACTATAGAACACCATACTCCCTTGTTCCATTGACATACCTTTAAATTCTCTTAGCTATTTTCCAATGTGTCTCCTTTGGTGTTTCCATGAATCTGGATATTAAAATCACTGCATACATAATATCAGGGCTAGTTGCAGTCAAATACATTATACTGCCAACTATGCTCTTGCAGAATGTCAGATTGACATTCTTGCTGCAATCTTCTTTTCCTAACTTCAACCCCATGTCAGTTGGAGTTTTTGATGCTTTGTTGTTCTGCATATTAAACCTCTTTAAAACTTATGCAACTTATTTTTCTTGGGAAATAAAAATATCCTTTTCATTTTACTTTACTTCTATCCCCAAAAAGTATCTCAATAAACCCAAGTCAGTTATTTCAAATTCACTCTTCATGGCTATTTTAAAATTAACAATGAGAGAAACATCATTTCCTATAAAAATTAAATCATTTACATATGAAACAACAATAAGGATTTTACCGTCATTTTATTTTATGTAGAGTGTGTGTTAACTATCACACTTGTCAAACCCATTGTCTATCAGGTAAGCATCAATCCTGCTTTACCATGCTCTTGGTGCTTGCTTCAGCCCATAAAGAGCTTTCTTCAACTTACATACTTTGTGTTCTTCGCCTTCTATCTCATATCCAGGAGGTTTTTCAACATATACCTCCTCTTTCAACATTACATTCAAGAATCATAACTTTACATCCATTCGATAAACCTTCCACTTTTTTTGTGCTGCTATGGACAACATTGTCCGCATTGTCACCATCCTTGCAACTAGTGCAAATATTTCCTCATAATATCTTCCTTGCTGCTACTTCTAGCCTTTCACAACAACTCTTGCTTTGTGCCTTTCTATGTTGCCTTTAGTGTTGCTTTTGGTCTTATAGACCCATTTCAATCCAATGACTTCTTTTCATTGTGGGAGGTCCACTAACTCCCATGTGTCATTTATTTCTATTGCACTTATCTCTTCATTCATTCATTCAATCCACTTCTCTTCTTTTACAGCATCTACAAAATGGATTAGGTCATCAACATGAAAAAAGAATGCAAATAAATAATTCAGACCAACATTTTTATCATCTTCTTATTGCTCATAAATTTCACTTAAATTTTTGAATCTTGGTCTTCCTGTATTTTTCGAAGATGTGCTTGGAGTTTCACTTGAACTTGAGGGATTTGTTGATCGTTGTGGTGTGCTTGGAAAATCACTTCCTTGATTTCTCAAGGTTGTTCTATTCCTTGCTTGCGGTGTGGTTTTTGTGCTTGTGTGGGTGGTGGAGGAGCCACCGTGGAGGAATTATTTGCTGATGTCCATTCCTCTCACTCTTCGTGAGACATACATGTATTCGCATTCACTGTCTTCTCTAAACTTCCATCCCAAGATTCTTCTTCAATGAAATGAACATCTCTACTGATTATAACTTTCTTGGTTAATGGATTATAGAGTTTGTAGGCACTAAATTACTCACTGTATCCACCAAAGATACACTTTTTCCCCTTCCTGACCAACGTATTCCTTCATTTATCTGGGACATGTGCATATGCCACACGTCCAAATACTCTCATGTGAGTGACAAACTGATTTGTTCCACTCCATGCTTCTTTTGGGACTCTGTTCATAACATCTTTGGTTGGAAATCTATTCAAAATATAAGCTACACAATTGACAGCTTCTGTCCAATACTCATTTGGAAAATGCCTTGCCTTCAACATGCTTCTTACCATGTCCATGAAGGTTCTATTCTTTCTTTCTGCTTCACCATTTTTTTGCGGTGTATACCTTGTGGTGTACTGCTTGTGTATGCTTTGATACTGGAAAAAACGTAGGAAGTCTTTGGAGATACACTTTCCACCTCTTTCTATTCTCAACACTTTTACGTAGTGCCCACTTTACTTCTCAACAAGAGGTTTGAAGTGGTAGAACTGTTCAAACACTTCAATTTTTTGTTTTAAGAAATAGACCCATGTCTTTCTTGTGTAATCATATATGAATGTCAAAACACAATGACTTCTAGCTAATGATGGCATTTACATTGGTCCACACAAGTCTGAGTGGACAATCTCTAGTGTGCCTTTGCCCTTATACTCTTTCCTACTGGAAATCATTCTCTGTGTTGTTTGCCCAAGGTGTAGCCTTCACTTAGGCTGTCTGGCTTTTGTATGAGTGGTAATCCATTTACCATTCCTTTTCTATTCAACAAGTTCAAACCTCCAAAATTGAGATGTCCAAATCTCAAATGCCATAACTAGTTTTCATCTTTCACTTCTTCTTGAAAGATTTCTTATGTTACAGCTGCTACGTTGCCTCCTTCAATTCTATTATGATATTGAGAGGAAACATCTTATTTCTTGTCATGTGCACTTCTGCAATGACTCGTTTACTTGTAGTTATGTCCATTATTGTACACACATCATTTTTAAAAAACACATTGTAGCTCTTATTCACAAGTTTTCCAATGCTTAGAAGGTCACATTTTAGGCCAAGTACATAATAGACACGTGGCAAAAACTTCTTCTCTCCTTTCTTTGTCAGTCTTCTTAGTCTTACTTTCCCCATGACAAAGACTTTCCTATCGTCCCTGTTGTCACTTCAGATTTTATACTCTCATTAAGATTGGAAAATATTGCTATGTTTCCAGTCATATGGTTACTACAACCTGAATCTAAGAACCATACATCTTCTTGTTTTTCTTGTGCTACATTACAAGTTAAAAACACATTTCCTTGGTTCTGGTTTTCTCTTGTAAAATTTTCATTTGGTTTATTACACACATCATTTTTCTTATTTCTATGTTCATTGGCATAATGCCCATACTTCTTGCAATAATGACATTGGACTTGGTATTTATCATACCTCTCTCCTTGTGCTTGATTTTGGCTTGAGCCTTCGCTTGAGTTCTAGTTGTTGCCCCTTCCACTTGTGCTTGCAGGGCTGCTTCTTCCACCTCTGTGTGGGCTTCTTCCTCTTCCTCAGTAGTTTGATCTTCCTCAAACTCTACCTCGCTCAAAAGACATTTGTGACTTGAATGCGCTCCAATGAGAAGTTCATTCCTCTGTTCAGTCAATGCTCATGAGACATCAGTGATGCACAAAGCTCATCCACTGAAAATAGTCAGAGATCCTTTGTCTCTTCTATGGCCACTACTATGGCATCAAATCTTGATGGTAGACTTCTTAACACTTTCTCTACTATTCTCCTCTCCTCAAGTGTTTCTCCATGAGACCCTATTTGGGTAACCAATCCAATCACATGTGTGAAGAACGAGTCTATGCTATCAGACTCTTTCATATAGAGAGTTTCAACTCCTCGGCATTTGAATTTTTGTTGTCTTCACCTTCTCCATGCCTTGATAGGTTTTCATGAGGATATCCCATGCGTATTTAGGATTTTTCGCTGCTATATCACTTGGGAAAATACTCTCATGTACTGCATGGAAGATATAGAAGAGGGCTTTGGAGTCTTTCTCCCTATTATCTTTCAACAAGAATCTTTCTTCTTATGTCAAAGCATTAAGCATTGCTACATCTGCTGGTTTTGGAAAACCATTTTCCACCTGCTCCCAAATATCTTGTGAAGAAAACAGGGCCCTCACTTTAATAACCCAATAATCATAATTGTTTCCATTGAACTATGGTAGTTGTGGATTTTTTAGGCTCATGCCTACTGCTGCAATTCTAAATGTGTAAAAAAACATCCTTTTTGGCTATATAAAACATAAACCTTCTCACTACTGGAGAAATCCACTTCTCAAACAATCAACCATTCAGTTTCTTTAGTAAAAAGAGCTTGTTCTTTTACTGAGAGCCTAGACGCGGTCTGATCCCATGTTGGAAATATTGAATAAACAATACACCGAGGAAATGTATTACCCCACAACACAGAGAATGCAAGTAAACATGGAAATAAACAGTCAAAGAGAGACAACGTATTACACAGGAGCTGAACGAAATTCAGTTTTCTATTCAACTCAAAAAACATATGGAAATTACATAGTTTTTATAAAAAATTGCCGAAGCCCGAGCATTGAAAGCAATTCAATGCAAATCGGACGTTCAATAGCCAAAATCGTCCTCCGCTTTGTTTCTGTTGTTTACACAAAAAACAACGTACAAATGCGTTCAAAACACAATAGAGTGGAGTTGAAATATTATATGTTTCGGCTCTGAGACCACATCGCATCCGGTGCTCTATCACAAATCGTATATCGGCGATTTTTAGATTTAACATATACGCGATATGGGAAAGACTTAAAAATTGCGATGTGCGATGTGACGTGGCACATCACATCGCAATATAAACAACTTAACTTATCAGTGCTATCCTTTTAAATTCCCGAGTCTGCGATGTGCACTTTGCACTACCCTCCTGAGCTTGAAACGTGCCCCCTCTTGCGATCGCTTCACAAAAAACATAAAATAACTTACGGGCAGCAGAAGGTAAACTTAAAATGTTGTGATTGTGATGTGCGGTAGCACTATTGCATCGCAACGAAAATAACATAGCTTGCGGGCGGCGGAAAAGTAAAGTGTAAAACTTGCGAAGTGCACGCTGTGAGCGGCTTAAGAGGTAAAAACAAGAACTTCTGAAGTGCGCACTGCGGGCGGCGGAAAAGGTAAACCTTATAATTTTCAAAGTGCGTGTGGCGATGTGGAAAACTATGGTAAGTGCAAAATGCAAAATACAAAGGAATAATCAGAATAACAAAAGATTGCGGTGGTTTGCAATGGTAGGTCCCACCGATATCACATCGGCGGAAACATAACATTGACAAAAGGATTGAGAGTTAAGACGTAAAAATTGTAGGTTGCACCTGCGGGCAAAAAAAGTAAGTAATGCGGTGGGTAAGACTTAAACGTAGAGTCCATACTCTGCTCTGGTTTTTCTAGACATTGCGTTGAAACACCCGGGCTCTTGGATCTGTGCTTGTCCTTCCTGTCAATCAATAATTTATGAAGTGTAGGCTGCTTCCATTCCTTTATTCATGGCGGTGGCTGGGAGTTATTTCCAACACAAGCTTGTTATTAGAAAATAAGAATTGATAAAATTGGTGGGTAATGGTTTGTCTAACCAGAAGGTCATGGGGGATCTGTTAGTGAAGTTTCAAGCTAAATTAACTGATCAGAGTAACTCTGTATATAATCCATATGAAGAAAATTGTCACGAAAGTTGCAAACCGTCGTTGGAGAGCATCCCTGAAGACACCGCTAATTGTTAACTTTCCTCGAGATTGATCTGCTAATTTGGAATGATCTGCCAAGACACTGTTGATGTTCATACGTTTTCTCTGTGTTTCCGAGCATAGGTTTTCTGTGTTTCAGAGATCTAATTTTTAGTGGTACTATATGCATCATATGATAACCCTAGATATGGCTATCATGCAAATTTACCAAAAGAAAATATATAGAGAAACTATATAGATATTTCGGTGTTGAGAAAGCCCAGGGGAAAGTTGTGCTACTAGCATCTGTACTTTTTCCCTTCGAGATGCACGTTTTTAATGCAAAATACAATAGTGATATTAGTGGAGATAATTTGGGATTTGTGAATCTTGTTTCCTGAAGCTACTGTAATGATAGTTTCGTATTTTTATCTTCTACTTTTTCTCTGGAATTCTTAGATGCGACCAACGTTTTCGTTAGAGTTACGTAAAAAGAAGTATAAATCCAACAAATCCATCGACTGCGCACATCAATATCATATCATAACATCACACCCATAAATCACCCATCATGTCGAAGGTCATTACTGGGTGTTATTAGATTTTGATTTTGCCTAAAGCGTTTTGGGCTGCGACCGACAATAATCTGTCTCCTCGAAATGTTGATATTCAATGTTCCTGGAGATAATTTTTGAATTGTGAATCTTGCATAATAAAGTTGTTGTCATGTGAGGGCCTTCTCTTTATCTTAAATGCAAGCAACACTTTCGTTAGAGTTGGTTAAACTGATGATTTTTATAACTCCGCTTGGATGTTTGACTCGGTGTTAGTTGCACTTTGTTACCTTACCAGGTTATAATGATTCCATGGAATACACGGTGCAAGAATGCAGTGAATTTAACAAATCCATTAAACAAAAAAATATGGCTGACCAGGTGCACTATTAGATATTGCAATTTCATCAACAGATCGGTGTTATTTAAAAAGTTTAAAAATAAAATTAATTGTTAAAGTTAATTATGTTAAATTAGTTATATTTTCTATTTTATTTTAAAATATACATATATATATATATATATTGAATGAATATATCTTTGAAGATAATGAATTTATGGATTAATTATCTTACTGTCTTGTTGCTCCGGCTTAATGGCTTAATGTGTCATAAGATTAAGTATCTTCTAAGATGGATGAGCGGGATTGGATGATGATTAAGATTTTAGTATGAGAACAACAACTTTTTCAAAAGAAAACCCACATTTCAATGATCTACTCACTATTTGTTGAAGAGAGTTTCCATTTTTCCAAACCCCAGCTACCCCATCTAGGTTTTCATTGCCATAAGTTATTAATTTGGGTGAATTTTAATTTTGAACATTTTTTTTTTTTTAAGGATACATAGAAAGAAAATTGTTATAATTTGACATAACTTTCATTTAAAAGTATTCATAGAATATTTACTTAAATAACTGGTTTAGTTATGCAATGGAAAAAATAATTTGTGTGATGACTAATTTGTTTGAAATTATAATTTTTCTTTTTAAATAAATATATTTTGTAAAGATAAAAAAAGAAAAAAATCGTCAATTAAAAAGAAAAAAAAAATTTAAGAAAAAGAAAAAGATAAATGTTTATTTAAATGAATAAATGTACTGGAATTATTCGCAGTAAGTATATTTGGTACAATTAGATGGTGAAATTGACAAAGAGAGAATTTAATGGCATGTAATGGTACTTAAAGAATGTCACAAGGCTCAATTTTTAGGTCAATCAAAATGAAGAATTACCTCAAGAATTACCTTCATTCTCAATAATGTTGGGAAATTGTAGTATGTTGGTTTGTAGAATCAATTCATTAAACCTTAGAGAAAATCAGAAATGCATAGAGAAAAGTTACTACTAAAAATAAAAAGAAAGATTAGAAAGTGTTTTGGATTATCCAACAAATAATCATTATTCGATTTTTCCTAAGGTTGCTTCATGTTAAGTAGGGATGGGAAGCTCTAATGAAAACCTATCAACGCACTAACAAAGCAAAAAATTCCAGATCACAGACACACCCTTAAATACTTTTGAATCCCTCTATATGAAAATATGATACTGTGCACATGATTTTATGACACACTTGAAGGACATTATTAATCATCTTCTAGCACAAGGAGAAGACATTTCAAATCAAAATTTTGGTGAAAAAGTACTCAAAAGTATTTGAAAAAAAATGATATGGATGTATTACTTAAATAAGAGTCCAAAGTTATATGGAAATTATTTCTAGAAAATGTATAGGTTTATTATTGAAACCCAAGGTAAGAATCAAAAAAATCTATGATACTTTGGAAAGTGTATTTCAGTCTTAATCCATCATTAGAAAAGGAAGAGCTCAATGAAATAGAATCAAAGGAAAAGGAGGAAGAGGTCATACAATTTTCTTGAAAACCACATAGAAAGAGTGTATACTACAATAGGGTAAACAAGGCTGAAAAATAAAAAACAAAATGCTATTACTAAAAGAAGTTTGATCATTATGAAAGTGAATGCAAGAAAAAGAAAGAATATATGAACTGATATACAACAAATTTGAAGATATGAATTGACATAGAGTCAATGTGGCAAACATTGATGAATGTGCATTTGAATCCATGTTCCTTTCAGGTCTAGCAACTAAATGATGAACAATCATGATATTTGGTTGATAGATAGTGGTTGCAACAATCACATGATAGGTAACTAAGTAATGTTTTCAGTTTTAGACAATTCATTTAAAACTAAAGTAAAATTGGGAGTTGATTATCTAGTAAATGATCAAAGGAAACTAATAGCCTTTGATTTGATCACGGAAGATGGAAATAAAATTCCAAATTTTTATTACACACTTGGTTTGAAATATATAATATGAGAAGTGTTGATACTGAAACCAAAGTAGTTGTCAATTCATATTTAAATGTCCCACATATACCATTCCATATAAGCAAAGCAATAGAGGAATCAACACTAAAAATGCAAATGACCAAAAATTGAATTTTTTCGTTAGTGATGAGGAACCTTAACAAGTCATAGTCATATGTATAGAATAGTTGAAGGTTAGCTTTGTCCAGCTTATGGCATCTAAAATATATGGTATTTTTCTTTCCAAAGTCTTAGTCTTTTACAAAATAATTTTATAGTCAAAGGTTTCCTTATGATAATTTTTCGTGACAACTCTTGTGAGAATTGCATTCTGTCTAAAGACCATAAGGATAATTTTCTAGTACATGCTTTGTATAGAGCCAAATAACCACTTGAAATAGTACACAAAAATATCTATGGTTTTATGAAAATATAGTTAGTAAGAGTTAGTCCTTACTTCTTAATATTTATTCATATTTTTTTTCTAGGAAGATTGTTACATTTTTTCAAAAAAAGGAAAAAAACTTTTTTGAAATTAAAAGGATTGAAAGCCATGGATGAGAAATAGACTCGGAAGTGTTTCGAGCTTAGCTTAGTGCAAGTTATGAAAATTTATATATGATAATTTTCGTTTTGAAATTATTAGTCCTTTACATAATAATTATATGGTCAAAGGTCTCCCAATGACAAATTTTTAAGATAACTCTTGTGAGAATTGCATCCTAGCTAAAGACCATAAGGATACTTTTATTTTAGGTGCTTTGTATAGTGGAAAAGAACCACTTAATCTAGTATATAAAAATATCTATGTTACCATGCAAAAATAGTTAGTATGAGGTACTTTTTACTTAACATTTATTCATTATTTTTTTAAGGAATAATGGTCCATTTTTTCATATATATATATATATATATATATAATTTGAATCCATGGAAGAAAAATAGAGTGGCAAGTACAATACGATACTCAAATTAGATGGAGCTTCATATATAGATTTTAGTGGATATTAAATTGGATATTTTGTTACAATTGATCTATTAAAATAAACCGAAAGCATACACTAAGAAGGGTTAGTTCCTTTAGATTTTTTATTTGTTATTTCTAAATTGTTGTTTATGTATGCAAAAGATAGAATATGGAAAAATAGAGAATAAGTGATATAAAAAGACACACCAATCATAATGAAAACTAAGGTTTTCTTTGGGAAATAATTTTTGGAGAAAGTTTACCAAGAATGTGAAGTGGCTTTGATCTCTTTTGTCTATAACGGAAATGGTGCACATACAAAGGAGAAGGAAATATCTATAGAGCTACATGATACTTACAGCTAGTGGGTTGCTACAGATTACAAACCTCCTTTTTTCTACTATCTCTCTATATACTCTTAGATATTCTTCTCTATTATACAACAAAAAATAATTTGATACAAAGGAACCCATTTTCCTCTTAGTGGCTTGGTTATAACACATCCTAATAACCAACTAGGTGTTAACTTTCACTCATTTAACTATTATCTAGAGTTACAAATTTTAGAATTATATAATATTCTTAATAGTCTCCACAAGCCTATCTCATTTTCCATTAGTAATAGGGCTAACATGGAATCTTCTAAAATAATGGTAGAAAAAATAGCAAGGCTAAATTTTGAGAGGCATAACTTTTGCATACATACTCCTTTTTATGTATTTCTTACTTTGTTGGAAAGTTATATGTGTATAGGATAAATCTATGTGGCCTAGTGGACGTGAGAGTTTTAGGACCCCAAAATATTCATTTAATTCCTCATACATTCCCTGGAATTTTTCAAACCGCAATTTTCCAAACAGAGACCTACCGGTAAAAATGGATTAGCAAGCTTATTCCTCAGTTTTTTTCCACTTCGATGGCATGAATATGAATAGAAAATAATATAATGATCTACTATAGATCATACATCCCCATTATTAGAGCCTTTTGGCCCCCAAAATATTTTTCTATAAGAGGTTAGGAAGAATTTCCTCTACCTTCTCCATAGAGTACTATTTAGCTTCATTTAGAAGCTGTCTCATCAACCATATCTAACAAAGGTCATGTTTCCCATTTATTTTTATTCTATGCTTCATCCATTACTAAATCCTCTATGGAAGGAAGGACCTACTCATCTTCTTGATCTAAGACTGAATGATACAGATTTACACAGGAACGCAATAAAAGACAGAAATAGACAAAAACACAACGATGCAGTGGAAATAATACTTCATTTCATTAATATCAAATAACATAGATATGCTTAGAGACATAATGGAGATAAACTAGCTAAAGCGTTGGTAGTTTGTCTCTAAGAATAAATGTGGCGGCTACAGGCCTATGAACTGTGTTATAATGAGCCTCGAAGGCCTATTTATTGTTTATATACAATATAAAAACATAAAAATCCCAAAACCTAACCGTAGGGGATGAAGTGCCAAAATTGTGGGCCCCGTTTGAGTAAATTGGTACATAAGTCTTTCCCGGGACATAAATTAGATCTCTACATGACACACTCAATACCTCGTTAGAAATATATATTTGAGGACTACAAATTTTGAATGAGTAACATTGGTAAATCAACACATGTTGCTCTAGGTTTTCCCAAAAAACGTCATTTAGGGCCTCAAAACGGCTCCAAAAGTTCAAGACCCAAAAAACTGCTAAAAATAGTAATTTGTGCTGAAACTGAAAAACTGAAAGAATCGACGGTGGGGGTTCAAATGGAATAAATGGGTGGCCACCAATATCAAACTGGATGATTCCTCCCTCCTTAGGAAGCAGTGGTCTTCATTGCATTAAGTTCCTCCATGATAGGCGAATTATATTGAACTTGGTATTTTATTTGTCGAGAATGTCATGGAACTGTTGGCGTACATGTTGGATGCATTCAATAAATTTGGTTTTCTCAGACATCACATGTGCGGATTATTTCTGTGTAGTCACATGAGGTATGACAACATGAGGCGGCGGTGCGCTGAGGGTCAGATCAGTGGAGTGCTTGTCCTGACAGTGTAGAGGAACCTTTGTGGGTGAGGAGAAAACGTCCTTGTATTCCTCCATGACTTTGTCCATATTCTGCAGCCATGCAGGGTAGCCCTGTTTCGAGGCTATGGCCCAATATTATTCTTTGCCTGTGAGTGAGTTGTAATGAAAATAGATTCCCTAGTTTGGGAAACAAGATTACTACGTTGTTTTGCAATAGTCAAAGAGAAGGCAAGATGCGGTACTACCTCCGATATCCTGTAAAATTTATTTCCAAAAGTAATAACAACAGAATTACACCTAGACTCATACACACGATGTTGCCTCCACAAGTATTTTTGGCCCAATAATACATCAGCTACATCAAGAGGATCAAAATCACACAATACCTCATCCACGAATGGCTTGATGTTGTAGGGAAGGCATCACTGCTGGAAAACACAAATATCTCTCCTTGGGTGAAGAAACCCAATTATATACAACTGCGGGTGTGATATGGTCTGTAGGTCAAGCCGCTTCATTACCTCTGTTGAGATGAGGTTCTTTTGGCTTCCGCTATCAACAAGAAATTGGAGTGGAGAACCCTTCACCCACATCTACGAATGGAAGAGGCGCTGCCCTACTTTGGATCTTCTGGATCCTCCCTCTGGAGCTTGGTGGTGCCAGCAATGGAACTAGGGTCCGCATCAATGATATTCTTCAATTCGGCCACCAGCAACTATTTAGCCCAAAATTCATTTGTGTTATGGGTGGGGTTGTTATGAAATTCACACCACTTCCCTGAGTCCTTCTTTAGAGTTTTGGTGGTTTTCTGAGTCCCCCACTATGGCTCTACCTGCTATTCTATGGTTTGGGGGTGCCTTTCCCTAACTTCAGATTCGCAGACCCAAAGTCTCGCTTCTTCTGCTTAAATTTTTTCTCGATCTTTGCGGCATAGCGATATTCTATGTTAAGTGAGGTAATGCCGAGGAACTCCATTTCCTCATTAAAATGTATTTTTAGAGAGTTGTGGTACTTGAGCACCAAATTTCTCTCTGAATCTTTAATACCAAACTTTGTGGGCAGGGTATGGAACAAATTAGTCATTTCGTGCAAATGTTGATCCCTTTATTGCCATAGCATGGCCCATTGGATGTACTTATCCTTATAGCTCCCCATGGGGTAATATTGTTCCTTGATGTCATGTCATAATGAATTCTAGGTGGGTGAAACTAAGAACCGAGAGGGTTCCCTCAAATCATTTTTCTCAAAGTAGGTTTCCCACCAGTCTTTTACATGGGGGACGGTGGCTTTGAGGAGTGAAAAAATTATCTTTTCTCAGTCGGAGAAATCATGGACCGAGAAATGACCTTCTAACAAATTCAACCATATATCTATGGCATCCAGATCTATTTGGGCTTAAAATACGTGAATTTCAAAGTTTACATGTACATTGAAGGGGGTAGCACCTCTAGAGTGGTTGTTCAATGCAGATGCGTTGTAGGCGGGTAGCCGTTGAAGGATCTGAGAAAACTTATCCATCGGCGTGTTCCTTTCTTTCTCAAGTGCCTCGTCGAGCAATATTTTGATAGGATATCTTTCTCCCTCATTTTTATTTTCATCCACCATGGGAGGTTGTCAAGGTTTGTGAGGCTGATCTTGCAAGGGTTAAACTAGATCGAGCCCTAACTCCTTATACCCTAACCTCGTTTGGGGCATGCAAAGAAAAATAGAGAAATATTACACCGTTCTAATACCACTAATTTAGATTTATGCAGGAACACAATCAAATATAGAAATATACATAAATGCAGAGATGCAGCGGAACTAATCCTTCATTTCATTAATATCAAATAACAAAAATATGCATACAGACGTAATGGAAATAAACTAGCTAGGGCACCAGTAGGTTATCTTTGAGAAGAGATGTGGTGGCTATAGGAATTTGAACTGTGTTATAATGAGGCTTGAAGGCCTATTTATTGTTGTGAAACAATAGAAAATCCTAAAAACCTAAAAACCTAACAGTAGGAGATGGAGCACCAAAAATGTGCACCCCGTTTGGGTAAATTGGTACATCAATCTTCCCAAGGACGTAACTTTAGCATATGATCTCTATTTGGTGCGCTCAATAGCTCTTTAGAAATATATATTCGCTGAATACAACATTTGAGTGATAAACGTCAATCAATGGACATAGGATGATCCTGTTTTTCCCCAAAAACATCATTTAGTGCCTCAAAACAGCTCTGGAAGCTCGGGACCTAAAAACAACTAAAAATAATAAGTTCTGCTGAAACTGAAAACCTAAAAGAACTGATGTTTAGGGTTCAAATGGTATAGGTGGATGGCCACCAATATCCACCTGGATCATTCCTCCCTCCTTAGGAAGAAATGGTCCCCATTGCGTTAAGTTCCTCCATGAGAGGTAAATTGTGCTGAATTTGGTATTGGATTTGTCCAGGATGTCGTGGACCTGTTGGAAGAAGTGTTGGATGTGTTCAATAAATTTGGTTGCCTCAAATAGTACATGTGTTGATTATATCTATGTAGTCACATGAGGTATGGCAACATGAGGCGGCAGTGCGTTGGGGGTCAGATCATTGGAGTGTTTGTCCTGACAGTATAGAGAAAGCTCTGTGGGTGAGGAGAAAATGTCCCCGTATCCCTCCACGACTTCTTCCATCTACTCTAGCCGTATAGGGGTTCCCTGTTTCAAGGCTGTGGCCACAATATTCTTCTTTTCCTATGAGTGAGTTGTAAGGAAAATAAATTTCTTAGTTTGGGAAACAATCTTACAACATTGTTTTGCAATAGTAAAGGAGATGGAAGGATGCAGTACTACCTCCGGTATCCTGTACAAATTATTTTCCAAAGTAATAACAATAGAACGAGGCCTAGACTCATACACAAAATTTCACCTCTGCAAGTATGGTTGGCCCAATAATACATTAGCTACATCAAGAGGAGCAACATCCCACAATACCTCATCCATGAATGGCTTGATGTTGTATTGAAGGTGGCACTACTGGAAGACGTAGAGATCTCTCCCTTAGTGAACCCACCTAATTATATATAGTTTTAGGTGTGATATGGTTAATAGTTCGAGCCATTTTGCTATCTCCATTGAAATGAGGTTCTTTTTGCTTTGAATATTGACAAGAAATTGTAGTGGAGAACCCTTCACCCACATCTGCGAATGGAAGAGGCACTCCCACTCCTCTGGATCCTCGTGATCCTCCCTCTAGAGATTGGTGGTGGAAACAATGGCACTGGGGTCTGGATAGATGATCTTCTTCCCTTTTTCATCTCCCTTGTCTGATTCTGGCTCAGGATCAGAACATGCATCTGATTCGGGTGCCTTCAGTTCGGCCACCAGCAACTGTTTGGACTAACAATCTTTTTTATTGTGAGTGGGGCTGTTATGAAATTAACACGACTTCCACATGTCCTTATTTGGATTTGTGTTGGTGTTCTGAGTTTCCCCGCTTTAGCTCTGCCCTATGTTTTGTGGTTTGGAGGTGCCTTTCCCTAGCTTCGGATTCACGGATCCAAAGTATCGCTTCTTGTACTTAAATTTCTGCTTAATCTTGGCTGCATAGTGATATGCCATTCCAAGCGAGGTAATGTCGAGGAAATCCATTTCGTCCTGAATGTGTTTCTGCAGAGAGCTGTCGTACTTGAGCACCAAATGTCTCTCTGAATATTTAATACCCAACTTTGTGTGCAGGGTATGGAACAAATTCGTTAGTTAATGCTCATCTTGATCCCTTTACTGCTGCAGTTTGGTCCATTGGATGTACTTTATGTCGTCTCAAAATGAATTCCAGGTGGGTGCGCCTGAGAACAAAGAGGTTTCCCTCTTGTCCTTTTGCTCACATTAGGTTTCCCACCAATCTTTGACATGGGCGGTAGCTTTGAGGAGTGAAAAAATATTTTTTTCTCAGTCAGAGAAATCATGGACTGAGAAATGCCCTTCTAGCAACAATCATATATCTACGGTATCTGCATATATCTGGCCTTCAAATATAGGAAAGTGAAATTTTTCCTGTACCTTGAAGGGAGTGGTGCCTCCAGAGTGGTTGTTGGATTCAGATGCATCGTAGGTGGGTAGTCATTGAAGGATCGAAGAAAATTTATCCATCATCACATTCCTTTTTTGTTCGAGAGCCTCCTAGAGAAATATTTTGATAGGATCTCCTGCTCCCTTGCCTTTCTTTTCTTCCACCATGGGAGGTTGTCGTGGTTTGTGAGGCTGGTCTTGGAAGGGTTCAATAAGATTGAGCCCTAGATCCTTATACCTTGACCTCATTGGTTGTATGCAAAGAAAAATAGAGAAAGAGCAGGCCACTCTGATACCAATGATGCGGATTTATGCACTAATGCAATAAAATACAGAAATAGACATAAACACGGAGATGCAATGGACATTATAATTCATTTCAATAATATCAAATAACAAAAATATGCTTACATACATAATGGAAATAAACTATCTAGGGCACTAGTAACTTATCTCTGATAAGAGATGTGGCGGCTACAAGCTTTTGAACTGTGCTAAAATGAGGCTCGAAGGCCTATTTATTGTTGAGAAACAATAGAAAACCCTAAACATCGAAAAACCTAACCGTCGGAGATGAATCGCCAAAATTGTGGGCCCCATTTCGGTATTTTGGTACATCAATCTTCCCGGGGACATAACTTTGGCATCCAATCTCCATTTCATGTATTCAATACCTCGTTAGAAATATATATATGAGGAATACAACTTTTGAGTGAGGAACGTTAGTCCATGGACCCATGTTGATCCTGGTTTTCCCAAAAACCGTCGTTTAAGGCCTCAAAACTATAGAAATTATACAAAAAGCATGTATATATTTGATTCACCAGATCTAAAAATGTACTAAAGTTAAATACCGAATCACTTCTACAAATATTTTCTGGAGTTAAAAACAAAATCACCAATTACATGAAGTAAAGAAGAATCAAATCAAACACAACACAGATAGTTTCCTGGGGTAAGCTTTCTTCTCAAAACCCCACTATCTTCTATTGTATATTTAGCATGGATCATGAAACAATTACATACAAAAATATTCACGCAAGAGCCCTCTAGTACTCAACTAATTGTATGACACTGTCATACAAAAACTCACCAATACTTAGCCAATTTACTGCCTCCAAACAACCTGCCTTTCTTTCGCAATCCTCATGAATGCATTCCCTAAAAGATAGGAATTGTGGCCTTCCTTGCCTGCACAAGTATCATGGGCACTCCAATGGGTGTTTGGTTGCATGTGTGCAACCCAATAATCCTACAACTAATATTCAACTTCCCTTTCACCTTGATCTCAACTAGGTCTCCACTGGATCTGACATGTATGCAACTAATAATAGTAAATCCTCAGTTGCATGTGAGATCACTACTTGTGATTTCATTAATATTCAATTCACTTTATCTCTCACTAGTGTATCTAAAGTTAAAACTATCACAACTTAGTTTAACTCACTTAACTGAGTTAAACTGATTACAACCTACATTAACTAATGTACCACGACACTTCGAACTATGTTCCAACTAGAATGACTCTACATGCCTTTCCAACTACCTATAACTCGAAATCCACTAGCTAACTGAGTTTATAACTATCAGTTAACTATTACAAGTTATTATTGAGAATATATTACATTTTTTTGTCCATATTAATTTACGAATAATTGAAATAGGCATGCACCAAAAACAACACTTTGGGGCCCACCCTAGTGTAGGTGCTTAATGCACTAGGCATGACCGCTAATTTCTTGTTGAATCTCAACACTCCCTCTAAAAAAGAAAGGGATTATCCTTCACCTTGATCTTGTCTCTATGGTATTTGAATTTGCTACTGGTGAGTGCCTTCGTTAGAATATCTGCATCCTAATCTTCTGTAGGAATGTACTGAAGAAACATTATTCTTCTCTGCACACAATCTCTGAGATGATGGTACCAGATACTATATTCTTGTACCTATCATGAAACACAAGATTAATCGAGAGTTTAATGCAACTATGATTATCACAATGAATCACTGTCAGATTCTTCTAAGAGCCAAACAAGGCAACCAAGGTCTTTCTCAACCAGATAACCTCACATGCCGCCTGACTTGCTGCCATGTATTCCGCTTCCATTGAACTGAATGAAACAGATCGTTGTTTCCTACTGTTCTAAGAAACCATTGTCGATCCTATTCTAAAGATCTCTCCTGATGGTCTCTTTCTGTCTAATGGAATGCCTGCCCAACCTACATCCATGAAGCCTGGAAGCTTCACTCCCTCTGTTCGTATGTACCATAGAACATACTCTAATATGCCCCTCGATTATCTCAAGAGATTCCTCCCTCCTTCCAAAAGCGATTGGTAGGATTAAACATATCTTAGCTCAGCTGGTTAACTGCGTAGAAAAGTTCTAGTTTGGTGTTCACTAGATACATCAGTGAACCAAGTAACTGTATGTAGACAATAGCATCCACTACCTCTTTAGAAGTAGCATCCTCTTTCATCCAATTTATTGGACGAGGAGTATCCATGGGTTTGCATTTGTCCATGTGAAACTTACCCAGTATCTCCTTTACATACTTGCCTTGAGACACAAAAATTTCACCATCCTACTGTCATATTTCCAATACAAGGAAATAATGAAGGAGTCCCATGTCCTTCATTTTGAACTCCCTTGAAATATCCTCCTTGCACGAGCGTATCAGATGCTCATCACCAGTTAAAATTAGATCATCAACATAAAGAAAAATAATCAATAGTTTACCCTCAACCACAATCTGTTACAAGTTTGCATCTCCTTCACTTTTGGTGAAGCCCAGTCCAGTGAAATAGTTGTTTAGTCGAGTGTACCAAGCAAGGGGTGATTGCTTCAACCCATACAATTCTCTTTTGAATCGGCACACATGCGACTCACAGTTCAAGATCTTGAAACCTTCAGGTTTCTCGATGTACACCTCTTCCTCAATGATCGCATTGAGAAATACAATTTTCACATCCATCTGATGAATGCACGAGCCCATCTATGCTGAGAGTGCAAGGATGGATATTCTGGAAGAGTACCCCACAATAGGTGTGAAATTATCGTCATAATATATCCCCTCTATCTGTGAGAATCCCCGAGCCAGAAATATGGCCTTATATTTCTCCACACTCCCATCAGTAGCTTTCTTTACCTTGTAGATCCATCTCGATCCAACCACTGATTTGTCAACTAGTATTGGGATAATCTCCCATGCACTTTTCTTGAAAATGGAGTCATACTCCTCCACCATTGCATCAACCCAAGTTGGTTGTTGCACTACTTCCTAAAAGGAAGATGGTTCATTCACAATAAATTTTCTCATAAGAGCCATGTATCCAGTAAATTAGTCAGGAGATTTTCTCTGTCTGTGCTATGAAGTAGGGGCTCCTACATTCCCTACAGCATCAAGTCTCAAGCTATTAGCTTCTATGGTGCACCTGATTCCATTCTGATGGATGGCTCTCAATGAGTATTTTCCTCCACTCGATGATCCTCCGCATGTGGATGATCCACATATTGAGGATCATACTTGAGAACCAACAATTCCTCCTCTGCATGCAATTCCAACACCCTCTCAAGGAACAACCGAATGGCTTTCTCCTCATGAAATTTTATATCCCATCACACAATATTCAAATTTTTTTTTTGAAAATACACTCGATAATGATAAGTCTTTTCAACGTACCCCACAAAATTTCGGATCTTAGTTGTTGGTTCCAACTTCTTCTAAGCATCCTTGGTCACATTTACATAAATAGATGAGCCAAAAATATTAAAGTGTGAAACACCAAGTTTCTTACCAGTGAAATCCTCTTCTATTGTACTCATGCTAGGTATCTTCTGAGGACAAATATTCTACAAAAATACCACAGCGTTGCATGCTTCTTCCCATAGATGCATCAGTAGACCTTGATCATGCAGCATCGCTCTTGCTGCACCCATGATCGTTCTGTTATTTATTTTCACGACGCCATTATGCTATGGGTTATGAGGCGCTATCAGTTCGCTTTGAATTCCTTCTTTGATGAAAAATTTCTTGAATTCATTAGAGATTTATTCTCCACAATTAAAGCTCTTAAGAGCCTTCACTTACTTCCCTGACTCTTTCTCCATGAGTGCCTTAAACTCAAGAAACTTAGAGAATGTCTAATTTTTCTTATGCATGAAGAGGATCCAACACTTACGGGAAAAGTCATCAAAAAATATTACATAGTACTTATGTTTTGTTGTCGAAGCAACAGAGAATGGCCCACACATGTTTGCGTGAACTCTCTCAAGGATCCCCGAAGCTTGTTTTTCCTTCTCATGAAAGGTGGCCTTCACATATTTTCCCATAATACATCCCTTGCACGTGTCCAACTGCAGAAGTGTACCCTTGGGAAGACCAGTAAAATTCTGACGCATGACTTTCAAGCCTCCATGGTGAAGATGGCCCAATATCCTATGCCATAATTCACCGTCATCCCAGCTCACCACTTGATCTATCCTGAAAACTTAAGGGATGATAAATAACAATAGGAAAATGATATGCAAGAAATCACATTGACAAGAACTCATTTGCACCCCTCCTAGCCACATCATAATTTTTTCAAACATGTCAGAAACATTGAATCTATAGGTGTAAACAATATATTTAAGCATAGGGGTCTCATACTAACTTGAATACGGGAAAAATAGTTTTTTTTTTCTAGGTCCCTCATTAGTATTAAAAAAATGTGTTTAGGATTGTCTCAAATTACCCAGCTATGTGAGGGTTTATGTGTCAAGTTTTGTGTCTTTTACGTCCAATTTCTTACATAAATTAGTTGTTAAAAACACATGTAAAACAAATAAACTGCAAAGAAATAAAACATAGCAAATACATTACACAATAGTTGATAACAGAGTTCACCCCTCCTAGGCTACATCTCCATGGACCTGCTTCAACTAGTTAGGCCCTCTTTGGATTCTATGATTAAATGCAGCTACAGTGCTCAAATTTCTTTACAACCTTCTCCATTGGATTTATAAGACCCAAAAACCTTCAAATAGACTCTTCAAGGTCTAAAAATGGTCTTCAAGTGGACTAGGCATGACCTCCTCTCCTAGTGGCCGTCGGCTTATTTAATATTCAAAGTGGAAAAATCAATTACATAATTTATCCAATGCCTCTGCAACCTATACCATCATTCTCAGACAATCCAAATCTTCTAGCAATGACTCATCTTGAGCCAAAATTGGTCGAAATATGCCAAATTTATGGCTTCTTTAGTTTTCCCCAAGAAAACTCCTCCAAATTTGGAGAAACTCCAGTTAACCCTGCTAATTTTCGAGTTGTCGCTGAGTTTAAGGTCTCCACCATATTTCCCGCCATATTAAACTTCTAGTTTAATTAAGGTTAAGTTGAGATAAATGCGTATTAGGTTATAAGGTGCTAATAATCCTTGGTTATGGGATAATTAATCTCATCTTAGTGTTTAATCTCACCATAAGGTTGGAGTCCTCTGCGCCTCGTCACGGGCCGATGGTATCATAGTAAGGTTGGCCCTTTTAAAACCACACCCAAACCTTTGGTAACAATCAGATAAGTGTTCATTTCCATATCGGTTAAGGCCTAAGGTTATGGTATGGTGGTAAGTGTGTTGGTTAGTGCGGGGGAGGTCGCCGATTCAACCCTAACCTCCACCCAGCTATACATAAAAAAAATTCTGCCCATTCAAATATGAATTCCACCTTAAAATTAACCAATAACTTGGCCTTTGGTGGGGTCATGTGATAGCCTCTGTGCTAGCAATGTGTTAGCACCCAATTGGTTCATCAAAACCTAGTTAAATTGCCCCATGTGCCCAGAAATTTAGGCCACTCACCAATTGACACTTGTCAGCATGTTGTTGGCTAGTGGAAAAACCCAAAATTTAACTTTTGACCCTCTTTGACCTTTTTTTTTAAATTCTCTTGTTTTTCACAGCAAATAACTAGCTCTAAATTTTGCATACGAAGTCGCCTTTTGATGAAACGAAGTGCACCAAATTCCTATCGATGAGCCCTATCCAGTCATTTTGGTTTTGTGTGACTATGAGCACATTGAATTGTTGGCAAATTTTTTCCCACAATCTACCTTCCGACCACTTCTTCCCACTTACAGGCTTTTGGACTGAAAAAAGATGGTTATATGATGATATTTGAATGCTCTTCTCTTTCCAAAGTTCTACCAACTTGATTCCACTTAGAGAAATCACCATGAAAACCACTTGAGTTCACTGACATGGCTTGCCTTCTAAATGGCTTGGCACTTCAACCAATGTCCTCCTTTTTTTGTTGACCCAATCTAGAAATTGCTGGCTACTTGATGACTGACTTAACACCTTTATGTACCAAAGTGATCCCTCGGTGCTTGTAAAACTAATTGATGAGATTCCCAGTGAGAATCATGTTCCTCCTTTGTACCAACATGCATTCGATGCAAGCTTCTTCTTGGAAACCACTTTTCCAACTTATGCCCATCTGAGTGAAATACAGAAATCAGTGCTAAAATTAGTAATCACAATAAAATAACTGACGATTATTTTACCTCCAAGGTTATAAATTCCACATCTGGAAGAATGAATTCGCCATCACCTTCGCTTCTTGGCATCAACACATCAAATGGTCTACAATGGCTACTATTTTGGATGCAAATTTTTGGCATCTTGTCTCTCTTGTCCATCATCCTCTAGGGTTGACATGATGCCCATGCTAGGATTTGGGAATGAAGGCTAGTCATGAGTCTCTCGCTCAAGGCTGGACCTTCCAAATTCCTACAACATCTTGTCACAAACACATCCATCAATCTAAAAAACACGTCATGCAAGAAACATAACTTGATGACATAACCTTTTTCTCCTTAAAAGAAACAAATATCACATCATGTGAACATATCCATGTACTCGTACATCTCGATGTAGAAACCATTTACCAAACACAAGTCGACAAAAAATGCCTCTTCAAAAAACTAACTCTCAAGTCGATATGACATGCAGGTAACAATCGATCGACGAACACGAGTCAACACTCATGCATGTGCAAATGATCAAGACTCTCAATTTGACAAACATACATGATAAACAAAGTGATTCAACATACTCCTCTTTCAAACACCTTCCTAGCGTAAACATGCAATATGCAACATACTTTCAAGAGAAAAGAAATTCATTCAATTGGCAAAGAAATCCATCAAATAGGTGGGATTTGCCTCAATCAACAAAATTAATGCAAGGCCTTAATTGGTTAAGAAATATAACCATATCTTCAATGGCGATTCTTTCAGTTGCACATCATCATGTGAATCATCATGAACCACATCAATTATGGAATCCTCTTTTCCATTATTGTCAATCTCTCTCTTCACCTTCTTCAAATGTTGTGGATGACTTGTTTGATACAAAGTCCAACACTTGTCTACAAGATAACCCTGCTAATGGAAATGAGTGCAACACAATTGCATCTTATTTTCAACATGGTTTGCATTATCCAATGGACCTTTGGATTTATTCCTCCTTTTTTTAGATAGTTTCTTGTACATGGAAAAATTATTCCAATATCTCAAAACAATATGGTTATTCAAACCACAAAAGAAACATGTAAAATTTCTCCAAATCTTATGTGAAGATTTACCATGTTTATCATAATCAAAAGAAATTTTATTAAAGGCATATTTATACCTTTCATATTCACCGTTGTCACCTTCTTGAGGAGGTGAATTTGATGAGGTAGTGGCTCTCTTCAGAATACCAACAATGCATTCAATGACTTTAGATCTGTCAGCATCCTCTTCTTTACAATTCACATTAGTTTCATGATTATGGGAATCTCCTTGCAAAGTGGGTGTAAAAATTATTCATTCCCCATGAACACAAACTTCACAAGCTTGAGGTAATGAACATGAAACGGAAGTCCTTCTTGGAACACCTTCATGTCCCTCCTTGGGTTTGGAGCATTTTCCATCATGTTTTCCATAACAGAGACCCAGATACCTAGGCCTTTCCTCAACAACAATTGGCTCAACTATGCCTTGTGAATGTTTTTCCAATCCTTTACCTTCATAGCCCACATTCATCAATAATTTGGACCTATTCCTTTACTGTGTATTTTAAAAGAACCTATGCATTCATCTTGAGAAGAAATAGAAGATAAACTTGATTTACATAACTCGTTTTCAAGCACATACTTGGCTAGTGTTTCTTTGGCACCATGGATTTGAGTCTCCATCTCATGCATCTTTTCAAGAAGTATTTATTCTCCTCCTTCATGGCCATCAACTACTATTGAGGTATAATGATCTCCCTCAAATCTTCATACAATCTTGCACCATATCGTTCATGATGTAGAATTTCTGCAACATCTCTTTACCAAATATTTTTGCTAAGGAAGATTGATTAGAAGCAATGCTTGATGAAATTGGCATCACAATTGTAATGCATAAAAATCTTATTTGTTGTGATTTTAGAACTGAGCTCTCAATCTTGACCTTTTCTTCACACACATAAACTTGCACACAATTAAATTCTCCTTCCACAAATTCAAAAACAATAGCTAATTCTTCTAGCTAATGTTGGCTAAAATGAGCTAAAATTTTCCTTGATACCAACTTGATCTGAATATGGTAAAACTAATTTTTCTATGCTAGCTCCCTCACAATGATTAAAAAAATGTCTTTAGGATCAACTCAAATTAGCCAGTTATGTGAGGGTTTATGTATCAAGTTTTATGTCTTTTATGAGAAATTTATTAAGTAGAATAATTGTTAAAAACACATATATAGAAAATAAATTGGATAAAAATAACACACAAAAAACACATTACAGAATAGTTGATAATGGAGTTCACCTCTCCTGGGCTACATCTCCATGGACCTGCTTTAACTAGCTAGGCTCTCCTTTGATTAATGGTAAATTATCTAATTACATGCACCTAAAATGATCCAATGGCTTTGCAACCTGCTCCATTTTCTTCAGAAGACCCAAAAACCTTAAAATAGACTCTTCAAGCTCTGAAAATGGTCTTCAAGTGGACTAGGCATGACCTCCTCTCCTACTGGCCCGGGGCTTCTTTAATCTTCAAACTGGAAATATCACTTACAAAAGTGATCCAATGCCTGTGAAAGCTATACGATCGTGCTCAGAGCATCCAAATAATATCAGAATGACTCTTCTTGATGAAAAATTGGTTGAAATATGCCAAATTTATGGCTTCTTTAGTTTTCCCTAGGAAACTCTTCCAAATTTGGAGAAACTCTAGTTAACCTTGCTAATTTTGGAGTGATCACCGAATTTATGGGCTCCACCATCTTTCCCACCATATTAAACTATTGGTTTAATTAAGGTTAAGTGGATTTAAACACATATTAGGCACTAAGTGTGTAATTAACAAAATCTGTATTAACAGATCGGATTAGCGATTTAATCCTTAGTTATGTGATAATTAATCCGATATTAGTGGTTAATGATGCAATATGGTTGGATTTGTTCATGTCTAGTCACGGGCTGAAAGTCCCATGGTAAGGGTTGGTTCTTTAGGGCTGGCCCTTTTAAAACCCCACCGAAACCTTTGGTAATAATCAAATAAGTATTCATTGCCATATGGGTTCAGAACCAAGGTTAGGGTTAAGCATGTTGGTTAGTGCGGGGGAGGATGTGGGTTCGACCCCAACCTCCACCCAGCCATACATAAAAAAAATTCCACCCATTCAAATACGAATTTCACCTTACACCTAACCAATAATTCGGCCTTTGGGGGGTGTACATGGTGGCCTTCAGGCTAGCCAACTGTCAACACCCAATTGGTTCATCAAAAACCAATTAAATTGTGCCATGTGCCCAGAAATTCAGGCCACTCACCAATTGAAACTTTTTAGGATGACGTTGGCATGTGGAAAAACCCAAAATTTGACTTTTAGCCTTGTTTGACCCTTTTTTTTTTAATTATAGCATTTGGTACAATGAATAACATGCTCTAACTTTCACATACATAGACGGTTTTCAATGAAACGAAGTGAAACAGATCCATGGAAACAAGATCTATCCAATCGTTCTAGTTTGGTGTGATTCTGAGCACTTTTATTTTTTGGCAAATTGTTGTCCCCAATCCAGATTTTGATCACATACTTATCATAGAATCAATAAGAATCATTTCTCTCCTACATAATTAACACCAATACAATCTGTTTGAACATAGATACATTTTTTATTCATTTACAGGTAAAAAAATTGGGAGAGCCATACATCATCACTATAAAAATGCATGCTCATAACTAACACAATATCAATATAAATACCGTAGATAAAACAATAATAAAATCCACATATAAATCAGTACATTTTCATACCAAATACCAAGGGAATGAATTGTTTATTACTAAATTTAGAAACTAGCTGGAGACGGGACTTCCACGTTCGACAAAACCTTAGATTGGTTGAGCCAAATCTCTCTTCAGGATCTCATCAAGCACACCAATCACCCTCGTGCAATATTCCAAGCATGAATTTAGGATCTCATCAAGCACACCAATCACAACCAATCCAGGGCTTTCATAGGCCAAACTACCTAAACGCTCAACTAGTGATTCCACTTCAAGATTAGAAATCACAACCATCATGGATTGATCTCTATCCAAGTTGTTCCAAACCTCCAGAGTGTTTGTTCCAACTAGGGCTTCTTGGACTAGCATCTCAACCCGAACTGTTACAAGGCTTCTAGAGCGTTTTTCCAACCAAGTCTTCGAGGACTAGTAGCTCAATGCACCTAGTGCTTCCAAAGTGTTTGTCCAGCCAAGGGTTCCAAGAGTAACTCAACCCATAGTTTTCCGCGAGGCTTCCAAAGCATTTATCCAGCCAAGGCTTCTAGGAACTCATAACTCAACCCACAGCTAAAGGAATCATGAGAACCAACGAGGAAAAAAATCAATAGAAATAATCCCAAAACACCATGGCTATCTGGGAAATGGAAAGGCTAGACAAATCCACATGCACACACCATGCATGCCAAAACTAGTGAGGAAAACATACATGCAACTGCATACCTGCAATCAAAACCCGTTTTAGTTATTGATCCTGATGAACGATTTTGATTTCTTTCTCTTCTTTTTCCTTCTTGCTCCAAATCACCAAGTATCCACACTCTCAAAGAATGCTCCAAGAATACTCTATGTATCCAAGAGCATGAGAGAGAGAGAGAAATAATAATGAGAGAACTTCAAAAATGCAATGATAAAATCTTACCAAGTGATCCTCATAATATTTTTTATTAATGAGGCCTCTATTTCCTTCATTTTCCATTGTGTTCCTTCATTTTCCTCCTCACTTTCAACCTGTGACCTCTCACCTCCATTTTATCCTAATTTCCATTATTTTCAGAAATAAATGCAAATAAATGCCACTTTTCCTTTATAAATACTTTTCCATTGCCTTTTCCAATTTTCTTTAGCTATAATAACAAAAATGAAAACCCACTAAGATATTTTTTCCAACATTCAACTTCAAATATGTGTCCCATCAACCGTGGTCTTATATTTTTTTTTGCATAGATTTTTATGAGGACTATTACACGAAACTAGAAGGCCCCGATATTGACCTCCTTTCTCCATTTCACGCTCATGTTACTTCTAAGTTATGCAAGATAGATGAGAGCCAAAATATAGAGCACCTTATTTGTTGTGATGTCTACCTCTTAACCTTATTACAATCCTCTTCTTCGCATAAGCTACAAATCCAAACTTCACATCTTTATTACAAAATTATCCTCGCATAACTGCCGTTGAATTGATACCTTTTCTCGCATCCTTTATAGCTGTTGTCCCTTGTTATATATCCACTCCTTTATGCACTACAACTTCGTATATGAATTGCAGACCTTTTTCGAAGTGATGATATACAAATGATGCCACAGTCTCTTTATTTATAGATTCTGTCTCCTTTGTTCTAGGATGACATAGTAATCTGGAGGTAGGGTGACTTTACTGAGGAATATCTTAAACATACTTTGATCCAACTTCATGGAACATAGGACAATGTCTTGGAGCATATATATACATCAACATTTTTTCCTTTTGCAAATGTAACATGAATTCATATTCATGACTCTTAATTACATTTATGACAAGATGACAATTCCCTAAAGACATCAAGAATCAATATTTTACTTAGAATAAAAACTCCTTTCTCATGAAACCCCTGAGTCAAACATTTAAGAAACACATCTTATTATCTTTTTATTCTTCATTACATAAATTCACAATTACAAGTCATTATGTAGACCGAACCTAGTTACACTTTCCAACAATGTTGACTTGTAACTAAACACACATGTCAGCCATATGTACCAAACATCAATACAACATATATATTAGTTCGAAATAAACTTTTACCAAGACTGACAACCATGTCATAATAAACAATCAAATAAAATTCATTATTCATAATAGATAATGTTCTAACTATCAGCTACTTACACTCAAATATATACCAACTATCTCAACACATAAATGTTATTACAACAAGCTTAAAACAATATCATTACTTCATGCAGTATTACATACATATATACTCATATCATGTGATTAATCAAACATTAAACAATAGATAGATGACATAATAGACATCAAACACTCAAACATCAATTAGACGACATAATCAAACAATCAAGCACCACTTAGATGTTGTAAGGAAACTCATACCTTAATGTATCTCAGGGTAGGTTGTCTTATCTACATAACCAATCTAGATTACCATGATATAAATCCACATCATATCACTCAAACACTAATAATATATTGATTTCCATAAAAATAACTAACTAACATGTTCGCATCATAGGTTGATAAACATTTGTCATTGATGCATAACAAGCACATATGCACAGTTAGTCTAAATATATTGCAACACATTATCATAATAAGGTCGACTCATGCATGCATGTCATAACCATAACCATATACATGACCAATAAAAATAAACATAGTACATATAACATCAATATGGTAATGAAATAACCCTAAACATCAAGTCACTATCATGTAACAACAACAAGTTACATATCTTGCTCATCAACAACATGTAACATAATCATCAAGCTAACTATCATACAACAACAACAAGTTAACCCATAACATGTTCATCAACAACATACAACATAGTCATCAAGTTAATACCATGCTTGACTAACCAACGCATGTACATATGATCACACTCATTAACTTACATCTATCATGTATGTAACTAAAAATTCAATACAATGAAATACATATACAACCATAATGCATATGACTATGCTGATCAACTAGAATTTATCACATATGTAACCATAATAATAATATAATGACAACATATAAGTAACCCTAATGCTTACAACAACCATTAATCACATACATACATGCAAACATACAAACTTGTATGGCGGTATTCTCTTACCCTACAATCCATTGTTGGAAATTCATTTTGATGATTTGTATCTACTACTCTATCTTAGTCAACACATTAAAAGCATAACATACCAATATCATCATGATGACCTAATTTCATACAATGGCCTTATGAACAACAACCTCAAGCAAACCATTGCAAACTTGACCATATGCACCCACTTGACATGTATGACCAATCATGAATGACTAATACATGTTCAACATATGACATCACAAAAGCAAAAATACATGGATAACACCGAAGCATGACTAGTATGGAACCCTAGCATAAGCAAGAAATGCATGTAAAATATGTAACAATATGTAAGAAAGCATGCATGAACAATAAAGAAGCATGAGGAACACATAATGAGCCATACACTCATGAAAACATGTTGAGAACAACAACATCAATAATTCCATGGTGACACTAGTTCTAGCATGGCCAACACAACACAGATGCAACAAGCACACATGCCATAAATATGAGAGACACATATGCAACCAATAGAAAAGCATGGCCAACACACCGCTCATCTAGTCCAAGTGTTGAACCATGCTTTGATACCACTCTGTGGTATTAGATATCACAAAAAGAAAACAAAAACCAAACACCACCCAATAAGAGCGCAACCCTGCTCTGATACCACTGTCTTCCCACATCTACCCATTTAACCGGCCAACTGGGGTAAACATGTGATGAGAGGCTACTGTATGTGACACAATTTCCTAGGTGATCTTAAGGAAGTGGAACATATGGAAGCACAACATACATACCTTGTACATCATCAATGACACCACTAGGAGTTAACCCATCCTTTTAGGCCTCTTACCCCGGGGTCACATTGGCATTTTGGCCTCATTGAACCATAAGAATAGGAAAAAATTTGCATGATAGCGGTTAGGAGGCTATAACCTCAATAATAAAACTACCTCTAGCCCCAAAACCTCAGCTTTGTGCCCATGACTCTGGGATTTGAGCAGCTTTTAACACGTCGAACCTAGGTCACTACCCAAAACTTCATGAAAACTTAAAAGATGGTAAATAATAATATGACAATGATATGAAAGAAACCACATCAACAAGAACTCATTTGGACCACTCCTAGCCATGATAGACATTTTGTCAAACTTGTCACAAACATTGAATCTATAGGTGTAAACCATAGATTTAAGTATAGTGGTCTCATTATTATCAGAGAGTCGCTAAGAAGAATTTCTCTTCTATGACATTATCTCCAATACAATCTATTTTACCATAGATACATTTTGCATTTATTTACAAGTAAAAACATTGGGAGAGATATACACCATCAGTGTAAAAATGCGTGCTCATAACCAACACAATATCAATAGAAATACCATAGATAAAACAACAATATAATCCACATATAAATCATTCGATTTGCATACCAAATACCAAGGGAATGAATTGTCCATTACCTAATGTAGAAACTAACCAGAGACGAGACTTTCATGTTCCACCAAACCTTATATTGGGTGAGCGAAATCTCTCTTCACCGAATCACCCCCGTGCGATATTCGAAGCATGAATGTGGGATCTCATCAAGCACATCAATCACAAACAATCCATGGATTTCATAGGCCAAATAACCTCAACCCTCAACTAGTGCTTCCAGCTCACGATCGAGCATCACAAACATCGCGGATTGTTCTCTGTCTAAGCTGTTATAGGCCTCCAAAGTGTTTGTTCCAACCATGGCTTCCAGGAATAGTAACTCAACCCCAACTGTCGAGGGCGTTTGTCCAACCAAGGCTTCCACGACTAGTAACTCAACCCACCTAGGGCTTCCAGAGCGTTTGTCCAACCCAGGCTTCCAAGAGTAGTAATTCAGCACATAGTTTTCCGCAAGTCTTCCAAAGCATTTATCCAAGCAAGGCTTCTAGGAACTAATAACTCAACCCACACCTAAAGGAATCATGAGAAACAATAGGGAACAATCAATTTAAATAATCCCACAACACTATGGCTATTTTGGGAATGGAAATACTAGGAAAATCCACATGCATACACCATGCCTGCCAAAACTAGTGGGGAAAACAACATGCAACTGGATACCTATAATCAAAACTCGTTGTAGTTGTTGATCCTTAGGAGAGACTATGCTTTCTTTATCTTCATTTTCCTTCTTTCTCCAAATCACTAAGTATACACACTCAGCAACAGTGCTCCAAGAAAACTATGTGTATCTAAGAGCATGAGAGAGAGGGAGAGAGGAAGAATAATGAGAGAGCTTAAAAAATGTAGTGATAAAAGCTTAGCAACTGATCCTCATAAGGCTTTTTATTAATGAGGCCTCTATTTTATTCATTTTTCATTATTTTCCTTCATCTTCCCCCTCACATGCAACCTTTGACCTCTCACCTCCTTTTTCTCCTAATTTCCATTATTTTCATAAATAAATGTCACTTTGCCTTTTTAAAAACTTTTGCATTCCTTTTGCTAATTTTCTTTAGCCATAATAACCTAAATAAAAATCCACTAAGATGTTTTTTCCAACATTCAACTTCCAATATGTGACCCCTCAACCATGGTCATATATATACATTTTTACAGAATATTACGAAAACAACACAAACAACACAAAATGGCTGGCCATTGTACATCCAAAATGGCTTTCAGCGAAGCTCATGCAGAGCAGCCCTTCATCTGGTTGTGGATGATAACAAAAATGGCACAGATGGACAGAAGCACAAAGTCAGAGCCAGAAGCAGATCAAGCGAAAGACAAGAAGCAGAAAAATTTAACTCCTAGGAACAAGCAGATTCCTGTAAGAACAGAGGGGCAGGTACTGTGAGGGTTAAGCTTCTTATCATAAAAGAAGAACTGGTAAAATTGGTGGGTAATAGTTTGTCTAAGCAGAAGGTCATGGAGGATTTGTTGGTGAAGTTTCAAGCTAAATTAGCTGATCAGCGTAATTTTGTATATAATCCATAGGAAGAGAATTGTCAGAAAAGTTGGAAACTGTCGTTGGAGAGCATCCCTGAAGACAAGATTAGTAATTATTAAATGGGTACGAGATTGTTCTGCTAATTTGGAATGAGCTGCCAAGACACTGGTGAAGTTCATACGTTTGCTCTGTGTTTCAGAGCTGTAATTTTTAGTGGTACTATCATGCATCATATGATAACCCTAGATATGTCTATCATGCAATTTACCGAAAGAAAGAGAAAATATATCGAGAAACTATATCGATATTTCGGTGTTGAGAAAGCCCAGGGGAAATTTGTGCTGCTAGCAGCTGTAAATTTTCCCTTCCAGATGTACATTTTCAATGCAAAATACAATAATTAGTGGAGATAATTTGCGATTGTGAATCTTGTTTCCTGAAGCCGTTGTAATGATAGTTTCTTATGTTTATCTTCTACGTTTTTTCTGGAACTCTTAGATGCAAGCAGCGTTTTCCTTAAGAGCTACGTAAAAATAAGTATGTGGCCGTTAGATTAATTCCAAAAAGTCCATCTTGAAATATTTTAGAATTTGTTTAAATTTACTAAATCTCTATTCTCTATCCTCTTCTCGTGGCTTGACTTAATTGCTTAACCTTTGCCGTGCTTATTCTCAAACTCAAAATTATTGTCAAAATGTACAATCAAATTAAGTTCCACTCGAATGGAAAATGTAAACATTCTTTGGCTTTTGTTACTGGGTGTTATTAGAGCTTGACTGTGCCTAAAGCATTTAGGGTTGCGACCGACAATAATACCCCCCCTCGAAATGTTCATATTCAATGTTCCTCGAGATAATTTGTGAATTGTGAATCCTGGATAATGAAACTGTTGTAATGAGAGGGCCTCCTCTTTATCTTCGTTTTTATTAAATGCAGGCAGCGCTTTCGCTAGAGTTGGTTAAACTGAAGATTTCTATAACTCTTGGACAAATCTTCACCCATTGAGTGGCTTTACCTGAGCTACAGGTAATACAACTCATACAACAAGCTGGAACCTATGAGAACTTATTTGTTGCTCCCAGTGGTTATATCCGGGTCTACCAAGCTGGTACCCATTGAGGTTTGTTAATGGTGGCTTGTGTTAAAGAGCTGGTATTTGATAGCTGGTACCTGGTTGGACGCTGTTGTTTGTTCATGGTGGCTATTGTTTTGTGGAGGTTGTATTTCTGGATAGTTCTCGTTCTTTAGCTGGAACCTTTATGGGTTTTTTGTCGCACTTGGTGGCCTCGCCCCTAGTTTTAATTTTTGGTGGCAGTGGTATTGTTTAGTCGTTTATACACTTTCGGGGCTTATGGAATCCAAAGAGGGTGGTTATCAGAACTCATCCTCTCCCAGTTTTTCTGTATCACACGATACATGTGATAGCTTTTTCGGTGCGGCTATTTGGCGTTGGTTCAAGGACCGGGTAGTTGTTTCTCGTCCCTGTAAAAGTGCTGATTTTAGATTATTCAGAAGGTGGTGGTCGATCCCTGGTTGCTTCTACTGCTGTTGTCAAGTTTAGCTCGGAGATGTTATTCCGGTGCTATCTTTCCAGCCTGATGGTTCGAATTTGAAAATTTCGGGATGACATCGGCATAGTTTAATTGACGGCGGGGGAGGATCAGTAGATCGGATGACAGATATTTCGATCAGGCCGTTTCAGTTTTGAATGCAGGCACCTTGTGTGGAATCTGCCGTGGGTACATAAGATCATGCCTAATTCTGACAAAGGATGTTGGTTTTATCCGTTTTGGTCTTATATCTATTTATGGACCTCTTGATGTACTCAGCGCCCTATCAGCATTCTATTTATTTCGAGTGTTGGGGGTCGGTAATATTGTCAGTCTCGATGAACAGGACGCTCAGATTAGTGTGCAAACACCTTCTGTGGAATCCCACTTTGGTACATAAGATCATCCCTATTTATGGACCTCCTGATGTCCTCGTTGTTCAATAAGCATATTATTCAGGCGGGGTGATGAGGGTGTGTAGTTTTGTCAGAAGGGAATGCTGGAAAGTGATATATTATTTAGAACAACCTGTTGGATCGGTCTTCGAAGGCTATCATTATCTGTATGACATTCCAGGCGACATCCATCACATTTAATATCGCTGAAGTAAACAAGATCGGGCTGACATTCTCTGAAGGTGGCGGCATTGTGTACACGTAAGAATTGAAGCCGTTTGTGTTTTGACGTATCCAACTTAAGCGGCAAAGAACCAAAGGCTAATATGGCGGAAAGGATGCATGTCAGTGATGGCATGCTATATGCTGATTTTTTAGCAGACAATGCCATCATTCAGCAGGGGCTAGTCGATACTTCTGCTGTAAAAGGTTATTCTAAATATTGCTCAAGAGGTCATTATCAAAGAAGAGTTCGCCGTAGCAAGCGGAAGATATTCAAGCAAAGGATGGAGATCAAAGAGGTCCCTCTGGACTATGAGGACCTGTGTATCCGGGTGACGAGTTTACAGCACAGGGCTATTGTGTGTCGTTGGGTTTTTCCAGATTCTGAGGATTTTGATTCAGCTGCCTGGGTTTACAGGAAATGGAAGTCAATTATTGGATATTCTCCTATTGTTAGTAAGCTCATTAATGGGTGGTTTAGCGTCCATTTCATGAATGAAAAGGATTTCCACAAGGTTACTGATTGCACCTGGGTTAGAGGTAGATGTTTTTTGCAGATTATCCCATGGTATATTGGTTTTAATCCGGTGCTGCAGGCCCCACGAAGTAAGTTGGTATGGGTTAAGCTACCAGGCTTGCCCTTAGAGTTCTGGACTATCAAGGCATTGCGTACTATCGGTGATTCTATTGGTTCAACCAAATATATTGATCCCAGCATTGTGGGTTCTGCAGACAAGAGGATTGCGTGGATTTTGGTTGAGATTAATTATAAGGGGGATCTGTCGAGTGATGTAGATTTGATGTGGTGTAATAGAAGGCATCGCCAAAGGGTTGATTTTTGGGGCATCCCCTTTAGGTGCCTGATATGCCATAAGACTGGCCACCTTCGGGATAATTGCCCATTCATACTTCGCATTCATAAGGCGAGACAGGGTAATCTGGCCCTGGGCGATGATGGAAGGTGCAATGTTGGGGCGGGCATCTCGCGCGAGGGAAAAAAAGGTATGTCTCCCAACGATTTCCATGATGGTGAGCATTACAAGTCTGATGCAATTCAACACGAATCTGCCATACCCGATTGCATGCTTCCGTCTAATATTGCAAGCCATCCCTCTGTGGGGCGCAATTTGTATAGGGTCCTACAACCGGATTCTGATAATATGCCAAATCTTTCCCCCTCAAATGCTATTAATAGTCCAGAGGAGAGGGATGCCCTGGCCCCATGCCCTCTTGTATCCCCAAATGAGGCCATTTCAGACAATAACACCATTGCTGGCAATAACATAGGCAATCCAATAGGGCTGGAGTCTAGTGCCTATAATGATGTATTACAAACCATGGTCCCCATTCTTTCGGGAGAAAGGTTTTCTCCTGAGAATGATTTGCCACTGTACAGGCTGGCAGTAATTAGGGGGGAATCTTCTTCTACAGGTCTAATGTTAGACGAAGGGTTGTCCTGCGGGGCTAAAATGGGTAATTCACACTCCTATCCAGACAAATCTGGTCCCATTTATCCATATGATTCCCCCAGGAATTCAATTGGAAGCGACATAGATTCGCTGTTCGGGAATCCCAACATTGACCTGGCAGCCTTAACGGTATTTGATAAGCCTATCCCCAGTCCAACAAAAAATTCTTCAGGCTTATCGACCGCTATTGTTTCGCTCAAAAAGAAGGCAAAGGCGGTTTGCAGATTGAAAAAAGGGAAGTTTAAGGCTGTGTCTCTCTTTTCGGATGATGAAATGGGTTTGTCTGAAGTTCCTATTGATGGATATGTTGGTCCCGTTGGCTCAACCAGGGCGCTTAGAGAAAGCCACCCTCGAAAAGCACTCTCATGAATCACATCATCTCACTGAATTTGCGGGGTTTGGGCGATGCCCCCAAAAATCATTGCCTCAAGGAATTTTTTAACGATAGGAACCCTATTGTTTTTTTGGGACAAGAGACTATGCCCATCCGATCCAAGGCTATTAATGTGTTTCTGAATATAAGAAAAGGCTGGCAGGTTGCGGCGATTAGTTCAGTTGGTCGATCCGGGGGCTTGATGGCCATGTGGAATCCTGATATGGCCACTTTCAAACCATTTAGTATTTTTGGCGGCATTCTCTTAAATGTTCGGATTAGAGGTTTGCCAGGTAAATTTAATCTCATCAACATATATGCACCATATGCTAACAGAGTGACTTTCTGGAATAGAATGCAGGTATCGGGCATATTATCCCTCCCAAACCTCATATTGATGGGCGACCTTAATTCAACTCTCAATGCGGATGAGATATGGGGCAGTGTTGCTCGTATGGATCCACTCGCAGGGTATTTAAACGATATGTTCTATTCACAAGGTCTGAAGGACATTAGGCCGCATCCAGTGGCGCCTACTTGGTCCAACAAACGGGAAGGTGTACACTATATCGGGAAGAGGCTTGACCGGGTGCTGGTGAATGAACAGGTGATGGACATTTTCGAGAATATTAGATCGTTGATTATGGTTTCGGATATATCAGACCACTTGCCAATCTCTTTGTCCTGGTCAAACAATGCGACGGTTTGTGGCCGTCCGTTCAAGTTTAATAGGATCTGGCTTGAGGACGCGGAATACACAGGTATGGTTGATGAGATTTGGCGTGAAACATATGACATGCCGTTTTCTGATGGCTGGGACTCTTTTAACTTCAGACTATAGAAAGTAAAGGCTGCCTCAAAGACCTGGGACCGGGAAAAGAAGATGAAACTAAAGGAGGAATTTAAGGACATTCAGAGTCAGATGGAGAGGATAATATCCTCTTTTAATAATCAATTCCCTGATCAGAACATATTACAGGACCTCATTAGACTTGGGGAAAGGAAAAGGGAAATCCTCAGGATTGAGGAGATGACTTGGAGGCTGAAGAGTAGAATGACCTGGCTGGCTGAAGGTGATTTGAACACAAATTTTTTTCATAAGTATGCAAATGGAAGAAAGAACAGGAACGCTATCTGGAGTATTAAGAGGGCAGATGGCTCAATAGCTTATACTACTCAGGATATTCAAAATGAAGCGCAGGCATATTTTTCAGCGTTCTATTCGAGACAGGATTGCATAAACAATGCGGACCAGGTCTGGCTATTGGAGCATGTTCATAGAGTATTGGATGCTGATGCCATCTTGGCCTTAGAAAATGAAATTACAGGGAATGAGGTCTTGAAGGTCCTCAAAGCTTTTTCTCCGGATAAATGTCCGGGGCCTGATGGATGGCCCTCGGAATTCTTCATCCATTTCTTTGAATTGATGGGGGTAGAATTGACACAGGTCATTGAACACATCAGACTGAGGGGGATGATGCCTGCAAACCTCAATTCAACGTTCATCGCTCTAATTCCAAAATCGGACGTGCCCCAAACATTTGCGGACTTCAGACCAATTGCTCTATGCAACATTCTTTACAAGATTACATCCAAGATCATTGCTGAACGTCTTAAAGGTATTCTATCCGATTATATCTCAAAAGAGCAATTCGGCTTTTTAAAGGGTCGGTCCATCCATGATGCAGTGGCAGTTGCACAAGAGGTTCTTCAGTCTATCCATTCCGAGAAAAGGAAAGCTATTCTGATGAAAATTGATATCCATAAAGCCTATGATTCAATAGACTGGTCATACATTACGCTTGTCCTCATAAAGATTGGGATGCCCATTAAGATTATACGATGGATAATGACCTGTATTACTACAGTCCGATTTGCAGTAATTATTAATGGCATCCCTTCCCCCTTTTTTGCGGCTGAACGTGGCTTGAGACAGGGCTGCACGCTCTCTCCGTTGATATTTATCCTCGTCATGGATAGCTTCAGTGGTATTATGCATAATGCGGAGCGACGGGGCTGCATAGAGGGGTTTTCTTTCTCCAGTGAAGTATCATGCACACATTCCTTATTTGTCGACGACCTCTTGCTGTTTGGATATTTGAAGCGAAATCAATGGTTCTTCATCCATTTAATCTTTAATCACTTTGCAGCTGCCACAGGTCTCACAATAAACAAAAGCAAGTCTTTTATTATATACGAATATGGTGACAGGCAGGAGATTGAGTTCATTGCCGAGTTCATGGGGATGGATTTAAAGGAGGCTGTTGGCGGCTTTACTTATCTAGGCTTCAGGATTAAGCCCTGTGGATATAAGATACACGATTGGACATGGATGGTAGATAAATTCCGGCGGAAGATAAATGGATGGACACACAGGTGGCTCTCGTTGGGGGGTAGGCTTATTCTCATTCAAGCGGTATTATCTCAGACGATGGTCTACTGGGGCCATCTATACTACATTCCTGATGGTATCATCAAAAGATTGAGCAGTATTATGGCTAAATTCTTATGGGGTGGTGCTTACATGCCGCAGAAAATTCATCTTTGTAAATTGGTGAGTCTTTGCAGATCAAAACAACACGATGGGTGGGGCATTCTTAACTTGAGGATTTTCAACAAGGCATTGCTTATGAAATCATTCTGGAAGGCTATAAACGGTACTGGTATATGGCAGGAGGTAATCAAATGCAAATATGTTCGGGGGAACCTGTTGAAACAAATTCTATGTTCAAACTTTCCTATCCCCAGGCATATATCGGCGATATGGAGAAGTTTCAAGATGATTATTTGCCATGTTGCAGAAAGGCTGGCATGGCTTTTTAGGGACGGGGGAGACATACCGTTTACTTTTCAAAAAATTATTGGGCTTCCCCTAAGCGATGCCCCTTCCCGGAGGCTGGTTCACTTCCTTACACACAGAGGCATCAACTTCATCTCGCAGACTGTCAGGATTTGGTCTTTTGATTCGCCGGAATTTAAAACTGTGCTACAGCTTGGGTTGCCAGAGGATGTCTCGATGGAATGGGACTTACTCAGGGATGCTTTCAGGGCTGCGGGGTTCAGTTGGGACGCAGGCGGGGATACTATTGTTTGGGATGGTCCCATACACGAGGGCACGCCTATAGTCAAAGATATATATAGTGTGCTGAACTTTGCCTCTTATAGGGATCAAATGTTAGCTTCCTTCTACACATTTTGGAAGAGGAAAATGCCCACTAAAATCGTCCTATTCGGTTGGCTGGTTTGGAAAGGCAGGATCCTTACGGGTGATAATCTGAGTAGGAGGGGTTTCTTGGGGCCATTTAGATGCCACATATGCTGTGGTGACTTTGAATCAATCGAACATCTTTTTTTCCGTTGCCCGGTTATCATGCAGTTATGGCGGCTTTTCTCTGCTCATTTTATGGGTCCAGCATGGTTCCCTGTTGATTTTTTGTCTGCTGCCATGGATTGGGACAATCTGAAAGGAAAATTTAAATCATTGCCTTTCTTCTTCATATGGGAAGTGTGGCTGGGTAGATACAGATTGATATTTGATGAGGTGCCTTTTCGGATTTCACATGTTTATTCTTATATCCTAGGTTGGATGGATGATCGCCCTACGCCATGTGCTTCTATCTCTGATTGCTCCATCCGCATCAGACCTCATGTGATGGCAATTCCAGCGATATATTTCGATGGCGCTTGTGTGGATGGGCTGATGGGGTGTGGTGCATGGATTAAAATATCTCAGCGTGAAAGGGTTCACATTCACTGGAATGCTGGTATGGGATCCAACAATAAGGCGGAATTAATAGCTCTATGGGGTGGTATCCATTTGGCAGTCCTTCTTCAGATTCAAGATGTCCATGTATATGGGGATTCGCATATTGTGATCGGATGGGTCAACAGGAATATGACAATGTTGCGGCCTGATCTATAGGGGTGGTTACACAGGACTCAATGTTTATGGACCAATCTCGACCATCCTCCCATTATGCACATATACAGAGAAAGCAATACCAGGGCAGATGGTTTTTCCAGGAAAGGATTGGTATCTGAATTTGGGAATATGCATGTCAAACTCTTCAGAGATGGCCTAACTCATTGGCAAACTACAATTCCAATTCCATAACAGGTTATGGATTGGTTTTTGTTTATGACAGGTAGTTTTCTTCAGTTTTTTGCGGTTTAATAATGTACGAGCGGTACACTGCCTTTTTGTCAGGATATGGAATTGGATCGAGGGCCTTAGCAGGGAGGCAAGTCGTATATAGGCCGCCATATTTGTTACAGTCATAGTCTATGAAAAGGAGCTTTCTGTCACAGTATATCTTTTGGTGGGAGTATCATTATAAGACTTCAAGCGTAGCTGGCTATAACGTCCAAACTAGCCGGACACACAACGTCAAGCAAACAGGATAGTATATCATAGTGCCTGACATGTAGTAAAGTTTTTGAGTCTTCTCATTGCTATCATACAGGTTGGGTTTTGAAACTACAAATCAATTTGGATGCTGGCCTATCCTTTTCAGGCATGGCGGTCCTATCTCTATTGGATTGGTACTTTTTATTATATCCTCAGCGCAAGGAATATTAGGCGAGCGTGTTATGATCCACCAGGCGAGCCAGTTTTCAAATCTATCAGGCGAGCATTGTATCTATAGTACAGGCGAGCGTGATTTGCTATCTACAAGCGAGTGAGCCAACAATCATCAGAAGGATCTGATCTGATCATCTCATATCTCTATTACGTTTCGGCTCTGCTTTAATTCTCCAGATAATCACTATGCCTCTGTCCTAGATCTTTTTGATTGCCCAAAGGATCGTTGCGCACACCAGATCCTTATCTTGATGCATTTTAACATACGTTTTTATCTTCCGGAGACAATTTGTATAAATATCATCAATTTCAATCTCCAATTTTGTTTTCCATAGAAGTTTTATTAGTATTGGGGCTGATCTGACCCACTTTATGCGGCAGCCCACAAATCTCTCTTATGTGCTCTACTCTCTGAGCATGTTCATATGGGCTTTATGTTGGCTTTCTCGCTGAAATTTCTCTCAGCTGAGATCAATGATGCAAATGTACTGTTTTATTAATATTATAAATCAGCGTTTTTTTCTTCTGAAAAAAAAAAACTCTTCTTGGATATTTGATTCGGTGTTAGTTGCACTTTGTTACCTTACCAGGTTATAATGATTCCATGAAATACACGGTGCAAGAATGCATCACATTTAAAAAATCCATTGAACACAAGAAAGCACAAAAATATGGCTGACCATATCCACTGTTACATATTGCAATTTTATGAAAAGATCAGTGTTATTTAAAAATAAAATTAATTATGTCAAATTAGTTAAATTTTTATTTTATTTTTCATATATATATATATATATATGAAGATGATGATTTTATGGATTAATTATTTTATTGATTGATTATCTTAGTGTCTTGTTGCTCCGGCTTAATGTGTCATAAGATTAACTCTCTTCTAAGATGGAAGAGCGATTTTGAATAATGCTAAGATTTGAGTATGAGAGAACAGCGTGTTTTGCAAAAGAAAACCCACATTTCAAGGATCTACTCACAATTTGTTGAAGAGAGTTGCCATTTTTCCAAACCCTAGCTACCCCATGTGTATGAAGGAGAGTTTTGATTGCCATAAGTTATCAATTTGGGTGAACTTTAATTTTGAAGATATTTCTTTTTAAGGATAAATAGAAAGAAAATTGTTAGAATTTGACCTAATTTTCATCAAAGTATTCATAGAAGATTTACTTAAATAATTGGTTTAGTTGTGTAGAAGAAAAAATAAATTGTGTGATAATTAATTATTTTTTAAAAATAAATATATTTTATAAAGAAAAAAAAAGAAAATTTAGTCAATTAAAAAAAAATTGGTTTATTTTTCAAGAAAAAGAGAGACAAAATTTTATTTAAAAGAAGAAATCTAATTTGTACTAGAATTATGATATTTATTCAATGTAGGTATATTTGGTACAATTATATGGTGAAATTGACAAAGAGAAAATTTAATGGCATGTAATGGTACTTAAAGAGTGTCAGAAGGCTGACTGTACAAATTAGGTCAATCCAAATGAAGAATTACGTTCATTCTTAATAATGTTGGGAAATTATAGTATGTTGGTTTGTAGAACCAATTCCTTAAACCTTAGAGGAAATCACAAATGCATAGAGAAAAGTTACAACTAAAAATAGAAAGAAAGATTGGAAAGAATTTTGGATTATCCAACAAATGATCCTTATTCAATTTTTCCTAAGGTTGCTTCATGCCAAGTAGGGATGGGACACGGTTATGAAAACTTATCAAGGCACTAGCAAAGTAAAAAATTCCGAATCACATACGCACCCTTAAATAATTTTGAATCCATCTATATGAAAATATGAGACTCTATACATGATTTTATGACACACTTCAAGGACATTATTAATCATATTCTAGCACAAGGAGAAGGCATTTCGAATCAAAATTTTGTTGAAAAAGTACTGAAAAGTATCTGAAAAAAATTATATGGATGTATTACGTAAAGAGCGGTCTAAAGGTAAATGGCAGTTATTTCTGGAAAAAAGTATAGGGTTATTATTGAAACCTAAGGTAAGAATTAACAGTGTCTATGACACTTTGGAAAGTTTATTTGAGTGTGAGTCCTTCACTAGAAAAGGATTAGGTCAATGAAATAGCGAAGAAAAAGGAGGAAGAGGTGACACAATGTTCTTCAAAACCACATAAAAAGAGTTGATTATCTAGTAAATGATCAAAGACAACCAATAGTATTTTTTTTAATCATGCAAGATGAAAATGAAATTCAAAATGTTTATTGCACACTTGGTTTGAAATATATAATATGAAAAGTGTTGATACTCAAACCAAAGTGGGTATCAATTCATATTTAGAGGTCCCACATATATCTTTCTAGATAGGAAAAGTAGTAGAGGACTGATCGCTAAAAATGCAAATGACCAAACATTGCATGTTTCCATTAGTGTTGAGGAACCTTAATTATTCATAATGATATGTACAGAATTTTTGAAGTTTTTCTTCATCCAAGTTATGATATCTCATATATGTTATTTTTATTTTCAAAGTATTAGTCTTTTAAAAAATAATTCTATGATCAAAGTTTTCGTTATGATAACTTTTCACGACAACTCTTATGAGAATTGCATCATATCTAAAGACCATATGGACAATTTTTAGTAGGTGCTTTGTATGAAGCCAAAGAACCAGTTGAAATAGTACACAAAAATTTATATGGCTTGATGAAAATATAATTAGTAAGAGGCAGTCTTTACTTCTTAATATTTATTCATAACTTTTTTTTCGAGGAATATTGGTTCATTTTTTCAAAACAGGATAAAATACATTTTGGAAATTCAAAGGATTGAAATTCATGCAAGAGAAATGGATTTTGAGATTAGCTTAGTCCAAGTTATGAAATATTATATATGATAATTTTCCTTTTGAAAGTATTAGTCTTTTAAAAAATAAATCTATGGTCAAAGGTCTCCCAATGACAATTGTTTAGGGTAAATCTTGTGAGAATTGCATCCCAGCTAAAGCCCATAAGGATACTTTTCTTGTAGGTGCTTTGTATAGAGCCAAAGAACCACTTGAGCTAGTACACACAAATATCTATGGTATGATGCAAACATAGTTAGTACAAGGTATTTTTCACTTCATATTTATTCATTATTTGTTTCAGGAACAATGGTACATTTTATCATTTATTTTATTTTATTTTCTATAAATTCAAATAATTTGAAGCCATGTAAGAGAAATAGAGTGGCAAGTACAATAAGCCTCTCAAATTAGATGGAGGTTCATATATAAATTTTAGTGGATATTAAATTCGATAGTTTGTCACAATTGATCTATTAAAATAAACCTAAAGCATATGCTATGAAGGGTTAATTCCTTCAGATTCTTGATTTGTTATTTCTAAATTGTTGTTTATGTATGAAAAAGATAGAATATGGAAAAATAGAGAATAAGTGAAATAAAAACACACACTAATCACAATGACCACTAAGGTATTCTTTAGGAAATCCATTTTGGAGAAAGTGTACCAAGAATATGAGGTTTCTTTGATCTCTTTTGTCTATAATGGAAATGGTGCACATATAAAGGAGAAGGAAATCTCTATGGAGTTACATGAGACCTACAGCTAGCAGGTTGCTAAAAATTAAAAAACCCATTTTTTATATTATCTCTCTATATACTCTTGGCTATTATTCTCTAATATAAAACAAAAAATAACTTGAATATAAAGGAACCCATTTTCCTCCTAGTGGCTTGGTTATAACAGATCCTAAAAACCAACTAGGTGTTAAGTTTAACACATTTAACTGTTAGCTAGAGTTACAAATTTTACCCTTATAGGGTATTCTTCATATTATCCACATGGCTAACCTATTTTATATTAGTAATAGGGCTAACATGGAATCTTCTAAAACAATGGTAGAAAAAACATCAAGGTTACATTTTGAGAGTCATAACTTTTGCATAAATACTCCTTTTTATGTATTTCTTACTTTGTTGGAAAGGTATATGTATATAGAATAGATCTATGTGACCTAGTGGATGTGAGAGTTTTAGGACCCCAAAATATTCATTTAATTCCTGATACTTTTGCTAGATGTTTTGAATCCCCAATTTTACAGATTGAGACCTACTGGTAAAAATGGATTAGCAAGCTTATTCCTAAATTTTTTCCATTGCGATGGCATCAAGATGGATGAAAAAAAATATAGTGATCTACTCTACATCATATCTCCCCATTGTTAGAGCCTTTTGGTCCACAAAATATTTGGCTATAATAGGCGAGGAAAACTTTCCTCTACCTTCTCCCCAGAGTACTATTTAGCTTTTTTTAGAAGTTTTCCTTTCAACCATATCTAACAAAGTTCATGCTTACCATGTATTTCTATTCTATAATTAATATACTATATTGTATCTTATATGAAATTTACCTAATCATATATTAATAGGACCTACTCATCTTCTTCATCCAACATTGAAGGATCAAAATATTTCATAATTTTCATATTCATCACTGAGTAAATGCACATGTATGTGGGTATACCAAGATTTTAGTAATCTCGCTAACCTTTTCCAGTACCTTGAAAGCGCCATATTGTAAAGCCTTTATTTTCTTACTTAGATCCTATAGGCTCTCCTTGTTCATTTATAACCATACTTTCCCACTTTGAATGGCCTCTCTATCCTTTCTATAAATTTCTCTTCTCTTAATTTCTTTCCCACGTATTTCTAGATACAGTTAAGGGATGGTATACACATTTTTTGTTGTTATTGTGCTTATTGGTATACAAATTATAAATTTTCAAAATAACTCGACTAGATATTGTTACATCTTTGGGTAGTAGGTATACCTATGCAAATTGCAAATTTTCTTCCCAACACCTAAATTCCCTACAAATTTAGATGTTTATGAATCTCTAATAAAATTAAATCACCCACATTTAGGAACTCCTAGCTTTCCAAACCTGTAGAGTAACCCATTTTCCAGATGATATTCAATTGTGTTATCACTATTATCCACATGACTCTAGCCCTCTAGTCGCTGATAAACTCTATCGAAGCCCAAATCCTCTATATATGCCTCTTTTTCTGCCTCATGGTTGAAGTGTTCCATGTGCATTAAAGTTCCCAAATGTATGATTTATAATTTGGGTGGAATTAAATCATGTCAACCAACTTGTTTATGTTTCTCCTTTACCACTAGATCACTAATGGAACTATTATAAAAAAACTCATCCAGTTGTAATTCCAGGTTTGCTATAAATTACTTTGGACTTGAAGGAACAATAGCCACTACTAACCTATCTTGTTGAATGTATCCTTTCCCATCAGATAGTATTTTCAAATTTTTACATCTTGCACTAATGAATAAAACTCCTTGTCATATATATGGTAGTTTAGAACATCCCCATGAAACACTTCAGAAAAGTAGGATATAGGTCATCCTCCCTACATTAATACTAGACCCATACCATATGCACTTGAACCCTTCTCCACTTCAAAGGGGTGTTGTGAGTTAATTAATGTAAGAATTAGTGCATAGCTTATTTTCTTCTTCAACTCTTCAAAGGCCTCCTATTGACCCTCACCACACTATAAATTCTTACCACTCAGTACTACGGCATGGAGTATTTCTCTTCCTATTGAAGATGAGGGTGTAAATTTTCTTAAGTATTCTGCTTCCATACTAAATCTCCTAACATAATGATAATTTGCAAGTATTTTCAAATTCCCCCCATCTTGGTGAGATCTATATTAAGATCCCATCCACCAATCGCATAGCCTAAATACCCAAAATATCGTTTTGTAAATTCACATTTATTAAGGTTTGCCACCATTTTTTTATTCTTGATAGTCTCTAATACTTTCTTCAATTGTGAGATTTTATACTCTATCTGCAAACTATAACCCAATATATCATCCAAATAAATAATAGAAAATGAATCTAAATAACAGAATAGTACACCATTCATTAATTTCATGAATGTAGTTGGTGCATTAAATAGATGAAATGGCATGACTAACCAATAATACAAAACTTGTATGGTTTTGAAGTAATCCTTCCAGGTATCTTCTTTATTAAATTGAACCTGGTGAGACCTTGATTTTAAATAAAACTTATTGAAGTACATTTCTCATTACAAATGGCCCAAACAAATCATCCATCCTAGTTAGGGGCTTCTTATTCTTTAGTGTAATTTCATTTATTTCCCTATAATAAATAGACACTCATTATGTCCTATCCTACTTGTGCATAATTATGATGGGTGACCCACATGGTGAGATACTTAGAAAATAAAGTCATGCTCCAATAGTTATTACTACTACTTCTTACCTCATTGGATTTTAGAGCATATTGTTTGTGCAACTCGATGTTTGGTGATGAAGAGTATGATAATATTTAGATCTCATGCTTTGTTTCCCTGTTAAGGGGTGTCCCTTTAGGCTTGTGGAACATTCCCTTATGGTATGTTATATGCTTACAATAATTACTTCAATGTATTATTAAACAAATAATAATTCCACTTCAGATTCTAATAGAAATCCCAATAAACCTCAGTACCAGTCAATTATCATTATTTAATATAACCAATGACAATAATTTTAGATAGAATGTAATAAAAAATGCATAAAAATACAAGCGAAGACAATGAACACAAATTTTCAGGCTAATGCCAAGGAAGACCCCCACAAGGGAGAGCACCCAATTGTTCCTTCTTATTGATAAATATCAAATGTTCAATAGAGAGAAAAAATCCAATTTAGTACAATAGTCAAATTCAAAGTATTAACTTATCCAATAAATTCGACTGAGCAATCATATGAAGCTCAATCTAATCTAATCTAATCCAATCCTACTCAATAGTCTGCAATAAACACCAATCAATGTGTCATAACTAGTCAAGTCATATGTAGTAAAATAATAGTTAACCAACCTCCAATTAATTTAGCCATTGTAGCAAGGAACTGACCCTTAGTAGCACATCGAAGGAAACCCAAAATAGAGATGAAAAACTAGTCAAAATTAGTTAACATTCTACAGTCAATGCCAGTAGAAAAAATAAAATTACATTGTTTTTTCTTCCTATATATGAAGCATCCCTAGACTGAGATATACGAGAAAGATTCAATTCAAAATTTACTGAGAAAGTGAAAGTCAACACTGGTCAAAATTGCAAACAATTTAGATTTTAGGCCACTTGTAATTTCATCCTTTGTCTTACTTGCACGTGGGAAGAAACTCCTATAATTTTTAGAGCTATGGAATCCAAGAAGAGATGAGAAAAGTATGATGATGATATGCCAAATGAGGAAGACTTATGGTTTATTTATAGTGATCAGCGATGGGTCAAGGGTCATGACCTTTCACAAATGGGCTTGACTTGTAGATGAAGATGAGTACAAATTTAAGAAAGGATATTTGTATGTATGAAAAAAATTTAGATTTTAAGGTGAAGAAGAATGAAATAAAAAACAGTATAATGGAGTGATGAGCCATCAATGGAGGGGCTTCTAGGAAGGTGAATTTTCCACTAGTTCCACTCATTAAGACTTCCTATCAACTATGGATGAATTCCACCTAACAACATTCATGAGCTGCTATGTCATCATGTCCATAATGTACCATATTTGCAAATTCTAAAGATTGATATCATAGACCAATAAGAAAGGATATAAAGAGGGTGGGTCACATGAGCCTACCACCCTCGCCAAAATGATAGAGGTAAGTCACCATGTGGAGGGGGTAGAATCCCTACCATGATTGAATCTTGATTATTAAGCTTTTTAACATTGGGCATTTTATTAATAGGGAATACAATAGTACCTAGCACATCCGTCGGTAGTAATATTTAACCCCAACCACCTTTAATAAAATCATTGGAAAAGTTATAGGTACCTACCAAGAGTCCCAGACTACAAGCGTAGGATGTACGTTGGGGTATGCACAATGGAAGGTGAACAACTCAACCTATGCCCTCATGCTAGGGTATGTACTCCATAGGGGAAGCTAAACCACTCACCCTGTTCTCATCCAGTTCCAAGAAGTACCCTAGGCCCCCATGAGCTCCCAGAGCTTAATGTCCAATGCAAGTCGTAACCCCATGGGAGGGTCTTTACATGAATCCAAGTATCTCTTTGAAGGATAAGAATTTGGCCTCCCCCAATGGCTTTGTGAGGATGTCAGCAACATGGTCATCCATCCTAATGTGTTGGAGCATTATTACTCCTCGTTATATGATATCCTAGATAAATTGGTGCCTAATATCATTATGTTTGGATCTGTTGCAGAAAAAGAGATTCTAAGAAAGGTGAATCCCACTTTGATTATCGCAATAAATGATGGTAGTATATAACTCATTGAAGATATTCCTCAACCAAATGGCTTCACAACAAGCCATACTAGTTGCAATATATTCAGCCTCCTTAATGCTCATTACAACAAACTTTTGTTTCCAGCTCATCCATGAAATTGAAGTGGACCCAAAAGAGAAGCAACACCTAGATGTTATTTTTCTATCCATCACATTTCTAACTGAGTTGGCATCAGTATATCCATGTATTCTCATATCCCCAGAAATGTACCTTAGTCCATCATTTATAGTACCATGAAGATATCTTAAAATATTATTTGCAACAACCTAATGTACCTGATGAAGCTGAAGCATAGATTGAATCTATTTATTAACAAAAAAACATATGTTTGGTTGTTGGGCTTTGAAATTGATACAATTCTCTTACTTTATTTATTATTTTTATATTAGTTTTCTAAGACTTTTTGTGTGCAAAATGTGATAAATCAAACAATATAGATCTTAGAAAGGAGTCAATGGATTTTCATTATTTTATCTCTTTAATGAATCAATTTTAACTATGAAAGGAGTAGTTTACTTACGATTTGAACCTTTATTTGAATAGGGAAATCTGATATTGAATGTTGTTCCTTGGAATAGTTAAGCAAGTAAAAATTGTGTTGAGTTGTTCGATTTAATTATAACCAGTTGAAAGAGATCCACTTATATCCTCAAAAAATTAGTTGATGAAGAGATCTTGGACGTGTTATTTGAGGAAACACTGGATATTTTTGTAATTTGAAAAAACCATCCTAAGAATATATCACTTTTCTTTTGAAAATAAACTCTTTTTGTAGTATCCAAATGAGGCATTGAGCCTCAGTAGTAAGTTTGAGCTATAATAATTTTGATATATCTTATAAATCTCTACATACATTCCTTCTAACTTGTTGTAATTTAGAGGATACTTTTTATGTTCAATCTTAACTTATCGCATTGAGTTACCTACAAGGCAATGAATTCTAACAATTTTGGGCTTGGTCGTGGAACTACTAATGTCCTTTATTGCATCATTAATTTAATATTCTTCTTTTAATTAGTGTGATTCAATTATTCATTTCTTTTCTAGAAATAATTGATGTTAATCAGATTCACTATTAAAGTATGCGTTTTGCAGCAGTTAAAGTTGGATATCATAAAATTAGATTTATTTCAATTGATTCTTTCAAGTGATATCTTTCCTTGACAGTTCCATGTGATTAATGTAGAAGTTTTTAATTCTTATTATTTGATATCATTTCTGGCGAATTCATTTCTAGCTAGTGTTGTTGTTTTCTTACAAACGAAGTTCTCTAAGAAATAATTTTGTATTTGATTGTATTTCTTCACTGTTTTTGGTAGGAGTCTTAAAGATTGTATTCCTTTAGTAGTTTTTTTTGTTTAAGCTTAAAGTAAAAAAGCCAAGAGTGATTTATTTCTTTCAGTAAGTGCGAGTTTTTAATTTCATTCATATGTCTTTACTTTTCTTTAGGTCCATACAAGTTAAGCTATATTAGCACCATTTCTTGCAAAAAACTGCATGGATATCCTTGAAATAAATAGAGGAAACTTTGAGTTGATGATTTAATGTGTAGATTTTCGTTGGTATTTTAGGATAAACAACTTATCCCAAAATTTTGGTGTCTTTATGGGGGAGGTTGTCAAAGAAGTGTTACACATATCTAGAAGGGTTGGGTATTAAAGATAGAAGGTAAGAACCTTCACACACACTAATTAAAAATATAGTGACAATGCCTAACCTCAGCCGATACATTTAGATCACATTTAGATCGTTTAGTGTGTATGTTTATTTCATCCCCTAACTATTGGCATATTTTTGGGTGGTAGAAACACCTCTTTGGCTACACACTTTTAGGATTTTACAAGCAAGATGAATTTAGATTTCTACCCCCTCAATTTCTACAACATTTGATGTTACAATAGCCATTGTTACAGTATCTTCTATTATAACATCCATCTTAATGGTCATAGTTTTAGTAGTTTCAATAGTAGCAACTATTATAGCATCAAATTTTAGAGAAGTTTCATCATTTTCAATAATAATGGGTGTTACAACATCAACTACTACAACATTTTTAGCATATTTAACATTTCCATGTTATGGAATCTATTGTTACAACATTTTCTTCTCAATATGTTGTTACCTATGTTTGTGCTTATAAATTTGTTTTCTTGATCCCCTAAGTGTTTGTGTAGTGTTGGGTGGCAGAAACACCTCCTTGGCTATCCACTCAAGCATTGAAAAGGAAGATGAAATGAATTTTTATTACAACATCTGCTACTACGACATTTGTTATGGCATCTATTTTTACAACATCGTCATCTCAAATTGTTGTTACCTATGTTTGTGCTTCTCAATTTGTTTTTTTTATCCATCAAGTGGTGGTGTAATTTTGGGTGGCAGAAATACCTCTTTGGATTCCCACTTTAAAGCTTCCAAAAATAATATGAAATGACTCGCTACCCCCTCTATTGTTACAATATCCGTTGTTAATTTTTTTTTTGTAATTGTCACTTTTTTAGTAGTTTCAATAGTAGAAGTTATAACATCAACATTTACACATTTTCTTAATTTTCAATAGTAATGGGTGTTACAACATCAGTTGTTCCAACATTTTTCAAGAACAATTATGCCAGAGGTGATATGGGGTGGGTGACCTCTCGGGAAGTACTGGTTACCTAGTGCAAGCCCCAAAAGTGATGATTTAAGCTATGTGATTCATTTCACTAGTTTCAATCCCAATTATTGACCCCTATGAGCATCACTCGATGCAATGAGTGCTAAGTGGATTATTCAAAAATCTTGAGAAATTAGTCACTTACGACTACCTCTAATGGAAATGGTCATAGATGAATGAATTATTTAAAGTAGTTGAGTACTATAATGCACTGTGGAAAACCCCTGATACTTAAATACAAAGAGTGAAGAGAGCTATACTTGAATGGTTCATGAGGAAAAATACTTGCTAAGGCTTTTTAAATGGGATAGAAAGCTAGGTGGGCTTTATCGTGGGGAAATATCCACAGTTAAGTGTGCTTGATCCATACACGATTTTGGATGCGTGACCTCTTGAGAAGTCATGGTTATCATTTGCAAGCTCTGAAAGTGATGATTGATGCTATGTGATTCATTTGACTAGTTTCAATCCCACTTCTTCACCCCTGTGAGCATCACCCAATGCAATGAGTGCTAAGTGGAATATTCAGAAATCATGAGAAATTTGTCATTTACGACTACCTCTCATGGAAATGGTCATAGATGAATGACTAACTTAATGCAGCTTAATCCAAAAAAATTATATCTAGTATAATGCACTATGGAAACCCCCCATACTTCAATTCAAAAAGTGAAGGGAGATCTACTTGAACGGTTCATGAGGCACAATAATTGCTAATGTTTTGAAAATGGGATAGCAAGAGAAGTGGGCTTGATAGTGGGGAAAACTCCATAGTTAAGTGCGTTTGTGCCAGAGGAGATCTGGGATGGGTGACCTCCAAGGAAGTCCTAGTTACTAGGTGTAAGTGTAACACCCCTAGTTTTTTGTTTCCTGCAAGCTAGACATTTGAACTTTAATCCAAAGGGGAGTGGACCCCAATGGATAAGTATTTGTGGATGTAATTAAGTATTTAATTATGAGAATTAAATAAAATGATTTTGTGCAGATTGACCCAATGAGAATCATGAGATCACTTGCCAAATCCATGAGGATGGATAGAGGCAAATACTTTCCCGAAAAATATTTCAAAAATCCTTGAAAGAATTTGTTTCCAAATTAGATTTTTGAGGAAAAATCTAGTTTTTCCCCAATGAGGTGGAGAGTAGTTGGGAAGAGGTAAAAGATGAGAAAAGCAGAAAGTAGCTTTAAAAATCCCTAAATAAGGGAAGCCTAGACAAGCATGAATAAAAGCATCCTAAAATTCTGGACGCAGAATTAGAAACAGGCTTTGGGGAGAAAAAGCTTAAATAAGCTACTCCTAAACAGATTAGAGGTTGGTCTATTCTAGGATATGATCTCAGCTTGGGGGTGAGTTCTGGAGGACAGAAGAACTCTACAGTTGGGAGGTTGGTCAATTGCATAAGTGGTATGTTAAAAATTCATTAATGGCTAAAGCATCTATTATTGTGTAATATGGTTAACTGTCATAGATGCTAAGTAGCTAAAGAAATTAAAATTGTTATTCTCTACATTTAACAGAAGTTTGTAGAAGAAAATTATCCTCTCAGCTCTGTATAGTTGTAGGAATAAAATCTATGAGAAAGAATTTAGTAGAATCTCTAAACTAGTGTTTGTCTAAATCTGAGAATACATATTTTCTCAAAGATGACTTAATTTTTAACTTTAATATGCTTCTGGATTATTAACTAATTACTGTGTATAGAAAAAGAAAGCAGCGTTTCGTTACATACTTTACACCTATTCAATGTAAGAAATGACATAACTAAATAAAAATGAGATTAAAAAAAGAAGAAGGGAGAATTTAATTAAAACAATTGGTACCAATGCATCAAACCAATAGTTAAAGTATACAGAATTTAAATAAATGGTAGTGACATAAATATACACTACAAGTATACCTACATGTCTACCAACAGAGTTAAATTAACTCAAAATCTAGGTACAGATGTATGGTTAAATTGCTACAAATTTATCTGTAAGGAATTTAAAGTCCTATGATATAAAGATGATACTGTTGCTGCTTAATATGGCATGCTAACCATGAGGAAAAATTAGATATATAAATTCTGTCAAAGAAAAAAAAGAAATCAAACAAGGTTATTATCAACCCCTTATGAAGTTATCGCCATCATAGTATTAGAGACGATTGGAATCATCTGAGTACACAAAAGAATGTACAAGATAGCATATAACTTTTAAATATGTGTACATAAGTTAGATTGGAAAATAAAACACTGGTAAGATATTATTAGATATATTTCCCATATTTCATTTTTTCCCAATGGTGAATTAAACGAGAACTCAGTTACTATAGCAACATCTCGGATACACCAGGGGTTCATAAGTAAATCCACAATAAAACTATTCAGTATTCACCTAATCACAGGTGAGTGTTGCTCTGGCAGTGAAAGTAATAAAGAGCTAAACATGAAAGAAACAATTATCAGCTGGACATATTATGACATTTATTCTAGCAGAATATAAGGAGAATGATTATTATGAATAGTAGAATAATCCAGAATGCTCCTGAATAGTATGTAAATAGTCTACACAATATTGCCAAATTTGGGGAGGTAATCACTAACAGAGAATTTAACTCTGCCGAAATAGTAAGCAAAGGACATATTGTCGAAGTTCCATTTTTGGATCTCCCGAATACTAGTCACCATTTATAGATTACATTTAATGAGTTTCCTGATAAATTTTCAGGGTATCACCCTTTAGAAATTCATAATGAGTCTATGACGAAATATTTCGTTGGAGGGATGCAACGAGTCACAACTACCGACTTGTAAGCAACGATGAAAAAAAATATGGTGTTAACGAGCTCCGGGGATCGATTTTAGGAATTCACTGAGAACACAAAGCCACCCCAGAGTAGTAGCTCACCTGCGCAAACCACTGAGATAAATAAGTAGGGAGAAATGAGAATTTAGAGAAAAAATCAAATCATAAAGAAAAGCCATGAAGGCCAACGCAGAAATAGTTACCTCTTTGTTCATCCTGTAAAATGGAAATTCCTCTGCAAATTCAAACGATATGTAAACCCCAAGAATGATGAATATCTATCTAAAATGAAAGAATAAAGGGACAAAACTTTGTTCAACTCACCTTAGAAAACTCTGACGAGAAGGCAAACGCAAGAAGGTCTGAATACAATCATCAAAATTTATCTAAGACATAGAATTCATTCAGAAGAGAGACGGCTAGCTTGGCCATGAAGGAAGCATAAACCTTATGCGCCATGTATACGCTGGTGGTTGAACTACACAGTGAAATCGATATAAACACAAACAAGATTTAAAGCCTACGGTGTATAATGTTAGTAGAAATCGCGAACAGAATGAAATCGAACCACTTTGGTATAACCTGAGGGAAACTCGGAGGTATGTTCATAATAAAAATTAACAAAATTTTCTACCTGTTTTCATAAACCCCATCGTGTCGCAGCCGAGCTCTAGTAGCAAATGAGAGTCGAACGCTCTGGAAAGAGGAATAACATGAGGACAGGCAATTTTTATGGTGAGTTTAAAACCTAATTTGGGAGTAAATCTCACTGTCCACGCATACTGATCTGAGAAGAGAGGTGTGGATCGAGACCTCAGTCTTGAAGATGAACGTCATAAATAACTGCCAGCCACATATATTGCACGGAGGAGAGAACGCATTAAAATTTCTAGAGGTGGTCATATGGGCAAGTTGACAAGATAACAATAAACAAACGCATCTGTTAAATCGACAGCTCCGAATACATAAATACGCCGGCCTTGGCACAGTACGAGTGGAGTAAAGATTCACCACGGAAGCCATACTTCAAGGCGTAGGAATATGCCAGCTAGGGTTGTGTAACCCAAGGCGTGTAAACCAAAAGTTAATGCAACAACCAAATCTTTGTAAACCCTAATGCGATGTACCAAATTGACGGCTATGAGGGAAGTAGGAACATTATCAATCACGCAAGATCAAAACGTGGATGCATAGACATTCAAAACGAAGCTTCATGAAAAAAAATCATAGGATATCGAACCACGTCCATAGGAAGAAGTCAAAGGTCTGAAAGTTAATATTTATACTACACTCCTCCATGGGAACGTATAGATTAGGGAAGCAATAGTAGGGTGGTACGATCCCTTCCCAAGGTTACAGATTTTATATGTGAATTCAATTAATTACAGGCCACTTTAAATGCAACGATACGTTCGATTGGTAGGGATATATTATCACCATAAAAACCAAAATGGAGTATTCATTAAACTGTATGAATTATGGAGGATAAGAGTAAATGCCATAAAAGAATAAGGTTGATAGCAAAGGAAGAATGTATATAAAGTGGTGATATTTGACTAACCTTTGTTTTGTATAATGGAATATTTAAAAATGTCCAAAATAGTATTGGTCGTAAACAGATAGCTCAAGGTAAGAGAATAATTACTGGAGGAAAAAAAATTTCATATAGAAAAAGGCATCAGACGCTACTGTATGAGGAATTATAAATGATCCTACTGTATATGAACTTACTGTGAGTGGAATTAAAAGAGGAAAAAAAAATACACATATACCAAACAAAAAAAAAAAATTGGGAGGAGGGACGTTACAAATGGTATCAGAGCTCATGTTAGAAAGATGGGCTATTGTTGTTGTGCTCACTATATAAATTATTTCTTGTTGATAATTTTTTTTTTTTTTTACTGATATGTGTTGTTTAGTGTACAGTGTTGCTGAAACAGAAAAGTCAAATGGCTAGAAGTGATGAAATTTATGTTGATCTGTGTGATGAAGATAATACACCAGATCCCAACGCTCCGACGATGGCTATGTTGCACAGTTTTCAATGAGAGATGGATGAGCTAAGAAGCCAGAATGACAGACTGTCATTAGCCAGTGAGGAGCAGGAAAAGCTCATCAGAGAATTAACTTCGCGGAACAGCCAAGAAGGTGAAGGTTCCGGAAAGAGGAAGAAGGGCAAGTTCTCTGATGATTCTGAGGAAGATGATGCTACTAGGCATTAGTATAAGCAGCAAAAGGAATTACAGGGGGAATTCTGAAAGATCAAAACTCCCTCCTATGATGGGGAGAAGGAGGAAGATGCTGAAGCTTGGTTGTTGAACATGATTAAATATTTCCAGGTCTACGAATATGAAAGCAATTTGAAGGCCAGATTAGCTATCTACCAGCTACAAGGTAAGGCTACCTTGTGGTGGGAGGAGATGAAAATGATCCATGCCATTGATGAAAAAACTGTGACTTGGGAAGATTTCCAAGTCAAGTTTAAAAACTGCTATTTGAATGAACATTATTATGATGATAAAGCAAATGAATTCCATGAAATTAGACTAGGACAACTCACTATTGATGAGTTTTTCACCAAGTTTACAAATATGTTAAGACATTTCCCTTACATTCGGGAAGAGAAGGTAAAGGTGCAAAGGTTTTTGAATTGTTTTCCTGCTGTGTACAAAGAGAAGATCGAGTTTGATAACCCAAAAAATATGGATGAAGCAGTGAGGAAAGCTACGTTATGCTGCCAGTAGTTTAAAGGAAAGGGTGAGCATGGAAAAGGCTGGATAAACAAGGGTGAAATCAAAGGAAAGAAACAGAAACCAGCTTACTTAAAGAATTTTGGTAGGGATCATCAGCGAAAAAAGTTTAATAAACCAAAAGAAAGCCAAACTTCTCAGTATCAAGTTGGTTCCAAACAACTAGATGGAGAAAATAAGAAGGAAGGCACAGTTAAAATGAGGGAGCCTTTGAAATGCTGGGGATGTGGAGAACCTGATCTCTTGAGGGATTGTCCCCACCGAAATATTCAGATGATTATGAGGGATCGGGAAGCTACCACAGTAAATGATATAGCAAGAAATATACCCACTATCAGTGTAGCCTTGGAGAATCGACAAGCAGAACACCAAGCTACCATGGGTGAAATGGAAGGTAAGATTGCTGACCAATCTGTTACTATTTTAATTGATCCAGGTGCTTCTTTGAGTTACATTAGTCCACAAGTGGTAGAAAAATGCAATCTCAAAACTGAAAAATGTCATCAGTCTTGGTTGGTTCAGTTAGCCACTGGTACCAAGAGGAAAGTAACTCATAAGTTACCTTAAACAACAATTAAATTAAATGATTTTCAGACAGAAGTGAATTTATACATTCTACCCTTAGGCTCATATGACTTGCTGATAGGAATGGACTAGCAGGAAAAGAGAAAGGCTATGATGAACTGTTGGGATAAAACTCTGCATTGCATAGATGAAGAAGGGAAACCTTTTATTCTCAAGGGAAAACGAAAACCCATCTCTGTAAGAGAAATATCAGCACTGCAACTAAAAATAACAGCTAGGAAAGGATATCAACTATATGCAGTACATGTTAAAGAATTAGAACAACAACCTAAAGAAAACCTGCTAGATACTTTGCCAGTAGTGAGAGAGTTTAAGGAAGTTTTTCCAGATGAGATTCCTCATTTCCCCCCCAAAAGAGAGATTGACTTTTCTATCGATTTGGTGCCGGGAGCAACACCTGTTTCCCGAGCCCCTTATCGAATGAGTCCCCCTGAACTCATGAAACTAAAAATGAAATTGCAGTAATTGTTGGATAAGGGTTATATCTGATCGAGTGTGTCTCCTTGGGGAGCACCGGTGCTGTTTGTGAAAAAGAAGAATGGAACCTTTAGAATGTGCCTTGATTATCGTCAGCTGAATAAGTTGACAATTAAAAACAGATACCCTTTGCCTCGAATTGATAATATTTTTGATCAGGTAAGAGGAGCTTCAGTATTTTCTAAGATTGATCTAAGGACTGGTTATCACCAGCTCAGAATTAAGGTGGAAGACATTAGCAAAATAGCTTTTCGAGCTAGGTATGGTCACTATGAATTTGTAGTCGTACCTTTCGGTTTGACAAATGCCCCTGCCATCTTTATGTGCTTAATGAACAATGTTTTAAACAAGTACTTGGATAAATTTGTACTAGTGTTCATAGACAATATTTAAGTTTATTCAAAAAGTGAGGAGGAGCACAAAGAGCACTTGAGGATAGTGTTGCAAACTTTGAAAGAAACCCAGTTATATGCCAAATTCAGTAAATGTGAATTCTATAAGGAAAAGATCCAATACTTGGGTCATATTATTTTTGAACAAGGGTTGGTTGTTGACCCTGAAAAGATAAAAGCTATTAGAGAATGGTCGGGGCCAACTGATGTTTCAACAGTGAGGTCATTCATGGGGATTGCAGGTTATTATCACAGATTTGTGGAAAGATTTTCTGCCATAGCATATCCCATAACCTCACTACAAAGAAAGGGTGTCAAATTTGAGTGGACTGAAAAATGCCAAAACAGTTTTGAACAATTAAAATTAAAGCTCACTACAGCCCCTATACTGAAGATTGCAGATCCTGATAAAGAATTTGTTGTGTGTACAGATGCCTGTAGAAAGGGGTTGGGAGGAGTCCTGTTGCAAGAAAATTCGGTTATTGCATGAGTCTAGGAAACTTAAGACACGTGAAAAGAACTATAGTGCATATGATTTGGAGTTGGCTGCTGTAATTCATGCCTTGAAGATGTGGCGACATTATCTTCTTGGAAAAAAATTTACATTGATGACTGATCATATTAGTCTTAAATATTTCTTTTCCCAAACTGATTTGAATGCTCGACAAGCCAGATGTCTGTCTTTTCTGAGTGAATTTGATATGGAAATAGAACATATCAGAGGGAAAGAATACAAAATTGCTGATGCCCTGAGAAGAAATGCTTGCCAAAAAAAAAACAGCATTGGAAGTAGTGCTAATTTTGATTTAGAAGATCTAGTGAAAAGGGTAGCAGACCAGGATCCAAATTATGAGAATCTACAGGTGAAAATACTAAAGAAGGAGATGGATAAATACACTCAAAACCAAAAAGGGTTGATCTGCTACAAAAAATAGATTGTATATCCCCAATGTGGAAACTTTGAAAAAAGAAATCCTAGATGAATATCACAAACAACCGTATGTAGGGCATCCTAGATATCAGAAAATGCTAACAGCTTTGAAAAAGAAGTTGTTTTGGCCTGGAATGAAAAGAGATGTAGCAGAGTATTTAGCTAGGTGCATGGAGTGTCAACTAGTTAAAGTTAAGCATCAGCATCCTGTTGGTCTTCTAAATCATTTTCCGATTGCAGAATGGAAATGGGACACCATTTCTATAGATTTCATAACAGGGCTACCCAAAACCAAATAATAACATGACTCAATGATGGTGGTAGTGGAAACTTTAACAAAAGTTGCACACTTCATACATGTGAAATCTACTTTTAGGACAACCCAAGTACCGGATGTGTTCCTGAAGGAAGTAGTAAGGCTCCATGGGGTCCCAAAGATGATTGTTTCAGACATAGATGCTAAGTTCACAACAGCGTTTTGGAAATGTATATTTGGCTGCATGGGCACTAAGTTGAATTTTAGTACTGCCTATCACCCTCAAACCGACGGTCAGACAGAGAGAACAAATTAGACTTTGGAGGATATGCTAAGAATGTATGTGATGGATAGGCCATCAAAATGGGAAGACTACTTGCATTTCGCTGAATTTACCTATAATAATAGCTATCAATCCTCCATCAAAATTAGTCCGTTTGAAGCACTCTATGGAAGGAAATGTCGTACTCCTTTGAGCTGGAGCCAACCTGAGGATAAGCTAATGTTGGGACCAGATGCTTTACAGAAGATGGAAATAATTGTTAAACAAATACAAAGGAACATCAAGACAACACAAGATCGACAGAAAAACTATGCTAATAAGAAGAGGGTACATCGAGAATTCAAAGTGGGGGAGCATGTGTATTTGCATATTAAACCCAAAAAGAGCAGACTTTATGTTGGAAGTTGTGCAAAATTGGCTCCTAGATATTCTGGGCCTTTTGAAGTGTTAGAAAGGGTGGGACCAGTGGCTTATAAGTTGACCTTACCGCCCCATGTTAAAGTTCATGATGTGTTTCATGTTTCATTATTAAAAATATATGTACATGATGCTTCTCACATTGTTGATTGGAATGTGATATAGGTGGAACCAGAAGGGGAGGTCCTTCTAGATCCGCTTAAAATATTGGAGCGGTAAGAAATTGAATTGATGAATCGAACAGTAGCAAGAGTAAAGGTGCAGTGGAAGCACTTTAATGCTAAAGAAGCTAACTGGGAAAGAGAAGCTGAGATGATGGAAAAATATCCATTTTTGTTTGAAAAATGAACTCTAGTAGTTAGTTATCAACACCAAGGATGGTGTTTGCTTTCAGAGGGGGAATATGTAACACCCCTAGTTTTATGTTTCTTGCAAGCTAGACATTTGAACTTTAATCCAAAGGGGAGTGGACCCTAATGGATAAGTATTTGTGGATGTAATTCAATATTTAATTATGAGAATTAAATAAAATAATTTTGTGCAGATTGACCAAATGAGAATCATGAGATCACTTGCCAAATCCATGAGGATGGATAGAGGAAAATACTTTCCCGAAAAATCTTTCAAAAATCCTTGAAAGAATTTATTTCCAAATTAGATTTTTGAGGAAAAATCTAGTTTTTCCCCAATGAGGTGGACAGTAGTTGGGAAGAGGTAAAAAGCTGAGAAAAGCAGAAAGCAGCTTTAAAAATCCCTCAATAAGGGAAGTCTAGGCAAGCAGGAAGAAAAGCATCCTGAAATTCTGGACGCAGAATTAGAAACATGCTTTGGGGAGAAAAAGCTTAAATAAGATACTCCTAAACAGATTAGAGGTTGGTCTGTTCTAGGAGATGATCTTAGCTCGGGGGTGAGTTCTGGAGGACAGTAGAACTCTACGATTGGGAGGTTGGTCAATTGGAGAAGTGGTATGTTAAAAATTCATTAATGGCTAAAGCATCTATTATTGTGTAATATGGTTAACTGTCATAGATGCTAAGTAGCTAAAGAACTTGAAATTGTTATTCTCTACATTTAACAGAAGTATGTAGAAGAAAATTATCCTCTCAGCTCTATATAGTTGTAGGAATAAAATTTATGAGAAAGAATTCAGAAGAATCTCTAAACCAGTGTTGGTCTAAATCTGAGAATACATATTTTCTCAAAGATGACTTAATTTATAACTTTAATATGCTTTTGGATTATTAACTAGTTACTGTGTATAGGAAAGGAAAGCGGAGTGTCCTTACATGCAATAGAGATGACTGAAACCAGACATACTTTACACCTATTCAATGTAAGCAGTGACATAACTAAATGAAAATGAGTCAAAATATAAAATTGAAAAAAAGGGAGAATTTAATTAAAAAAATTGGTACCAATTCATCAAACCAATAGTTAAAGTATAAAGAATTTAAATAAATGGCAGTGACATAAATATACTCTGTAGGTATACCTACATGTCTACCAACAGAGTTAAATTAACTCAAAATCTAGGTACAGATGTATGTTTAAATTTCTACAAATTTATCTATAAGGAATTTAAAGTCCTATGATATAAAGATGATACTATTGTTGCTTAATATGGCATGCTAACCATGAGAAAAAATTAGATATATAAATTATGTCAAAGAAAAAAAAGAAATCAAACAAGGTTATTATCAACCCCTTATGAAGTTATCGCCATCATAGTATTAGATAAGATTGAAATCATCCGAGTACCCAAAATAATGTACAAGATAGCATAGAAATTTTAAATATGTGTACAGAAGTTAGATTGGAAAATTAAACACTGGTAATATATTATTAAATATATTTCCCATCTTTCATTTTTTCCCAATGGTGAATTAAATGAGAACTCAGTTACTGTAGCAACATCTCGGATACACCAAGGGTTCATAAGAAAATCCACAATAAAACTATTCAGTATTCACAAAATCACAGGTGAGTGTTGCTCTGGCAGTGAAAGTAATAAAGAGCTAAACGTGAAAGAAATAATTATTAGCTGGACATATTATGACATTTATTCTAGCAGAATATAAGGAGAATGATTATTATGAATAGCAGAATAATCTAGAATGCTCCTGAATAGTATGTAAACAGTCTACACAATATTAGAAAATTTGGGGAGGCAATCACTAACAGAGAATTTAACTCTGCCGAAATAGTAATCAAAGGACATATTGTCGGGGTTCCATTTCTAGATCTCCCGAATACTAGTCACCATTTCTAGATTACATTTAATGAGTTTCCTGAGAAATTTTAGGGTATCGCCCTTTAGAAATTAATAATGAGTCTATGAAGAAATATTTCGTCGGAGGGATGCAACGAGTCACAATTACAGACCTGTAACCAACGATGAAAAAAAAGATGGTGTTAACGAGCTCCAGGGATCGATTTTAGGAATTCACTGAGAACACAAAGCCACCCCAGAGTAGCAGCTCACCTGCGCAAACCACTGAGATAAATAAGTAGGGAGAAACAAGAAGTTAGAGAACAAATAAAATTGTAAAGAAAAGCCATGAAGGCCGACGTAGAAATAGTTACCTCTTTGTTCATCCTGTAAAATGGAAACGCCTCTGCAAAGTCAAACGATATGTAAACCCCAAGAATGATGACTATCTGTCGAAAATGAAAGAATACATGGACAAAAACTTTGTTCAACTCACCTTAGAAAACTCTGACAAGAAGGCAAACACAAGAAGGTCCGAATACAATCATCGAAATTTATCGAAGGCGTACAATTCATTCAGAAGAGAGACGGCTAGCTTGGCCATGAAGGAAGCATAAACCTTATGCGCCATGTATACGCTGGTGGTTGAACTACACAGTGAAATCCATATAAACACAAACAAGAGTTAAAGCCTACATTGTATAACGTTAGTAGAAATCGCGAACAGAATGAAATCGAACCACTTTGGTATAACTTGAGGGAAACTCGGAGATATGTTCATAATAAAAGTTAACAAAAGTTTCTACCTGTGTTCATAAACCCCAGCATGTCGCAGCCGAGCTCTAGTAGAAAATGAGGTTCGAACACTCTGGAAAGAGGAATAACATGAGGACGGGAAATTTTTATGGTGAGTTCAAAACCTAATTCGGAAGTAAATCTCACCATCCATGCGTACTGATCTGAGAAGAGCAGGTGTGGATCGATACCTCGATCTCGAAGATGAGCATCATAAATAACTGCCAGGCACATACATTGCACGAAGGAGAGAACGCATTAAAATTTCCGGAGGTGGTCATATGGGCAAGTTGACGGGATAACAATAAACAAACGCATCTGTTAAATCGACAGCTCCAAATACATAAATACGTCGGCCTTGTCACAGTACGAGTGGAGTAAAGATTCACCATGGAAGCCATACTTCAAGGTGTAGGAATATGCCAGCTAGGGTTGTGTAACCCAAGGCGTGTAAACCAAAAGTTAATGGAACAACCAAATCTCTGTAAACCCTGATGCGATGTACCAAAACAACGGCTACGAGGGAATTAGGAACATTATAAATCACGCAAGATCAAAAGGTGGATGCATAGAAATACAAAACGAAGCTTCATGAAAAAAAAACATAGGATATCGACCCACGTCCATAGGAAGAAGTCAAAGGTCTGAAAGTTCATATTAATACTACACTCCTCCATGGCAATGTATAGATTAGGGAAGCAATAGTAGGGTGGTGTGATCCCTTCCCAAGGTTACAGATTTTATATGTGAATTCAATTAATTGTAGACCACTTTAAATGCAACAATACGTTCGATTGGTAGGGATATATTATCACCATAAAAACCAAAATGGAGTATACATTAAACCGTATGAATTATGGAGGATAATAGTAAATGCCATAAAAGAATAAGGTTGACAGAAAAGGAAGAATGTATATAAAGTGGAGATAATTGACTAACCTTTGTTTAGAATAATGGAATATTTAAAAATTTCCAAAATAGTATTGGTCGTAAACAGATAGCTCAAGGTAAGAGAATAATTACTGGAGGAAAAAAAATTTCATATAGCAAAAGGCATCAGACCCTAATGTATGAGGAATTATAAATTATCCTACTATATATGAACTTACTGTGAGTGGAATTAAAGGAGGAAAAAAAAATACACATATACAAAAAAAAAATAAAAAAAAAATTGGGAGGAGGGACGTTACAGTAAGCCCCGAAAGTGATGATTGAAACTATGTGATTCATTTCACTAGTTTTAATCACACTTCTTCACCCCTGTGAGCATCACTCAATGCAATGAGTGCTAAGAGGACTATTCAAAAATCAGGGTGATGCAATGAGTGCTAAGTGGACTATTAAAAAATCATGAGAAATTATTCATTTATCACTACCTCTAATGGAAATGGTCATAGATGTATGACTTACTTAATGTAGTTGAATCGCAAAAAATGATATCTAATATAATGCACTACAAAAAACCCCTCATACTAAAATTTTTTTTACAACATCTATTGTTATAACATATCTTGTTACACCATATGTTTTCCATTTTGTTGTTACCTATTTTTGTGCTTCTCAATTTTCTTTCTTCATCCTTGATGTGTCGGTGAAGTGTTTCGTGGCAGAAGCACGTCTTTGGCTACCCACTTTCAAGCTCTAACAAGAAATACGAAATGGATTGTTGTTACAAAATTCACTGTTATAACATCTGTTATTACATCGTAGTAGTTGTAACCTATTTGAAAATTTATTATCGTATGTGCACTTTGATATGATGCAATATGATTATTGTTTCATTTAATATGTTGTAACCTTATATGATGTAGCAAAGAAATTAATTATTGCATAAAATAAATAGTAAATTTTCCTTCTAAATGTTTTTTTTTCAGAACAATGATCTTCCAAAAGATCTTAATGATATTCATCACATAGATCCAGATCACATTGGGTCTAATGTTGAGATGGAAGATGCTGCTGATGGTGACAAATATATATATGATAACTAGGTGGATGCCAAAAATATGATTATGATAATGATCATGATTACGATGGTGATGATGATCATGAGGCAATTTTCGGTAGCCACTAGTGACATTCATGATCATATAAACTATATCATTGATCCTTTTTTATATATCATTATGATTCTGATTTTCACGGTTACAATGATATGTATCATATTCATCATATAGATCCAGATCACGTTGGGTCTAATGATGAGATGGAAGATGTTGGTCATGGTAACACATATATAGATGATAACTAGGTGGATGCCAAAAAGATGATTATGATAATGATCATGATCATGATCATGATGGTGATGATGATCATGAGGTAGTTGTTGGTAGCAGCTAGTGATATTCATGATCATATAAACTACATCATTGATCATTTTTTATATATTGTTATGATTCTAATTTTCATGGTCACAGTCATATGTATCATATTGATGCCCTTGTGTACTATATTATTGAGTTTTATCTTTTTTACATGTAACATTTTGACTTATATCATTTGGACATGGCATATAATATTGAATTTTATCATTTTGTCTTACATAATTCATCATTTTTATTTATATCATTTGTACATGATATATCATTTTGACTTATGTTAGATGTTGTACATGCATAATTTTCACATCTGATTGATCTAATAATATATGTGAATTACACTTTTTTTAGTGGTATATGATGATGATATTGTTAATATTGACTCTTCAATTTTTATATGTTGAAAGTGGTTGATGATTTGGATGCGGATTTATTATGTATGATGGTTTTTACCTATTGTTCATGATGGATGTTGTAAAATTGAACTAAATGGTACATATTTAACTCACTTATTTTAATTATACATGATGATCATGTTACAATAATTATATTGTTATTTTATATGTACTAGATGTTGCAGATTCTATTTTGATGGAGATTTAATAGGTATAATGATGTTAATTTTTAATGGATGTTTGTTTCCCTAAAATATATTTATAAATGTTATCTTATAAAATATTTCAAATGAATTCATATGTTGTATAATCATATAACCTATTTAAGATACATTATATATTTAAATAATTAAATTGACATAAAACATATTAATTTAACTGTATGTAAAACAATAATCATTTTTGAAACAAAATTAATAAGAACAATGGAATCCAAATTGAAAGCCATACTAGAAGAAAAATGGGAAGAAAAAGTGGAAGCTAAATTAGAAACCAAACTAGACAACACTAAACCTAACACTATTCCTCACCCTTGGAAGAAAAAAAGAAGCAACAATGGAAGCCAAATTGGAAGTAAAATTTGAAGCTCCATTAGGAGAAAAAGTGGAAGAAAAATAGGAAACCACACTAGAAGTGAAACTAGAAGAGAAATTGGAAGCCACACTGTAAGAAAATTAGAAGCCATAATAGAAGCAAAACTAGAAGAAAAAATGGACATTAAACTAGAAGCCAAACGAGGAGCCAAATTTGAAGCAAATACTGGTGCTATTTCCAGCAATAAAATGGTGTTATTCTGGACTCTATTCCTGACACTCTTTCCTATGCTATTGTAGGTGCTATTTTCGACATTATTTCTGGTACTATTTAAGAGTTTATTTCGAGGACAAGTCCAGGTAATATTTTGGGCCCCAAAAAATGTTATTTCGGGAGAAATTTATGACACCAAATATGGAGCTACGGTAAGAATACATTGTTGCACCCATTTTTTCTCTAGGAAAGGTTTCCAATTTATGAACTAAAAAACAAAAAATTATGATGCTATTTTACATACTGTTTTTAGGACCTATTGTGGTGTTTCCGATGCCACAATTCAGATCGAGATTAGATTTTTCAAGATAAATTTATGCCAAATATCCTAAGATGACTTCACATTTCACTATTTTACCCTTCTAATATTAAATTTATACCTGAGAAAACTACGTTTTGGGGCATTTATTCCTACAAATATTCCTTCTACGGTTTCTTTTCTTCACCTAAGTATGGTTTTCCTGTTAAAAAAAAATTTGTATTCCAATTATTCCAATTTTTTGTTACTACTTAAAAACTTTAGCCATGAATTCTAGTCATGAATTTCCTGTTCTTTTAAAATTTCTTTAACAAAAGAAACCTACTCCAAACTCATTAAAAATTTTTTTGATTCAAAATATTGCTATCAAATAAAAATTACCAAACATTATTAGCCTCCACAGTGATCAAGTATTTATTCTACTGGTGGTCATCTTTCTCGGCCCCAGGGTTCAAATCTAGTGGTGGCTTCTTTGCACGCAATGTGACCCTTTATTTCCTGCAAACTTGAAACAAGTTGTGGCAAGCAGGCTCTCCTTGATGGGTTTCTCTTAACCTTTCGGTACCTCCACTAGTGGCTTTATGAATGCAATTCTCGACAGTGTTCTCTTCACATACGTCCTCCAAAAAAAAAGAATAGTGCCAAGAAAAAAAAAAGGTGGTGCACTCTTTATAGAGCGGCTGACTCGTCCTCTCTTTCTCTTGACCTTTCTTGATAGAGACTGCCTCCTGCAATGTGGCTTCATGGCATCTTGACTAACTGCCTCCCCTGAATACTGCCAACTGGCGGCTCGATCTCTAGACTCGGCAGTCAAGCTATTTCTTTCTTGGCGAGGAGCAGTCTCCTTGACAATGGCAGAGACTCCCACATGGTGGTCCTTTCTAGTAGCTCAAACTCTTCTACCAACATATATATTCATGTATGGCGTTGCAGGCTCCTTGACAGATTCTATAGACAAAAACATCAGCTCTGCAGACTTCGACATCGATTGGCTCGAGTACTCTCGTGTGGCTACCTTGTCGATTGCCTTTAAAAAAAATAAATTGTGTTCATTATAGAGAAAGCTCCCTCCAGTCAGGCTCTCTACTGAATCAGACAAGAAAATTCTCTTTGCAAGAACGGATAGAGGATTCCTCAATTTCCTATTGACCTCAAGCTTGCAGGTTCTTTGAGGTTCTCAGGCTCTAATACCACTTGTTTGTCTCAGGAGTTTATTATACAAGGAAGAAATATATAGACGAAATTGAATGAGAAATTGAATGACACATACACAAGTAAATACAATACAAGATTTATGTGGTAACACTTTGAGAGTATGTCAAGGAAATCTCCAAGAGGCAAGGGATTGGAAACTTTTATTAATCGGGAATTATTCTTCATCGACTACAATTTTTTTGGGAAATCACAATTAATATTGAAAACCATTATTAATCAAGAATGAGTCTCCATCGATTACAATCTTTTATTAATCTAGTTATAAAACCCTGAAAATAATATTTACCCATAATTATATCATTTACTGTAAGTTTTCAATAATAAGCCTTTCATATTGTCTTTGACTTCAAATTTGCTAGACATGCTCTCCTTAGTGGTAATTTCTAAAAAATTGTTATATATATAGTTATTATATATATATATATATAATAATTATATATTTTAATTTAAATTAACAATATATATATATTATTTGGATGAAAGAGTTAATATCTATAAATATTTTAGAATATTCTTTGTGGTATACACAAATTAAGTATAAGATTTATTTCTAAAGTAATTATGTCTTTTTTTCCCTTTTAGTTAAATTTATTAATTAAAAAAAATATCATATGAACAAGTGTCATATGAAACCACTGATGCTTTTTTGGGTATGTGGTATTGAGTAGTCATGATATTGACTCATGATATAAAGTCCATAATTAAATAGGGCTAATAAAATATTGAATTTCTTTGTATCTATCTATATATATATATATATATATATATATATAACATTTTCATATTTCTTTAGGGTAGGTTCTGTGATTAAGATGTCGGAAATAAATATAATATTAATATAATAAATTATTATGATTTTTTTTTTTTTTAATTTTAGCAAATTAACATATATGATTAGGTTAGGTTTTTATGGGACTTTGGCTAAGGTCAAAGTCTTTGTGGGTCTATAACCTATGGGTGTTGAGGAATTTCATTTTTTTTACTTGTCTGTTGGGATTCAAGTGTTTGTGTCTCGCCATGCATTACCATTTCTATCAGAATAATGCTTCCAAATCCACCACCCTGAGAATGGACAACATGGACGACTATTTCTTCATTGATTGTGAGGATGTCACACCCGACAGTGTGGGTCCTTTTCACAGTTATTTGTATAAAACAATTATTGACTTTGTGTTGCGATACACATGTTTCTATAAAATTTCTGCAGGTGTCACCCAACCACTGGGCAAAGACTTACTACAACATTGTTAGTGTATTTAGCGGTTGGTACTTTTGCATGCAAATATGGTTAAAAGGAAAACAACCAAGAAGGAGGCCAAAGGGAAGGCGAAAGAGAAACAAATCAAGCCTACTGTGGGGCCTAGTAAGAGAGGAAGAAAGTTAGGCAAAGAGGTAATGAAAACCTCTTCGATGCCTATTCTGTAGGTATTTCTCCGCAAGTTCGAAAACTTATTGCTGGATGGGAGAGAGACTGTAATACCAAAGAAGAAGGAGAAATTCAAGAGGAGGCAAAGGACTTCCTAAGGTAACACAAGACGTAGACTGTCACTATTCCACCAGTCAATCCAACATACTTCAAGCTTAAATGCGTTTTGGCCAAGGGAATCATGAGTATACAGGAAATTAGAGGAGACCCAAAAGTCGCTTCTGTTTTACAAGACATAAGAAGAGAGATTTAAGAAATCCGCGTGCCTCAGCAACATAGGACTGTTTGTCTTGGCCGCATAGATCGTCAGGTGCAAACCATGCACCAGGTGGACATGCCCAATTCTAGTGTAAATGATCCGACAATAATTGAATCTTCGGATGATTGACATAGTATTTTCTCTCATTTATGTTTATGTATTTTGCGGATAGCATTTACTATTTGCATTTAGAATATGTGAAAGATAGCAAAGTTTTCAGTATTGGTTGGCTTATAACTCTTTAAGGTGGCCAAGAGACTTGGTTTCCTTCGGGCAGGTTGAGGCCATCAAGTTTTGATATAAAATTTGATAAGATGTAACCTGTTATTTTTTATTAATAGAAAATCAAAAAATGCGGCTAAACTTCCAGAATATATATATATATATATATATATATATATATATATATATATATATATATAATTGTTTTCATACTTATTAGAAATTGATACTTATTTAATTTATATAAATATTTTTTTTTTTTGCTAAATTACGCTATTTCTATTATGAACATAAAATTACAAAACTGCCACGGCTCAGCTGAGTAAGCCTGAGGCCGGGCTTGAGTGCTACTATCAGACTAGATATTGAACTGCCCATTAACGGGAAACCAGTTCGTTTGTAAGTAGATACACCGCCCAATAATTGGGAAGCCGGCGAAGAGTTAACTGTTCTGTGCATATGAAAGCTGTAAAGATACAAAAAATTCATGCAGCTATATTTGCTATGAGCATTCATTGAAACACCTGAAACTAGCAAAACTTTTAAAGCAGAGTTCATACTGGAAATTTGTCAAGGAGGTGAGAGAGCATTTAATCTGAAGCAGAGTGCTCCTCCATAATTCTGCAGCCATACTGGTCGTCCTGGTTCCCGTCATCAGCCTTGTTCTCTTCGTCTGCTGTCAGTCCTGCGTCCACCTGCAAATTGAAATGTCCCGAGGAGGAAGGGATGGGGACAGAAGGCGCGCAGGAGGAAGGGATGAAAGGAGCCGGGTTGGGGACAGAAGGGGGAGCAAAAGCAGGAGCTGAGGGAGGCTGCAAGAGACTGGGGAGAGAGGCAGGAGGGAAGGGGATCTCCTCGCTCAACGTAACAGTAAGGAATACAGAGAAAGGGTGGTCAAAAGCACGGTCGAAGCGCAAATCAGTGTGTTGCGTGGACTGTCTGAGGAACCTACCGCCCGGAGAAGGGGAGGAGGCGGCGACGAAGGGCTGGGGAGGGAACAAAGGAGGAGCAAGGGGCGGGGGATCAGAACGAGGAGGCGCCATGTCAAGGAAATCAGGGCGAGGACCAGGAGGGTCCGATGATGAAAGAGCAGGACGCCTAGCAGTAGGCTCCAGAGGTCGGTCGACATGGTGGCTGAGGGGAGGGCGCTCGCCCAGGGATCTCCCCCGAGAAGCCCCTTTTCTACAAGCCATTCGCCGCCTCAATCTGGGCATGGTGAAAACCTCGGATGAGTTCGCCCAGCCTCTGGAGGGAGCAGCAGTTATAACAGAAGAATTATCAAACGAAACCGGAAAACCATGTGAATTAAAATGAATCGGGCAGAAGTTACTGTGGGAGTGATGGAGGCCTGGAGCGATTTCCAAACAGCTATGCAGCGCACACCTTCGCCCTGTATTTGTTCTCTCTCCGCCTGTAGCAGCACCTCCTGGGCAGAGCGAGTTCAGAGGCAACAGAGGGCGGTGGCCATCAATGGAGTAATCGGGAGAAGTTGAACGTTTCTGCGCCATTTGAAGATGAGTGCACTGACCAATGCACAGGTAATGGCGGCGAACAGGAGTGAATGCACAGCGCAGATGGGCAATAAACGTTGCATTTAAGTTGCCATGGGGGGCCATGTGGCCACCCCAAGTGGGTTGCGTTGGGATTATAACCTGGCCTGTTGGCCCCTTCTCGCTTCTAAGCATCCGCATCCGGAGAATTTATATAAATATAATAATTATAAAGAAAATAAAAATATTATCATACTCTTCTAAATTTCAAATTTCTTTTTTATCAAGTCTTTAATTTATTAAAAATGGATACATTCTTTCATTCTTATACTTTTTTAATGGAACGTGACGTAACCTGTTTGAAACTCTTATCCCATTTGAAAGGAATATGCAGCAAGATTTCCAGTTCAAACTCGTCTTTAAACGGCGGGTAATGCAGCGAGACGAAGTTAGAAAGCATGAGAGTTTAGTTTTAGATGGAAATATATAAAGACGGGTAATGCAGGGAGACGAAGTTAGAAAGCATGAGATTTTAGTTTTAGACGGAAATATATAAAGAAAAGGTCACTTCAATCCGTATATAGATCCATGCATGATTATCATTGATGTAGATGCCTCAACAAATACATAGTGGGTATAGCCACGGAAAAAGTAACAACATTTTTGGGATAACCAATCTAAGTTTTTAGTTTATCGTGTTGTAATGGTACGTGAGTAGATTTTCGTTTGTCATATATATATATAAAATTTAATAAGTGTTTTGATTTTAAAAATATGATAAAGTGTAAAGGTAATTTATATAAATATATTTAATAATTATATTATTTATTTTTTATTATTTAGTAATTTTAATATTTTATTATTAATTATGAAATTAATAGTTTTAATAAACTTATAATCTGTTTTAATTAAGAAAATTGTTAATTCTTTCTTTAGTAAATAATCTTGATCTTTTTATTGGTGAACCTCTATGAGAAATTTTTTCATAATATTCTACCATAAAACTATGAAATATATATTTTTTAAATTAATTTTTATTTAAAAATTTTAAAACATAATATTTTTATAGGTTTAAATTTTCTTAAAAATATTGAAGATTAATATTATTATTATGATAATATTATGTTGTTTAAAAACTGATTTTTTATTAAATATTCTTTTTTTTTTAATGTAAAAGAATTTGTCTTCTATTAAAAAAAAAAAGGGTGTACATATTGAAGACCAAAAAGGTGTATGTGTATTAGGCAAGTGGAAAACCATAATTTCTTAACCATTAAAAAAGTTTCAAAAGATAAAATAGATAGACATAATAGTTTTTAGGTCTAAGGCCGTCTAAATAAAACATTTCGAGAAAACTATAGAAACTAGAAAAAAGGTAACCATGAAAGACATAGGTAGAAGTCATCAACCTAGTTTTGGAGATTTTGATTCCTCGACAATCATGGGCTCTTTATTGCTTCCTAGTTGGTAGTGGATATTCTAAGGCCATATGACCTTCAATTCTTTCTAAAGGTCGATCCAAAGCTTAACACATTATCTATAGAATTGTCATGTATCAGCACGATCTCTTGAAGAGCTTCTTTTATATCTGGTAGAACTCTCCCAAATATCATTTTCATATACGAGTAAATATCGATCGTGTGATGTAGTAATTAAGCCTTCCATTTGTGTGCACAACATCTAGTACCCACTTAACAAATTCACGATAAATATCAATATTGAACAAACATTCTCTCTCCTCCCCTCTCCTCATAGATTTTGTGATCTACCTCAACTACATCATCCCAAATTTGAGGCATAGTCTACTCTCTATACCTTCTAGCATAATTTTGTACTTATTCTTGGGTATGGGAGTTCATTTGATATTAATAAGTTCCTCTGAGGAACAACCTCACACATTGTTAAGGCATACGATAATATGAGCTAATGCCATGGTCGAAGTTGAAGTGCATAGAGGCAAGAACTAGATGAATATAAAGTCCATGGAGTGAATCAAAGGAATGGGGAGAGGAGAGATGGGAATCCAATGTTGAAAGAAGGAAATTCGGGTGAATGAGGTGAGATTTGTGGAAAAAAAGAGAAAGCTACCAGGGCTTAACCAAAGTCGGCCCAATGCGAGAGATGCATTGTGAGGGGAGAACAATGGATAGAGAATAGGAGGTAAAATGGGCCAAGTGAGGTGATGAGAGTGAATGAGATTAAAGAAATAGCTAAGAGAACCTATGCAAGCCCAGAGGGGAACCCAACCTCGAAGCAGGAATAGAAGTTACATAAAAGAAACAAGCACTTTCAAGAGGAGTATATCTCCAACTCGAAATGTTCGTAAAGCATAGAAAGGTCGTGTTGGTGATCCAATTTATAGCCATGCTTGTTACCAACTTGCAACATAGCCCAAAATTTACTTCTTGCATCCATAATCAACAATAATGGGGTGCAATAACAAAGCACAACTTGGTAAAATGAACATGAAGCACGCCAAACCTAATTGACAACCCTAGTGTAGATTCTTAACTTGTCATGATGACTAATTGACATTGCAGGAAAGACCGAGAATGATTCACAGGCTCACATCCTGAACCCATTGCCCATATCATCACACCTTTGTATCAATTCCATGTCTACACTCTAAGCTTATTATAATGCATCATATCAAACCTTGTACCATCATTCAAGTGCATCAACCTCCAATATTACATATAGTTAAGAACTTAGAGAGAACTAGAAAAATCCCCACATTTATTCCAAGTGAAATGGTGATCATGCCTTCATTACATATCCCTTCTCTCACACCCAATAAAAATACATTAATCATTAAGCATTGAAATTAATGTAAATGTATAAATTAAATAAAGAAATAAAAAAATCATATAAAACACAAATACACAATAATGGAATGCCTAATTCAAATATCACCGCTACTGTTGAGATATAGATGCATTATAAAATACTGTATTATTGAGATATAGATATGTTATAAAACCATGTAGCAATTCAGAATGCCTAATTCCAATGTCACGACAAATATTAAGTAGTTGAAAAAAATTACCGCGTAAAATTGAGAATTATAGAATTTTCAAATATGACTCACACAATATTGAAATTTATAGGATTTTCAAACATGATCTAACTATCTTGTTCGAAGTGAATGACAAAATTTTCAAAATTGCCAAAAACATAACTTCGTATATTATTGATCCGACGAATTTAGCGAATTTTTGAAATGAGTAGTCTTTAGTGTGACTTTTTGAAGGATTTTAGGGTGCCTATTTCGGTGTAATTTCTCCAAAACCCAGTAGAAATTCATTGAAAAGAGAAGTTCGATTACTAAATTTTCACAATCGATGTGGCCTAGCAGTTTTTCAGGGTGTTGAATCCATATATAGAGTCAAAAAACCAGTTTAAATAACAAAAAAAAAAGATTTTACCTCAATTTTTTTCACCAGATTCCGGCACCTGAAACTCCAAAAGGTCACACTAAAGACAAATCGTTTTGAAAAATGGCTGCTTTAATCATTCCGCCTCCTTCTGACAAACGGGAATGAATCATACTACCTCACAATCAATGTCATACTCATAGGTTAATATTTCTTGTCTTCTACTGCTTCATGTCTCTGTAGGCATTTCCATCTCTAATCAGATGTCATATCAATTTTGAACGTTGAATTACACTTGATAAACCTGCCCTGAGCTCTAGTATGTACGGAGATGCCATGGTCTTTTTCAGATATATGAAAGAATAAATCACACAGTGGTAGTCTCGTTTTCCATTGATTGACAGAGGCAAGGTTGGAATTGAATCGGCTAGATTAACAAAATTTGTTTGTTTTTTGTCATTCGGTTAAGTAAATGGGAAATTTTGCTGTGATTTCTATGTCTAAGATTGTTTTCACAGAAGCAAGTGGTGGTATCAACAAACATCCCTTTAATTCTATTGGGGAAGATGAAAAATATGGGCGTAGAGACAAAAACAGAAGCAGATCAAGCAAAAGCAAGGACGTAGAAGATTTCAGCTCCTTAAAACCAACGGCTTGATGTAAGACCATAGGAGAAGGTATGGTGACAATTAAGATTATAATTGGAAAGAAAAAACCAATAGAATCAATGTCTAGGGGTTTGGTTAAAAGGGAAACCATGGAGGATCTGCTGGTGGAGCTCCAAGCTAAGTTACGTGATCACAGTACCGCAGTGTATGATTCATATGACTACAATTTTTGTACTGCTGAGCCGATGAATACACAGTGTATGGAGGAAAGCATTGGAGAGAATCCATGAAGACAAGAATCCTAATAATAATTAATACACAACTGGATTGAAATGCTCATTTGAAATGAGATGCCAAGTACTATTGATGTTGAAATGATCTCTTGGTGTTTGAGATGTATAATCTTTAATGGATGTGATGATCTTAGCTATACTTATCAAATTGTAATTTTTCCCATAATGGAAGATACGGCGACAGTGACAGAATTGTTTGACATATTGAAGACAACAATACACAGAGGGATGTGTTCCCTCACAACATAGAGAATGCAAAAATAATGCAGAAATTAACTGTCAAACATAGATAATGTAAAACATAGGAGTCAAGCAACTTTAGTTTTCTATTCAACTCAAAAAAATATATGAAAAATACAATCCTTAAATACAAAATTGGCCAAAGCCTGTAACTTAATGCAATTCAATGCTGGATTGGACTGATTTCTATGGAATTGCCCTTCAGCAACGAAAGCTCAATTCTTTAGTTTCTAGTACAAAACACATAACAACGAACATGAAATATTATCGACTCTTGCTCTGAAAGCACATCACGTCCGAGCCTTCATCACAGATCGACCATCTTAACTTTTAGCATTTTCGCTTATGGGAAAAAATTTATGTTTTGCGATATGCAATGTGACATGGGACATTACATCACATCCAAAACATAATAACCTGCGAGTTCTTATCCGTTAAATTCATGAGCTTACAATGTGCGCTTTGCGCTATCCTCCTAAGATTGACACGTGCCCCCTCTTATGATCGTATCGCAAAAAAAACAAAATAACTTGCATGCGGCTCTTAAAGTTAAAACTTATAACTTGCGAAGTGCGCACTGCAGGTGACTTAAAAGGTTAAAAACAAAAATGTGTGAAGTGCGGCCTGCGGGAGACATAAAAGGTAAGTAGAAAAGGTTGCGTAATGCGGTGAGGATTTTGGGTCTAGCCAGATGGCATCAATGGAGATTTACTATTCGGTGAAGGGATTAAGTTTAAATCACAAAAGTTGCAATGTGCGGGTAGCGATGCAGAAAAGCTTGGTAAGTGTGAAATGTATAATACAAAGGAATAAGGCAAAATGAAAAGGTTTTCTCGACAGATCGGTATTGTGATAAGGTAATTCGGTCCCATCAGATCGCATCAGCAAAATATTAACATTGGAGAACGCTTGTGGGTAACACATAAAAGTTGTGTGTGGAAAAGTTCGAGCAATAAAGGTAAGTAATGCAGTGGGTAATAATTCACGTAGGGTGTTTGGCTTGGGTACTCTGTTTGATCTGAACATTGCGTGAAATGCCTCCAGCTCTTGGATGTTTTATTTTTCCTTCCTGCAATCAAAAATTTAATGAAGTGTGGGTTTCTGCCACTTCTTATTCATGGCAGTGGTTGGGAGTAATTTCCAACACTCCCCCATAATCACAATTGTCCCCATAAACCATTCCTAGAGACTTTCTGGGATAAACAAAATTCTTTTGTCCTAATGGATTTGTAAGGATATCAGCAAACAGTTCCTCTGACTTGCATTGCTACAAAACAATTTCACCATTGTTAACCAATTCCCTTATAAAATGATATTTTGGATCAATATGTTGTGTTCTCTTGTGGAAAACATAATTCTTTGACAATGCAATTGCTGATTTGTTATCAAAATAAATTGTGGTTCCTTTGTCTTGCTCATGACATAAATATCTCAACATCCTTTTGTTGAGGTCTCGAAATTCGTTACAAAAACATGGGGGATAACCACCCGGTCCGGACCTTAAAGTAGTTCCTTTTCTATTTGGAATAGTGGCTCCGAATGGTTTAACTAGGTCCAATTACCTTTTCTCAATCTCTATTGGCTTAAAATATTACTTTTATCTATCAATGGGAGACAGACATCAGATCATTCCTCTTGCAGATTGGACAAGAAAGTGATCCTTAAGCTAATATGGGCTTAGCCAAGCCACAACAAACTTTTTTCCTCTTTGGGAAGAGGACTGCTTAGGGATGTAGAATTTAATCTAAATGAAATATTATACTAAGATGCAAGAAAAAGAAACTATTTTAACCCTATCTCAATTAGGGCAGATATAAATCTATCCCAACTAAGAGAAAGATGTTTTAAATAATTGACATTTAAATATATTTGTTTTAAATGAATATCAAGCTAACGAAGTAGTTCAATTAACTGATATTGTGAATATCAAAAACATTCTATCTAGAGACATCTCAACTTAAATAATCAATCAACAACACTGAGGAAGTAGTTCTCAAAATGATATTGATCATTTAATCAGTAACTTGAATAATTAAACAATAACATGAAAAAATAGTTAACAACATATCACTATTCAATAAATCAGTTTTATAAGACAGATTTCTGAGTAAATAGTTACTCAGAAATCAGAACTCAGCCCATAATAATAGAGATAAATAATAACATAAATTAAGGACAATTAATCATACCAACAAAAGTGCACAAGTATGTGAGTAAATTGACACATTCATATTATCATAAAATGAAAACAACATTTAAAATAATAGTATTATAAATATAAATTTATTAAGTCCATTTCTCCAGCACCGGTCTCTAACAGTCTTTTACAATGCCTAAACTTCTGCTTTCAAAATAAGAGCTACAATAGTGCAAGAGTATATTCATTATACATAACTCAGAATGTAAAATAAAAACCTCAATAATCTCCAGATCTGAGATTCCTCTCCTCTCACCCTACAACTATAAATTCCTATTGCATAAGTGATTTTAGAATTCCAGAATTGCAGAGGAGAGAAGCCATTATTAAATTTTGAAATCTGCTATTTATAATATGTCATGTCTCTCAAATTCACCAACAATTTTTTTTTTTTTCAACCAATTCTTCACTAGTGTATATTATTGGGAATTACACTTGTAGTACTATTGTATCTTGGTTTGTCATTATGTGACACTTCTCTCTTTTTTGAACATATAATTTTTTTTCCCAATTTATGCTTTTATTAACCTTTATATTAAAATGCATTGATTCCCATTATAATACAAAGCACTTACTATAATAAAATTTGTCAATGTTCCAATACCCCTACGCATGATGTGAGACGATGTCTATAAACTTATCAAATACCCTACCTTAGCTCAGGCTTGGAATACATATCATATTCGCATATAACATATTTGTTGTATTATGGTTTTATTTATATTCCCTATGAAAACTTATATACCAACTAATTTCATTTGTCTGTCGTCTCATTCGAACGATGACATCTTAACTTGTTGTTGTTGATAACTGTAAGGGTTCGAGTGTATAAATGGCATTGCCACGGGACCAGTACTTGTATACTCTCATTTATGCTCATTTTAATGCTACGTCTTTTTACATGGTACTTCATTCACTTCGCGGAGTGTTGCGTTGTGTCCCTGGCACATTTCATTTATGAGGATTTGAATATGCGTTGTTTTTCATGGATTTTCGTATGGCTGTTGATGTGAATGGGTAATATTGTATCGATTTGTAAATCTTTCTCTTGTACTGTGAAGATCTTGTTATGTTTGAGGCCCTTTCTGACTGGCCTTCTCTTGGTTTGGGCATCGCTCTCCACGTGGACGGTGGACATCAACGATGAGTTAGGGTTTGGTTTCGATATATGATTCGATTCTCCACTCTGTAGCTTTCATTTTTCACTTTGAAATTTTTTTCTCAGAGAACGCAGAGGTCTCTCAACTCCTCTTCTGCATTTAACTTTGCTATCCGGCGTGCTCTTACATGAATTTGTGTAGACGTCATAGTGTCGAGAGTTTAATCGTTCTAGGTAACTTCTCATTATACCCTTTTGATCCTCATTTATCGTTAATTCCTCCTCTAGACTTATATGACAACGCAATATACTTTTCTTTTCAATTTTGTTTACGCCGACGTGTTAGCGCTCACGTTGCTATCCATATCGACTATTGATGAAAGTTTATGTAGAATGATAATTTTTGTTTTATATATCGCCTTGCCTTCTCTTTGATTGAGGACTTGTATTTACAGGCGTCGCATTAACGCCAAAGTGAAATTCCTATGATATTTCATGTTTTTTTTTTGAGTCAATGTATAGTAGAGCTTCGTTTTCATGCCTGGGTTTATAACCGAAATTTCCCCTTGTCGCCTCTTTAGCATTTGCTAGAATTTCATTTTTTTTTTATTCTGCTGTCATTACTATACCTATTTCGACGTGTTCTAACTGATCGGTTTTAGTTTGGCCTTGCTGACCCTATCACGAGGTTATGAGGTTTTTCATATACTTTACCTCCAGTCTTGATTTTCGTTTCGTTCCTTCAACTTCCCCAAGCGTATCCATAACATTGTCGTATTCTATGCAGATGGTTTGTTTTCAATTCGCATAGCTCTCCTTCATGGCGCAGAGTCTCGCTTCTGAGGTAAAATTTTGCAAAATTGTTGAATCATAGTCTACCTCGATTTCTACGCGGTTTATATATCTAATTCTTCTCAGTTGCTCGCAGAAGATTCTTGGGAGGGATTTTCTTCTTCCTACTGTCTTTGGGTAAGTCGAACTTACCTGGCTCTCATAACTTCTTATATACGTCTATACAAATTTTTATTCATACATCTGTACTTATTTCCCTCAACGCTTTTGTAGGTACATTATTTCTCTAGTGAATGTAAATTTTGAGGATGACGTATGTATCTTTGGTATGGATCAATCATAATTATTTTCTTCTCGTTTGGAAATGATTTTGCATCAATTACTTATTTAGCTTCATTCATAGATTCCTATAGGGATGGACCATCATTTTATTCTCAGTCGACTTCTCTGAGATAATAACGTGGAATATTGGTTGTTTATACACGGAGTTATAGGGATTTTTCCCTAACATAATCTCCGACTCAGATTCATTTCTAAATATTTTCCAGCAATGTATAATTACTCTGGACTTTTTATTTATTTTTATTTTTCTACACAACTATATAAGGATTAATAACTATCGATGGAATATTGCTTGTGATTATGCTGTGGAAAGTATATGATGATATTCATTGCTATTATTTTTATGAATATATCCTCTCACTAGTTTAACTAGGTGTTAATTTAAATTATTCATATTCTACAATATTTCACTTCTGACTCTCTGTACTATTCATGTTCATTTTCTTTCTTGAATTAAGTTAGTCAGTTCCTCTATATAATATAATTGACCATGGATTTCTGCCACGATAATAAAATAACTTACTCTAGAATTAATTTTGAGTCTTCTCCGATGCTTCTGCATATACATGATTTTCTAAAATCTTATCTCCACTGAGCAGAGATTGTAGCTTTCCTAAGTTTTATTTACATCCCACAGGGACAAACTTTTTTTCTCTCTTGTGCAGAATTTACATTGGCTTCTCTCCTTGTATAAGGTGGTTAATATGATCTTATTAATGATTTATCAGGCTATATTCTTATTTACCACATAGTTCTAGAGTTTGTCGAGAAATCCTTATTTCTACAATTCCTCGAACACTGAATGCTACATTGACAGTGCAACATTTCAGCTAGTTAGTCTTACCAAAAGCAAGCATAGATTGACAATACAATTTTTCTGTCCTGAATATTATTAATTTATCATATGTATTTCTAATTAAATTTGTTATTCTGCACTTGAGTAGTAAAATGACTACATGCAATTTAGTGCCCATAGCCAACCAGAGACTAATATTTCCTACTCACTCTATTCCACTCTTAAGTCTGCACAATATTTCTGTGTACATACAGGTACATACCTAAGTGTAACTTATCACATTTTTCCAAAGTTTGCTACGGGAGTTAATACATGTTCAACTCCCTTTTTCTTTTCCTTTATTTATTTTTTTACTTACCATTTATTACACGAGCAGATTAAAGTGACATTAACTGTACTAGAGAAGCATTTACACTTTCTCCAGATTTAAACCATCTAATGGTTTAGAGGTTCTGGATGAGAGTATTCCCTAGTATTCTTTCCTACTACCATACAGAAGTTAGGAGAACTATTTCTTCTATTCAACTCTATTAAAAGTAAGGAAATTCACTACACATCAATTTAACTCAACATAATAACCATAGTAATTTTCACTACTATCCAACAATATAAAAATTAATTACTCAGCAAAATAGTATGCATACCACTTCTGCAATTGACCAACCTCCCAGCCTTAGAGTTCTTCTGTCCTCAAGAACTCACCCCCGAGCTGAGATCATCTCCTAGAACAGACCAACCCCAATTTGTTCTGTAGTAGCTTATTTAAGCTTATGCTCCCCAAAGCCTATTTCCAATTCTGTGTCCATAATTACAGGATTCTTTTCTTCCTGTTTTCCTAGGCTTCCCTTATTTAGGGACTTTTAAAGCTTCTTTCTACTTTTCTTAGATTTTTACCTCTTCCCAACTACTCTCCACCTCATTGGGGAAAACTAGATTTTTCCTCAAAAATCTAATTTGGAAATAAATTCTTTCAAGGATTTTTGGAAGATTTTTGGGGAAAGTATTTGCTTCTTTCCATCCCCATGGATTTAGCAAGTGATCTCATAATTCTCATTTGGTCAATCTGCATAGAATTATTTTATTCAATTTCCATAATTAAATACTTAATTACATCCAAAAAATACTTATCCATTGGGGTCCATTCCCCTTTGGATTAAAGTTCAAATGTCTAGTTTGAAGTAAACATAAACTAGGGGTGTTACATATTCCCCCTCTGAAAACAAACACCATCCTCGGTGTTGATAACTAACTACTAGATTTCATTTTTCAAACAAAGATGGATATTTTTCCATCATCTCAGCTTCTCTTTCCCAGGTAGCTTCTTCAGCAGTAAAGTGCTTCCATTGCACCTTTACTCTTACTACTGTTTGTTTCCTCAATTCAATTTCTTCCCGCTCCAATATTTGAAGTGGCTCTGGAAGGAACTCCCCTTCTGGTTCCACCTATATCAAATTCCAATCAACAATGTGAGAAGCATCATGTATATATCTTTTTAATAATGAAACATGAAATACATCATGAAATTTAACATGGGGCGGTAGGGCCAACTTGTAAGCCACTGGTCCCATCCTCTCTAACACTTCAAGAGGCCCACAATATCTAGGAGCCAATTTTGCACAACTTCCAGCATAAAGTGTGCTCTTTTTGGGTTCAATACGCAAATACACTTGATCACCCACTTTGAAATCTCGATGTAACCTCTTCTTATCAACATAATTTTTCTGGCAGTCTTGTGCTGTCTTGATGTTTCTCTATATTTGTTTGACAATCCTTTCCATTTCTAATAAAATATCTTGCCCCAAAACTATTTTATCTTCAGGTTGGCTCCAACTTAAAGGAGTACGACACTTCCTTCTACAAAGTTCCTCAAACAGGCTCATTTTGATGGAGGATATGATAGCTCTTATTATAAGAAAATTTAGCCAAGTGCAAATAGTCTTCCCATTTTGATGGCCTATCCATCACATACATTCTCAGCATATCCTCCAAGATCTGATTTATTCTTTTTGTTTGACCATCCGTTTGAGGGTGATATGTGGTACTAAAATTCATTTTAGTGCCCATGCCCCCAAACAGACCCTTCCAAAAGGCAGCTGTGAACTTAGCATCTCTATCTGAAATAATCACCCTTGGAACCCCATGTAGCCTTACCATCTCTTTTAACAACACATCTGCTACTTGAGCTGTCCCAAAAGTAGATTTTATGGGTATAAAGTGTGAAACCTTTGTTAAAGTGTCTACCACTACCATAACTGAGTCATGTTGGTATTTTGTCCTGGGCAACCCAGTTATAAAATCTATCGAAACAGTGTCCCATTTCCATTCTGTAACTGGCAAGAGATTTAGTAGACCAGTTGGATGTTGGTGTTCAACCTTGACTAGTTGAAATTCCATGCACCTAGCTAAATATTCTGCTACATCCCTTTTCATTCCTGTCTAAAACAATTTCTCTTTCAAGGCTGTAAGCATTTTCTGATATCCTGGATGTCCTGCATATGGCTGTTTATGGTATTCATCTAGGATCTCTCTTTTCAAAGATTCTACATTGGGGATATACAAACTGTTTTTATAGTAGATTAGCCCTCTCTGGTTTTGGGTGTATTCAACCATTTCCTTCTTTATTATTTTCACTTGTAGATTCTCATAATTTAGATCCTGGTCTGCTACCTTTTTCACTAGTTCTTCTAAATCAAAATTAGCACTGCTTCCAATGATGTTTATGTTTTGGCAAGCATTTCTGCTCAGTGCATCAGCAATTTTTGTTTCTTTCCCTCTGATTTGTTTTATGTCCATATCAAATTCACTGAGAAAGGACAGCCATCTAGCTTGTCGAGCATTCAAATCAGTTTGGGAAAAGAAGTATTTCAGACTACTATGATCAGTCATAATGTAAATTTATTTCAAAGAACATAGTGTCAGCACATCTTAAAGGAAAGGATTACAGTAGCCAATTCCAAATCATATACACTATAGTTCTGTTCATGTGTCTTAAGTTTCCTAGACTCATATGCAATTACATAATTTTCTTGCAACAAAAATCCTCCCAATCCCTCTCTATAGGCATCTGTACATACCACAAATTATTTATCACGATCTGCAATCTTCAGTATAGGGGCTGTGGTGAGTTTTAATTTTAATTGTTCAAAAATGTTCTAGCATTTTTTAGTCCACTCAAATTTGACACCTTTTCTTTGTAATGAAGTTATGGGATAAGCTATTTCAGAAAATCTTTCCACAAATCTACGATAATAACCTGCAATCCCATAAATGATCTCACTTCTAAAACATCAGTTGGCACCAACCATTCTCTAATAGCCTTTATCTTTTCAAGGTCAATAGCCGATCCTTGTTTAGAAATAATATGTCTCAAGTATTGGATTTTATCTTTATAGAATCCACATTTACTGAACTTGGCATATAACTAGGTTTCTTTCAAAGTTTGCAACACTATCCTTAAGTGCTCTTTGTGCTCCTCTTCACTTGTTGAATAAACTAAAATATCGTCTATGAACACTAGTACGAATTTATCCAAGTACTTGTTTAAAACATTTTTCATTAAGCACATAAAGGTGGTAGGGGCATTTGTCAAACCAAAAGGTAGGACTACAAATTCATAGTGAGCATACCTGGTCTGAAAGGCAGTTTTACTAATGTCTTCTTCCTTAATTCTGAGCTGGTGATAACCAGTCCTTAAATAAATTTTAGAAAATACTGAAGCTCCTGTTACGTGATCAAAAAGATCATCAATTCGAGGTAAAGGTTATCTATTTTTAATTGTCAACTTATTCAGCTATTTCACAAACAGCACTGGTGCTCCCCAAGGAGATACACTTAGTCTGATATAACCCTTATCCAGCAATTCTTGCAATTGCATTTTCAGTTCCATGAGTTCAGGGGGACTCATTTGATAAGGGGCTCTGGAGACAGGTGTTGCTCCAGGCACCAAATCGATTGAAAAGTCAATCTCTCTTTTAGGGGGAAGATGAGGAATCTCATCTGGAAAAACTTCCTTAAATTCTCTTACCACTGGAAGAGTGTCCAATAGATTTTCTTTAGGTTGTTGTCCTAATTCATCAACATGTACAACATATACTTGATAAACCTTCCTAGTTGTTCTCTTTAATTGCAGAGCTGATATTTGTCTTACAGAATTTTTTTTTGGTTTTCCTTTGACGATAAAGGGTCTCCCTTCCTCATCTATGCAATGTAAATTTTTATCCCAACAGTTCATCATAGAATTTCTCTTTTCTAACCAGTCCATTCCTATCAGTAAGTCATATGAGCCTAACAGAAGAATGTTTAAGTTTACTTCTGTCTGAACATCATTCAATTTAAGTACTGTTTGAGTTAGCTTAGTGGGTATACTCCTTGTTATGTCCTTCACTGTGGTAGTTTCTCGATCCCTCATAATCATCTGAACATTTCGGTGGGGACAATCCCTCAACAGATGAGGTTCTCCACAACCCCAACATTTCAATGGTTCCCGCATTTTAATTGCTCCCTCCTTATTATTGTCTCCATCTATTTGTTTTGAACCCACTTGTGACTGAGCTGTTAGACTTTCCTTGGGTTTCTTAAATTTCTTCCGCTAATGGTCCCTCCCAAATTTCTTCAAGTAAGTTGGTTTATGTTTCTTTCCTTTGAACTCACCCTTTTTTACCCGACTTTTCCCACGCTCACCCTTTCCTTTAAACTGCTGGTAGCTTAATCTATCTTTCCTCACCACTTCGTCCATAGTTTTTGGATTATCAAATTCTATTTTCTCCTTGTACACAACAGGCAAATAGTTCAAAAACGTTTGTACCTTGGCCTTCTCTTCACGAATATAACGGACATACCTTAACAGATTTGTAAACTTGGTGACAAACTCATCTATGGTGAGTTGTCCCAGTCTGAGTTCATGGAACTCCTTTACTTTATCATCATAATGACGTTTGTTCAAATAGCGGTTCTTAAATTTCACTTCGAAATCTTCCCATTTCACTGTCTTTTCATCAATGGCATGGACCATGTTCGTCTCCTCCCACCACAGAGTAGCCTTATCCTATAATTGATAAACAACTAGTCTAGCCTTTAGATTACTTTCATATTCATAGACTTGGAAATATTTAATCATATTCAACAACCAAGCCTCAGCATCTTCCTCCTTCTCCCCATCATAGGAGGGAGGTTTGATATTTCGGAATTCTCCCTGTAATTCCTTTCTCTGTTTAGACTGATGTCAATAGTGTCATATTCCTCAGAATCGTCAGAGAACTTTCCCTTCTTCCTCTTTCCGGAACCTTCACCTTCCTGGCTGTTCCGTGAAGTCAATTCTTTGATGAGCTTTTCTTGCTCCTCACTGGCTAATGACATTCTGTCATTCTGGCTTCTTAACTCAGCCATCTCTCGTTGCAAACTGTGCAACATAACCATCACCAGAGCATTGGGATCTGGTGTATTATCTTCATCACGCAGATGAACATAAATTTCATCACTTCCAGCCATTGGAATTTTATGTTTCAGCACCACACTGTACACTAAACAACACATTAGTAATAAAAAAAAAAAAAAAAAAAAAAAATTCTCAACAAAAAAATAATTTATACAGTGAGCACAATAATAGCCCAGTTTTGCTAACGTGGACTCTAATACCATTTGTCATGTCTCTCAAATTCACCAAGAAAATTTTCTTTTTTTCAACCAATTCTTCACTAGCGTATATTATTGGGAATTACACTTGTACTACTATTGTATCTTGGTCTGTCATTATGTGACACTTCTCTCTTTTCTGAACATATATATTTTTTTCCCAATTTATGATTTTATTAACATTTATACTAAAATGCATTGATTCCCATTATAATACAAAGAACTTACTATAATAAAATTTGTCAATGTTCCAATACCCCTACGCATGATGTGAGACGATGTATATACACTTATCAAATACCCGACCTTAGCTCAGGCTTGGAATACGTATCATATTCGCAGATAACATATTTTTTGTATTATGGTTTCATTTATATTCTGTATGGAAACTTATATACCAACTAGTATCATTTGTCTAGAGGTCTCTCGGCTCCTCTTCTGCGTTTAACTTTTCTATCCGGCGTGCTCTTACATGAATTTGTGTAGACGTCACAGTGCCGAGAGTTTAATCGTTCTAGGTAACTTCTCATTATACCCTTTTGATCCTCATTTATCGTTAATTCCACCTCTAGACTTATATGGCGATGCAGTATACTTTTCTTTTCAATTTTGTTTACGCCAACGTGTTAGCACTCACATTGCTATCTATATAGACTATTGATGAAAGGTTACGTAGAATGATAATTTTTGTTTTATATCTCAGCTTGCTTTCTCTTTTGAGATTGAGGACTTGTATTTACAGGCATCGCATTAATGCCAAAGTGAAATTCCTATGATATTTAATGGTTTTTTTTTTTTTTTTGAGTCAACATATAGTAGAGCTTCGTTTTCATGCCTGGGTTTGTAGAGCGACTTCATACATTTGCTTGAATACTATTCGTTTAGGGTTTATAACCGAAATTTCCCCCCGTCACCTCTTAAGCATTTGGTAGAATTTCATTTTTTTTTCATTCTGCTGTCATTAATATACCTATTTCGACGTGTTCTAAGTGATCGGTTTCAGTTTGGCCTTGCTGACCCTATCACGAGGTTATGAGGTTTTTCATATACTTTACCTCCAGTCTTGATTTTCGTTTCGTTCCTTCGAATGCCCCAAGCGTATCCTTAACATTGTCGTATTCTATGCAGATGGCTTGTTTTCAATTCGCATAGATCTCCTTCATGGCACAGAGTCTCGCTTCTGAGGTAAAATTTTGCAAAATTGTTGAATCATAATATGGCTCGATTTATATGCAGTTTATATATCTAATTCTTCTCGGTTGCTTGCAGAAGATTCTTGGGGGGGATTTTATTCTTCCTATTGTCTTTGGGTAAGTCGAAACTTACCTGGCTCTCATAAATTCTTATATACGTCTATACAAATTTTTATTCATACATTGTACTTATTTCCCTCAACGCTTTTGCAGGTATGTTATTTCTCTAGTGAATGTAAATTTTGAGGACGACGTATGTATCTTTGGTATGGATCAATCATAACGATTTGCTTCTCGTTTGGAAATGATTTTTCGTCAATTACTTATTTAGCTTCATTCATACATTCCTATAGGGATGGACCATCATTTTATTCTCAGTCAACTTCTCTGAGATAATAACATTGAATATTGGTTGTTTATACACAGAGTTATAGGGATTTTTCCCTAACATAATCTCTGACTCAGATTCATTTCTAAATATTTTCCAGCAATGTATAATTACTCTGGAATTTTTATTTATTTTTATTTTTCTACACAGCTATATAAGGATTAATAACTATCAATGGAATATTGCTTGTGATTATGCTATGGAAAGTATGTGATGATATTCATTACTATTATTTTTATGAACATATCCTCTCACTAGTTTAACTAGGTGTTAATTTAAATGATTCATATTCTACAATATTTCACTTCTGACTCTCTGTACTATTCATGTTCATTTTCTTTCTTGAATTAATTTAGTCAGTTCCTCTGTATAATATAATTGACCATGGATTTCTGCCATGATAATAAAACAACCTTAGAATTGATTTTCAGTCTTCTTCGGTGCTTCTGCATCTACATGATTGTCTAAAATGTTATCTCCACTAAGCAGAGATTATAGCTTTCCTAAGTTTTATTTACATCCCACAAGGACAAACTTGTTTTCTCTCTTGTGCAGAATTTAGAGTGGCTTCTCTCCTTGTATAAGGTGGTTAATTTGATCTTATTAATGATTTATCTGGCTATATTCTTATTTACCACATAGTTCTAGAGTTTGACTATAAATCCTTATTTCTGCAATTCCTCGAACACTAAATGCTACATTGACAGTGCAACATTTCAGCTAGTTAGTCTTACCAAAAGCAAGCATAGATTGACAATACACTTTTTCTGTCCTGAATATTATTAATTTATCATATGTATTTCTGATTAAATTTGTTATTCTGCAGTTGAGTAGTAAAATGACTACATGCAATTTAGTGCCCATAGCCAACCAGAGACTAATATTTCCCACTGACTCTATTCCACTCTTAAGTCTGCAGAATATTTATGTGTACATACAGGTACATACCTAAGTGCAACTTATCACAGTTTTCCAAAGTTTACTACAGGAGTTAATACATGTTCAATTCCATTTTTCTTTTCCTTTATTTATTTTTTCACTTACCATTTATTACAGGAGCATATTAAAGTTACATTAACTGTACTAGAGAAGCATTTACACTTTCTCTATATTTAAACCATGTAATTGTTTAGAGGTTCTGGTTGACAGTATTCCCTAGTATTCTTTCCTACTACCATACAGAAGTTAGGAGAACTATTTCTTCTATTCAAATCTGTTAAAAGTAAGGAAATTCACTACACATCAATTTAACTCAACATAATAACCATACTACTTTTCACTACTATCCAACAATATCAAATTTAATTACTCAGCAAAACAGTGTGCATACCACTTCTGCAATTGACCAACCTCCCAACCTTAGATTTCTTCTATCCTCAAGAACTAACCCCCGAGCTGAGATCACCTCCTAGAATAGACCAACCCCAGTCTGTTCTGGAGTAGCTTATTTAAGCTTATGCTCCCCAAAGCCTATTTCCAATTCTGCGTCCAGAGTTACAGGATTATTTTCTTCCTGTTTTCCTAGTCTTCCCTTATTTAGGGACTTTTAAAGCTACTTTTTGCTTTTCATAGCTTTCTACCTCTTCCCAACTACTCTACACCTCATTGGGGAAAACTATATTTTTCCTCAAAAATATAATTTGGAAATAAATTCTTTCAAGGATTTTTGAAAGATTTTTGGGGAAACTATTTGCCTCTTTCCATCCTCATGGATTTAGCAAGTGATCTCATAATTCTCATTTGGTCAATCTGCACAGAATTATTTTATTTAATTTCCATAATTAAATACTTAATTACATCCACAAAATACTTATCCATTGGGATCCATTCCCCTTCAGATTAAAGTTCAAACTTCTAGTTTGAAGGAAACATAAACTAGGGGTGTTACATATTCCCCCTCTGAAAACAAACAACGTCCTCGGTGTTGATAACTAACTACTAGAGTTCATTTCTGAAACAAAGATGGATATTTTTCCATCATCTCAGCTTCTCTTTCCCAAGTAGCTTCTTTAGCAGTAAAGTGCTTCCATTGCACCTTTACTTTTTCTACTGTTCAATTCCTCAATTCAATTTCTTCCCGCTCCAATATTTGAAGTGGCTCTGGAAGGAACTCCCCTTCTGGTTCCACCTGTATCACATTCCAATCAACAATGTGAGAAGCATCATGTATATATCTTTTTAATAACAAAACATGAAATACATCATGAACTTTAAGATGGGGCGGTAGGGCCAACTTGTAAGCCACTGGTAACACCCTCTCTAACACCGCAAAAGGCCCACAATATCTAGGAGCCAATTTTGCACAACTTCCAGCATAAAGTGTGCTCCTTTTGGGTTCAATACGCAAATACACTTGATCACCCACTTTGAACTCTCGATGTACCCTCTTCTTATCAGCATAATTTTTCTGGCGGTCTTGTGCTGTCTTCATGTTTCTCTGTATTTGTTTGAAAATTCTTTCCATTTCTAATAAAGTATCTGGCCCCAAAACTAGTTTATCTTCAGGTTGGCTCCAACTTAAAGGAGTAAGACACTTCCTTCCGTAAAGTGCCTCAAACGGGCTCATTTTTATGGAGGATTGATAGCTGTTGTTATAAGAAAATTCAGCCAAGTGAAAATAGTCTTCCCATTCTGATGGCCTATCCATCACATACATTCTCAGCATATCCTCCAAGATCTGATTTATTCTTTCTGTTTGGCCATCCGTCGGAGGGTGATATGTGGTACTAAAATTTAGTTTAGTGCCCATGCCCCCAAACAGACCCTTCCAAAAGGCAGCTGTGAACTTAGCATCTCTATCTGAAATAATCACCCTTGGAACCCCATGTAGCCTTACTATCTCTTTTAAGATCACATCTACTACTTGAGATGTCCCAAAAGTAGATTTTATGGGTATAAAGTATGCAACCTTTGTTAAAGTGTCTACCACTACCATCACTGAGTCATTTTGGTATTTTGTCCTGGGCAACCCAGTTATAAAATCTATCGAAATAGTGTCCCATTTCCATTCTGCAACTGGAAAGGGATTTAGTAGACCAGCTGGATGTTGGTGTTCAACCTTGACTAGTTGACATTCCATGCACCTAGATAAATATTCTGCTACATCCGTTTCCATTCCTGGCCCAAACAATTTCTTTTTCAAGGCTGTAAGCATTTTTTGATATCCTGGATGTCCTGCATATGGATGTTTATGGTATTCATCTAGGATCTCTCTTTTCAAAGATTCTACATTGGGGATATACAATCTGTTTTTATAGCAGATCAGCCCTCTCTAGTTTTGGGTGTATTCAACCATTTCCTTCTTTAGTATTTTCACCTGTAGATTCTCATAATTTGGATCCTGGTCTGCTACCTTTTTCACTAGTTCTTGTAAATCAAAATTAGCACTGCTTCCAATGCTTCTTATGTTTTGGCAAGAATTTCTGCTCAGTGCATCAACAATTTTGTTTTCTTTCCCTCTGATATGTTTTATGTCCATATCAAATTCACTGAAAAAGGACAGGCATCTGGCTTGTGGAGCATTCAAACCAGTTTGGGAAAAGAAGTATTTCAGACTACTATGATCAGTCATAAATGTAAATTTATTTCCAAGAAGATAGTGTCACCACATCTTCAAGGCATGGATTACAGCAGCCAATTCCAAATCATATGCACTATAGTTCTGTTCATGTGTCTTAAGTTTCCTAGACTCATATGAAGTTACAAAATTTTCTTGCAATAGAACTCCTCCCAACCCCTCTCTACAGGCATCGGTACATACCACATATTACTTATCAGGATCTGCAATCTTCAGTATAGGGGCTGTGGTGAGTTTTAATTTTAATTGTTCAAAAATGTTCTGCCATTTTTCAGTCCACTCAAATTTGACACCTTTTCTTTGTAATGAAGTTATGGGATAAGCTATTGTAGAAAATCTTTCCAGAAATCTATGAAAATAACCTGCAATCCCCATAAATGATCTCACTACTGAAACATCAGTTGGCACCAACCATTCTCTAATAGCCTTTATCTTTTCAAGGTCAACAACCAATCCTTGTTCAGAAATAATATGTCCCAAGTATTGGATTTTATCTTTATAGAATTCACATTTACTGAACTTAGCATATAACTGGTTTTCTTTCAAAGTTTGCAACATTATCCTTAAGTGCTCTTTGTGCTCCTCTTCACTTTTTGAATAAACTAAAATATCGTCTATGAACACTAGTACGAATTTATCCAAGTACTTGTTTAAAACACTGTTCATTAAGCACATAAAGATAGCAGGGGAATTTGTCAAACCAAAAGGTAGGACTACAAATTCGTAGTGACCATACCTGGTTCGAAAGGTTATTTTACTAATGTCTTCTTCCTTAATTCTCAGCTGGTGATAACCAGTCCTTAAATCAATTCTAGAAAATACTGAAGCTCCTCTTACCTGATCAAAAAGATCATCAATTCAAGGTAAAGGTTATTTGTTTTTAATTGTCAACTTATTCAGTTGACGATAGTCAATGCACATTCTAAAGGTTCCATTTTTCTTTTTCACAAACAGCACCAGTGCTCCCCAAGGAGATACACTCGGTCTGATATAACCCTTATCCAACAATTCTTGAAATTTAATTTTAAGTTCCATGAGTTCAGGGGGAATCATTCGATAAGGGGCTCTGGAGACAGGTGTTGCTCCATGCACCAAATCGATTGAAAAGTCAATCTCTCTTTTGGGGGGAAGCTGAGGAATCTCATCTGGAAAAACTTCCTTAAATTCTCTTACCACTGGCAGAGTGTCCAACAAATTTTCTTCAGGTTGCTCTCCTAATTCCTCAACATGTACAACATATACTTGATAACCCTTCCTAGTTGTTCTCTTTAATTGGAGAGCTGATACTTGTCTTACAGAATTTGGTTTTGGTTATCCTTTGATGATAAAGGGTCTCCCTTCCTCATCTATGCAATGTAAATTTTTATCCCAACAGTTCATCATAGCCTTTCTCTTTTCTAACCAGTCCATTCCTATCAGCAAGTCATATGAGCCCAAGGGAAGAATGTTTAAGTTTACTTCTGTCTGAACATCATTCAATTTAAGTACTGTTTGAGGTAGCTTATGAGTTACTTTTCGCTTTGTACCAGTGGCTAGCTGGACCAACCGAGACTGCTGAAATTTTTCAGTTTTGAGATTGCATTTCTCTACAATTTGTGGACTAATGTAACTCAAAGAACCACCCAGATCAATTAAAACTGTGACAGATTGGTCAGCAATCTTACCTTCCATCTCGACCATAGTAGTATAATGTTCTGCTTGTCGGTTTTCCAACGCCGCACTGATAGCGGGTATATTCCTTGCTATGTCCTCCACTGTGGTAACTTCTCGATCCCTCATAATCATCTGAACATTTCGGTGGGGACAATCCCTCAATAGATGAGGCTCTCCACAACCCCAAAATTTCAATGGTTCCCGCATTTTAACTTCTCCCTCCTTCTTATTGTCTCCATCTATTTGTTTTAAACCCACTTGTGACTGAGTAGTTTGACTTTCCTTGGGTTTCTTAAATTTCTTCCGCTAATGGTCCCTGCCAAAGTTCTTCAAGTAAGTTGGTTTCTGTTTATTTCCTTTGAACTCACCCTTGTTTACCCGGCTTTTCCCATGCTCACCCTTTCCTTTAAACTGTTGGTAGCTTAATCTAGCTTTCCTCACCACTTCGTCCATAGTTTTTGGATTATCAAATTCTATTTTCTCCTTGTACACAGCATGCAAACAGTTCAAAAACCTTTGTACCTTGGCCTTCTCTTCACGAATATAAGGGACATACCTTAACAGATTTGTAAACTTGGTGACAAACTCTTCTATGGTGAGCTATCCCAGTCTGAGTTCATGGAACTCTTTTGCTTTATCATCATAATAACATTCATTCGAATAACGGTTCTTAAATTTGACTTGGAAATCTTCCCATGTCACTATCTTTTCATCAATGGCATGGACCATTTTCGTCTCCTCCCACCACAAAGTAGCCTTATCCTGTAATTGATAAATAGCTAGTCTAGCCTTCAGATTACTTTCATATTCATACACTTGGAAATATTTAATCATATTCAACAACCAAGCCTCACCATCTTCCTCCTTCTCCCCATCATAGGAGGGAGGTTTGATCTTTCATAATTATCCCTGTAATTCCTTTCTCTCTTTAGACTGATGTCTAGTAGTGTCATTTTCCTCAGAATCATCAGAGAACTTTCCCTTCTTCCTCTTTCCGGAACCTTCACCTTCCTAGCTATTCCGTGAAGTCAATTCTCTGATGAGCTTTTCTTGCTCCTCACTGGCTAATGACAGTTTGTCATTCTGGCTTCTTAACTCAGCCATCTCTCGTTGCAAACTGTGCAACATAGCCATCACCGGAGCGTTGGGATCTGGTGTATTATCTTCATCACGCAGATCAACAAAAATTTCATCACTTCCAGCCATTGGAATTTTCTGTTTCAGCACCACACTGTACACTAAACAACACATATCAGTAATTAAAAAAAAAAAAATTCTGAACAAAAAAATAATTTATATAGTGAGAACAACAACAACCCGGTTTTGCTAACGTGGGCTCTGATACCATTTTTCATGTCTCTCAAATTCACCAACAATTTTTTTTTTTTTCAACCAATTCTTCACTAGTGTATATTATTGGGAATTACACTTGTACTACTATTGTATCTTGGTTTGTCATTATGTGACACTTCTCTCTTTTCTGAACATATATTTTCTTTTCCTTTGCTTTTATTAACCTTTATATTAAAATGCATTGATTCCCATTATAATACAAAGCACTTACTATAATAAAATTTGTCAATGTTCCAATACCCCTACGCATTATGTGAGACGATGTATATACACTTATCAAATACCCAACCTTAGCTCAGGCTTGGAATACGTATCATATTCTCATATAACATATTTGTTGTATTATGGTTTCATTTATATTCCGTATGGTTTCATTTATATTCATTCCAACGACGACGTCTTAACTTGTTGTTGTTGATAACTATAAGGGTTCGAGTGTATAAATGGCATTGCCACAGGACCAGTACTTGTCTGCTCTCACTTATTCTCTGTTTAATGCTACGTCTTTTTACATGGTACTTCATTCACTTCGTGGAGTGTTGTGTTGTGTCCCTGGCATGTTTCGTTTATGAGGATTTGAATATGCGTTGTTTTTCATGGATTTTCATATGGTTTTTGATGTCAATGGGTACTATATCGCTTGTACTACGAAGATCTTGTTCTTTTTGAGGCCCTTTCCGACTGGCCTTCTCTTGGTTTGGGCATCACTCTCCATGTGGATGGTGGAGATCAGCGATGAGTTAGGTTTTGGTTTCGATATATGATTCGATTCTCCACTCTGTAGCTTTCATTTGTCACTTTGAAATGTTTTTCTCAGAGAACGCGGAGGTCTCTCGGCTCCTCTTCTGCATTTAACTTTTCTATCCGGTGTGCTCTTACATGAATTTGTGTAGACGTCACAGTGCGAAGAGTTTCATCGTTCCAGGTAACTTCTCATTATACCCTTTTGATCCTCATTTATCGTTAATTCCTCCTCTAGACTTATATGGCGATGCAGTATACTTTTCTTTTCAATTTTGTTTACGCCGATGTGTTAGCGCTCAAATTGCTATCCATGTCGACTATTGATGAAAGGTTACGTAGAATGATAATTTTTTTTTTATATCTTGGCTTGCCTTCACTTTTGATTGAGGACTTGTATTTACAGGCATCGCATTAACGACAAAGTGAAATTCCTATGATATTTCATGGTTTTTTTTTTTTTGAGTCAACGTATAGTAGAGGTTCGTTTTCATACCTGGGTCTGTAGAGCAACTTCATACATTTGCTTGAATACTATTTTCTTAGGGTTTATAACCGAAATTTCCCCCCGTCGCCTCTTTAGCATTTGCTAGAATTTCATTTTTTTTTTCATTCTAGTGTCATTACTATACATATTTCGACGTGTTCTAAGTGATCAGTTTCAGTTTAGCCTTGCTGACCCTATCACGAGGTTATGAGGTTTTTCACATACTTTACCTCCAGTTTTGATTTTCGTTTCATTCCTTCGACTTCCCCAAGCGTATCCATAAAATTGTCGTATTCTATGCATATGGTTTGTTTTCAATTCTCATAGCTCTCCTTCATGGCGCAGAGTCTCACTTCTGAGGTAAAATTTTGCAAAATTGTTGAATCATAATCTGGCTCGATTTCTACGCAGTTTATATATCTAATTCTTCTCGGTTTCTCGCAGAAGATTCTTGGGAGGGATTTTCTTATTCCTACTGTCTTTGTGTAAGTCAAAAATTACCTAACTCTCATAACTTCTTATATAAGTCTATACAAATTTTTATTCATACATTTGTACTTCTTTCCTTCAACGCTTTTGTAGGTACGTTATTTCTCTAGTGAATGTAAATTTTGAGGACGACGTATGTATCTTTGGTATGGATCAATCATAACGATTTGCTTCCCGTTTGGAAATGATTTTGCATCAATTACCTATTTAGCTTCGTTCATAGATTCCTATAGGGATGGACCATCATTGTATTCTCAGACGACTTCTATGAGATAATAACGTGGAATATTGGTTGTTTATACACAGAGTTATAGGGATTTTTCCCTAACATAATCTCTGACTCAGATTCATTTCTAAATATTTTCCAGCAATGTATAATTACTCTGGACTTTTTATTTATTTTTATTTTTATACACAACTATATAAGGATTAATAACTATCAATGGAATATTGCTTCTAATTATGCTGTGGAAAGTATATGATGATATTCATTGCTATTATTTTTATGAATATCTCCTCTCACTAGTTTAACTGGGTGCTAATTTAAATGATTCATATTCTACAATATTTCACTTCTGACTCTCTGTACTATTCATGTTCATTTTCTTTCTTGAATTAAGTTAGTCAGTTCCTCTGTATAATATAATTGACCATGGCTTTCTGCCATGATAATAAAATAACTTACTCTAGAATTAATTTTCAGTCTTCTCCTGTGCTTCTGCATCTACATGATTATCTAAAATGTTATCTCCACTGAGCAGAGATTGTATCTTTCCTAAGTTTTATTTACATCCCATAGGGACAAACTTGTTTTCTCTCTTGTGAAGAATTTACAGTGGCTTCTCTCCTTGTATAAGGTGGTTAATCTGATCTTATTAATGATCTATCTAGCTATATTATTATTTACCACATAGTTCTAGAGTTTGACTAGAAATCCTTATTTCTACAGTTCCTTGAACACTAAATGCTACATTGACAGTGCAACATTTCAGCTAGTTAGTCTTACCAAAAGCAAGCATAGATTGACAATAGAATTTTTATGTCCCGAATATTATTAATTTATCATATGTATTTCTGATTAAATGTGTTATTATTCACTTGAGTAGTAAAATGACTACATGCAATTTAGTGCCCATAGCCAACCAGAGACCAATATTTCCTACTCACTCTATTCCACTCTTAAGTCTGTACAATATTTCTGTGTACATACAAGTACATACCTAAGTGTAACTTATCACAGTTTTCCAAAGTATACTACAAGAGTTAATACATGTTCAACTCCCTTTTTCTTTTCCTTTATTTATTTGTTGACTTACCGTTTATTATAGGAGTAGATTAAAGTTACATTAACTGTACTAGAGAAGCATTTACACTTTCTCCAGATTTAAACCATCTAATGGTTTAGAGGTTCTGGTTGACAGTATTCCCTAGTATTCTTTCCTACTACCATACAGAAGTTAGGAGAACTATTTATTCTATTCAACTCTGTTAAAATCAAGGAAATTCACTACACATCAATTTAACTCAACATATTAACCATAGTACTTTTCACTACTATCCAACAATATCAAATTTAATTACTCAGCAAAACAGTGTGCATACCACTTCTGCAATTGACCAACATCCCAACCTTAGAGTTCTTCTGTCCTCAAGAACTCACCCCCGAGCTGAGATCATCTCCTAGAACAGACCAACCGCAATCTGTTCTGGAGTATCTTATTTAAGCTTATGCTCCCCATAGCCTGTTTCCAATTCCACGTCCAGAATTACAGGATGCTTTTCTTCTTGTTTTCCAAGGCTTCCCTTATTTAGGGACTTTTAAAGCTGCTTTCTACCTTTCTCAGCTTTTTACCTCTTCCCAACTACTCTCCACCTCATTGGGGAAAACTAGATTTTTCCTCAAAAATCTAATTTGGAAATAAATTCCTTCAAGGATTTTTGAAAAAAATTTGGGGAAAGTATTTGCCTCTTTCCATCCTCATGGATTTAGCAAGTGATCTCATAATTCTCATTTGGTCAATCTGCACAGAATTATTTTATTTAATTTCCATAATTAAATACTTAATTACATCCACAAAATACTTATCCATTGGGGTCCATTCCCCTTTGGATTAAAGTTCAAATGTCTAGTTTGAAGGAAACATAAACTAGGGGTGTTACATATTCCCCCTATGAAAACAAACACCATCCTCGGTGTTGATAACTAACTACTACAGTTCATTTTTCAAACAAAGATGGATATTTTTCCATCATCTCAGCTTCTCTTTCCCAGGTACCTTCTTCACCAGTAAAGTGCTTCCATTGCACCTTTACTCTTCCTACTGTTCAATTCCTCAATTCAATTTCTTCTCGCTCCAATATTTGAAGTGGCTCTGGAAGGAACTCCCCTTCTGGTTCCACCTGCATCACATTCCAATCAACAATGTGGGAAGCATCATGTATATATCTTTTTAATAACGAAACATGAAATACATCGTGAAATTTAACATGGGGCGGTAGGGCCAGCTTGTAAGCCACTGGTCTCACTCTCTCTAACACCGCAAAAGGCCCAGAATATCTAGGAGCCAATTTTGCACAACTTACAGCATAAAGTGTGCTCTTTTTGGGTTTAATACGCAAATACACTTGATCACCCACTTTGAACTCTTGATGTACCCTCTTCTTATCAGCATAATTTTTCTGGCGGTCTTCTGTTGTCGTGATGTTTCTCTGCATTTGTTTGACAATCCTTTCCATTTCTAATAAAGTATCTGGCCCCAAAACTAGTTTATCTTCAGGTTGGCTCCAACTTAAAGGAGTACGACACTTCCTTCCATAAAGTGCCTCAAACGGGCTCATTTTGATGGAGGATTGATAGCTGTTGTTATAAGCAAATTCAGCCAAGTGCAAATAGTCTTCCCATTTTTATGGCCTATCCATCACATACATTCTCAGCATATCCTCCAAGATCTGATTTATTCTTTCTGTTTGACCATCCGTCTGAGGGTGATATGCGGTACTAAAATTCAGTTTAGTGCCCATGGTCCCAAACAGACCCTTCCAAAAGGCAGATGTGAACTTAGCATCTCTATCTGAAATAATCACCCTTGGAACCCCATGTAGCCTTACTATCACTTTTAAGAACATATCTGCTACTTGAGCTGTCCCAAAAGTAGATTTTACGGGTATAAAGTGTGCAGCCTTTGTTAAAGTGTCTACCACTACCATCACTGAGTCATGTTGGTGTTTTGTCCTAGGCAACCGAGTTATAAAATCTATTGAAGTAGTGTCCCATTTCCATTCTCCAACTGGCAAGGGATTTAGTAGACCAGCTGGATGTTGGTGTTCAACCTTTACTAGTTGACATTCCATGCACCTAGCTATATATTCTGCTACATCCCTTTTCATTCCTGGCCAAAAAAAATTCTTTTTCAAGGCTGTAAGCATTTTCTGATATCCTGGATGTCCTGCATATGGTTTTTTATGGTATTCATCTAGGATCTCTCTTTTCAAAGAGTCTACATTGGGGATATAAAATCTATTTTTACAGCAGATTAGCCCTCTCTGGTTTTGGGTGTGTTCAGCCATTTTCTTCTTTAGTATTTTAACCTGTAGATTCTCATAATTTGGATCCTGGTCTGCTACTTTTTTCACTAGTTCTTCGAAATAAAAATTAGCACTGCTTCCAATTCTATTTATGTTTTGGCAAGGATTTATGCTCAGTGCATCAGCAATTTTGTTTTCTTTCCCTTTGATATGTTTTATTTCCTTATCAAATTCACTCAGAAAAGATAGCCATCTGGCTTGTCGAGCATTCAAATCAGTTTGGGAAAAGAAGTATTTAAGACTACTATGATCATTCATAAATGTAAATTTATTTCCAAGAAGATAGTATCACCACATCTTCAAGTCATGGATTACATCAGCCAATTCGAAATCATATCCACTATAGTTATGTTCATGTGTCTTAAGTTTCCTAGACTCATATGCAATTACAAAATTTTATTGCAATAGAACTCCTCCCAACCCCTCTCTACAGGCATCGGTACATACCACAAATTATTTATCAGGATCTGCAATCTTCAGTATAGGGGCTGTGGTGAGTTTTAATCTTAACTGTTCAAAAATGTTCTGGCATTTTTCAGTCCACTCAAATTTGTCACCTTTTCTTTGTAATGAATTATGCGATAAGATATTGCAAAAAATCTTTCCACAAATCTACGATAATAACCTGCAATCCCCATAAATGATCTCACTACTGAAACATCAGTTGGCACCAGCCATTCTCTAATAGCCTTTATCTTTTCAAGGTCAAAAACCAATCCTTGTTCAGAAATAATATGTCCCAAGTATTAGATTTTATCTTTATAGAATTCACATTTACTGAACTTGGCATATAACTGGTTTTCTTTCAAAGTTTGCAACACTATCCTTAAGTGCTCTTTGTGCTCCTCTTCACTTTTTGAATAAACTAAAATATCATCTATGAACACTAGTACGAATTTATCCAAGTAATTGTTTAAAACATTGTTCATTAAGCACATAAACGTGGCAGGGGCATTTGTCAAACCAAAAGGTAGGACTACAATTCGTAGTGACACTACCTGGTTTGAAAGGTTGTTTTACTAATGTCTTCTTCCTTAATTCTGAGCTGGTGATGACTAGTCCTTAAATCAATTTTAGAAAATAATGAAGCTCCTCTTCCCTGATAAAAAATATCATGAATTCGAGGTAAAGGGTATCTGTTTTTAATTTTCAACTTATTCAGCTGATGATAGTCAACGCACATTCTAAAGGTTCCATCTTTCTTTTTCACAAACAAAACTGGTGCTACCCAAGGAGATACACTCAATCTAATATAACCCTTATCCAGCAATTTTTGCAATTGCATTTTCAGTTCCATGAGTTCAGGGGGACTCATTCGATAAGGGGCTCTGGAGACATCCAGGCACCAAATCCATTGAAAAGTCAATCTCTATTTTGGGAGGGAGATGAGGAATCTCATCTGGAAAAACTTCCTTAAATTCTCTTACCATTGGCAGAGTGTCCAGCAGATTTTCTTCAGGTTGCTGTCATAATTCCTCAACATGAACAACATATACTTGATAACCCTTCCTATTTGTTCTCTTTAACTGTAGAGATTATATTTGTCTTACAAAAATTGGTTTTGGTTTTCCTTTGACGATAAAGGGTCTCCCTTCCTCATCTATGCAATGTAAATTTTTATCCCAACAGTTCATCATAGCCTTTCTCTTTTCTAACCAGTCCATTCCTATCAGAAAGTCATATGAGCCTAAGGGCAGAATGTTTAAGTTTACTTCTGTCTGAACATCATTCAATTAATGGTACTGTTTGACTGCTGAAATTTTTCAGTTTTGAGATTGCATTTATCTACCAAAAGCAAGCATAGATTGACACTAGACTTTTTCTGTCCTGAATATTATTAACTTATCATATGTATTTATGATTAAATTTTTTATTCTGCACTTGACTAGTAAAATGACTACATGCAATTTAGTGCCCATAGCCAACCAGAGACTAATATTTCCTACTCACTCTATTCCACTCTTAAGTCTGCACAATATTTCTGTGTACATACAGGTACATACCTAAGTGTAACTTATCATAGTTTTCCAAAGTTTACTGCAGGAGTTAATACATGTTCAACTCCCTTTTTCTTTTCCTTTATTTATTTGTTGACTTAACATTTATTACAAGAGTAGATTAAAGTTACATTAACTGTACTAGAGAAGCATTTACACTTTCTCCAAATTTAAACCATTTAATGGTTTAGAGGTTCTGGTTGACCGTATTCCCTAGTATTCTTTCCTACTACCATACAAAATTTAGGAGAACTATTTCTTCTATTCAACTCTGTTAAAAGTAAGGAAATTCACTACACATCAATTTAACTCAACATAATAACCATAGTATTTTTCACTACTATCCAACAATATCAAATTTAATTACTCAGCAAAACAGTGTGCATACCACTTCTGCAATTGACCAACCTCCCAACCTTAGAGTTCTTCTGTCCTCAAGAACTCACCCCCGAGCTGAGATCATCTCCTAGAACAGACCAACCCCAATCTATTCTGGAGTAGCTTATTTAAGCTTATGCTCCCTAAAGCCTGTTTCCAATTCTACGTCCAAAATTACAGCATGCTTTTCTTCGTGTTTTCCTAGGCTTCCCTTATTTAGGGACTTTTAAAGCTGCTTTCTGCTTTTCTCAGCTTTTTACCTCTTCCCAACTACTCTCCACCTTATTGGGGAAAACTAGATTTTTCCTCAAAAATCAAATTTGGAAATAAATTCTTTCAAGGATTTTTGAAAGATTTTTGGGGAAAGTATTTGCCTCTTTCCATCCTCATGGATTTAGCAAGTGATCTCATAATTCTCATTTCGTCAATCTGCACAGAATTATTTTATTTAATTTCCATAATTAAATACTTAATTACATGCACATAATACTTATCCATTGGGGTCCATTCCCCTTTGGATTAAAGTTCAAATGTCTAGTTTGAAGTAAACATAAACTAGGGGTGTTACATAATATTTACAAAAATATTTCTTCATAAGAAAGTTTGTTTGGAGACTAGTTTTTCTCAATCAATTTTCATTGGTACAAAAAATATTATTCAATTGTTGGAGCCTTCTCATTGATTAAGAGCTTCTTGTTCTTATATCTTCAATTGTTTTTCTGCAGAAATAAATCAAAACAAAATTAAAATGTAAAAATAAATTCAAAATGCAAAATCTAGAAATTAAAATAAATCCAATCAAAACATAATTAAATAAATAATTAAAAAATTAAATATAAACTTTATTTTGATTTCTGTGCTGATATAATTGGCGAATGGATCTACATTTAGAAGAAGTTGTGGGCAAATAAAAATGCAGAAAATAAAACTTGGAAAATTTATTTTGTTAAAAATTCGGAGCATGATCTTCTGCTGAATTTTAGACCCAATAAATGATCAAATCTGAAAATGAAACAACTATAGAAATTCTTTCCATGATTTTATCTATCTAATGAGCCATCCTGGGCCTCATTTGGCCAAGTAAAACTTAATTTATGAGCTTCCAAAGTTTGTATATTAAAATTGACAGAATTCTAGAATTTTTGTTGCTTGGGCTAAAAATCAAAATTTTTTAATTAAATTCTAATTCTAAATTAGATTATAGTTTTTAATTAATTAATGCTAATTAATTTTAATTATATTATTAATCTAATTATTTACAATATAATTCTACATTAATTAATTATATTTACATTATTAATTTTGATTAATAAAAACTAATTGAAAATAAAATTAAACTAATTTATTTATTATTTAAAATATCAAAATATTATATTAATATTATAATTTGAATTATATTAAAATTAAAATTAAAATATCATAATTAAAATTTAATATTAATTATAATATTATATAATATATTTTCTTTTAATTAATAATTCAAAAATTATATGAAATACACACCACGTGAGAGAGAGAAGGGAGGAGGAGAGGTGAGTGAATGGGAGTTATAAGGCTGAGTGGAAGGTGACATGAGGGTGATGTGAGTGGGAGTCATAAGGAGTTTAAAACCTTATGATAAAATTTTAAACACCAGACATGAACCAAATCGGAGTTTGGTTTTTTTTTTTTTTTAAATGAACACATAAACATAAATGTTTAATATTGTGGTAGGTGATATATCGCAATCGCAACATTGCATTTCAAATTATTTCGCATCGCATATTTTATTTCGGCACTTTTCTAAATCAGGATTTTTCGAAAGTGTGGGTGTTGTGAGAAGTGGAGCCCACGTGGGATTAACCATCCTACCTTTTGGACTACAACCATTTTGCAATTTTTGAGTTTTGGGTTTGGCAATTTATTTTAAAATAACAAGCTGTAGTATATTACCAATATCCCGAAACGTATTTTCCTCTATTGTTTAATTTAGCTGGGTCATTTTGTAGGACCTTTAGTGAAAAATGAAAAATTACTAAAAATTAACTAAAATTTAATTTTTACAATGAAGACTATTTTAACTACAAAAATTGAAATATTGATACATTGTATACTTTTTTTTTAGCCCAATTGAGAAAATGATCAAACTTCAAAAGAGTTCCATTTACAAATCAATTTACCAAAGGAAGTGAAACAAGTATCATTGGAAAGCTTATGAAAAGGAAAATTCAATGAAATAATCAAAACATAAATTCGATAAGAAATGAAAAATGACAAAATTACAAAATATTAAAAGGTGTTTAGCCAAAAATTTTGTAGAAAGGGACCCCATTATTTGAAGTCTATAAGTAAAAAATGGGGCGGTTGTGTTTTACCAGTACTCCTTCTCATCTAATTATCTTGACATGTTGCACCTATTGCTGCTACATATTCAATTTCTGTTGTTGATAATCAAACTATTGCTTGTTTCTTGGAAGCTCATGAAATGGCTCCCAATCCCAAAAGAAAGACATACCCAAATGTGCTCTTTATTTTATCTACAGTTCCAGCCAAATCACTGTCAGTGTAACCAATCAGCTTAAAATTATCAGTTGAGGAGTATAGAACACCATACTCCTTCGTTCTGTTCACATACCTTAAAATTCTCTTGGCTGCTTGCCAATGTGTCTCCTTTGGTGTCTCCATGAATCTGGACATTAAATTCACTGCATACATAATATCAGGCTTAATTGCAGTCAAATACATTAGACTGCCAACTATGCTCTTGTGCAATGTCGGATCGACATTCTTGCTATAATATTTCTTTCTTAACTTCAACCCCATGATAGTTGGAGTTGTTTATGCTTTGATGTTCTACATATTGAACTTTTGTAAAACTTCTGCAACATATTTTTCTTGGGAAATAAAAATTCCCTTTTTTGTTTTCTTTACTTCTATGCCCAAAAAATATCTTAGCAAACCCAAATTAGTCATTTCAAGCTCAATTTTCATAACTGCTTTAAAATCAACAATGAGAGAGACATCATTGCCTGTGAAAATAAAATCATCTACATATAAAACAACAATAAGAATTTTACTGTCATTTTCTTTGATGTAGATTTTTGGTTCACCATCACACTTTTCAAACCCATTTTATATGACGTAAGGGTCAATCCTGCTATACCATGCTCTTGGTGCTTGCTTCAACCCATAAAGAGCTTTCTTCAACTTACATACTTTGTGTTCTTGGCCTTCAATTTCATAGCCAAGAGGTTGTTCAACATACACCTCCTCTTTCAAAACTCCATTCAAGAATGCTCACTTTACATCCATTTGATAAAATTTCCATTTTTTTTTTGCTGATATGGACAATATTGTCCGCACTGTCTCCATCCTTGCAACTGCTGCAAAGGTTTCCTCACAACCTCTTTATTGCTAGTACTTGTAGCCTTTGACAACAATTCTTGCTTTGTGTCTTTCTATCTTGTCTTCAATGTTTCTCTTGGTCTTATAGACCCATTTCACTCCAATAACTTCTTTTCCTTTTGGGAGGTCCACTAACTCCCATGTGTCATTATTTTCTATTGCTCCTATTTCTTCATTCATTGTTTCAATCCACTTCTCTTCTTTTACGACATTTTCAAAATGGATTGGATCATCAATGTGAAAAAATAAAGCAAATCAAGAATTCACACCAGCATTACTATTTACTTCTTCTTGCCCATAAATTTGATTTAAATTTATAAATCTTGGTCTTCTAGTATTTGTTGAATATGTGCTTGGAGTTGCACTTCAACTTGAGGGAGTTGCTGATTCCTGTGGCGTGCTTGGAGATGCATTTCCTTGGTTCTGCACTGTTGTTCTATTACATTCTTGTAGTGTTCTCTGTTGAGCTTGTGTAGCAGAGGAGGAGCCACCATTGAGGAGTTATTTTCTAAAATCAATTCCTCCTTATATACACATGAAATACATGTCTTCACATTCACTGTCTTCTCCAAACTTCCATCCCAAGATTCTTCTTCGATAAACTGAACATATCTGTTGATGATTACCTTCTTGGTTGATGGATTATATAACTTGTAGGCCTTATATTCATCACTGTATCCAACATTTATACAATTCTCTCTCTTAGGTCCCTATATTACTAGTTTATTCCCTTACTGTTATTATTATAGCCCCCTTATTATTATTGTTGTACCCCTATAACCCCAATATTGTTATTATTGTTCCCTTAAATTATTATTGTTAGGTGGGCTTGGATTATATTGTAGCACCATGGACTCCTATATATAGAAGGAGGTTTGGTCATTTGCAGCATCCAAGAATTATTCAATTATGTAATGTATTGGAGGTTTCCCCCTCAAAGTGGTTGATTTCTAATGCGTTGATATCTCTTTTCTTCTATTTTTGGAGCTAGTTTCACAACATTTGGTATCAGAGCTTTTGATTCTAGAGTTTTGCTGCTCCAAATAGGTCATCGTGGAATTTTTTCTATAAATGTTTTCTAGGAAGGTCCAGAAGCTGAAATTTTTAGAGTGCGAATATGAAATCCTGATGAACATATTCACAAAATTTTAGAGCTTGTTTCGCAATATGTTCAGAGATATGATCTGGGGAAGTTAGGGATTTTTGCAGGCTCCTGAATTTAACTTAAACAAGTTATCGCAGATGTTTCTATATAAATCTTTTATATGAGGTTTAAGAGGCTGAAATTTTCATAGAGTGAAGATGAAAATACTGAGGAATGTCATGGAAAATTTTCAAAGATTGATTCACATTATTTTTGAAGGTAGGATCTGTGGAAGTTAGGGAGTTTTCAAGATCCCCGAATTTCATCTCAAAGAGGTGATCGTAGGAAAATATTCATAACTCTCTCTCTGAACATCGGATTGGAATTTTGTAAAGAGTGTCTGAAAGAACACAGGCTATAGTTTCCTATCTATCAACTTCAGAGCCAAAGGATGAAATAGTGACACGTGGAAAGTCGTACAAGTTTGATCTACTGAACCAGTCCATAATTAGGTCATTATGGGAGATTGGAAATAAATTTTCCTTTAAGAATCAAAATCAGATCAGACCTGTGGCACTCAAAAGAGGAATCAGAGGGCTACCTCAACACCAAATTTCAAATATTGAAGATCCGAAATCACAGAGATAATTCAGTTTCAATACCAATCTCCTAAAAGTAAGAAAAAGTTGTGTATTTTTTTTTTCCGAATTGCATAAGTCTTGTGTAAAAAATCAGTTTGAGGTGATTCCAAGGGCGTATTGAGAATATATTTAAGTATTGTGTTCTAAAATGCATCCTAAAAAGAATTCAACACCAATTAAGTCCTCAGAATACTCTACTATGACTCATGAATATGAATAATCGCAACATGATCTATCAAAATTACAAGAGCAATTGCACCAAATTTCACTCTCGCAAAGAGCAACAAAAAATGAAATAGAAGTTTTGAAGAAAGGCATGGAAGCGAAGATGGATGGTTTGAAGAAAAGCACGGAAGCTAAGATGGATGGTGTGGAAGCTAAGATGGAGGACATGGAAGAAAAAATGAAAGACAACATGGAAAACATGAAGAATGATCTAAAAGCTGGCATGGGAGGTTTGACAAAGTTGATAAGAGAAATGATTCTTAATGGAGAAAATATAGTAGAATAAACTCATGATGAGAACAAAATATATGTTAATCATGATTTCATAAACTCTAATGTTGGATCGAAGAACCACCATATTCCAAATATGGATATGAGGAAGTTTGATGGCAAGGATCCTGTAACATGGATACTACAGATGGAGCAATATTTTGATCTCAATAATGTGAAAAACACACAAAAGGTACGCATTGCAACTTTACATTGAGAACATAATACTTTTGTATGGTATCGATGGCTTTTCTCCCGTAAAAAAATTGTCAATTGGTCAATTTTTACGAAGGAAATGACAACACATTATGAGGATACAAAGAGCAACACCTTCTTTAGCGAATTGATAAATCTCAAACAAAAGGGTTTAGTGGTGGAACACATTGAGGACTTCCAAAAATTGAATATAAGGATAACTAATATTCCAGAGGAACACATGATTGATGTTTTCATAGGGACTTTAAAAGATAACATCCAACATGAAGTTCGCATTTGGGAACCTAATAATTTGAGAAGGAATTTGGGTTGGCAAGAAAATTTGAATGTAAAATTATGGCGACAAGGAAGTCTACCACTCACATATATAAAGATGGAAGTGTTCCTACTCCTAGACTTCCACACCCTACAAGGTTGACACCACAAAAATTAGAAGAAAAAAGAACAAAAGGGCTTTGCTACAGTTTGATACAAAATACGCTAAATTTCATAAGTGTGCTGAGAAGAAATTATTTTACATAGATTGTGAAGAGGAAGAAGAAAATGAACAATAATCTTCAAAAGAAGAGGATATACACTAGGAACCAACCCTAGAAGAGGAAGAAATGAGTCTAATCATATCGCGTAATGCATTGGCAGGAATTACCATTCCTCAAACTCTCAAGATAGAAGGACATATCAAGAAGAAAAAGGTAATAGTGTTAATCGATTTGGGTAGTACACATTATTTTATTCATTGTAAGGTAGCCAAGGAATTGAATTGTTTCCTATACCTAGCACCAGAATGTCAAGTGATGGTTGCAAATGGAGGAACTATAAATTTATCTGCAAAATGCCACAATATGGGGTATACGTATTGAATAGTCCAATGATTTCCATTCCAATAGGAGGCACTGATGTTGTACTAGGAGTAAAATGGTTACAATTTTTGGGGATGATAGCTTTTAATTTTCAAGAAATTTTCTTGAATTTTTTTTCAGAAGGAAAGTAAGTTGAATTACACGGTATCATAGGGAAGCCGGGAAAGATACTAAGATCTAATATCACGAAAAAGCTTCTGAATAAATAACAATGAGGCGTAATTTCACAATTATGCTCACTATAGTTTACAACATAAAAATCATCTATTTCTGTATATCTCCAAAAATTCTTGGACAACCATTCGAAGGTGTTTGAAACTCCCAAAGGACTCCCACGTATTTTTGATCATGATCATGCTATTCATTTGATTCCAGGAAGTGTTCCTCAAAACATCAGGCCTTATAGATATCCTTATGTCCAAACGAGTGAATTTGAATGTATGATTGTAAAAATGTTAGAGGTTGGTATAATCCAACCTATTCAAAGCTCCTTCTTTGCTCGAGTAGTATTGGTGCACAAGAAGATGGATCATGGTGCTTTTTTCCGGATTATAGGGAGCTCAATAAGCTCACTATTAAAGATAAATTTCCCATTCCTATGACTAATGAATTATTGGATGAATTACATGGAGAAATTTATTTTACCAAGTTGGATCTTCGTTCAGGATATCATCAAATTAGAAGGAATACTGAAGATATTCCGAAAACAACATTTCGAACTCATGAGGGTCATTATGAATTTTTGGTCATGACTTTTCGCCTTCCCAATGCACCTTCTACATTTCAAGGGTTCAGGAACTCCATTTTCAAACCCTTCCTTAGAAAACTTGTGCTAGTATTTTTTAATGATATACTAATCTATAGTAGTTCTTGGAAGGATCATGTTCAACATGTTGACAAGGTGCTCAAACTATTACATGAGAAAAAGTTATATGCAAAAGCATCCAAATGTTTCTTTGGAGTACAAGAGGTGGAATATATGGGTCATATTGTATTTCATGAGGGTTTTAAGGTAGACCCTAACAAAATTAAAGCCATTAAGGAATGGAAATTCCCCACAACCATAAAACAGTTGCAAGGATTTCTCGGGTTAATAGAGTATCATCGAAAGTTTCTTAAGAATTATGGGAGAATAGTAGTACCTCTAACAACATTATTGAAGAAAGATGCATTTTCATGGACTCCTGAAGCAGCTAAGTCCTTTGAACATATTAAAGAGGCAATGTGCCTAGCGCCAGTCTTAGCTACGCTAGAATTCACAAAAACCTTTATTATGGAATGTGATTCCTTAGGAAATGGAATTAGTGTTGTTTTAATGCAAGAATGAAGACCCATTGATTTTTAAAGTCGTCCAATCAAGGGAAAGTAATTACAGAAAGCTATTTATGAGAAGGATATGTTAGCAATACTACATGCACTAAATAAATAATGACCTTACCTAATGGGAGGACAATTCACGGTAAAAAATGATGATGATAGTCTTAAACACTTTTTGGAACAAAGACTATCTATAGAAGAGAAACAAAAATGGGTCATAAAGATGTTGGGTTATGACTTTGAAATAATCTACAAAAAGGGAAGCTAAATGTTGTTTCAGATGCACTCTCAAGAAATAATGAAGAGGTGGAAGCATTTCTTTGTGCCATTTCTATTATCCAACCGGATTGGATAACCGAAGCAAGGGATGAATGGAAGAAGGATGAAGAAGTGTGGACACTCATTCAAAAGTTTCAGCAAGATCCTAGTACATTTGATACATTTAGTTGGAAAAAAGATTCCTTATTGTACAAATATCACTTATATATTTGTAAGAGTTCCCAACTAAAACAAAACATTCTTTTGGAATTTCACACTCCTCCTTGAGGAGGTCACATAAGATTTTTAAAAACTTACCACATGGTCAAGAAAGATTTTTTTTGGGATGGCCTGAAATCTGATATTCAAAAGTTTGTAGCGGAATGTTTGGTTTTCCAGCAAAATAAAGTTCAAAAAATTAAGACCTGGCGTCTTCTACAACCTTTATCCATTCCAAGTCAACATTGGGAGGAGATTTCAATGGAATTTATCACAAGTTTACCCAAGTCCGAAGGAAATGATTTCATCATGGTGGTAGTTGATAGACTTACCAAGTATGCACACTTTTGTGCATTATCTCATCCAATTAAAACAAGTACAATTGCTACTACATTTATGGACACAATTCAAAAGATACATGGAAACCCAAAGATTATTATGAGTGATAGAGATCCCATTTTTACTGGAAATTTTTGGAGGGAGTTATTTTCTTAATTGGGTACTCAACTAGCTCATAGCTCATCTTATCATCCTCAATCCGATGGTGAAACTGAGATAGTGAATAAATGTTTGGAAGGATATATTTGTTTTTTGTATTTGATAAACAAACAAAATGGGTCGAGTGGTTACCTCTCGATAAATGGTGGTATAACACTTCCTTCCATACTGCAGAAAAAATGACACCATTTATGGCACTTTATGGATATCATCCACCATCCATCACATCATATTTAAGAGAAAATTATAAGGTTCAAGTAGTGGAATATCACTTCGACCATCAACAATAAATTCTCCAACTCTTAAAGGATAACCTAAATTCGGCACAGAATCGAATGAAACAACAAGTAGATAAACATCACAGTGAGAGAAGTTTTGATGTAGGAGACTGGGTATTTTTACAGCTACAACCATACAAACAAATGTCCCTCAAGCAAGATAAGAAGGATAATAAATTATTTCCAAAGTGCTATGGTCCTTAAAATATGTTGCAAAAGATTGGTAGTATGGCACACAAATTGGAGCTTCCTGCTTCTTCGCGAGTGCATATAGTTTTCCATGCTTCATGCTTGAAGAAGGTCATAGGTGAAAATCTTCCAGTTCAAACTATATTTCTAGAACTTGATGAGGAAGGAAAAATCATATTGGAACTTGAAGAGGTCATGGAAACAAGAACTCGACAACTATGAAATCGATCAATTTCAGAGTATCTCATCAAGTGGAAGAACTTACCCACTGAAGATTCTACATGGGAGGATGAGAATTCTATACAGAAGCACCCAGAGCTACTCAATCATTGAGGAAAACACTTTTTTGAAGGAGAGGGGCATGTTATTTCTTGATATTACTAGTTTAGTCCCTTATTATTATTATTATAGCCCCCTTATTGTTATTGTTGTACCCCTGTAACCCCAATATTTTCATTATTGTGCCCTAAAATTATCATTGTTAGGTCGACTAGGATTATACTGTGGCCCCATGGACTCCTGTATATAGAAGGAGGTTTTAGTCATTTGTAGCATCCAAGAATTGTTCATTTATTTAATTTATTGGAGGTTTCTCCCTCGAAGTGGTTGATTTCTAAGGCGTTGATCTCTCTTTTCTTCTATTTTTGGAGCTGGTTTCACAACACTCTCCCTTGTTGTCCAACATCTTCTTTAACTGAGCCAGGACATGTGCATGTGTGACACATCCAAACAATCTCATCTGTGTAACAACTTTCTTTGTTGCACTCCATGCTTCTTCTGGAACTCTGTTCATAATAGCTTTGGTTGGACATATATTTAAAATATAAGATGCATAATTGACAACTTCTTCTCAATACTCATTTGGAAAATGTTTTTCCTTCAACATACTTGTTACCATGTCCATGATGGTCGTATTATTTCTTTCTGCTACACCATTTTTCCAAGGTGTATACGTTGTGGTAAACTGTTTGTGTATTCCATGCTCCTTGCAAAAACGTAGGAAGTCTTTGGAGATATATTCTCCACCTCTGCCAGTTTTAAACACTTTTATGTAGTGTCTACTTTGCTTCTCAACAAGGGCTTTGAAGTGGTAGAACTATTCAAACACTTCACTTTTCTATTTTAAAAAAAAAACCCATGTCTTTCTTGTGTAATCATCTATAAATGTGAAAAAATAATGACTACCAACTAATGATGGCATTTGCATTGGTCCATATAAATATGAGTGGACAATCTCTAAAGGTGCCTTTACCCTTCTACTCTTTCTTGCTGGAAATGATTCTCTGTGTTGTTTTCCCAAGATGCAGCCTTCACATAGGTGGTCTAGCTTCTCTATGAATGGTAATCCATTTACCATCCCTTTTCTATGTAGCAAATTCAAACCTATTAAATTGAGATGCGCAAATCTCAAATGCCATAACGAGTTCTCATCTTTCATTTATTCTTGAAAGACTTCTTATGTGACTACTGATACAACACCTCCTTCCTTCAAGGCTGTTCTGATATTGAGAGGAAACATTTTATTTCTTTTCATATGCACTTTTTCAATGACCTGTCTACTTGGAGGTATATATATGATTATGCACACATAATTTTTAAAAAACACATTATAGCCCTTATTCAGGAGTTTTCCAATGCTCAAAAGTTTACATGTCAAGCCATGTGCATAATAGACATCTGGCACAAACTTCTTCTCTCCCTTCCTTGTCAATATTTTACTCTTCCTTTTCCCATGATAGAGACTTTACTATCATTCCCCGTTGTCACTTTAGATTTTAGACTCTCATCTATATTGTCAAACATTTCTATGTTTTTAGTCATATGGTTACTACAACCTGAATCTAAGAACCATACATTTTTTTTTCTTGTGCTACATTACAAGTTAAAAGCACATTTCCTTGGTTCTGATTTTCTTTTGTACAATTTACAACAGGTCTATTACCCATGTCATTTTTCTTCTTTCTAAATCCATTTGCATAATTCCCATACTTTTTGCAATAATTACATTGGACTTGAGATTTATGATACCTATTTCCTTGTTATTGATTTTAACTTGACCCTTTGCTTGAGTTCTTGTTTATACCCCTTCCACTTGTGCTTCCAGGGCTGCATCTTCCACCTCCATGTGGGCTTCTTCCTCTTCCTTGGTAGTTTGATCTTCCTCAACCTCTACCTCAACCAAAGTACATTTTTGTCTTGAATGCATTCTCCAATGAGGAGTTTGTTACTTTATTCAGTGTATGTTCATGAGACATCAGTGATGGATAAAGCTCATCCATTGAAAATTGTGAGAGTTCTTTTGTCTCTTCTATGGCCACTACTATGGAATCAAATCTTGATGGTAGAGTTATTAACACTTTCTCCACTATTATTATTTTCTCAAGTGTCTCTCCATGAGACGTAATTTGGATAACCAACCCAATCACATTTGTGAAGAATGATTTTATGCTATTAGACCCTTTTATGTAGAGAGTTTCAAAATCTCTCATCATCATTTGAAGTTTTGTTGTCTTTAATTTTTTCATACCTTGGTAGGATGTATAAAGGGTATCCCATGCCTCCTTAGACTCTATTTCTACTGCAATCCATGGGAGAATAATCTCATGTACTCCTTGGAAAATATAGAAGAGGGTTTTCAAGTCCTTCTTCATATTTTCTTTCAAAAAATCTCTTTGTGCTTGTGGAAAAGCATTAAGTGCTACTGCATCTGATGGTTCTTAGAAACCATTATCCAATAGCTCCCAAATATCTTGTGAAGAAAATAGGTTATTCCTTGTAATGGCCCAATAATCATAATTCTTACCATTGAACTGTAGTAATTGTGGATTTTTCAAGTTTGTTCCTGCTGCTACCATCTTGACTGTGTAACAAAAAAATATTTCTCACTACTGTAAAAGCTTTCTCACTATAGGAGACTTATGCTTCTACAAACATCTTACAACTTCTTAAGTAAAGAGAGCTTGTTCATTCACTGAGATCCTAGACTTGATCTGATACCATGTTAAAATATTGAAGACATCAATACATTGAGGGATGTGTTCCCCTGCAACACAGAGAATGCACAAATAATGCGTAAATTAATAGTCAAACAAAGACAACATAAAACACATGAGTAAAACAACTTCATTTTTCTATTCAACTAAAAAAAAAATATGAAAATTACAATCCTTTAATACAAAATTGGCCAAAGCCTGTAACTTAATCCAACTCAATTCTGGATTGGACTGATATCCACTGAATCATCCTTCTGGAGTGAAAGCTCGATTCCTTAGTTTTTACACGAAACTGCATACAAAACACATAACAATGGACCCGAAATATTGTCGGTTTCGGCTCTGAAAAAAAATCGCGTCTGGGCCTTCATTGCAGATCGTAGTTCAGTGATCTTAACTTTTACCATTTGCGCTTATGGGAAAAAACTTAATTTTTGGGATATGCGATGTGACATGGCACATCACATCACATCCAAAACAAAATAACCTGTAGGCACTTATTTGTTAAATTCCTAAGCTTGTGATGTGTTCTTTCCACTATTCTCCTGAGCTTGACACATGGCCCCTCTTGTGATCATATCGCAAACAAAACAAAATGACTTGCTGGTGGCTCTTAAAGTTAAAACTTATAACTTGCAAAGTTTGCACTGCGGGCGTCTTAAAAGGTTAAAAACAAAAAATCGCGAAGTGCGGGCTGTGGGTGGCATAAAAGGTAACTGGAAAGTGTTGCGAAGTGTGGTGAGGTTTTTGGGTCCCACTAGATCGCATCAGTGGAGATTTACCATTCGGTGAAGGGATTAAGTTTAAATCATAAAATTTCCAACGTGCGGGTGGTGATGCAGAAAATATTGGTAAGTGCGAAATGCATAACAAAAAGGAATAAGGTGTAATGAAAAGGTTTGCTCAATGGATTGGTAATGCGGTAAGGTAAGTGGGTCATGCAGGATTGCATCAACGGAAACATAATGTTAGCGAAGGCTTATGTGTAAAACATAAAAGTTCTAGGTGGAAAAGTGCAGGAAAGAAAGTTAAGTAATACATTGGGTAAGAATTAATGCACGGTGTGTGGCTCGGGTACTCAGTTTGATCTGAAGATTGCGTGAAATGCCTCCGACTCTTGGATCTGTGCTTTATCCTTCATGCAATAAAACATTTAATGAAGTGTGGGCTACTACCACTTATTATTCATGGTGGTGGTTCGGAGTAATTTCCAACAAGAATACATTGATCATATAGATTTGTTGTTATAAATCATATAAATGTATTTTATAATATAATATTGTACAAAAACATTTCACACCCACTTAGTAATTTAGGATGTGACTGAGACATCAGCATCTCCTGAGCTCCCGACACCTTAGTATATTTTGAGTGTCGAGACCACATCTTGAGAGTAACTCCAGCCGTTGCCATGGAAACTCACATGATGTAATCGTAGATAAGAATCCATGAAATTCTTCACAATTTCAGTTAGGTGATAGATGAATGTGTGGACATGGTCAATGATGGCAACTCACAATAGTAGTATATAATAATTCAAACTATTTGCAGTCTATTTCGCATTGGGTTTTATCATTTTGGACTAGAGTATGTGATGTGAATGATGACTAACAAGATGTGTATCATTGCGTCCCCACAAATTCGTCTTGGGTTTTATCGTTTTGGAAAGGGGTATTTGATGTGAATTGTGACTAACCAGATGTGTATCATTGCTTCCCCACAAATTCGTGGGGACAACAATATCAATTTGGTTGAAATCTAGTTTAAAAAAAAAAAATCATAATGTTGGAGTGTTTTAATAGTTATTTTGATGCTGGAAATGGATTAAGCACCATCAAGAAACGTGAGCACTCAAAAATCATAAACTTTGAAAATTGTAACCCAGATTTTCAAAAATTTATACCCGATTTTGTCATAATATTTCTGGAATATCCATTATTTCAGAACTAATTTGTGAGTTTTTGTCTTTTTAGACTAAGTTAGAAAATATAAACGTATTTGTTATCATATGTGAAGAATGATCTTGGTGTATGTGTAAAAGGACCAAGGGATCTTTGTTGTATAATTGATCTATGGTGTATGTGTAAAAGGACCAAGGGATCTTTGTTATATGTGTAAAAGGATCAAGCGAAGAATATTTTTTTATAAATTTCATTTTATATGTATTTAGCTATAAATGTATTTTTATATGTTTTTCATGGTGAAATTGAATTTACATGTGGTATTTTTTTCATAGTTTGTTTAAAATTTTGGTAACTAGTATTTACGTAAAATAATGGGAGAGTAGACATTATTACACATCCAAAATAATTTATTGAGTGCTTTAATGAATGTCAGTGTACAAATATACATAAATTAGTATTGCATCATTATGCACACATTATCTCTCTCAACTAGTTCACAACAAATATCTCAACCACACACCAAACTTGAAATTAAAGAGAAGTTTTGAGATCAAATAAAAGTTTACAACCTCCTAAATATTTGGAAAGATACTATTTATGTAGATATGAAAGAGTACCCTATCATAGTTTGACTTGAGAAAGGAGATTTTGGATTTATTTTGTCCTTTCACACTAATATTGTGACTTACATTATATTATTTTATCTTTTGTCTTTTACCTATCAAGATATACAATGATATAATATCATGTTAGTAGTTGATAACAATTATTTTGATGGTACTTATTCTACATAGTATATAACGACTAATCATTATGATCCGATGTTAATAATGATTGTTTGAGTGTAGTAGGAGATCGTGATGCCACATAAAATGATGATTGGGGAGTCATTTCGATTTGATTATTTACAATTGTTTGATATTAAATTCCAATTATCAATGATGAATAACCTTATCAATATTGATAACATGTATAGTGGATGCAGGTATAGGGTACATGTTTGTAAAATGACTCAAATATGGATAATTTAATATATGTAGTAAAATGAATCTTCTTTGGAGGTCTGGAACAACATCCGTAATTCCACTCACAATCACTACTTTCATGGGTTAGGTTGGAAATTGTTGGGAGAATTCACCTTGAACATTCATGATGTTGTGAGGGTTGAACCACATATTCAATCACTCTTTTAATTGAGAAGCACACCTTAATGTCAACACCTTAATCCTAATTCACCATTAGTATTATAACAAAATGGTGACCCTATATTTAACCAATGTCTTTGTTATCGTGACAATGTTCCTTTCAATTAGTAATGGATACTTGGAAAGAAAATGTTGCGACATCCCTTGAATTAAGTAAGCCAATTCTTAAATGACACATCTCACTTATAACCCTTGCTATTAGGAAAAAAAAGTATTTGGAATTCAAGCTAACAAAATAAATACTTAAGTTAAGGTGGATAAATAAAAAGTATATTTTAGAAGTAAAATCTTATTTAAAATTGGAAGCTTGGAAAAAAATTTATGGTGGTAGATTAAAATCAAACTTTTGAAAATCAAAATGAAGTAAAGTAACTTAATTAAATATTTTACTTGTTAAAAATAATGTAGAGAAGATATTGTATTAATTAAAATGGAATAATGGTTTTTATTAAATGCTAACATTCAAGCAGAAGTGAGAATAAAGTACACAAAATATAATAATAAAAAATGGAATAAATAAGATGGATGAGAACCCTTCTATGTGGAAAAAACATACAATTGGAATTTATAATAAAAATTTAAAAATTTAAAAATAATGCGCGTTCAGAGACATAATACACTTACATTTAAGCCAAGTTAAAAAACACATGAGCATCGAAATGGAGGAATTTGGAAAAGGATTAAGGGAAAAGTAAGATAAAGTTTAGGAAACATGTTTTGCAGTGAGGGAAATTAGTGTTTTAAAGAAAATATGAAATTGAAATTGAAAGGAGCCTTCATAAGATTGTGCTACATGGTCAAGCGAATAATATAAATATTGAAATTTAAGAAATTGATAATTTTGCATGAGACCACAAGTGGAAATCATGAAAATTTCCTTAAAATAAAGAACAAGGAATGATAATGATACTTTTTTATGCATACTATTGTTAGATGATTGTCCTAATGCATAATTTTCTTTGAGTAACTAAGTTAAATTTTTTTGAGAGTTTGGTATTAGTGGAGATTGTAAACAATGGGAACCTTCGAGCTTATTGAACTCTCTTCCATTGCTAGATTTAACCATTCACCATATAACCCCATTGCATCTTCAAGGTATGTGGGGAAGTGGAGTACCCATAAAACAAGTAGGGAGAATCATGAATGAATCATAAAAAGTTGGAAAAGAAGACATACATCAATAGTTGAAACAACACATAAGTCATGATGGAACATTGAATTTTGCAAGGAACTCAGTGCTACGCGTTGGTGTGTTTAAGAGTAAGAATTGTAATTTATTTTTTTCTTGATTTTATTGACTTGTAGATTATGTTTACATGGTAAATTTAGAGTTGGTTTGGGATTATGTTGAAAGAATATATAAAATTCCATATTCATCTTTGTGGATCTCAATCCAACTATATATTTATATAATATTTGTGAGTGAGTAGAGTGTGAAAAATTAAGTTTTTGTTTGTATACTAGTTTCTTTGTTATGGTCATGTTATGCACAATATGAAAATAATATTGTAAATTTGTTGTTGACGACTTATAGAAAAATACATAGATATTGATACTTAATGTTCCAATTATTAATGTCGTATTATATTCATTTATTGTTATTATAAATACTAAAATAGTTATAGATTATTAATGTGGTATGTGTGACATTGAAAAATATATTTATAATTATTAGCCATTAATTTTTTCATTACTTTCATTTCCTATCATTGGAAATACTATATAATTTTTAACATAAAAGATGTATATGTAATTTAGACATATATAAATAATATCCATGTCGATAGATACCTACAAACTAATGCATACCATGAATGAAATATTGTTATAATATCACTATGTAATAACCTATACAATGGGATCAAATCCCTACCGGTCCTTAGTATATTAGTCTTTTTAATGCATATAAGCGATTTTTATATAATATAATTGTATACTATTTATTATATTATATTATAATATAACATACATACATACATATATATATTCAAGCTTATATTTATAAAGAAAATGAAAAAAAAAGGGGCTTAACACCATTATTGAGTTACATTGAACTCCTTCTTCATTTGTTTCCATATATCCATGGGAAACTCGAACACCATCAAGTTTTGAATAATGTATATAAGTCAGAAATCTACCATAATAAATTGATTCTCTCTTCCCAATCCTTTTTCATAAAAAAATAACTATGAAATGAATCCATGTGATTGCAGCAATCCACTCATGAGTTGCATGCAAAGGTGAGCATTTGAACTATAGATCCATGGACCTCTACTATTTTCAAATCTCACGGGTAAGAAGAGTTAATGAGAACATTTGTGTATAATAAAAACCGTAACTAAGCATGATGCAACTTAAGAATCTAACCACATAGTTTATTGAGCTGTAAAATTTACCGAGAAAACAATGTAGATTCCCTTATGATTTTGAGAAAACTATGTTAGAAAATTTTGGAAATATGGTTTATAGCCGTGAAAATTTAATATTTTTTATTTATTATGGGTTTTTGAAAAAAATATTCAAACACTCTTATGGTCAAATTTCTTAAATGGTCGGATTTCGACAATTTTGGTCTTTTGAATAAATTGTACATATTATAATTTTTTAATGTGACACACACAAATATGTTGAGATATATAGTCTCGATGAGAAACTATAGCAATTAAATAAATGTGAATGATGGACTTAACTTTTATAACCAATTTATTTTGTTATAAAGACGTTGTAAATCCAACAAAACCATATGAATTTATCAACCTACAAAGAAATTATATAAAAATATCGTACGATTCTTTAAATCGAATACATTTAATCTTTTCTTTTCTGGGTATCTTGTTTCCTTACCATCATAGAAATAAAATATTAAAGAATTTAAATTAATCTTTTACTTTCTTAAGATATCATATTCTTTTGTGGACGTTAATCATCACCATGATCATAAAATATTTAAGTTATTATATATAAAATTTATGGTCATTACAAATTTTAAAAATATTTTAAATTTTGACTTTCAACAACTAAATTAAATAATTAGAATAAATTTTATATGAAAGTTTGAGATATTCCCATAATGTATGGTAAAAATAAGGATGTACTTACTCTCCCTATCCTTGATTTAATTCTTTTTAGTGAGTCACCATACTAAAACTAGTGGAAATGCCATAATAATTAACGTACTTTGTTGTCAAACATTTTTTGAAACTCACTAACAATTGTTTGTGTTAACACAAAATCCACCATAATTGCTGCTTATAGGTAACTACATTGTACATCCAACACCAAAAACTCATTGTTCTTGTGTTAACTCTATATATTAGGTATCCATATTACCAACATAGATACATCTTAACCCTAGACCTATGAAACGTTTAGAGGGATCAAATCTCTCGAGGTGCAAACCTCTTTTTTTAGTGAAAAACTTGAGGAAAGATATGCACCTCAAGTGATTTGATCCCTCTCAACACTTGATAGATCTAGTGTTAAGATGGATGCATGTTGGTTTCATTTGTGAGCGGTCACACAAAAATTATTTAACATCTAATTATTATTATAATTATAGATATGCTAGATATATGTAAGATTAAACTGGTCATTTTAATTTTAAATTTTATGAACTGTGATAATGTAACAGTGTTGAATAATAGAAACATGAATAATATGAATGTAACCAAATACAAATAGTCTTCATTGTGAACAATCTCAAAATATTTTCTTCTACTATTATTATTTTCACACTAGTTAGTTTTTCCATTTTTCATATCACTCATTTGAATAGGGTTATTGAAATTTTAGAACATTCAAACCTTTAACTCATGTTATTGTAGTAAATTCCACACCCACTCTCTGTTTCTCTCTAATATTAATAGAAAATGTTGAAGTCTGAAATTGTTTTATTTTTTACTATCCTTTTTCCTTGTCCTTTATCTTTTTGTGACCATCTTATTGCATTTTCAGGTTAATCAAGGTTATGACAGGCTATTCAAGCATATAAAATTTATTAATCATCTATTTTTTAGAATCTATTGTTTCTTTGTGAAATATAATTAAAACATCTCTAAAAATACAAAATATTTCTCATTCTGTAGCTAATATCAAATTCTACAACCATCTCCATGGTTAGAAAGGTTTCAATGCCCCAATGAAGAAATGAAAGTTGCCTGTAGATGAAAAATGTTCCCCACATTGATGTCCACCTATCCTCATGATTTGGCAACATATAGAGATCGAAATATGTTGAATTGAAATCAAAAGTAAAACAATAGCTACAATGTTTCAACAATCAAGTGAAGTTCGACATGAGATCAAGCGAGATCAAGCGAGCGTGTAAATGATTTTTTCAATTGTGATTCCATGTTCTAGAAGAACCCCTCACGATTTTCTCTTGCCATAGAAAATAGTGAGGATATAGACTTTTAATTTAAGTTTACTTCTTAGATGAAAGATTAGTTTAATTTCCTATCGGCGTAGGACTTTTAGATTAGTTTGATGGAGAACTGTATAAAATTCGTGAGGCAAGACCAAAAACATAGTTAATCCTTCTTCATTTAAGAATTTTATAACTTTGTTTTAACAAACTTCTGCGGGTTAGTATAATACCATGTCACATTTTTTCCAATGTGAGTTTGGGAAATCGTTTGATCAGTGACAGAATTAAACTCACGCGAGGGCCTCTTGGATATTTGTAAGGGTAGTCAGTTTTTGTTTACATAACAATTTCTCATAGATATCCTGCATTCACATCGCAGTTTCATTTAATTTTATCTTTGAATAATTATATTTCAGATTTTTTTCTAATTACCTATTGTTTCATTTCCAGAGTGTTCATAAAAAGAAAATACAAAAAATACTTACTTTGACAATATATTTCATTATCTTTTTTTTTATGAGTTAGTTAAATTTCATGGATGATGAGTTGATGGTTTTTCAGATCTATTAGCACACATTAGTAATCACTTGAAGTTAAAATTTCTCGTTTGATTTACATTCCTTCTACAATTAATAGCATTAATATTTCTTTCTGCGTTTTAGAGTTCAAATTTCCTTTTCTGCAATTTAGAGTTAGAATTTCCTTTTCTGTAATTTCAATTTAGGTTTCCTGTTCTGTAAATAGTTTTAATATTTCCTTTTGAAAATAGTGTTAAACTTTCAATTCTGAAATTAGTATAAAGATCTGTTTTATGGAATTTAGCATTAATATTTCCTTTATCCAACTGGAGATGGAATTTTAATTTTCAATTGGAATAAATTAATATTTCAAGTTTTAAGTTAATTTTCAATGCAGTTTGGAATTTGGTTTTGATGTAGATTTAATGGAAAGAACATGTGCATGAAAACTCTTTAATCTCATTTAAAATTCATCCATACTTAGATCAATTTCATCTAAAGGTAGAGTTCTTAACATATATGGTTCACATACACTCCATAAGTACACAAATCTTAGTTGACAATTAATGAAGTAATTCAAGGTCAATTAAATTACCCAAAATTTTGGCTTCTTTGCCAAAGAAGTGTATATAGGATTACATTCTTGGTTGGCATATCATTTTAGGTGCATTTAATTTTAATTTTTTAGATCCATAATTAACGCATAATAAAAATAATTACGCCATAAGGCATTTTTATTTGAAAACAAATCCCCTAGCTGCCACTGTGTCCATGTCTGAGCCATTGGTTCAAATGTTACACAATTGAAATATTTGAGGCTATTAGATCCACAAGTAAATAGTTTTATATATGTTTTTTATAATGTTAGTTTTTTCTTTTTTCTTTTTAATAAGTTATATTGAATTTAGGTTTTGGTGAATTTGTCAAATTACAAAAAAAATAAAAATAAAAGTAAATTAAATAAAAATATTGACATAATGTAATGAACATTTTAACTTGGTCTAGACACAATAACAAATAAAAATAATAAAATAAGATAATACTAAACTATAAAAACAACCCATGGTATTGACCCTTGATATTCATGTGTAATTGAGCCGAGAGACACATTCTATAGCCTAGTATGGTGCATTTTATAGCCCGGTATGACCCTGATGTGTAAGTATGCTAGAAGCCAAAAAATAAAAATAAAAAAATTAAAAGTAAAATATAAATAATGTCGGCTTAAAGGATAACTTATATAACCATGTAAATAAACAATTTAAAATAAATTTAAACAATATAAATTTAAAATATGAAGAGTTTTAAGAAAACTCAAAAAAGAGATATGGTAAAGAAATAAAAATATAAATAAATGAGAGGTATGGTAAATAAATAAAAATATAGTTTATGGAAAATAAATAAAACCTCTTTTTATATTTACTCCATAAATCTCTTTGTATTTACCAAAACTCAAAAAAGAGGTTTTATTTAGGTTAATCCTATGGGCCAAATGCTATATTTTTAAAAGAGGTATAAAAGGGTAAGGTAAATAAATAAAAATATATGAAATAGGAGTATAAATCAACATATAATTATATATGAAGCCTATGGACCATACTGATAATAATAGCATGAAAAAAAAAAATTATTAACCTTGACATAATTATTAAAATATTAATATTAATATTATTAAATTTAATAACTTTATATTAATACGATATTAAATTTGTTTATATATATATATATAAACTCTAGATATATATGGGAGGGAAGAACGAAGACATATGATAGAGTTGGAGAAATAGTGGGAGTGACAAAGGAAAGATGGAGATGAACTGAAGGAGAGGGGAAAGGAGGGATGAAGAGAGAGAGAGAGAGAGAGAGAGAGAGAGAGATGGAGAGGAGTGAAAGAGACATAGAAGGATAAGAGAGTGAGAGGGAGAGGGAGACATAAATATGGATGTGGGAGAGAGAGAGAGTGAGAGAGGGAGGGAGAAGGAGGGAAGATTGGAGGGGAGAGAGAGAGAGAGAGAGAGAGAGATAGAGAGAGAGAGAAAGGAGGAGGAGGAGAGAGGGAGAGAAGAAGAAAGACATAGATATTGAGAAGTGGAGAGAAATGGAGTGACAAGTGAGATTTGGAGAGAGAGTATGTATGTTTAGGGGTGTGATAAAGAGATGTATAAGGAGTGATGGAAACAAGGGGGGAGAGAAGGAGAGAGAATAAAAAAGGGAGGGATATAGTAACATAGTTGGAGAGAGAGATAGAGTGATTGGGAAGAGAGAGGATTTGAGAGAGATAGAGAGAGAGAGAGAGAGGGAGAGGGATAAAGGACGAGAGAGAGGGCTTGAGAGAGAGGAAGAGAGTGAGGGGGAAGTGAGAGGATTGTAGGGGAATGAGAGAGAGAGAGAGTGTGTGTGTGAGTGAGTGATGGGTGAAGAAAGAGGGAGGTATGAGAGAAAGGGAGAGAGAGGAAGGAAAAGAGAGGGGACTTGAGGGAGAGGAGGAGATAGGGAGGAATATAGTAGGAGAGAGGAAGGGAAGAATAAATACATAGAGTGACAAGTGGAGAGAGAAATGGAGTGAAAAGGGAGAGATGGAGAGAGAGTGTGTATGTTTTTGGGTGAGGTAAAGAGATAAAGAAGGAGAGAGAGAGAGAGAGAGAGAGAGAGAGAGAGATTAAAAAGTTGGAAGGTGAAGATAGAGAGAAAGAGAGAGGTGGGAGAGAAACGAAGAGAGAGAGTGGAGTGAGGTAGGGAAAGAGAGATGGATATGGAGGGGGAGAGAGAGGGAGGTAAGAATAAATACATAGATTCAAGGCTAGAGAGAGAGAGAGAGAGAGAGAGAGAGAGAGAAGGAAGATGGAGAGAGAGAGAGAGGGGATAGCATGAGGGAAGAGAGATATGAGCGAGAGAGAGGGAGGGAGGGAGAGGAGGAGGGAGTGATAAATATATAAATTGGAGAAAGAGAGTGTATGTTTTGGGGTTAATATACAGAGACAAAGGGAGATATAGATATAGATGGAAGGTGAAGAGAAAGACGAGATAGATGGAGACACGGAGGGAGGGTCAAAGAGATTGATAAATATGGAGTGAGAGTGTGTGTGTGTTTGTGGGGGTGAGATAAAGAGACAAATACTGATATATGGATGGAAATATAAATATATATGGATGGGGGAGAGAGGGAGGAATAATTATTGCAACAGATGCTTTGATTGCAGTGTAGATGAGGATTTCTAATCCTATTTGGTTGCTTGAACTAGATGCATTGAATTTAGTGTAGTTTTTTTATTTCTAATGATATTTGATTACTTGCACTACATGCATTGATTTAAATGTAGATAATTTCTAATCCTATTTTATTTCTTACACTAAATGCATTGATTTTGGTGTAGATGGTGATTTCTAATCTTATTTGATTGCTTGCACTAGATGCATTAATTTCAATGTATATGTTAATTTATAATTATATTTTATTTCTTACACTATATGCATAGATTTCAATATATATGATTTATAATCCTATTTGATTTCTTGCACTAAATGCATTGATTTCAGTGTAGATGGTGGTTTATAATCCAATGTTATTGCTTGCACTAGATGCATCGATTTTATTGTATATGTTGGTTTCTAATCCTATTTTCTTACTTGCACTGGATGCATTGATTTGAGGGTAGATGTTGATTTCTAATCCTATTTAATTACTTGCACTAGATGCATTGATTTCAGTGTAGATGTTGTTTTATAATATTATTTTATTTTTTTCATTAGATGCATTGATTTTAGTGTATATGTTGATTTCTAATTTGATGTAATTAGATGTAGGATGGTACATTAATTTTGAAGCCATTGGATTAATAATGTGCATTGATTTTAGTGTAAGAACAAAAAATTATTGACAATGTAGATTTATTTTTGTGTTATAACTTAATTAAACCTAATAATATTAGAGAGCAAGAGAGACAAGGTATGATATTTACTACAACAACTTGAGCTAAATATCTATGATTTAAACTGTCTTTTTTCATATAATCGATATGAAAAGATGACAAAGCTAACAAGGGTGACAATAAGAATAATAGAAGAAAATAATTTGAGATTGATCACGATGAAGGCTATTTCTAATTTACTACATTCTTATTATTCACATTTTCTATCACTCAATATTATGACATTGTCACTTTGCATTCAAAAATTTTATTTCATCATTTTTCATCATTAATTAAATAAGTGAATTTAAAATTAAAATGAATCGATAAATCTTAGAAATATTTAGCATATTTAAAATGGTTATATTAATATTAGATGTATTTACATATTACTGATAAAATTAATCATATGTTCCTCATATTATAGATAGATTTCCTTGGCTGTAAACGATTGAAATGAGCCCAGATCCATCTTAAATCTGGATCTATGAAGCGCCGAGAGGGATCAAATCTCTCTAGGTACAAACATTTTCTCAAGTTTTGCACTCAAAAAAGAGTTTTGCACCTAGACAGATTTGATCACTATCGATGATTGATAGATCCAGAGTTAAGATGGATCTAGGTTGGCTTAGTTTATCTAAAGGGGAAATTTAAGATGGGCTAACTCTAGATCTACGAAGAGCCAAGAGAGATCACATATCTTGATATGAAAAACTCATTAATCCCTATGATCAATAATATATATCTAGACTAATTATTTAATAGAATTATTTTTAAATGTTTATAACCATTATTCTTTTAAAATTTTACTTAATAAAATGTATCTAAATTTTCATACATGAAAACATACATATTATTTCTTGTTCTATATTATTTTTGTTACAACTATTTTATTATTCCAAAAATACATGGTTTTTTTAGTTATATATTATTTATGTTACAATTGTTTTATTATTCATAAGTTATATTTCTTAATTTATAAAATTTTAAATTAATAATGAAATTTTTTAAAATATGTGATTTTTTTTTAAATTTCTAAATTATTTCACACGACATGATTTATCTTGAGCAATAATGATGAATGTTCATAATTATCATTTTTTAAATAACACGAAATTTACTTTTAATTACTTGATTGTAATAGTTTGTAAGCACATAACAATTTGTAAGTACATAAATACTCGTTTGGATTTTTTTTTTTTTAATGGATTTTATATTTCTTCCTTTGAAAAAAAACTATATAGAAGTTGTAGCTACAAATAAAAAATCACAACAACTCACAAAATATATCCAAGGTTGCAATGAACCCCATACATAGCGATGGACCTCATGGGAATTTTAGTGGACATAGAACTACACCACCATAAAAATTCTATATTGTTGATCAATTTCGAATAACCTAAGATGGTTAAAATATTTTAATAAGAAACTAGATTTGTAATTATAAAATATAAAATTATAACTTAAATTTGTGAATTTACTTTGTATTTTTTTTCTTATGTATATAGAGAAAGACTAAACCAAGTTTGTAGTTAAGAAAATAAACCATAACATAAATAAAAATATCTCCTTCCAAAAATGTCTCCATATTAAAATGAAATTCACTTTCTTGTATACCAAGACTATTGTTCTTCATATACAATTTCCGATGAGCATGCAATTGCCGCTCGGATATGTAGATGAACTTGGAGTAAACTCTATTTTTGTTAATCAAAATTCTCTTTAGTTACATATATGCTAGATATATTGTACTTGAATTTATTTAAAATATCTTATTTTAGTTCATGCTCATTTCATGCTTGTTTAAGAGGATTATTAATCACCAAAGGATTTTCATTCCCAATTTCCTACTTCAATATCTATAACAAAATTGCATGAAATTGGCGCTCGGATATGTAGATGAACTTGGAGTAAACTCTATTTCTGTTAATAAAAATTCTCTTTGTTTGCATCTATGCTAGATATATTGCACTTGAATGTATTTAAAATACCTTATTTGAGTTACATGCTCATTTCATGCTTGTTTAAGAGGATTATTAATCACCAAAGGATTTTCACTCCCAATTTCCTATTTCAATATCTATAAGAAATTTTTTATATATTTTAATAGATTATGTTGGTTTACATATATGTTTTCACCCCCAATTTCCTATTTCAAAATATATAACAAAATTTTATGGTTGATAACTCTTATCATCAATATCATCTTTGAAACCTCCATGACCTCCTTCCATGGGAAAAAAAATTTCCTTTCATTCCTTCATGATGGCTCCTCCTCTACCAAATCTTATTTTTTCTAGGCTAGTCTTTCCTATGCTATTGAATTATTATTTATTCTAGGCTACTCTTTTCTATGCTATTCCCTTACAGCATTTCTTTTGTAACATGTGGTGGAATTGCTAGTGTTGGGTTTGTTTTATATTCTTTCCATGACTAATCACGCATGGGGGGGTGACAGGGGGGGTTGTAGCCCCCCCTGTCAGGATCCGGGGCAACGCCCCATAAATTTTTTTTGGTCATTATTTTCCGGTGGGTGGATCCGCCCATGGTTTTTTGCATGGGATTTCAAATTGTTTTGGGGTATGATGGTTTTCAGCCCCTGGTATTTTGTAGATCCGGTTAAGGGAACTACGGTTATGTTATAATCTAGGGTTAATGGATTGGGGTTTATGTATGCTTCGGCATGTATATATATTTGTTGTAACACTAAAAGGTTTATAATGAAAAATAAATATGGTCGTCCCGATTTGAGATCCAAGGGAAAATCTCTGTGTTTATTTGTTTTATGTTTTATGCTCTTGCTACTGTTTATTTTCTGTTTTTAAGATTAGTTTGTCGATAATTTCTGTACAGGGTTAAAACCTACAATTGGTATCAGAGCAGTTTCAGCTTCAAGGGGACACCTTTACTGCTGAGGGGTTTTTTTCTCGGGCCTGAGGTAAACCTTGTTTAGTGAGAGATCTGCAGGATCGATTCTTGGGGTGAAAGAATATGGCGAGCGGCGAGAAGATAGAGATCGAGAAATTTAATGGTTAGAGTTTTGAGTTATGGAAGCTCAAGATGGAGGATCTGCTGGTGGATAAATATTTGTGGATCAAGGTAGATCTGGGTACTAAACCAACGATAATGTCAGATGAAGACTAGCAAAAGCTAGATCAGAAGGCAAAGAGCAGAATACTATTGTGTGTCTCAGATTCGGTATTGTTGAATTTATCTAGGGAATCTACTGTGAAGACCTTGCGGGACAAGCTAGGGACTTTGTACCAATCTAAGTCTCTCGTGAATAAATTGTTCCTGCAAAAAAAGTTGAATAACCTCAGGATGAAGGATGGGGACTCGATGACAGAGCATTTGAACGCCTTCAATACTGTGGTGATTCAACAATGATCTACTGATATTAAAATCTCAGATGAAGATAAGTGCATCAATTTGTTGTGTTCTCTACCAGACTCATGGGAAAATCTGGTTATTGCAATAGGTAGCAATACAACTACCTTGAATTTTGATGACATTGTCTCAGCCTTGCTGTCAGAGGAAATGAGATGAAGAAATATGGAGGGTCATAATGGAGATGACTTATCTGTATGAGGAAGGTCCAGGAATAGAGACAATAATAAGGTTTCAAGTGGGAGATCTAAATCTAGAGGGAGATCTAAATCTCCTGGAAAGTTTGTAAAGGTGTGCTGGAAATGCGAAAAGGAAGGGAACTACTAAAAGGACTGCAGATCTAAAGCTCCTAAGAAAGGAAAGGGATCTGATGATGCTCCTTCTGCAGAGGTAAAAACCACCTTGGATGAAGGTGGGGATGTGTATTTGGCTTCTTCTTCAAATACACATGTAGATCATGAGTCATGGTTGATTGACTGGGGTGCATCCTTTCACTTCACTCCCCATAGGGAGTTGTTTTGCGAGTATGAGAAATAGGATGGCGGTGATGTCTTCTTAGGTGATGATAGGAAGGCCAGAATCATCGGACGTGGAAAAATCGAGTTGAAGCTGCAGGGTGGAAGGATTAGAACACTTCCTAGTGTTCTGCACATTCCTACATTGGACAGAAATCTGATTTTTTGTAAGAAATATGGATGATGCAGTTGTAAAAAAAATGTTTGAGAAAGATACCTGTAATATGGTTCGAGGAGCATTGGTATTGATGCGGGGAGTTCAGATTGGAACTCTGTACAAGCTTCAGGTCAGCACTGTTATTGCTTGGTGTAACAATTTTGTGGTTCCTGAAAGTGGAGCGGAAAGCCTAGCGGTCTCTGGAGAAAGGACCATGCTATGGAATCAAAGGCTTGGAAATATTGGATACAAGGGCCTTCAGATACTGCATGGAAATGGTATGGTATAAGGTATGTCTAATAGCTCTCTGGATTTCAATTTTTGTGAACATTATGTATATGGGAAGCAGAATCGGGTCAGTTTTCCTTCTGGTGCTAAGAGGGCAAACAAGATATTACAGCTTGTGCACAGTGATGTGTTTGGACCTATGTCGGTTCCATCACTAGGTCAGTCTGTGTACTATGTTTCATTCATAGATGAATTCTCAAGGAATAGATGTATATATTTCTTGAGGAAGAAATTTGAAGTCTTTGACAAATTTAAAGAATTTAAGGCTCTGGTGGAAAACCAGATAGAGAGAAAGATAAAGGTGTTGAGGATAGGTAATGGTGGGGATTTCTGCAAGAAGGAATTTGAAGAGTTCTGTAAGAAGTGTGGTATAAAACGACAGAAGACTACTCCATACACACCTTAGAAAAACGGAGTTGTGGAAAGAATGAACAAAAAATTGATGGAAAAGGAAAGAAGCATGCTCAAAGGTACCGGGTTAGGACAAGAATTCCGGGCAGAGGCAATGGAGACTGCATGTTACCTGGTTAACTGATCACCTTCATCAACGTTGGAGGATAAAAATCCACATGAGGTATGGACTGGTAAGAAACCCTGTCTTTCACATCTTAGGGTATTTAGATGTAATGCATATGTACATGTTCCAAAGGAGAAAAGGACCAAGTTGGATAATAAATCTTAAAGGTGCATCGTTATTGGGTATAAGGATGGTTTAAAGGGTTACAAGCTTTGGAACCCAGAAAAAAAGGAAGATTGTGTACAGCCGAGATGTGGTGTTTAGGGAGGTGAAAGATGTTGTTAAACATGAAGTCATACCAAAGGAACCTGAGAAAATAGAGTTTGAGCTAAAGGAGGATGAATCAGACTCTACAACAGAAGAATACTTTGAAGAGGAAGAGCCACAAACTCTAGTTGTGAGAAGATCAACTCGGGAAAGAAGACAACCAGAAAGGTATAGTCCATCTGCTTTCTATTCAAATTTTTCTTTAACTATAATTGATGATGATCCTAGAACTTTTAGGGAGGCAGTAGATTCAGAGGATGGAAAAATTTGGAAGGAGGCCATGGTTCATGAAATGGCATCCTTGCATAAAAATGAGGCATGGGATCTGGTGGAGTTGCCGGCTGGAAGGAAGCCCATCGGGAGAAAATGGGTGTTTAATAAGAAGATGAATGTAAAAGGAAAGGTGGAGAAATACAAATCTCAGTTGGTAGCAAAAGGTTATTCCCAGGTGCCGAGGATTTATTTCGGTGATATTTTTTCTCCTGTTGCCAAAGTTACTTCTATTAGATTACTTTTATCTGTTGCTGCTGCATTTGATTTTGAGGTAGAACAAATGGATGTGAAGACAACATTTCTTCACGGGGATATGGAAGAGGAGATCTACATGAAACAACCTGAAGGTTTTATGGTGAAGGGGAAGAAAGAACTAGTATGCAAGTTAAAGAAGTCTCTGTATGGGTTAAAACAATCACCAAGGATGTGGTATCAGAAATTTGATACCTACATACGGGGACTTGGCTTCACCAGAAGCAAGGAGGATCACTGTGCTTATTTTACATTAATTGGTGATCGTGTTACTTATTTGGTCTTATATGTGGATGATATGTTGTTGATTGGAAATGACAAAGAAATTATCCAAGATTTGAAGAGCCAACTGTTCTCCAAATTCGACATGAAGGATCTTGGTGCTGCAAACTATATTTTGGCCATGGAAATTAAGAGAGATCAGGCAAAAATGAAGCTCTGGTTAAAGCAAAGGAAGTATGTCGATACTATATTCCACAGGTTCAATATGCAGGATAGTAAACCGGTGAATGTTCCAATTCTTGTAGGTACAAATCTATCTGCTGAACAGTGTCCCGAGGCACAAGAAGAAGAGGAGGATATGTCCCATGTTCCATATGCAAGTGCAGTGGGTAGCCTGATGTATGCAATGGTTTGTACTAGACCATACATTTCACATGCAGTGGGAGTATAGAGCAGGTTTATGTCAAACCGAGGGAAGGAGCATTGGACAGTGGTGAAGTGGGTTTTTAGATATTTATGTGGCACTAGTGATTATCGCTTGTGCTACCAAGGAAGACCAGGATTGGAAATATTGTTGGAAATTCGTGGTTTTTTTGATGCAGACTGGGCTGGATATCTGGAACAAAGAAGATCTACAAGTGCGTATGTGTTTAGCCTATTTAGAGGTGCAGTCAGTTGGATGAGTAAAAGACAATTTGTAGTGGCTCTTTCAACTAGAGAGGCTGAATACATAGCAACCACTCATGCAAGCAAGGAAGCAGTTTGGTTGCAGAGATTATGTTCAAGTATGGGGTTGGTGCAGCAAGCTATAAGAATAGATTATGATAGCCAAAGTGAATTTTTATTGGCTAAGAACCCTTCTTATCATTCAAAGACAAATCACATTGATGTTCAATATCACTTTGTGAAACATATGGTTGAAGCTAAAAGGGTGTTACTGGTAAAGTTGGACACTTTGAAGAATGTTGCAGATTCATTGACAAAGTCTGTGAGCACTCAGAAGTTCTCTTGTTGTAGAGAAATAATGGGTGTTGCAAAGCTGGGCTAATGACTCAGCTCTCCTGTGGCCCCCTACAGAAAGAAAAGAACAAGTGGGAGAATGTTGGGTTTGTGTTATATTATTTGCACGAATAATCACACATGGGGGGCTCAGAGGGGGTCGGTAGCCCCCCTGTCAGGGTACGAGGCAGCGCCCCGAAAATTTTTTTTTGGTCCTTATTCTCCAGTGGACAGATCTGCCCATGGTTTTGTGCATGGGTTTGCACATTTTTTGGGGGTACAATGGTTTTCGGCCCCTGGTATTTTGTAGATCTGGTCAAGGGAACTATCATTATGTTCTAGTCCAGGGTTAATGGATTGGGGTTTATGTATGCTTCGACATGTATATATATGTGTTGTAACACTAAAAGTTTTATAATGAAAAATCAAGCTGGTCGCCTCGATTTGGGATCCAGGGGAAAATATATGTGTTTATCTATTTTATGTTTTATGCTCTTGGTACTATTTATTTTCTATTTTTAAGATTTGTTTGCAAATAATTAATATACAGGGTTAAAACCTACAACTAGTTTATGGATAAAGAAAGTTATTCCAGGGGTAGATTTATAAGTAGAGGTAGAAGTTAAATTCCAATATCACCACTCTCTCTTGCTAGACCTCATAGTGCCACACATTCCATTGACACTCACATCCCTTCATTTGCAGGTAGACATAGACTCCCTGAAGTGCATAGGTATTAAATCCAAACAAGAGATTCACCAAATTCTTCGATTGAAGTTTTAGTTAAGGAAGCTACATCCCCAAAATAAGGAGCAACATTTCTATTTTCAACATGAGAACATCTTCTAGTACAAGAATGAGGTTCCTAATGAAGAAGAAGAGGAAACTTCTTTTAATATACCACCAATAGAGGAACCGTAACAAGAGTTAGATAATCCTATTATAGAACCTTATAATAGCTTCGAGGAATCTACAATGGCAAGGGAAGGAGAAGGAGAAGTACACAATGTAAATGGTGAAGTTAGGATTGCACTCGAAACAGGTAGAGGAGGAATAAGGTGGTATATGTGGCATAGGAGAACCAATCCTTATGGATTCCATATTAATGACAAAGAAACCATAGCCATAATGAAAAACAATTCACCTTATACCCTCCCTAATTTCCATGGTTTAAGAAATCAATATCGTCAAACATCTATTTTTTAGTGTGAAGTTTTATTTAGGTCTTATGAATACTTACATGATCCTCAGAAATTGAAATTATTTCAAACTATTCTCGAGGATGGAGCTCTTAAATGGTTCATGGGATTAGGAACACATACTGTTATAAAATTTGAAGGAATGAAAAATCTATTCTTAGAAAAATATAAGGATTATTGCATGACCCATAACCTTAAATATGAAGTCTTTAAGTTGATGCAAAAAGAGGATGAAAGCCTTGACGACCTTGTTGAAAGATTTTCATATAATGTTTAAAGGGTTAGAATGCATGACTTATATGATGAAACATTAAAATATATTTTGTTAGAATCCATCATTGATGAATAGATTTATCTTCTCAATTTAATGGGTGAATTATATGTTTCTCAACTTTCATTTGGCAAAATCTATGATTTTTCTAAACATATTTCAAGGGGAAAAGCTAGAACTCGTAAAATTCCAAGGGACCTAGTTACGTACAAAATTAGTAAATTTGTAACTAGAATAGTAAGAAGAGTTGAAATAGGAAATTTTCTTGATAATTTCAAGAAATATATCCTTGGGAGTCTTAGTGAGCAACTAGATACTCGTAAGATACAAAACACACAAAAAGTTGAGAATGTTGCATTATCTATTTTTTATCTCAAATGTAAATAATATATTTCCTTAAAATAATGTTCCCTCTATAGTATTGAAAAAATTTCCATGTGTTTAAAATCATAATACAAATGAATGCCCCTCAATACCGTGTCTCAAAGTTTTTTTTTCAAGTGATGTTGAAACAAGCCAAACCGAATCACTTTGTTTTATTGCTAAAAGCCCATGGAAAAATCAACAGCCAAATATAACTGGAAGTTTCAATACTAAATCACATGCAAAACCCAAAAATAATTAGACTACACCCACGCATTGGAAACCTTTGCCCCCACAACCTCAAAATCCATCTTGGGCACAAGGTTGGCAAAATTCTTACGACAAATGTCCTCAATATCCTCAATTCAAAGAACCTTATTCTTCTTTTCCACCACAACATTATCCTCCTCAACCAAATAAACCCCCTCAATTCCAAAATCCACATAAAAAACTTTTATTACCATTTCCTAAGCAATCAAATCAACTACCTTCCCAACCACTCCAAAATCCAAATAATAAAACTCAACAAGTTGTCTATAATGTTGAAGAACACTTTTTCCAAGCTTGTATGATAACCCCAATAAGTCTAAATGATTTTCAACTTAGATCTTGTAGGGTTTTGCAAAAAAAATCACCAACAATTTCCATCCAAAAATCTAAATAAGATGAAGTTCATGAAAAAGATGCAAATCTTGATCAATAAAATACTCCTCTAAAGGAATATGTTCATGTACAATCAAAGGATGAGCAAATAAAACAAGCTCCTAGAAGTTCCTCTAGTAGAGAGCACTTTTATTTCCTTACAGGATCAATATTTTCGTGAAAGTCTTAAAGTTGATAAAGGAATAGAAACGAAAATGTTTTTATCAGATTACACTTGCTAGATGAACTTAAGAATATTTGTATCAAAATTCCTTTACTTCAAGATATAAAGGAAATACCAATATTTTCAAAAATGATTAAGGATATATGCATTAGAAAACCAAGAAGATAAATAAAAGGTCTTAAAAATTTCCAATTAGTAGAGAAAATTGTTGATATTATGATGGAGAAGACAATCATTCAAAAATATCTAGATAAAGGTTGCCCTATTGTAAAAATTCATATCAATGCTATTGAGATTCCAAACACTTGGATTGATATAGGAGTAAGCATTAACATTATGAGTAAATAGACAATGGAGCAATTAAATATTCCTAATATTCAGTATACTCCTACATTGTTATAGTTAGAAAATAGATATGTTATTAGACTAGATGGTGTATTAGAAGATGTGTCTGCTTCTCTATATTCTTGGGAATATCTTGTAGATTTCATGATTTTAACCCCCAAGAATAATATAGGAGCCATCCCATGGCCATCCATTGATCCTTGGTAGACCTTGGTTGTCTACAACTGATGCGTTTATAACTTGTAGATATGGTGACATGTATATTTATGATGTAATGTTAGGTCCCTATATTACTAGTATAGTACCTTATTGTTGTTAGTGTAACCCCTTTATTGTTATTATTGTACCCTTGTAACCCCCATTCTGTTATTATTGTGCCCCTAAATTATTATTGTTAGGTCGGCTAGGATTACATTGTGGCCCACTGGGATTACCTTATGGCCCCATGGACTCCTATATATAGAAAGGAGGTTTTGTAAATTGAATCATCCAAGAATTGTTCATTCATGTAATGTATTGGAGGTTGCCCCCTCGAAGTGGCTCATTTCTAAGGCGTGAATATCTCTTTTCTTCTCTCTTTGGAGCTGGTTACACAACATTTGGTATCAGAGCTTTGGGATTCTAGGGTTTCGCTGCTTCAAACAGGTCATCGTGGAATTTTCGCTATAACTTTTTTTCTACGAAGCTTCAGAAGCTGAAATTTCTAGGGTGCGAAGCTGAAATCTTGAGGAAGGTTGTCTAAAAATTTCAGATCTTGGTTCGAAATATTTGAGGAGATATCATCTGTGGAAGTTAGGTATCTTTTCAGGCTCATAAACAGGTCATCGTGGCATTTGCGCTATAAATTTTTTTGTACGAAGGTTCAGAGTCTGAAATTCATATGGTGCGAAGCTGAAATCCTGAGGAAATTTGTCAAAAAATTTCAGAGCTTGGTTCGCAATATTTTTGGAGATATGATCTGTGGAAGGTAGTGCTTTTTCAGGCTCCTGAATTTCATCTCAAAGAGGTGATCGTGGGAACAATTCAATAACTCTCTCTCTGGGCATTGGATTGAAGTGCCGTAAAACGTGGTCACAGGTACACAGACTGAAGTTTCTGGGCTATCAATTTCAGAGACAGAGGACAAAACAGTGACACGTGGCAAGTCGTACAAGTTCGCTCTACTAAACCAGTCCAGAATTAGGTCATTGTGGGAGATTGGACACAACTTTGTCTTGGAGAATCCAAATCAGGTCAGACCTGTGGCATTTGAAAGAAGCTTTAAAGATCTACTACAGGGCTGAATTTCAGATATCGAAGATTTTCAACTACAGAGATAATTCAATTTCAATATCGAGCTCCTAAAAGCTAGTAAAAGGTGTGTATTTTTTTTCCGAATTGCATAAGTCTTGTTTGAAGAATCAAGTTGAATTGATTCCAAGGGCATCTTGTAGAATAGATATCAATATTGGATTCTAAAATGGGCCCTAAAAAGAATTCAACACCCATCAAGCCTTCAGAAGGCTCTACCATGACTCATGAAGATGAAGAATTGCAACATGATCTATCAAAATTACAAGAACACGTGCAACAAATTTCACTCTCGCAAAGAGCAGCAAAAAATGAAATGGAAGTTTTGAAGAAAGGTGTGGAAGTGAAGATGGATGGTTTGAAGAAAGGCATGTAAGCTAATATGGATGGCGTGGAAGTAAAGATGGAAGGTTTGAAGAAAGGCGTGGAAGCTAAAATGGATGGTGTGCAAGCTAAGATGGATGGCGTGGAAGCTAAGATGAATGGCATGGAAGCTAAGATGGATGGCATGGAAGTGGGCATGGAAGCTAAGATGGATGACATGAAAGACAACATAGAAAACATGAAGAATGATCTAAAAGCATACATGGAAGGCTTGTTGACAAGCTTAAAACCAGAAATGATTCCTAATGGCGGAAATATAGGAGAAGAACCTCATGATGAGAACAAAATAAATGTTAATCATGATTTCATAAACTCAAATGTTGGTGGGAAGAACCACCATATTCCAAAAATGGATATGAGGAAGTTTTATGGAAAGGATCCTGTAACATGGATACTACAGATGGAGCAATATTTTGATCTCCATAATGTGCAAAACACACAAAAGGTACGCATTGCAACTTTACATTTAGAACAAAATACATTTGTATGGTATCGATGGCTTTGCTTCCGTAAAAAAATTGTCACTTGGTCAATTTTTACGGAGGAAATGATAGCACATTATGAGGATACAAAGAGCAACACCTTCTTTACCCAATTGATAAATCTCAAACAAAAGGGTTTAGTGCGGCAGCACATTGAGGACTTCCAAAAATTGAGTATAAGGGTAACTGATATTTCAGAGGACCACAGGATTGATCTCTTCTTAGGCAGTTTAAAGGATAACATTCAACATGAAGTTCGTGTTCTGGAACCTGATTCATTAGAGAAGGCATTCAGGTTGGCAAGAAAAGTTGAATGTAAAATTATGGCAACAAGGAAGTCTACTACTCAATTCTATAAAGAAGGAAGTGTGGCTACGCCTAGATTTCCACAACCTACAAGGTTGACACCACAACAATTGGAGGAAAAAAGAGCAAAAGGGCTTTGCTACAGTTGTGATAGCAAATACACTAAAGGTCATAAGTGTGCTGAGAAGAAATTATTTTACATAGATTGTGAAGAGGAAGAAGAAAATGAACAAGAAGAGGATATACACCAGGAACCAACCCTCGAAGAGGAAGAAATGAATCCGACCATATCGTGTAATGCACTGGCAGGAATTACCACTCCTCAAACTCTCAAGATACAAGGACAAATCAAGAAGAAAAAGGTAATAGTGTTGATTGATTCAGTTAGCACCCATAATTTTATTCATTGTAAGGTAGCCAAGGAATTAAATTGTTTCCTATACCCAGCACCAGAATGTCAAGTGATGGTTGCAAATGGAGGAACTATAAATTGCTCCGAAAAATGCCATAATATCAAGCTAACCATGGGGGAATATGTGTTGACAAGTCCAATGCTTTCCATTCCTATGGGAGGTGTTGATGTTGTACTAGGAGTACAATGGTTACAATCTTTGGGGACGGTAGCTTTTAATTTTCAAGAACTTTTCTTGAAATTCTTTTTAGAAGGAAAGGAAGTCGAACTACGGGGTATTGAAGGGAAGCCAGGAAGGATAATAAGCTCTAATGGCATGACAAAGCTTCTAAAGAAAGAACAACGAGGCGTAATTGCACAATTATGCTCACTAGAAGTTCCAACTTCAAAATCATCTATTTCTGCAGATCTCCAACAAGTCTTGGACAATCATTCCAAGGTGTTTGAAACTCCCAAAGGACTCCCACCTATTCGTGATCATGATCATGCTATTCATTTGATTCCAGGAAGTGTTCCTCCAAACATCAGGCCTTATAGATATCCTTACTTCCAAAAGAGCGAAATTGAACGTATGATTGCAGAAATGTTAGAGGCGGTATAATTCAACCTAGTCAAAGTTCTTTCTCTGCTCCTGTAGTATTGGTACACAAGAAGGATGGATCATGGCGAATGTGTCCGGATTATAGGGAGCTCAATAAGCTCACCATTAAAGACAAATTTCCCATCCCTGTGATTGATGAATTATTGGATGAATTACATGGAGCAATTTATTTTACCAAGTTGGATCTTCGTTCAGGATATCATCAAATTAGAATGAAGACTGAAGATATTCCAAAAACAGCATTTCGAACTTATGAGGGTCATTATGAATTTTTGGTCATGCCTTTTGGCCTTACCAATGCACCTTCTACATTTCAAGGGTTGATGAATTCCATTTTCAAACCCTTCCTTAGAAAATTTGTGCTAGTATTTTTTGATGATATACTAATCTACAGCAGGTCTTGGAAGGATCATGTTGAACATGTTGGCAGGGTGCTCAAACTATTGCAGGAGAAACAATTATATGCAAAAACATCCAAATGTTTCTTTGGAGTACAAGAGGTGGAATATCTGGGTCATATTATATCTCACGAGGTGTTAAAGTAGACCCTAACAAAATTAAAGCCATTAAGGAATGGAAAGTCCCCAAGACAATAAAGCAGTTGCGAGGATTTCTCGGGTTAACAGGCTATTATCGCAAGTTTGTTAAGAATTATGGGAGAATAGCAGCACCTCTAACAACATTATTGAAGAAATATGCATTTTCATGGACTCCCGAAGCAACTAAGGCCTTTGAACATCTTAAAGAGGCAATGTGCCTAGCACCGGTCTTAGCTACGCCAGACTTCACAAAAACCTTTATTGTGGAATGTGATGCCTCAGGAAATGGAATTGGTGCAATTTTAATGCAGGAAGGAAGACCCATTGCTTTTGAAAGTCATCCAATCAAAGGAAAGTATTTACAGAAACCTATTTATGAGAAGGAAATGTTAGAAATATTGCATGCACTAAAGAAATGGCGAACTTACCTAATGGGAAGACACTTCAAGGTAAAAACTGATCATGATAGTCTTAAACACTTTTTTGAACAAAGACTATCTTCAGAAGAGCAGCAAAAATGGGTCACAAAGATGTTGGGTTATGACTTTGAAATAATCTACAAAAAGGAAAGCTTAATGTTGTTGCAGATGCACTCTCAAGAAAGAATGAAGAGGTGGAAGCATTGCTTTGTGCCATTTCTATTATCCAACCAGATTGGATAACTGAAGCAAGAGATGAATGGAAGAAGGACAAAGATGTATGGACACTCATTCAAAAGTTGCAGCAAGATCCTAGTACATCCGATACATTTAGTTGGAAAAATGATTCCTTATGGTACAAAGATCGCTTATATCTTTGTAATAATTCCCAACTAAAACAAAAGATTCTTTTGGAATTGCACACTTCTCCTTTAGGAGGACACTCAGGATTTTTAAAAACTTACCACAGGGTGAAGAAAGAATTTTTTTGGGATGGCCTTAAATCTGATATTCAAAATTTTGTGGCGTAATGTTTGGTTTTCCAGCAGAATAAAGTTGAGACAATTAAGACCTCGGGACTTCTACAACCTTTATCCATTCCAAGTCAACGTTGGGAGGAGATTTCAATGGATTTTATCATAGGTTTACCTAAGTCCGAAGGAAAGAGTGTCATCATGGTGGTAGTTGATATACTTACCAAGTATGCACACTTTGTGCATTATCTCATCCATTTAAAGCAAGTACATTTGCCACTACATTTATGGACAAAATTCAAAAGCTAGAAGGAAGCCCAAGGGTTATTGTGAGCGACAGAGATCCCATTTTTACTGGAAATTTTTGGATGGAGTTATTTTCTTGTTTGGGTACTCAATTAGCTCATAGCTCATCTTATCATCCTCAATCTGATGGTCAAACCGAGATAGTAAATAAATGTTTGGAAGGATATCTTTGTTGTTTTGTATCTGATAAACAAACACAATGGGTCAAGTGGTTACCTCTTGCTGAATGGTGGTATAACACTTCCTTCCATACCGCAGCAAAAATGACCCCATTTATGGCACTTTATGGATATCATCCACCATCCATCACATCATCTTTAAGGGAAAATTCGAAGGTTCAAGCAGTGGAAGATCACATCGAGCATCAGCAAGAAGTTCTCCAACTCTTAAAGGATAACTTGAATTTGGCACAAAATCGAATGAAACAACAGGCAGATCAACATCGCAATGAGAGAAGTTTTGATGTAGGAGATTGGGTATTTTTACGGCTACAACCATACAAACAAATGTCCCTCAAGCAAGCTAAGAAGGATAATAAATTATCGCCAAAGTACTATGGTCCTTACAAGGTGTTGCAAAATATTGGTACTATGGCATACAAATTGGAGCTTCCTGCTTCTTCGCGAGTACATCCAGCTTTCCATGTTTCATGCTTAAAGAAGGTTATAGGTGAAAATCTTCCAGTTCAAACAATATTGCCAGAACTTGATGAGGAAGGAAAAATCATATTGGAACCAAAAGCGGTCATGGAAACAAGAACTCGACAACTACGGAATCGATCAATTTCAGAGTATCTCATCAAGTGGAAGAATTTATACACTGAAGATTCTACATGGGAGGATGAAAAATTTATACAGAAGCACCCAGAGCGACTCAAGCGTTGAGGACAACGCTTTTTTGAAGGAGAGGGGCATGTTAGGTCCCTATATTACTAGTATAGTACCTTATTGTTGTTAGTGTAACCCCTTTGTTGTTATTATTGTACCCTTGTAACCCCCATTCTGTTATTATTGTGCCCCTAAATTATTATTGTTAGGTCGGCTAGGATTACATTGTGGCCCACTGGGATTACCTTATGGCCCCATGGACTCCTATATATAGAAAGGAGGTTTTGTAAATTGAATCATCCAAGAATTGTTCATTCATGTAATGTATTGGAGGTTTCCCCCTCGAAGTGGCTCATTTCTAAGGCGTGAATATCTCTTTTCTTCTCTCTTTGGAGCTGGTTACACAACATGTAAACTCCACTAAGAAATTCACATTGTATCCACCTGCAAAAACAATAACTGAAGTAGAAAGAAAAATTTGGATAGATGATGGTAATGAAGACTTTGATGATATGCAATAAATATTTACTCCCTCAAAATTAGATAAGGAAGATCAACTGATAAATTTAATGAGTAATAATTATCCTTCCTCATAATATAAGCAAGATTAAGGTTTTCAAGAAAAATGCAATATCGAATATTTATAATCTCACCATATTCTATTGAAAACTTTGCAAATTCTCAGGTAGAATTTTTTCATAGAAAACATTGAATATTAATAATAACTTGGAAGAATTTCAAAAGAAAAAATTGACAAAGATGTTGCAAAAACACTATTTTGCTTATGCATGGAAGTATACTGATATGAATGGAATTATTCTAAAACTTTCATGCATCATATTTATGTCCATGAAAATTCCAAACTAGTTAGAGAACCTTAGAGAAGGATGGACCCTAATCTGAGAGAAATTGTTAAGGAGGAATTACAAATTTTACTTAATGTGAATTTCATCTATCGAATATCAGATAGTCAATGGGTGTCACCTTTAGTTATTGTTCCAAAGAAAAATGGGAAATGGAGAGTGTGTATTGACTACATGGAATTACACAAAGCTACTTTGAAATATAATTTTCAACTACCTTTTATAGATCAAGTATTAGATACCTTGGCAGGGAAGAAAAATTTCATTTCTAGATGGTTTTATTGGATATAACCAAATCCAGCTAACGCCAAAAGATCCAGATAAAACTACTTTGATGTCCTTGGGGAACATATGCCTAGAGGGTAATTCCATTTGGATTATGTAATGCACCTTCCACATTTCATAGAGAATTTTTAGGTATATTTTTTGATCTAATTCATTATTGTGTGAAAGTTTAGGTGGATGACATTACGAAAGGTTTTCTTATTTACATCTAATAAGAAATTTTTCCAAATTTTCAATAGCTTCCTCAAAAGTATCTCCCTATAGTTTAAGCCATGATTTATTTTGATGATGTTCAATGAAGGCAAGTTTTTAGGCCACCATGTTTCAAGTGATGGTATTAAAGTGAGTACATCTAAAGTATAATTAATTTCTAAAATTTCAATTCTCGTTTTTCAATGAGATGTTAGAAGTTTTCTCAAATTTACTGATTATTATAGAAGATTCATAGAAAACTTCACAAAAATAGCTTCTCCACTTTTCAGGGTTCTTACAAAATATTGTGAATTTGTTTGGAATTCTCACTATAAAAAAGAATTTGAGACATTGAAACAAGATTAATGAAACACCGATTTTAAGAGGACCTAATTGGTATCTCCCTTTCCACATTTCTATTGATGCTTTAGATACAAATTTAGGAGCCCTGTTGGGACAAAAATATTTAACTCCTTATGATATTTACTATACAAGCACAAATTTGACTCCAATTGAGTTAAATTACACTGTAACAGAAAAGGAGTTTTTAGTTGTTGTGCATGTCATCAATAAGTTTCTTCATTATATCACTGGTTATGAAACTTTCATTCATTCATATAATTGTGTTATTATATATTTAATGAAAAAACCAATTACTAATGGTAGAATTACAATATTGTTTTTATTATTACAAGAATTCAACATTACTATTCTTGATAGACCGGGAAAGGAAAATATAGTTGTAGATTTCCTTTCTAGAACAAAAAATAATAATGATGATATTCCTGTCAAAGATTAGTTTCTCGGTGAGTATCTTTTTGCAGTATCTACCAAAACACCTTAGTTTTCATATATTTCCGATTATTTAGCTACAATAAAATTACATCCACAATTATAATTGAGAGAAAAGGAAAAAGTTATCAAAACCAGTGCATGTTATTCTTGAATAGATGGACACCTGTAAAAAACTAGAAATGATTTGATCACTCGAAGGTGTGTTCGAGGAGATGAAGTACCAAAAAACTTGAAACATTGTCATGATGAGCCATGCGGAGGACACTTTGCTGACAAAAGAACTACTTACAATATCATTCTTTCGGGATATTATTGGCCATATATTTTTAAATATTTCAAATAATATGTCAAAATATGTGATAGTCATGAAAGAATAGGGAATCATATTCCATTAGATGAAATGCCTCTACAACCACAGATACTTATACAACCTTTTGAAAAATGGGGCATGGATTTTGTTGGGCCAATAAATCCTCCATATAAATATAAAAGGTATATACTTGTTTTCACACATTATGTTACAAAATGGGTAGAAACTAAACTTATTTTCTTTGCAACTGAAATTATTGTAGTTACATTTCTTTTTAAGGATATCTTTACTCGTTTTGATGTTCCAAGAGAAATTGAAAAAAATATATGTTATTTTTTGTAGCATCAGATATCTTCTAGCAACAAAAATTTGCGGAGAGGCTATAATACTAGAGATATACAAAACCGAAAAATTGTTTCTCGAAATTTTGCCTCGAAGCGTCTCAATTCGATTATTAACCATTTTTGAAATATTTTCCTAAGTATAATATTATGGAGTATAGTTAATTAATCAATATTAATGAAGATAAGTCGAGAATAGTCTAGAAACTCAAAAATATCGATCAAGAGATGACTCTATCTATTGATTTTGTTTTAATACTTTTTGTTGGTGCTCCAATAGTGAATTATAAGAGGAGATCGATGTGATGATAGAGAATATACTTGAGACACTTGAGCAGTTCAATTTCTTGGAAAATCGATTTCTTGAGTAGCAGCAGTCAATTGTAGGAGAGACCTAGAGATAATAGTAGTAATTGAGGGAAGCAATAGTGTTTGAGGGGAAGCTTTCCAAATTCGTAGAGGCAACAACAAGAGAGCCAAAATTCCTAGGGGCTACATATTTTTTTTCCATAAGGCCGATTTACCTAACGAATCACGATTTTTTTTAGTAGAAAAAAATAAATTTTCCATATCAATTGATTCCATAGGGAGAGGGAGTAAATTATATTTTTTGTTGAGCATATCTCTAGCTAGATGTAATGGTTTTTGCAATAGTTCTCTGGATATGAGCCAATGTTTGGTGGAAGAAAGAGAAGCACTCACAGTTGAGGGAAAATTTCCTCAAGGAACTTCTAGTCTTAATAGCTTCAATTTTACTTTTAGACTAGAATTAATTGTGAGAAAATATTCTCACTCTAGAAGGGATTGTGGTTTATAGAGCAGCAACCAAGCTGAACGAAAGAGGGAGTTTTCAATGATTCGTTGAGATGGGCACTGCGGGGCTTTGCGATCTAGATATCTTAGATCGAGCTTCCAACAACATCATCTGGAAGGAAAGGATGTTCTTAATTCAAGATGAATATGGTCTGAAAGCCTACATTGAAAATATACTTGTATTTCCTCAGGATGAAGATCAAGTAAAGGAATATATGAAGGATATGGCACCAACAAAGTGATTGATCCTGGATGGAGTCTAGGATCGTATAGTATTAGATATATCTGGAAAACATATTGCCAAACATATGTGGTATGCTCTCCCCACGTTATAGGATGGAACTTTCGAGAAACAAAATATGTTTCTATAGGATAATATGAGATTCATACGAATGCAAAAATGGGAAGAAATAAACCGATTCCTTACTAGAATTCACGATTTCCAAGACTAGTTGCCTTCTATTGGAGCAATGGATCAACCCACGAAGCTAGTGATATTGGAAATCAACATTGTCTCATAGTACTCGGATGTATTTTTCCAAATAATATTGGGCATATAGAAGTTACCATAGTGGGATAGGATGTGAGATCACTTGCAGTAGGAAAAATTGAGGGAAGCTCTATTCAATAACTCTACGAGTAAAAAATGTAGCAGTGGACAAGAGATGGTGAAGAAGGAGTAGAATGTGGCCCTTGGATCTAAGGCTCCAAGTCAAGGGTAGTAGGAGCATATAAATAATAATAAATACCTCTAAAAGGTCAAATGATCTGGGTGTGGTGAGCTCAGTCACTACTGTACAGAGTGTCCTCTCAGGAAAGGACAAGGAGGAGAAGGAGGACCAGAAGGCATCTTTTGCATATATCGATAGGCTTTCCTCCATGTTGGAGGAATAATTTTCTATGATTTCCCGTATACCTCCATATATTACCTGATTTAACTTAAAGCTATAGCCCCAAAGAGCTACAGATGGGAAGGATCCTTGGAGAGTCCACCTCTTCGATCACTATCTTTCTATGGGGGCCCACAATACTTGCTAGCAGGATGGATCAGCATTAGTAGATATAGTCAGATATCAAAGTGAAATTTATAATGCATACTAGCAGTCATATGTTGTGGAGCATAGTGCAATGTGGCATAGTGTAGAGTCAACAACAACGCAGAGTCTTCAGCGGACAATGCAGTAGCTAGTAGCAGTTACTGACTTGGTGATATGTGCATCATAATGATCACAAATGATTTAGTAATTTGGATGTTTTTTAGTTGAAAATTTTGTTTTAGCAACAAAAATAGAGTTGCAGTGTATATGAAGTGTTGGCAGCATTACAATAGGGTCCTCAACAACACATATGTAGTGTATATCAAAATTGTGCAGTAGTTGGTTGGAAGCAGTAACTAGAAATCAACAATGTAACAAGAGATTATGCAGAGACAAAGTGTTATGTTAGGTGCACAGCACTAGAACACATTCCTTGCTAAAAGGGTAGTGTTATTTTTTGTAGAATCAAATGTGTTCTACCCACGAAAGTTTGTGGAGAGGCTAGAATATAGGATGTCTCTAGAACTGACAAATCCTTTTTGGAAATTATGTCTAGAATTTTCTGAATTAGATTATTAACCATTTTTTAAATATTTCCTAAGTCTAAAATTATGGAATATGGTTAATTAATCAATATTAATTGAGATAAGGTGAGAATAGTCTACAAACAAACATAGATTGATCCAGAGATGATGTTGGCCATCGATTACTCTTTACTTTTGGCCGTTGGTGCTCCAATAATGGATTATAAGAGGAGATAGATGTGGTGATGAAGAATACATTTGAGACACTTAAGAAGTTAGATTTAGTGAGTAGTTTCAATCAGCTGTCATACAGAGCTTGATATAGAAGTAGTGAGTTAGGGGTAGCAAAAGTGATCCAGAGGAAGTTTTATAGATCCAAAGATGTAGGAGGAGGAGGGTTGAGTTATCCCAGTGAGGAAACATAGAGTTATTCATAATAGCTTCAGACATGGGAGTTCGATTTGCTGGACATAAAGGTGTTCTTAGATTGAGAGGCCAGGAAGAGGTTCTTTAGGTATGGAGATATGAATGGGTCAGCAACAGAAGCCATAATTACCTCTTCAGAGGCTAGTTAAATGCTTGATGTCATAGTGACTACGCAATCCAACGCAGAGGGTGACAAATAGGCTTCATAAGGTCGATTCTTCTATCGGAAAGTTGTGCCAGGAATAGCTTGTAGAGGTAGAGTATATCGCTTCAATAATTTTTCCCAGTTTTTCTTATTGTGGATGATTAGTTTCAAGCATCCACATTGTACTCAAAATCTCATTCTTGCACCATTTTTCCTACATTGAGTTTTACTAGGGAATTTTGTTCAAAAACAATTTGTTTATATTTTATGTATGTGTGCTATCAATTCTCATATTCTACAGAATTGTATTTGTGAAAGTTGTAGTGTTTTTATTTTGATATTTTTCCTAGCAGATAAATTGTTGAATTAATTACAACTTAGGAGAAATAATACCAGTTGTTGCAAATGGATTTCAGCGAAGAAATTTTCACTCATTTTGGTGTTCTAAGACAAATTGTAACAAATAAAGGTACTCAATTCAAATCCAAGTTGGTAGAAAAGATCATGGAGAAATATGAAATAAAGCATAAAAAATCTACTCCTGCATGACAATACCTACAATAAGTGTAGGACCAGGAGGTCCATGCATCAACTACACTAGTGTGCGACCACAGGTCTTAGCAGCAACTACACTAGTGTGTGCTAAATTTGGTGCATGTCTATTTCAATTATCCCTTAATTAAATTGGACAATAAATTGTAATCTTATCTCATAATCACCTGTAATAGTTAAATGAGTTTGATAAACTCAGATAAATCATGAATTTTGAGTTGAGGGTAGTTGGGGAGGCATGCAGAGTGATTCTATGTGTTTTACAGTTAAATTTGAAGTTAAGTGCATGAAGTTTAACACATGAGTAATCATTTAACTTAGTTAGGTGAGTTAAAGTCAGTTGAACTAGTTGTAACGGTTTAATGCACTAGTGAGAGATCAAGTGAATTAAATATTAATTAATTCACAATCAGTGATATCACATCCAACTGAGGATTTACTATTATTAGTTGCATGCATTTCAGTTCTAGTGAAGACCTAGTTGAGACAAAGGTTAAAGGGAAGTTAACTATGAGTTTTTATTTTAGCGGGCTGCCCAGATTTAGTTAAAACACCACAGGATACCCATGATACTCAACGCAGTTGAGGGAGGCTTAAACTCCTAAATAATATGGATTTCATTCATCAGGAATTGTGTGATCAAGGGAGGCTAAAGCCATGTTGAGAATTGGCTAAGTGTTTGCTAGATTTTGTCTAGATCAGTGTGAGATGATCGACAGATTGTAGAAGATTCTTCTGATAAGAATTTCATTGTAGTTGTTCATGATTCCTTATGGAATATAAAATATAATATAGTGCGATTTGAGCAGCAATATTTCTCCGAGAAATTATTTGTGTTATGGTTTGATTGATTCTTCTTTTCTTCATGTGATGGGCGATTGTGTTTTTAATTTCCGCAATTGATTTGTAGAAGTGATTCAATATCTAGCTTTAGTACATCGTTATATAGGATTGAATCCATGATATACATTCTTTTATAATTTCCACATGGTACTGGATCACAGGAAATCACAATAGTGAAGGAGGACCTGAGTTTGTGACTGGATAGAATTTGAATTTGCAGAAAGCCTTTCTTGGTGCAACAACTGATTTAGGATTGAAATGGATTTCAATGGCTTGAGGTTGGAGTATGCATTCGATGGTAGATCTAAGAATATTTCTTGGGAGGACAGGATGGAGGAATTATTCAAAGACAATGGCCTGAAGGAATTCATTGACAATGATGTTCTTAAACCCGTATGATGGATGCTGCAAATATTGATGCCTGGAAAAAGAAAGGGGCAAAGACAAGAAGGATCCTAATAGAGGGAGTATGAGACCACATTTTCTCAAGAATCCATGGGAAATCCACACCATATGCAATGTGGAAGGCTTTGACAGATCTATTTCATAGTAGTAGCAAACATAGAAAATTGTCATTCAAAGATAAACTCAAGAACATGAAGATGGAGAAAGGCGACTCCATGCCAAAATATTTAAAAATGTTTTTCCAATGTCAAGATGAGCTGGGGAGAAATGGAATTATTGTCACTGATGATGATTTGGTGAGGCTAGCTCTCCTAAGGCTTCCCAAGATTTGGCATATTTATCAATATTCTGTCAATGGAAGGGAAAAGATGTCTTATTGGGAACGACTGTGGTCGGATTTGGTGCAAGCGAAGTTCAGAAGGAACACCAGAGATGGATATTCATCTAAGAATTGATATGAAGAATATTTTGTTTTGGCTGCCAAGGCGAAGAAAGCGAAGCGGGAGAAATTCCATTCCAAATCCAAGTCCAAATATTGGAAAAAAGAGGATATGTCCAGGGTGAAGTTTTTTCAGTGTCACGAGCATGGGCATTATGCTACTAACTACCCACAAAAGAAGAAGAACAAGAATGTTGGATGATCTACAGCTGGTGAAGATTTTCCCTCGCAATTTGATCTTTACTTCTCATTGGTTGCATGCATGGTGTTAAGAGAATTGGGATTTGTGTGGTATTTGGATAGTGGTGCTTCCTTTCACATAACTAGAGACAAGGAACTTTTAAGTAGCTTGGAGGACAAGGATCTACAGATGCATATTGAAATGGGTGATGAAGGGCGGTACAATGCTATGGGGATTGGTGCCATTACCTTGTAGAGATATTTAGGTAAACCCTTTCAATTAAAATATGTAATTCATATACCAAGTTTGAAGAAAAATTTAGTCTTAGTTGCAATGTTGCGGGATATAGGTATTATGTTATTTTTAGTGAAGGAAAATATTTCCTGCAAGACAAAACAATGGGACAAGACAAGAAGATTGGGATTCGTGTGAAGAATATTTAAATATTTCATGTATATGTGATTTCTACAGAGCTTCCAACCATTGGGAAGTGTGATAAATCCATGCGATTGTCCCTTGAGAGGCATATGGATTTTCATGTAGGTAAGGAACTCTTTTTTCCAAAGAATGAACCTCAAGATGTGGAGAAGCCACATGCAGAGGATTAGGGAGTGGCAGAAACCACTCAAGCAGAGAAATTTTGAGCTAGATGGGTGGAGGGATTGCATGCAACTATACCTCTAGGTGTGAGGTGGGGTGACATGCAATATTAATTCCAAGAAGAAAATTGGGCAGGGTCCTAGAGATGGAGCATGTCATGGATCGAACCTGGCTACGAGGGTGCCACAGTACAAAAATAGCAGGATCAGTTAGATTGATGCAGTCACATATCAGGAGGACAAAAATCAGAGTGAAAAGTGTCAGATATTGGAGAACATATCATATTTTCCAGCAGTGCAGAGTGCATGGATGCATATGTAAAGAAGCTATAGAATTTAGTAGACATATGCAGTATCTGGAAGCAGTTAGAAGACTCTAATGAGAGATGCATTATATCGATTCAGTTGTTTGGAGGGTATTCAGTTTTAGAAGTGTCTCATGCAAAGGTTCCATGTGTGAGAAACACTAGAGAAGTGTTGCATGCAAATGTTGCATGTGCGAGAAACACTAGAGAAGTGTTGCATGCAAGGAAATTCCTTTCTTGTTTAGAGGGAGTGTTGAAGTTTGCAACAAGAAATAGTGAAATTGGCATCCAGAACCAACATGATAGCACCTAAACTAAGTGTGGACCATGAGGTCAAAGAATCACGTTGGACCACAGGTCTTAGCAGCGCCTACATTAGTGTGGGCTAAATTTGGTGCACGTCTATTTTAATTATCCCCTAGTTAGATTGGAGAATAAATTATAATATTATCTCATAATTACTTTTAATAGTTAACCGAGTGTGATGAACTCAGCTAACTCATGAATTTATAGTTCAGGGTAGTTGGTGGGTCATGCAGAGTGATTCTATATGTTTTAGAGTTCATGTTGCAATTAAGTGAATCAGTTTAATGCATGAGTAATCAGTTAACTCAGTTAGGTGAGTTAAAGTGAGTTGAACTAGTTGTAGCTGTTTGTTGCACTAGTGAGAGATCAAGTGAATTAAATATTAATTATTTCACAATCAGTGATATCACATGCAACTAAGGTTTTACTATTATTAGTTGCATGCATGTCATTTCTAGTGGAGACCCTCATTAGAAAAAGGTTAAATGGAAGTTAACTATCAGTTGTGATATTAGCAGGTTGCCCAGATGTAGTTAAAACACCACAGCATGCCCATGATACTTAGCACAAATGAGGAAGGCTGAAATTTCTAAATAATATGGATTTCATTCATCAGGAATTGCGTGAGCAAGGCAGGCTGAAGATAGGTTGAGAATTGGCTAAGCGGTGGCCCAATTTTGTCTGGATCAGTGTGAGACGATAGGAAAATTGCATGAGATTCTTGTGATAAGAATTGAATTGTAATTGTTTCATGATTCCTTTTGAAATATAAAATAGAAGATAGTGTGGTTCCATGGGAAATTATTTGTGTTTTTGTTTGATTGATTCTTCTTTGCTTCATGTGATTGGAAATTGTGTTTTTAATTTCCGCAATTGATTTGTAGAAGTGATCCAATATCTATCTTTAGTACATTGTTAGATCAGATTGAATACATGATATACATGCTTGTTGTATAATTTAAACATAAATTGGGCCTTGATCTAGGGTAAACCCATGAAGGTGGGTTAAACTTTTGTGGGAATCGAGGGCGGAAAAGCGATTTTCCCAATAGTTTGGTTGAAAATTTATTAAATTTCGGCTAAAATGTGTTAGAGTTAGGTGGAACTTCTGAAATTATTTCAGTCTGACTCATTCTATTGTTTAAATTCACAACATATTGATAGTGTGTGCAAACATAATTTTGGTCGAAGATGAGAAAACTGGCAACTAAATTTTGATCGAACTAATAGTTCGACCAGACTATTTGTTCGGTCTAACTTTTAATATAATCCGACCAAACTTCAGTTTATAAATAAAACAACCTAGAAATGTGGATGGGTTTTAGGCTTATTACCATTGTTTTAAAAGGGTCACAGGCGCAGGTGACATCCGCAATTTTTAAATTTGTTATGTGCAGGGTCACAGACGTAGTTGCAAGGTCACAGGCGCAGCTGAGAAATTTTTTGGTCTTGGTTTTTTGCTGTGAATTTTTTTTTATCGTTGTTCTGTAATTCTGTTATTTTAATTTTATAGTTGTTTTTTTTGTTTTGCACGTAATTTTTAATCCATGATCTCCTCTACCTCCTGCTTGTCTTCTCGTTGCGGCCTCGATGTTTTCTTCTCATTCTGGCCTCGACATATCCAAATTTCTAGGTACCTACATCTCTGAATTGTCAAATTATTTTGTAAATGTAATTTTTTGAAGTCGAAGTTTGAGCCACTACATGCTTAGGATTTAATTCTATGGTTATTCCGTGCTTCTATAATTTCTTCTGTGTATTCTATAATTTAATAATAAATTTAATTACCTCTCAGTATCTTGTACTACCCAATCGGGTGCTCCCTCGGCCCAGAAGATTATATATAGGTTTCAAGAAAGAACTAGACTGGCCTTGGACTTTTTTTATGTCGAACTAACCTTGCCTTACATAGTCAGTTCCTTGAACTATCTGTCATGATTTTTTTTTCTTATTCTTCTCAATATTGAATCTATATGTGATACATTATATATTTATGTTTTAAATAATGTAGAAAAATATTCTCCTATTAGGTGCTTCTTTCATAAACACATATAATCTTGTTTATTTTAATTTTGTATAACAACTCCTATCAATTTTTGGAGTTTTTTTCCAGAATTAAAATATTCCATAATACCTTCGTCACAAAACGATTATAAATACCAATATACTTATATGGTTAACTAATATAGTCCATGAACTCTTTTAGGAATAAATCTCTCCTCCCTTCCTATGAGACCATAAATTATGTCTTTGTCTCCACCGAGCCCCGAGACTTCCAAAACAATTTTGTGCCAAGACTACTATGTACATAGTAGTTTGAGTCTTTTATAAAGTAGTTTTTTTTATTCTCTTAGCAAGAAAGAAGTATTAGAAATAAATAAGGTCAGGCCCTAATCATCCTACCTACCTTACTGGGTTTACCAGCCATTAAGGGTTGCCCAGAAAGGACTGACATTTCACCATTGACCTGCAATCATATCCTATCTGTTTTATATTCTATCTGTTTTATATTTAAAGCCTTGAATTTCACGCTTCTACATTTCATAAACTGCTCTCTTCCACAGAGATTTAGGTTTTACCAAGTGCTCTTATCTCCTACTGCCTCTCTTGCCAGGAAAACTAACCTAGATATTATTTAGGACTACCTCTAGCAATAGGCCCATCAAAAGAGAAAGCCACCAATAGGAAGCTAGTTCTTTAATCTTCACAAATTTCCAATTCTATAATAAATCAAGCCATATCATAGTTTGTAAAAAAGGGTTATTCATTACAAAATCAGAGTGATTAGTATCCCAAGCATTTCAAATTTTCGCTACATATAATACTAGTGATCACAAAGCTCGTAATTAGTGTAGTGTTTGTGTTACTGGTTTGCTTATAATAGTATGCTACCCTTCATCCTAGTCGATACATTTTGGAATTCAAAATAGTTTGTTACCCTTCACAAATACCTTCTGGAATTCGATTGCTTGAATAGAAAATTCTATTTTTTTTAAGGTCATCTATTTCATTTTAAAGATAATTTTTAATTTTTTTTGAGATTATCTGTCTCATTTTTAAAATATATTTCAACTGTTTTTGAGGTCGTTTGTCTTATTTAAAATATTTTTTAAATTTGAAATTTGTTGTGGGTGGAAAATGTGTGGGGTAATTCGATTGCTTGAAGAGAGAATTCTATTTTTTTTGAAGTCATCTATTTCATTTTAAAAATAATTTTCAATTGTTTTTGAGGTCATCTATCTCATTTTTAAAATATATTTCAATTGTTTTTTAGTTCATTTGTCTTATTTAAAATATTTTTTAAATTTGCGATTTGTTGTGGGTGAAAAGTGTGTGGGTGTTGATGGTATTTTCATTCATTTACACAATATGTACCCAATTGCAAGAAAATAACTAAGATGAAGGACCTATTCAACAACTAATAAGTTGCTCCGAAAACATTCACAAACTCAAGAGGAATAACCCAAACTATTTGAATCATCCTAACCAAGATCATACCAAATGAGCCCAACTTTGTTACAGGTTGAACTTAATTCGATTTTAGAATTCTGGAATACTGATAAGATTTTTTTTTAATTTTATTTTGTTTAACAGATTTTAAAATATTATTTCTTAAAACTTTAAAATTCTCTTTAAATTGCAGGTTGAATTTAACTCAGACTGTAAATTTCAGAAATACCTTTTCGAATTAGATTGCTTGAACAGAGAATTATGTTGTTTTTGAGGTCATCTATTTCATTTCAAAAATATATTTCAATTGTTTTTGAGGTCATCTGTCTCATTTTTAAAATATATCTCAATTTTTTTTAGGTCATCTGTCTTATTTAAAATATTTTTCAAATTTACAATTTGTTGTGGGTGCGAAATGTGTGGGGTATTTCGATTTCTTGAACAAAGAATTCTATTGCTTTTGAGGTCATCTATTTCATTTTAAAAATATTTTTCAATTTTTTTTAGGTCATCTATCTCATTTTTAAAATATATTTAAATTATTTCTGAGGTCATCTGTCTCATTCAAAACATTTTAAAATTTTCAATTTGTTGTGGGTGCAAAATGTGTGGGTGTTGATGGTCGTTGCGTTCTTTTACACAATGTGTACCCAACTTCAAGAAAATAATTGAGACAAATGACCGATTCAATAACTAATAAGTTGCTCCCAAAACATTTACATGCTCGAGAGGAATAACCCAGACTCTTTGAATCATCCTAACCAAGATTATACCAAATCAGCCTAAATCTGTTGCAGTTTGAACTTAATTCAATTTAAGAATTCTGAAATACTGATAGGATTTTTTTTTTAAAATTTCTTTTTTTAATCTTATTCTAAAATATTCTTGCTTAAAACTTTGAAATTCTCTTTAAATTGCAGGTTGATTTTAACTCAGATTGTAAATTTTAGAAATACCTTTTGTAATTCGATTTCTTGTACAGAGAATTTTGTTTTTTTTGAGGTCATATGTTTCATTTTGAGAAACAATTCTCAATTGTTTTTGAGGTCATCTGTCTCATTTTTAAAATATATTTAAATTTTATTTTAGGTCATTCATCTTATTAAAAATATTTTTCAAATTTGCAATTTTTTGTGGGTGCAAAATGTGTGAGGGAATTCGATTGCTTGAATAGAGAATTCTATTGTTTTTAAGGTCATCTGTTTCATTTTAAAAATATTTTTCAATTTATTTTTAGGTCATCTGTCTCATTTTTAAAATATATTTAAGTTGTTTCTGAGGTCATCTGTCTTATTTAAAATATTTTCAAATTTGCAATTTGCTGTCGGTGAAAAATGTGTGGGTGTTGATGGTCTTTGCATTCATTTACACTGCATACCCAATTTCAAGAAAATAATTGAGACGAATGTCCAATTAAATAACTAATAAGTTTCTCTCAAAAAATTCACAGACTCAAGAGGAATAACCCAGACTCTTTGGATCATCCTAACCCAGATCATACCAAATGAGCCCAACTCTATTGTAGGTTGAACTTAATTTGATTTTAGAATCTTGAAATACTGATAGGATTTTTCTTTAATTTTTTTTTTTTATCTGATTCTAAAATATTATTTCTTAAAACTTTGAAATTCTTTTTAAATTGCAGGTTGAATTTAACTCATATCGTAAATTTCAGAAATGCCTTTTGGAATTCCATTGCTTGATGCTTGTAAATATTTTTCAATTGTTTTTGCGGTCACCTATCTCATTTTCAAAATATATTTCAATTTTTTTTTAGGTCATTTACCTCACTTTTAAAATATTTTTCAAATTTACAATTTTTTGTGGGTGCAAAATATGTGGGTGTTGATGGTCTCTGCATTCATTTACACAATGTGTACCCAATTGCAAGAAAATAATTGCAACGAATGACCTATTAAATAACTAATAAGTTTCTCCCAAAACATGCACAGACTCGAGAGGAATAACCGAGACTCTTTGAATCATCCTAACTAAGATCATACCAAATGAGCCCAACTCTGTTGCACGTTGGAGTTACTTCGATTTACAACTATGAAATACTGATAGGAGTTTTTTTATTTTTATTTTTTTTTATCTGATTCTAAAATATTCTTGCTTAAAACTTTGAAATTATCTTTAAATTGGAAGTTGAACTTAACATAGATTGTAAATTTCAGAAATACCTTTTGGAATTCGATTTCTTGAACAAAGAATTCTATTGTTTTTGAGGTCATCTGTTTCATTTTAAAAATATTTTTCAATTGTTGTTGAGGTCATCTATCTCATTTTTAAAATATATTTCAATTGTTTTTGAGGTCATCTATCTCATTTTTAAAATATTTATCAAATTTTCAATTTTTTGTGGGTGCAAAATGTGTGGGTGTTGATGGTCTCTGCATTCATTTACACAATGTGTACCCAATTGCAAGAAAATAATTGCAAGGAATGACCTATTGAATAACTAATAATTTTCTCCCGTAACAACCAAAAAGTTGAGAGGAATAACCCAGACTCTTTGAATCATCCTAACCAAGATCATACCAAATGAGCCGAACTCTGCTGGAGGTTGAACTTAATTTGATTTTAGAATTTTGAAAGACCGATATCTGAATTTTTTATTAATTTTATATTTTTTATCCGATTCTAAAATATTCTTGCTTAAAATGTTGAAATTCTCTTTAAATTGCAGGGTGAACTTAACTCAGACCGTAAATTTCATAAATACCTTTTGGAATTCGATTCCTTGAACAAATAATTCTATTGTTTTTCAGGTCATCTGTCTCATTTTAAAAATATATTTCAATTATTTTTGAGGTCATCAGTCTGATTTTTAAAATATATTTCAATTGTTTTTTAGATCAGTTATCTCATTTTTAAAATATTTTTTAGATTTGTAATTTGTCGTGGGTGCAAAATGTGTGGGTGTTGATGGTATTCAAGCTAAATTTCTTTAAATCTTTTTTTTTTCCAACCTATTTTTTGGATTTTGTCTCCAAATTGTTTCTAATCAATTATAACACCCTCAAATATAATTTAACTATCTGATGAGCGTTAAACTTCTTGCATCAAGTTGAATCATCCTAACCAATAGATAATGTGCTGAAAACTGGTAAAAAATAGAATAATCACATAAAACAAAAACAACAAACAAGTAATGGATATTAATAATATAGAGTGACATGGCTGTATTTTATTAATGTACCTACATTTACACCTTCCATGATGTTACTAATCTTGTAAAATGTTAAAAGTGGAGTGTTTTATGATGTAATAGATATTAATAATCTAGATTGACATGGCTGTATTTTATTAATCTTTACACCTTCCATGATGCTTCTAATCTTGTAAAATGTTAAAAGTGGAGTGTTTTATGATGTAATGGATCTTAATAATGTATTTTATTAATGTACCTAAATTTACACCTTCCAAGATGCTTCTAATCTTCTAAAATGTTAAAAGTGGAGTGTTTTATGATGTAATGGCTATAAATAATCTAGATTGACATTGCTACAATGATATGATAATAGTGTAGGTTGATGTTCAAGTTGTAAAATTCTTCTACATATCAAGGATGAATGATAGTAAAAGCGAAAACTGACATTATTATAGATTATTAAATAATTTTATAAGTTCTAAATCATACTTGTTATTAAGGACATAACTAATTTGTAAGTTGAAAATTTTTTCTTGATGTTCTTAACCTATTTATAGATGTCAAATTAAAGGTTTCTGGATGTGATTTCTCCCATAAAATTCAAGGCAAACTAAATGGAAAACTAAATTCTAAGGAAAACCCTGTGCATGTCATTTCTCCCACGAATTCATAAAAGTGTGACTTTTTGCATATGTCATTTCTATGTCATTTCTCTGCCATTTCTATGTCATTTCTCCCAAAAAATATAAGACAATGTCATTTATCCCATATAATATAATGAAAACTTTAAAGAAAACTGTGTACATGTCATTTATATCTTAAAATATAGGCAAGACAAAAATTAAGGCATTTCATATCTAGATCTGATTTCTCCCATAAACTTTAAGGAAAACCATGGACATGCCATTTTCCCCACAAACTAAGAGATTTTTTCTATAAATTCAAGGCAAACTTTAAGGCCTAAAAGCTGAACTTAAAGTGGCTGAACTTCCATAGGATTTTTAACTTCTAAAGGCAGAGTCTATAAAGGGCCACGTAGCCTCTGGATCCCATCTTTTATGATAGGTTACATATCTAGTAAATACCCCTATAGTCAATCTCTGTAACGATCTAAGTAGAAGTTCTTAATTTTAATATCCATAAATCACTAGTAGATGTAAATATAAGCTCTTCATTTTAATATTCATAAACCCCTACAACTTTAAGGAAAACTTTTTACATGTGGAATTTATCCCATACATGTGTCATTTCTCCTGTAAACTCTTAAACAAATTTTAAAGCATGTGTCATTGGCTTTCTCCCATTAACTTTAAAGCATGTGTCATTTCTCAAAGCTTTCTCCCATTAATTCAAGGCCAACTTTAAGGGCTAAAAACTAAACCTAAAGTAGCTGAATCTCCATAGGATAGGATCCTCCAAACTCAAGGCTTTATCCCATTAATTCAAGGCAAAGTTTAAGATCTAAAAGATGAAACTAAAGTGGCTGAAATTCCATAGGATTTTATTTTGTTTCAACTTCCATAGGATTTTAGTCTGTTTGTTGAGTGTTAAGTTCTACAAGTTCTAAAGGTAGAGTTTGTAAAGGGATAGGTAGCCTCTATATCTCATCTTTTCTGAAAGGTGACATATCCACTAAATGCCCCTACAATCAATCTGTGGAACAAATCTAAATAGAATTTCTTCAATTTAATATCCATAAACCACTACGACTTTAAGGAAAACTGTGTATATGTGTCATTTCTCCAATACATGTGTCATTTCTACCATAAAATCTTACGCAAACTTTAAAGCATGTGTCATTTCTCAAGGCTTTCTCCCATTAACTTTAAAGCATGTACCATTTCTCAAGGCTTTCTCCCATTAATTCAAGGCAAACTTTAAGGCCTAAAAAGTGAACCTAAAGTAGGTGAACTTCCATAGGATAGGAACCCCCAAACCCAAGGGTTTCTCCCTTTCATTCAAGGAAAACTTTAAGGCCTAAAAACTAAACCTAGAGTGTCTGAACTTCCATAGGATTTTTGTTTGTTTAAACTTCCATAGGATTTTAGTATCTTTGATGAGTGTTAACTTCTACAAGTTCTAAAGGCAGATTTTGTAAATGGCCAGGTATCCTCCTAATCTCATATTTTATGAAAGGTGACATATCCAGTAAATGCCCCTACAGTCAATCTCTGGAACAGATCTAAATAGAAGTTATTCATTTTGATATCCATAAGCCACTAGCACTTTACGGCGAACTGTGTACATGTATCATTTCTCCGATACATGTGTCATTTCTCCCATAAACTCTTAGGAAAACTTTAAGGCATGTGTCATTTCTCTTGAGGCTTTCTGCCATTAAATTTAAATCATGTGTCATTTTTCAACGCTTTCTCCCATTAATTCAAAGAAAACTTGAAGGCCTAAAAAGTGAACCTAAAGTAGCTGAAATTCCATAGGATAGGATCCCCCAAAATCAAGGCTTTCTCCCATTAAATCAAGGAAACCTTTAAGGCCTAAAAATTGAACCTAAAGTAGTTGAACTTCCATAGGATAGGATCCCTCAAACTCAAGTCTTTCCACCATTAATGCAAGGCAAAATTTAAGCCCTCAAACCTGAACCTAAAGTGGCTGAACTTCCATAGGATTTTAGTTTGTTTGTTGAGTATTAACTTTTACAAGTTACAAAGAAGTCTATAAACATCCAGGTAGCCTCTGGATATCATCCTTTCTTAAGGCATGCCATTTCTAGATGTGATTTCTGCCATAAAATTTAAGGCAAAAGTTAGGGTAAACCATGAACGAACCATGTACATGTGTCATAAATCCCCCTTAAATTCTAGGCAATGCAATATTTAACGCATCTCATTTCTAGATGTGAATTATACCATAAAATTTAAGACAAAATTTAAGGTAAACCATGCACATGTCATTTATCTCATGCACATCTCTCATTTCTCCCATGCATTTGCAATAAATTTTAATTGAATATATTTTATTGAATTTTTTTTTCCAGGGATAAAAAAAAACCACTAAATATGGTTGAAAAATGGACATTATGCATAGATTTTTCTTTCTATCCCAATCCATGGAAAGTGGTGATTACATATGTGCTTTGAAATATTGTGACTCGAAAGGTCCTCCAAAGGAAAATGAATATACTGAGAACAACAACAAACAATGAGGCATATTATATTGCATTGATAGAAGGCTTGGGAACAACTAGGGAGTATGGATCAAATGGAATTGTAGTTTTCACTAATTCTGAACTTGTGTACAACCAGATGAAAGGCGTGTAATAAGTTAAGGAGAGGCTAAAACAACTGCATGGAAAATCAAACAATATTGTTAGCCAATTTCAATTTTTTAGTATTAGACATTGTAAAAATGTTAATAATATGTATGTTGATCTATTGTGTGGGGAAATGTCAATTCAGAATTAATCTATCAAATATGAATTAATATATAAATTAGAATTATACGGGGAAATTCCAATGCAAGATTCATCTCTCGAATAGGAATTAGTTTTGAGATGCTCTTCTTCAAAAATTCAAGATGCATCTCTCAAAGATGAATTAGTGTTGAGACACTCTCCTTCAAATTTTATTGATGGACATTGTAACATATCTTGGATATGTGTGTGTTTTGTGCTTATAAATGCGTCTTTTTTAATGACCATGTTTTTTTTTCAATTATATACCAAGTGTGCTCCCACCATGTAAAGCATAAATTTGTGAACTTCACATTTGAAACAATTGGTGAACTTCATATTTTTATAGAATTAAAATGTGAGGATTTCAACAAATTTTTGTTTAGATGGAGTTTCACGCTTATTTTTTAATGATCATGTGTTTTTTCAATTATATACCAAGTGTGATCCCACCATGTTTTCAATTACGTACCAAGGGTGCTCCCACCATGTAAAGCGTAATTTGGTGAACTTAACATTTTTATAAATGTTTACTTAAATTGAGTTTCACACATCAATTAGTGCTTTGAAAGATGTGTTTTACATAATTTGTGTACACTAAATTACATTAATTTTTTGAAATTTATTTTGAATTTATTTTAAATAGTACTTTAAATGTTAGGTCCCTCTATTACTAGTATAGTCCCTTATTGTTGTTACTGTAACCCCATTATTGTTATTATTTTACCCTTGTAGCCCCCATATTGTTATTATTTTTCCTTTAAGTTATTATTGTTAGGTCGGCTAGGATTACATTGCGGCCCCACTCGAATTACATAGTGCTCCCATCGACTCCTATATATATGAAGGATGTTTTTTAATTGGTATCATCCAAGAATTTTTCATTCATGTAATGTATTGGAGGTTTCCCCCTCGAAGTGGATTATTTCTAAGGCATTGATATCTCTTTTATTCTATTTTTGGAGTTGGTTTCACAACATTTGGTATGAGAGCTTTGGATTCTAGGGTTTCTCTGCTCAAAATATGTCATCGTGGCATTTTCTCTCTAACTTTGTTTCTACAAATGGTCAGAAGCTGAAATTTTTAGAGTTTGAAGCCAAAATCCTGAGGGACATCATCACAAACTTTCAGAGCTTGGTTCACAATATTTTTGGAGATAGGATCTATGGAAGTTACGGATTTTTGCAGGCTCCCAAATTTCACTTAAAATAGTCATCTCAGCATTTTTGCTATAACGTTTGTTCTACGAAGGTTCAGAAGATGAAATTTTTAGAGATTCAAGCCAAAATCCTGTGGACCATCATCGAAAAATTTCAGAGATTTTTTCACAATATTTTCAGAGATATGATCTGTGGAAGTTAGATCATTTTTAGGCTCCCGAATTTCATCTCAAAGAGGTGCTCGTGGGAAAATATTCATAACTCTCTCTCTGAGCATCGGATTGGAATTCGGAAAAAGTGACTGGAAGTACATGAATTGTAGTTTCCTGTATATAAATTCCAGAGTGAAAGGATCAAAAAGTGACATGTGGCAAGTCATAAAAGTTCACTCTGCTGAACGAGTCCATAATTAGGTCAGTGTGGGAGATTGGACATAAATTTGTCTTGAACAATCAAAATCAAGTCAGACCTATGGAATTCGAAAGGGAATTCAGAGGACCAACACAGTGCCAAATTTCAGATATTGAAGATCTGAAATCAGAAAGATAATTCAGTTTCAATATTGAGCTCCTCAAAATCAAGAAAAAGGTTTGTATCTGGTTTTTAAAATTGCATAACATTTTCTTGAAAAATAAGTTTAAAGTGATTCCAAGGGCCTATTGAGCATATATTTTAGTATTGGGTTATGAAAATGCCTCCTAAAAAGAATTGAACACCCATTAAGCCCTTGGAATTCTCTACTATGACTCATGAAAATGAATAATTGAAACATGATCTATGAAAATTACAAGAGAATGTGCACCAAATTTTGTTGTTGTGAAGAGCAGCAAAAAATGAAATGGAAGTTTTGAAGAAAGGCATGGAAGCAAAGATTGATGGTTTGAAGAAAGGCGTGGAATCTAAGATGGATGACGTGGAAGCTAAGATGGAGAACGTGGAAGAAAAAATGAAAGACAACATGGAAAACATGGTGAATGATCTAAAAGCATACATTGAAGGTTTGACAAAGTTGATACAAGAAATGATTCCTAATGGTGAAAAGGTAGTAGAGGAAACTCCTGATGAGAACAAAATAAATGTTAATCATGATTTCATAAACGCTAATTTTGGATTGAAGAACCACCATATTCCAAAGATGGATATGAGGAATTTTGATGTAAAGGATCCTGTAACATGGATACTACAGATGGAGTGATATTTTGATCTCAATAATGTGCAAAACACACAAACTGTATGCATGGAAACTTTACATTTGGAACAAAATACATTTGTATGGTATGGATGGCTTTGCTCCCGTCAAAAAATTGTCACTTGGTCAATTTTTACGGAGGAAATGATAGCACAGTTATAGGATACAAACAACAACACATATTTTAGCCAATTTATAAATCTCAAACAAAAGTGTTCAGTGGGGGAGCATATTGAGGACTTCCAATAATTGAATATAAGGCTAACTGATATTCCACAAGAACACATGATTGATCTCTTCATAGGTACTTTAAAGGATAACATCCAATATGAAGTTCGTGTTTTGGAACTTGATTCATTGGAGAAGGCATTCAGGTTGGCAAGAAAAATTGAATGTAAAATTATGGTGACAAGGAAGCTTACCACTCACTTCTATAAAGATGGAAGTGTTGCTACTCCTAGATTTCCACAACCTACAAAGTTGACACCACAACAATTGGAAGAAAAAAGGGCAAAAGGGCTTTGCTACAATTGTGATAGAAAATACACTAAAGGTCATAAGTGTGTTGAGAAGAGATTATTTTACATAGATTGTGAAGAGGAAGAAGAAAATGAAAAAGAATCTTCAAAAGAAGAGGATATCCACCAGGAACCAGCCCTAGAAGAGGAAGAAATGAGTCTGACCATATCCTGTAATGCATTGGTAGGAATTACCACTCCTTAAACTCTCAAGGTAGAAGGAAATATCAAGAAGAAAAAGGTAATAGTGTTGATTGATTCAACTACTACCCATAATTTTATTCATTGTAAGGTATCTAAGGAATTGAATTTTCTCCTATATCCATGTAACACCCCTAGTTCTATGCCTTTCAATTGACATGAAAATAATTCGAAACGGGGAGTGGAACCCAATGGAGAATTATTATGTGGATTTTATTTAAATATTTATTAATGAAAATAAATGGAATATTTATGTGTGCACTATGACCAGACAAGATTGGAGATCATAAGCCTGATCTATGAGGATATGGATAAGGCTAAGACTTTCCCAAAACCTTTCAAAAAGCCTTGAAAGGAAAAATGCTAATTTATATTGAAGAGGAAAAATCTAGATTCTCTAATGAAGAGGAAAGTAGTTGGGAAGAGGTAAAAAGATAGAAAATAAGAAAGCAACTTTAAAGTTCCTCATTAAGGGAAGCCTAGCCAAACAGGAAGAAAAGCATCCTGAAATTCTGGACGCGGAATTTAGAAACAGGCTTGGGGAAAGCATAGCTTAAGTAAGCTGCTCCAGAATAGACTGAGGTAGTCTGTTCTTGAAAGGATCTCAGCTCGGGGGTGAATTATGGAGATAGAAGAATTATATGGTTAGGAGGATTGGTCTTAGTTATTGGTTTGGACACATATCATTGAAATTTCTTATGATATTATTTGAAAAAAAGAAATATCTAATTGTTATAGATAAATATTTAATGCTTTTATGGAAATCTAGAATTATTACTGTTGAATACAACTGCTTTGGACGGACTAAATTCAGTAGATGAATTTTAGAATGTATTGTAACATGGTAAAAATATGATAGGGACCATCTTCCAAAATGTCGAAACCATATAGGGTTTGGATCTGGGGATAGGTATCCTGTAGAGAAATAAAGTAAAGATTAAATCTGAAACTGATATAATGGATAATTGTATGCTAAAATTATAGAGTTCATAAATTTACTTTCACTGTAATATGCAGAAAATTTGTTGGGGTTATACCAATATGTTGTCAATAGTTGGCTATATAATTTTAAGTAGGAAAAACCAAACAACTAAATTATAATCATATAGCTATGAACCTAAACAGAAAATAAGAGTTTTCTCTTCAATAACCTACAGAAAAATGTATACATATATGTATATAGAGTAAGGAAAAACAGTTATAGCATATTAAAAAGTTGGACTGAAAACTCTAGAAGAAGTACAGTGGAGTATTATAACTATTCTATACCAAATTATTAAACGGAACAAAAATTAATATCTTATTGAGACGAAGAATAAGATAAGTAGTGGAGTAAACCACATAAAGGTAACCATAGCTTAATTCAGTTAATTCTGTGGTTAATATATAAAAAAAAAACACTTCTGGACCATATATCAGATAAACAATTGAAAGAAAAAGTTAGTTACAGAAAAATATTATTTTTAAATTGTAAGCATATTCCGTAATGGTAATTCTGTGAAGTAGAGAAAACTGTTGGATAACAACAATATGCTTTAAAATAATCGAAATCGAAATCTCAGATTTCGGAATCATATATTTATCATCTACAGATATGATTTATCTCGGAATACTCTGTTACAAATTTCTAAAATTTCACACAGCTAAATATAAGAAATTTACAGTTGCAAACCTGTAAGAATATTAACCTTACTGCTATTAAAATTTGGGGCTTCATACTAATCATACTATAGATTATCACAGAAATGATGTAGAAACAATCTCATAAAAAATAGAATAAAACGATAGTGAGTTGAGAAGTCGCAATAGTTAACATTGTAATTATAAAAATGTATGATATGATACCACTGCAGTCCATACAATCTTACAGCTCAAGAAATATGAAACAAAACCAGAGTTCCTTAAGTGGAATTTCTTTGTGGATGAAAGAGAAATAAATTGTATAATTGTAACAAGGTCGATATTGTATTTCCGAGAGAGATAAATGAGAAATATAAAGAAGCAGATCATTTCTCAATTTTGGAATAAACCAACCTGATAAAACAAAATTGGGTTAGATTCGTGGTAGAGTCTTAAAACAATAAAATCAAGTGCCAAAGTAAAATGCGGGTGAAAATTGACGTCATACCTGAAATCATAATACATACAATTATAATTAGTTTCATATTATTCGAGTCCACATAGAGATAAGGAATTGTTATAATAAAAATATTTCTATGAAATGAAAAAAGAGGAACACTCTGTTAATACTTGAGTGAGGGACTAATTAAAATGAAAGATAGAAACCAAGAAATCCTTCAACGTGAAGATGAAGATTTTTTGGTGCAGATACACATGGCCTATAGTCGAAGAATGCCATAAATATTAAGCTGTAAACCCCAACCAAGGTGTGAACATGATGAAATGTTGTCACATAGATAGTAAGTAAAACAAGATTTTATGGGTTTTATACCAAATAACAAAAGAAGCGATCTCATCCAAGTGATAGAGATGTAAAGTAAAAAGGTAAAAATGATTTGGCGTATCTAACGAGTGAGAAATGAATTCAAATGCCTAAAGTGTGGAGTAATATCAAGCCGAATCGAATGAAAAAAAAAAAAAATTGAATCTTCATACATAATATACCTCAAATTGTTCCTATGCTGATCGAAGAAATAAGCCAACTGATATTTCTTCTCTGTGCCCATTGAACATAGCCGTCGAGGAATAAGCAAGGTTCAAAAAAAAATTGAGTGAACAAATGAACTCCAACTCCATCTAATTCTTGGCTTAAATGACATAAATGAATTATAAAACCCTAGATCATCTCAGCCATACAGGTGGTGCAATATGGGAAGGGTTGTTGATCAATATCAATGCAATTAACGAGAGGCTCGAGAAAAACAAATTTCGATACTCAGGAATTAATTCCATTAATGATTTCAACCCTTGACGGTACCATGAATTTGAAACCCGAAAATAAAAGTATGTACATGGCATGTAGAACTAGTTAAAACACATAGGTGTCCATATCTGTAATGATTTAATAATGTACTCCCAAATCCTGATGGGTCAATTCATAAATCTCTCGAGGTCAAGTTATCACATCATGTCAAAACCTCAATAGTTGATAAGAAATAAATTACAAGGTGGGTTGAATTATTGAAAGTAATATAAAACATTTAATGTTGAATGGTATTCGTTTAACGTGGAGTGGTATTCGTTGTATTTTTATATGTTCATTAAAAGAATTTTTATGTTATTCAACAGTAATGAGATGGGTCAGGAGATGTGTAAAGTCTGGTTGGAGAAATTAAAAGTTGTAATATATATATATATATATATATACCTTATAAAGGTAAACCATCTAACATTTTGTATTTGGCAATAAGATTGAAATATGGTATTTCAACTAAATAAAAGTATGTTGAAATACGGGAGAGCTAATGTCCATAAAGTGAATGCTCGGAATTATCACTTAGTGGAAATGTTAGGATAGAAGGGTCTTATTATAATACGTTCATAAGAACATGACAAGCTTAGAACAAAAGTTAATAAGAAAGGTTAAATATATAAAGCAAAGATTTAGTATGAACTCCTAAAGTTAATTATAAAGGTATTTATATATATATAAATCTTAATCCTAGAATATTTATATATATAATAAAGTGGATGTGGAGAGATATAACTATGGAAAAGATTTCAATTCGATTAAAGTAGAAGGGAAGTATTTAGGGTATATTAAGGGAAAGTAATAATGAGTAAAGAGGAATGATTTATTAATCTTACCATTAATATATGGTATATATTGGGATATGAATATAATAATGTCAATTTGTGTAATTGCATACAAGACATTCACCGTATACTTAAATTTTATAACTGAAGATGAGGAGAGTCCTTATTTAAATTAGAATAATTAGGTATATATATATATATATATATATATATATATATATATATATATATATATATATATATATATATTGAGGATGAAAGGTAGAGTATAATGGTTTTGTAAAGAGGCAAGCCCCATATATATATGGTTATAAATTATGGGTAAATTTTAATAACATTAATGCACTATATAGACTTAGGTCTAGTTTAATAGTGCTAAAGGAATATGGAACCATGGATACATTCTTAAAGAAAGGTAAGATTCTTTCGAGTAATGTAAGGAAGCAAATATTTAAGAGGAATAAAGGTCCATATATAATTGCCCATAAATCTTTGTTTAGAAAGGAATGTCATTTCTCGTTATTTTACTCTTACAGTAAATATATTATCTAGAAGGTGCCCTCACAATATTATCTAGAATAATAATTTCCCCTCACAAGTAGACTAAGGTGCTAAGGGGGGTTAAGTCACACTAAAAATATATCGTTCATAGATATCGTCTAATTGTGACAAAAATATAAGTGAAGCACAAAAACAGAAGGTTGTCTAAATATGACGAACCACTAGAAAAATAAAAGATGAATAATATGTAGAAAAAAAAGAAAAAATTGTGGATGAGAGACGTTACAATCCAGCACCAGAATGTCAAGTAATTGTTGCAAATGGAGGAACTATAAATTGCTTTGGAAAATACCATAATATCAAGCTAAAAATGGTGGAATATGTATTTAATAGTCCAATGATTTCCATTCCTATGGGAGGTGCTGATGTTGTACTAGGAGTACAATGGTTACAATCTTTGGGGATGGTAACTTTTAATTTTCAAGAAATTTTCTAGAAATTTTTTTCAGAAGCAAAGGGAGTTGAATTATGGGGTATTGCAGGGAAGCCAGGAAACATAATAAGCTCTAATGTCATGAAAAAACTTCTAAAGAAATAATAAGGAGGCGTAATTGCACAATTATGCTCACTAGAAGTTCCAACATCAAAATCATCTATTTCTTCAGATCTCTAAAAGGTATTGTACAATCATTCCAAGGTGTTTGAAACTCCCAAAGGAATCCCACCTATTCATGATCATGATCATGCTATTCATTTGATTCCAGGAAGTGTTCCCCCAAATATCAGGCCTTATAGATATCCTTATGTCCAAAAGAGTGAAACTAAACATATGATTGCAGAAATATTAGAGGCGGGTATAATTCAACCTAGTCAAAGTTCTTTTTCTGCTCTTGTAGTATTGGTACACAAGAAGCATGGATCATGGCACATGTGTCCGAATTATAGGGAGCTCAATAAGCTCACCATTAAAGATAAATTTCTCATTCCTGTGATTGATGAATTATTGGATGAATTACATGGAGTAATTTATTTTACCAAGTTTGATCTTCGTTCAGGATATCATCAAATTAGAATGAAGACTGAAGATATTCCGAGAACAACATTTCGAACTCATGAGGGTCATTATGAATTTTTGGTCATGCCTTTTGGCCTTACCAATGCACCTTCTACACTTCAAGGGTTTATGAATTCCATTTTCAAACCCTCCCTTAGAAAATTTGTGCTAGTATTTTTTAATGATATACTAATCTACAACAGGTCTTTTAAGGATCATGTTCAACATGTTGACAGGGTGCTCAAACTATTGTAGTAGAAACAATTATATGCAAAAACATCCAAATTTTTTTTTGGAGTACAAGAGGTGGAATATCTGGGTCATACTGTATCTCACGAGGGTGTTAAGGTAGACCCTAACAAAATTAAAGCCATTACGAAATGGAAATTCCCCACAAACATAAAGAAGTTGCGAGGATTTCTCGGGTTAACACGGTATTACTGCAAGTTTTTTAATAATTATGGGAGAATAGTAGCACCTCTAACAACACTATTGAAGAAAGATGCATTTTCATGAACTCCTGAAGAAACTAAGGCCTTTGAACATCTTAAAGATACAATGTGCCTAGCACCAGTCTTAGCTACACTAGACTTCACAAAAACATTTATTATGGAATGTGATGCATTACGAAATGGAACTGGTGTTGTTTTAATGCAAGAAGTAAGACCCATTTCTTTTGAAAGTCGTCCAATCAAAGGAAATTATTTACAAAAGCCTATTTATGAGAAGGAAATGTTAACAAAACTACATGCACTAAATAAATGGCAAACTTACCAAATGGGAAGACACTTCTAGGTAAAAAATCATCATGATAGTCTTAAACACTTTTTGGAACAAAGACTATCTTCAGAAGAGCAGAAAAAATGGGTCACAAAGATGTTGGGTTATGACTTTGAAATAATCTACAAAAAAGGGAAGCTAAATGTTGTTGCAGATGCACTCTCAAGAAAGAATGAAGAGGTGGAAGCATTGCTTTCTGCCATTTCTATCATCCAACTAGATTGGATAACCAAAGAAAGAGATGAATGGAAGAAGGATGAATAAGTGTGGACACTCATTTTAAAGTTGTAGCAAGATCCTAGTACTTATGATACATTTAGTTGGAAAAATGATTTCTTATGGTAAAAATATCACTTATATCTTTGTAAGAATAACGAACTAAAACAAAAGATTCTTTTGGAATTGCACACTTTTCCTTTAGGAGGACACTAAGGATTTTTAAAAAATTACCACAGGGTGAAGAAATAATTTTTCTGGGATAGCCTTAAATCTGATATTCAAAAGTTTGTGGCGGAATGTTTGGTTTGCCAGCAGAATAAAGTTGAGACAATTAAGACCCCGGGTCTTCTACAACCTTTATCCATTCCAAGTCAACGTTGGGAGGATATTTCAATGGATTTTATCATAGGTTTACGTAAGTCTGAAGGAAAGAGTGTGATCATGGTGGTAGTTCATAGACTTACCAAGTATGCACACTGTTGTGCATTATCTCATCCATTTAAAGAAAGTATAGTTGCTACTAAATTTATGGAAAAAATTCAAAAGCTATATGGAAACCCAAGGGTTATTGTGAGTGACAGAGATCCCATTTTTACTGGAAATTTTTGGACAGAGTTATTTTCTTGTTTGGCTACTCAATTAGCTCATAGCGCATCTTATCATCCTCAATCCGATGGTCAAACTGAGATAGTAAATAAATTTTTGGAAGGATATCTTCGTTGTTTTGTATATGATAAACAAACACAATGGGTCAAGTGGTTACCTCTCGCTGAATGGTGCATAACACTTCCCTCCATATTGCAGCAAAAATGACCCCATTTATGGAACTTTATGGATATCATCCACCATCCATCACATCATATTTAAGAGAAAATTCAAAGTTTCAACTAGTGGAAGATCACGTCAAGCATCAACAAGAAGTTCTCCAAATCTTAAAGGATCACCTGAATTTGGCACAAAATCGAATGAAACAACAAGAAAATCAACATCTCAGGGAAAGAATTTTTGATGTAGGAGACTGGGTATTTTTATGGCTAAAACCATACAAACAAATGTCCCTCAAGCAAGCTAATAAGGATAATAAATTATCGCCAAAGTACTATGGTCCTTACAAGGTGTTGTAAAATATTGGTACTATGGCATATAAATTGGAGCTTCCTGCTTCTTCATGAGTGCATCCAGCTTTCCATGTTTCATGCTTAAATAAGGTTATAGGTGAAAATATTCCAGGTCAAACAATATTGCCAGAACTTGATGAGGAAGGAAAAGTCATATTAGAACCTGAAGCGGTCACAGAAACAAGAACTCGATAGCTACAAAATCGATCAATTTCAGAGTATCTCATCAAGTGGAAGAACTTACCCACTAAAGATTGTACATGGGAGGATAAGAATTTTATACAGAAGCACCCAGAGCTACTCAACCATTGAGGACAACACTTTTTTGAAGGAGAGGGGCATGTTAGGTCCCTATATTAGTAGTATAGTCCCTTATTGTTGTTAGTGTAACCCCCTTACTGTTAATATTGTACCTCTGTAAACCAATATTGTTATTATTGTTCCCTTAAATTATTATTGTTAGGTCAGCTAAGATTACATTGTGGCCCCACTACGATTGCATAGTGGCCTCATGGACTCCGACATATAGAAAGGAGGTTTTGTAATTTGTATCATCGAAGAATTGTTCATTCGTGTAATGTATTGGAGGTTTCCCCCTCGAAGTGGCTTATTTATAAGGCGTTCATATCTCTTTTCTTCTATTTTTGGAGCTGGTTTCAAAACATTAAAATAATTGTAAATATCCACTGTAGATATATCTACACACACAGAGACACACACACACACAAACATATATATATAATGGAGGATGAAATTCGAAGATCAACAGAATCCCATATCTCTATGAGAGAGGGGGATCAGGGATTGAGTGATGTTCATGGTATTTAAATATAATCTTAAATATCCATAAATATACATACATGTGTGTACATATGGAATTTATTATTTATCAATTTTGTGAGTTAAATTAGTTCCTAATAAGTTTCACCTTTTATTTTTTAGGAGGTAGGAGGACAAGGGCGTCTACTCCATCAATTGATTATGACCATGGTTCACACAATCGTGGTATGATTCATGCAATTTAATCAATGAATATGTACATGTATTTATATGTATGAGTGTAGTTTTGAATTCATTATAAATTAACATTTTTTTACGAAGCTTCTTTCTCGTCTCGTGAGGTTGGTGGTGGTACGCATTCCCTTGGACGGCCATCAATAGGTGCTGGTGAGTTGTTCGAAGGTGGTGATATATATTTCCCCATAGGCCAATCAAAGGCTAGTCATGTTGGTTCTCAGCAGGGTCATTCTGGTTCTCAACAGTCTCAGGGTGGGCAAGAATATAGCCAACCATATCGAGGTGGACATTAATTGGAATATTATTTTCATTCAATTTTTATAAATTTGTTTACATGTGTTTTTTTAATATACATAATTTTATATATTGATGCAGAGGCTGAAAATGTTGATCCAAATGTTTCTCGAAAAATACATAGGACAAGACGCGTCATTCAAGAAGAAGGTTGTACACCAACCATTACTTATCCGTCTCACATTTCTAATATACCTTGGGAATCAAACATGCAGCAATGCACCTTAAAAGGTGTCAAAATCTTCATACAAAATTGAAGAGAGATATCATGGCTTTGGCTCTCCCTGCTGAGAATCGATAAAGCTTGTAAATAGTTACTCACTCTTTGTGTACCTAAAGCTTGGGCCAACCACTGATAATTTTTTATAAGTGATGAGAAAAAGAAAGGAAATAGTGACGGGTCCCGATAGATGGGAGGTTGTTAAACAAAAAGTTACAACAGAAATTGCCACATCTATGTTTAATTTCAAAGAAGGGCTCAAAAGAAATATGTTGAATGTGCATTATTTCAAGCACCCTCATATAGCTCACTATTTGTATGATAGAAACCTTGTGGCCTATGGAAGACTCCCTTGGAACAACGAGGTTCCACTTTATTTTGAAAAAATATTTTATACAAAATTATTTTTGGAAATGAAACCCAATTACAATGACCTTCCCTCTGAATTTTTTGGTCCCGGGAAAGGTCGATTGTGTGACCGTAGGGGTGCTAGGTGTGATGTTGATTTGCCTCGTCCTGAGCCACCATTGGTAAGTCGAGCTCTTCGTGTCGAAAATTTGCGGTCAAAGATGGATGCCACTTCTCAAATTAGTTCAAAATAAAGGGATGCCATCATTGACAATGTTCAGAGTGGATTGGGTTGACTTGATGTTTGTCTGAATTGACAAAGAGCATGTGAGAATGCACGTGCTAACTTTGTGTAATCTGCAGATGAAGAGATTTACAATATGAGTGTAGAAGATCTCAGAACATATGAAAATAATTGTCGCAATGGTTGGTAGGACCTAATTGTTCATGAGCAAGAGGGCATAGGAATGGTATGTGTTAATGGTTAGGGTGAATATTTTAACACATGTACAATTTTTAATAAATACATATATACATATATTTATTTGTATACATTAATACAACAAGAATGTATCATTATATGTTAACACCATTTGCAGTTGTCACGCTTGATGAATGAAGAAGATGTTAATATCATGGTCGGAGCCTCCAGTTCAAATAATCAAGATGAGTCTCACCATCATTCACACAATAAAGATGGTTCTAACCATCAAGATATGTTGGAAAATGTTAATGTTTTTTAAGTGAACATGATGATGTACAATTATTTTTTTATCTATTATTATATATATCGAAACATGATGAGATATTTTTAAAATAAATAATTGTGCACACATGTACATATATATATATATATATATATATATATATATATATATATATATATATATATATATATATATATATATATATAATAAAATGTTTTTGAGATGCTGGTACCTTCTTCTTCCTTGGGAGATGTGTCAAATCCACCATCACAAGTATGAATTTTTTTTCACTTAAATATATAAGTTCTTAAGTTATAAGTTATAAATTGAAGTTCAAGAGTCTTATTATAGATTGAGATCTAGATCTTGAGTTATTTTAAATTTTTTGAATTTTAGGTTTTTGGAGATTTTCTTTTGGAGCCTCCCTTCGGACATGTGTCAAATCCACTAGCACAAGTACTCAATTTTTCACTTAAATATATGTTTTTAAGTTATAAGTTATAAATTTAAGTTCAAAAGTTTTATTATAAATTGAGATCTAGATCTTGAGTTAATTTATACTTTTAAATTTTTTGAATTTTAGGTTCCTATAGAGGATTTCTTTTCTCCACAGACTCTAGCGATGGAGTATATTATGGATATAGGAACATCCACACCATTTCAACCATTTGAACAAGTTGTATAATTTTTTTATTAAAATTTATGAAAAAAAGTTTATATATGCATTTTCATTTGAATTCTTTTAATATATATATATATATATATATATACTTGTACATGTATATTGTACAATTTACTATTGAATATGTTTCATTGGGGGAAGTTTTAATAGATGAGAAACAAATGGAGAGGGAACCTAATGAGGTATTGCATGAATTTCTTTTTACATTGTGTTTTTTTAAATGAAGTTCTATATATTCTCATTCAATTTCAAAAAAAAAATAATAATAATGTTTGTACACATTGTGTACAGGTTCCCCATGCTTCGTAGGATAGCTCAAGGATCGTGACTTTGTTGGTAGAGACACTACATCCATCTATATTTGATGGATGATGCACATGCACGTGAAACATTATATTTTCAAGGGATTTATTCTTAAATTGAATTTTTTATTCATAGCCTTATCTAGATGCAGTCATATATAGCTTGATATTTGTGAGATACAAATTTTGGACATATTTTATGTGAACTACATTTGGTACATGTGAATGTGATATAATGTTTTTTTTTTATTGAATAGTTGAACTACATTTGAAATGTGAATTAATGTTGTGATATATAATGTTTTGTTTTTAAAACTCAAGTTTTGGATGCTTGAACTACATTTTCCATGTGAAGTAATGTTGTGTTATAATGTTGTTTTGTTTTTAAAAATAAAGTGTTGGATGGTTGAACTAAATTTTGCATGTGATTGCACCATATAATGTTTTGTTTTTAAAACTCAAGTTTTGGATGGATGAACTACATTTAGCATGTGAAGTAATGTTGTGAACTATAATTTGTTTTTCTTTTAAAACTCAAGTTTTGGATGGTTGAACTACATTTGGCATGTGATTGCATGATATAATGTTTTGTTTTTAAAACTCAAGTTTTGGATTGTTGAACTACATTCGGCATGTGATTATGATATAATGTTTTGTTTGTAAAATTTAAGTTGTCGTTTTCCAAACAAAAAAAAAGTTCACATGAATATATGTACATGTAGAAATTATTTAAGTACATGTTTGAATATATATGTTAAAATGATTGAATTACAATACATATCAGCATATATATATATATATATATATATATATATATATATATATATATATATATATATATATATAAACAATCACAAGATTCTAGGTCTTGTTAGATGTGTCAAAAAATCATAAAATTTTAAAATTGCATTATATAATATATATATATCCAGTACGTGCAACATTTCTCATCAATGCACAGAGAAAAGATACTTTCAGTTAATTACATTCAAGAACATATACATCCAGTACTTGCAACATTTTTCGTCAATGCAAATAGAAAAGCTACTTTTAGTTAACTGCATTCTAGAAAATATATATCCAATACGTGCAACAGTTTTCATCAATGCACATAGAAAAGCTACTTTCAGTTAATTGCATTCTAGAACATATATATCTAGTATTTGTAACATTTTTCATCAATGAAAATAGAGAGTCTACTTTCATTTAATTTCCTTCTATAACATATATATTCAGCACGTGAAACATTTTTCATCAATCCACATAGAAAAACTACTTCCAGTTAATTTCATTCTAGAACATATATATATCCAATACGTGCAACATTTTTCATCAATGCACATAGAAAATCTACTTTCAGTTAACTGTATTCTAGAACATATGTATTCAGTACGTGCAACATTTTTCATCAATACACATAGAAAATCTACTTTCAGTTAATTGCATACTAGAATATATTATCCAGTACGTGCAACATTTTTCATCAATGCACATATAAAAGCTACTTTCAATCGATACTAGTGTGAATGTACCAAATCAATGTACATGTGCAAACACTTGCAAAGATAACATATCAAGGCTGTTCAATTTGTAGTTGAGTTCTACAAGTTCTAAAACATGAATCCGAAGAGAAGAAATTGTTGGGCAGTTCAATAAAAAAATTCCAATGGAATGTCATCTTCAATGATCCGTTCATGATCGGATTTTAATATTTTCCATTTCTTAAATATTTTTTTTTCTTTGACTGAACATATATCAAATTTATTCTTGCTGCACACACCAAGTGACTATATTGACAACATATGACATTAGGTTCATAGTCTTCAAAGTAAACAAAATCCCCACTTTGATTAGTTTGTCCAAAAAAATAACCTTTCAGTATAACATACCCTCTGTCATATGGAAACTCGTGATCATTATAATTTTCTAATAATTTTATCATTCATTTAGTGCAATGCATCAAATAATACTTCACATTTTCATCGTCAATAGTAGGTGCAATTACAGCAAAAACATCTCCTGCACAATAAAACAAACTTATGTATTTAAATTTAGATCATAATTAACATGAAAAATTAACTTTAAAATAATTTTAGTATCTATTTCTAGATATCTATCATTTGAAAGCAATTCAAATGTTACCTTCTCTAAAAATATCAGAAACTCGATCACCATCAGATGATATTGTAGTCTCCTCTGATTGCATTTCTTCAAACATTGCAAAGGACATTTTTCCCTTTCTATTTAGATTTGTATGTTTCCAATCTTTTACATACATTTTTTTTTCACAATCATTGGATTCTGTGTTGTCTATGCAAACATGAAAAAAAAAGAATATTTTCTTTTATCCAATGCACACACATTTGTGTACAACTTTGTTTTACTTGAATGCAATTTTTGAGTCCGTTTTATTGTTGCAACGTCATTTCTTATCGATCTATCTAAATATTCGACCCTAATATGCCAAAAAAAATATATATGGAAAATTCAAAGAATAATGTAAATATGATAACAAAATACCATCAAAGATAATCATTGTGATAAATGTACACGGTTAAAAATTGGATATCCAATAAAAATTAAATTGAATGTATCTTCACAATTCCCTTGATCGGTTTGACTCATGGCTTAGTGCAGCAATGCACCATTGAACAACTTGTTTAGCGTCCACAAGTCGGTTCGCAAAGGGGTCCATTTGAAATCTTCAAAGTGCTTGTTTTATGCATGCCCCTGCACCATCATGTTCTCCTTTTCCATGACCAGTCTCAAAGACATTCCAACAATGTTTAATGAAGGTTTTCATATGAAAACAACACAACCAAAAGAATGTTCGTGAAGATGTGAATTGACATACGCATCTATCTGACCATATCCAATGTTAATTGAATTTTATTCCATGAATCTTCAAGGAGTCATAAATGTTTCCAAAATAGTGTTGTACAAAATATGTATCATGTGTATGATCGTCACTGATATAAAAGTGATATTATTTAATAACATGTTGATTTTCACTGGTGCTTTTTATATGGTCAACGTTTGTTCAACATGTCTATATAGAATATGGACGAGCATGGAGACTTGGTCAGAATGATAGTATTCACTCTGAATTTCTTTTTGTGGAACAAATGTGTAGTTTTCTGCAAAATCAATTACTGACAAAATGGTCCATGGTGGAAAAAATTCACGAGATTTTTTGAATTGCAAGTCCTGCAATCGAGCTCTATGGGAATGCTTGGTGTATTTATAAATATTTTCCTCAAACTTTCTCAAGAAATCTATTACAAAAATTTCTTCTTGTTGTAATTCAATTGTTTTAGCGCTATTTGAACCTTGAATCAATGTATGGATATATTCATATCTCTTCCATTTCACTTTAATGTCTGAAAATAATTTATCATTTATATGAGTATGTTACTTGTTTTGAAATTTAGTCAAATTTGCACAGTCATCATATTTTTTACCACCAACACATTTCTTTTCGTAAAATAATTCATCGCTTTCTCTTCCACATAGAATTTGAGAAATGAAATCACAGATAGTGGAAGGAGGAGGTGAATATTTCCAAAATTTTATACCAAAATTAAGGAATGTGTCATAATATAACTGAAATTCCACATGATAACGACAACAACAAGTGTCGCGTACAGTGACAGGTTTTACATACCATGGTTTTTGTTGCACAAAAGTACTGATTGAGACATCAATTTCACGATTCTCTTCTTCGATCTTGTTGAACAACTCTATTTGAGTGGTGTACAAGAAATGTTTTGGATGTGTTTTGTATTGATTTCGTCCTATTCTTCTTCTCATCACATCGCTTGCATTTGGCGAAACACGTGAATTTTTCTTCCAATATTCATATATTGTTTTTTTAACATTTTCTCCAAGTCTATATTTGTATGGTTGCCTACACATAGCTCTCCAAGAATCAAGTTCATCATTTACATCTATTTTCAACCAAAATTTATGATGTTTGTGCAACGTTTTTTGTGAGGTTCTTAATGCTCGTGCCATAAATTTTACGAAGCAATTCTCTTTAGTACTTGATGAAACCAATGCCATATGTATTGCTCTATGTGGAACTGAAACATTCTTATGTGTAGATATTCTAGTTGAATTTATAGCACTATTTATATTTTTATCACATTTTCCTTCATTTATTTATCTTTTGTTGATTTTTGAATATGCAATAAAGTCATAGTTTCTTTTAATTTCCCTAATGATAGGAGACCTTCCAACAATTGGGCTTGAATTGCCACATTTTCCTTTATGAAGTATGTATCAAAAATGTGATTAACATGATATCGTATAACATGGTGAACTCTTTTATCTCCATATGTGTGAGTGTTAACATTTTTTAACATCTCATCATCGACATTGATTTCATTTGTACATATTCGAATTAATAGTACATAATAAGTTTACATAGTTAATAAAGAAATAAATTAATAAATATGGATAGTTTCAATAATACATCCATGTGTTCAACGTATATATATATATTATATATATATATATATATATATATATATATATATATATATATATATATATATATATATATATCTACACCTTGTGATTCAACATTTTCACTTGAATGTATTTCAATATTTTCACCATTTTCAATCGTCGGCTCAATATCTCTTTTACCTTCTCTTTCAAAATTATGTATCTCATCATCAATGTTTTGAGGAATCTCTCTCTGGTTCCATTGCAAAATATTTTTCAAATTAGTTCATCAAATAGCAATTAAGCTTCACATTTTACAGTAGAAAATTTTTAAATATCAACTTCATAATATCTACATTTACATACCTACTTCAACTTCTAGTTGAATTTGATTTTCGGTTTCAATATTTGAGAGTGATTCTCTCTTCCTTTTGCGATATTCTCTCCCATGTTCTCTACGTTCCTTAGGGTCTCTTATTGAATCATATTTTATTGTGAAATTCCTTCGATTTCACATGATAATTGAGTATGAAGTTCAAAATAATTCCTTCAAAAATTTAGAGAAAATTCAATTAATAAAAACATCACAAAAGATTTAATTAAAAAAAAAACATTTTAAAAATTTTGCAAAAAATAAATACTTCAATCCAAAACACTTACTTTAGAAAATCGGAGAATAAAATGTCTTATAAAAATGAAATGAAGCTCAATATATTTCCTTTCATGCAAAAAAAATTCATTTAAAAATTTAGACAAAAACTCATTTCAAAAAATGTCCTTTGAAAATTAAGCTCAAAACCTCTAAAAACAATGAAAATTAAGCCCAAAATTTCTAAAAACAAAATACCTTAAAACAAAAAAATGAAAATTAAGCGCAAAACTTCAAAAAAAATAAACAATGAAAATTAAGCCCAAATCCTCTAAAAACAAAATACCTTAAAAATAATAAAGCCCAAAAAACATCTAAAAAATGTATCACGTACCTCGAAGAAATGTCCTTTGAATGTTATGAGAAAAAGAGTCCTTAAACCCAAAATAATCCTTTGCAAAATGAGACCTTTTCAAAATCAAAGAAAATTATGAAATGTGCGATATTATGTGAAAATATTGAATGCGTTTACATCAATCTATATTGCCGCAAAATGTTTGTTTGGAGGGGCTTCGTTGAATTTTCCGGCCAACGTAAAGTGAATTAAAATTTAGCTCAAACTTTTGTAAGAAATTTGGCCGAAATTTTGTGTCGTGAGGCTTGACAGGACATCAGGGCAAAGAACAGTTTGGCCAAACTTTTAAAAAAAGTTTGGCCAAACCAACACGTTTGCAATTACACAGAGCCAAGCTCTGAACACATTTCTTCAACTTTGGACTGATTAAACTCCATGAAAATTTGTGAATTAACTATCAGAACTAAGACAAGCATTTGAAAAATTCAATCTACTTTCAGGAAATATAACTTTTATGGAATTTCATAAATATGTACTAATTTTAATTATTTTCTTAATAAAACAGGTGCAAACAATTTTTGAAGGTCGTTATGATTCAATGAAATCAATATTTTGTATCTTCCAAAATACACTGTAAAAAAAATTGAAAAAATTATGGTGCAAAACATTGGTCCATCGTCTGTAATGGGTAGTTTTTATATTTCTATTTTATAACTTATATGTTGAGAAATTTCCTGTGTTCCGAAACATATTCAAATTATGCATTTTTTCATATCGAATCAGTTCAAAAAATTCTAGTAATTATGATATGCATCAATTGGTTTCGTATATATAACGAAACTGAAGTAAACTCTATCTAGATTGTTGTAGCACATTTTGTTTCTCAAAAACACAAATTTTTCAAATAATACACCGACGTGTATTAACATGACTTTTTATGAATCCTTTGATTGTTAAAAAACACACACTGAAAGAAATGCTAAGTTGACATATCAAATATGTATAAACAAATTCCAAAATTAAGTAATAGAAATCTACTAAAATTTCTAAAAACTTTTATTTTTATCGCAAAATGAAAATCTAAATAGAAATTTTCTTTTGGCTTGCAGAAACTTGAAGAACAGAAAAAAGGGAATTTTTTTTCTCAAAAAAGCACAAAAAGTGTAACCCAACTTCACATTTTCACCAATAATTATACCAAAGGCTCAAAAAAAACATACTAGCAAAATTTAATGAGCTAGATGAGATCCGAGAAGATTCCTTCCAAAGAACCAACATAGTTCAACAACAAATATCAATATGGCACGACAGATTTATCAAAATTTAAAAGTTCATGCCAAGTGACTTGACTTGTCTTTTTAATTCTAAATTCAAATTTTTTGAAGGAAAGTTTCAAACTCATTGTCTTGGTCCTTGTGAGATAGATAGTGTTCATGAAAATGGAGTAGTCAAGATAAAAAATAATGATTATGAACAAGTTACCTTCCTTTTTAATGGTCATATATTAAGATTTTATCATAAACAACAAACAAAGGAAGAGTTTGCCAAATATTTGCAATAAAATTTTCAATTTTTGTTAGTTAAGAAAGGACATCATTCTGCTCATTTTGCAACTCAATTTTAATTCTTTTTATCATATAAAAATGAAAATGAAAATAAATAAATAAAAATAAAAGTATAAGCATGAAAACAAACAATGTTGGCATTCTTATACACAAAATATTAACTTAAAACCAAGAGTTCTTGGTAGTTTAGATTTTCATAATTCCTTTGTATTTTCCATATTTATTTTCTTTTATCCCTCTCTTTCTAATAAGTTTTTAGTTGATAAGAAACACTTCTGAAGACTAGCCTTCTTCAGTGATCATTAAATAAGCAGCAACAATAAACAATCTTCCTTTGATCGAACAAAAAATATCAAGAAATAAGCAACAACATAATTATTGTCATTATGTTGCTCACTTTCAATTATGCAATTGAATTTAATTTTTATAGTCATAAAAACATCAACACCCCACATTTAGCGAATCTACAACAAAGGAACATCAATGGTATCAACAACAAAGGTATGTAGGATGTTGAATTATTTTCATATAAGAGCATTAGGTTTTCATTCATAGGATTATTTCACTAAAAATATTGGGAGACCTTAGGAACTACCTAAAGATTATGATACAATACCATAGTCATTACAAACTCATCCCATCGTCATTACTCAGCCTATCAAATCAAATATATTCATAATTAGATAAATCTTTTCGATTCTATGAAAGTGGATCTAAACAATCGTGGGAAATAATGTGAAAAATTTTAGTTCCATAATAAGTCAAATAATTGTCACCACTCCACTCCATTATCATTATACTCCATTGAATTACATTTCAATCCATTCCATAACCATCAACACTTAGTTTTATTACCTTTTTATTTTCAACCCTCCATCGACTCTATCAAGAAGAAACAATTCAAGAATGAGACTTATCTCAACCATGGGTATCATCATCTGATCAGAACCAAATGGATCCAAGTTCCTCCAAGAATACCCGCAAGTCAAAGAATAGTTACAACAAGTAGGGTGGCTCTGGTTCTGTTAAAAAATTGATGCGCATGAAACAAAGGTGACTAAATACTTAGCTCATTATTTTTATGGGGTTGAGACAAAAATTTCAAACATTAAGCTTATATTAACACAGTCCATCATCGAAGAACCTACATAATTTCCCAGAAACAGAGAAAGTTGGTTTAAGAACAAAAAAATCAAAGAATAAATACTGAGTAAAATTTGTAATAGAACCAGGTATGGACATATATATCTTTAAAAATGGAATTCGAGTTATAATGTGATATTCCTAAATTAGTTTATAGGTAATTGGAATTTTCATTTTTTCTTTTTTCATTTAGATAGATGAATAAGTGGGTAGGAAGACCCATAAATCTATTTAGTAGGAATAAAATCCCTCTTAATGTGAAAAGGGATAATCTTGAAAGCTTGATAAAGCACCCTCATGTGTGAATAGGAGAAACATCATGTGGACGGAGTCAATGTTTACCAAATGAAAAACGTTGGTATGGAGAGAGTGGATCATTAATGGGAGACAATGCAGTGTTAATGTGAGATAGTCTCCATGAGAGTAGTGTATTTAATGAGTGGGACCCAAGGTGAGAATGCTCGCAATGGATATAAGAAAGGGAAAGGTAAGCATAGAAGGCATGCTATATTATTATTGATTTTGATCTATTTAGATCTAGATTTGTCAGGTAACATTTCTATGCATTCTTTTGTTTTTTAGGAGGGTCTGTTATATTGTTTAGTATAAGGGTGTTCCTGAGAAAGAATCCAACACTCATCCTCAGGACACTTCGAGTGCCTAATTGGGAGAGGTATTATCAATCTGCATATTCCACATCTAGGCATTATGCCAAGCTTCATTCTTCAGCTACAACGCAGTTTCTATTCAGAGTTGTGTTGTGTTGCTGGGTGTTGGAGTGGAGGTTTTTTAGGTCCATTTTATGAGCTAGGTTTTCATTGGAGGAAGAATTATTCCCATTGGGATATCAGTAAGGAAGGTCCTTCAGCTTTATTTTATATCATGGCACCAGGCCAACCTATTTCTGTTACCTACAACGCAGATTCCCTCTTAGACTATGTTATTCTAGTGAGCATTTGCAGTGGAGGATTCAGAGCTTGACTTGGAGGGTGAGATATCCAAGGAAGGGATCAACCTTTTACTTGGAGGATATATTGGAGGAGATATATAAATTCATATCAGTTTCAACTTCCTCCTTTGAGCATTCAGTTGCAGCTACAATTTAGCCCCAAGGATACATTCCAGAATTTTTGTGTCTTGGGTATTTCGCAAAACCCTTTCTGGGTTTTCTTGGATATGTGTTTGAGAACTTATATCTCTATCCCAAACACCTTTTCAGCTATGTAACAGTAGATCTACATTTTTATACCTTTCCTGTAGCAGTTTATGCCCTAAAACTATGTTGACTTGGCTCATGGAATTTGTATAGGAGCTATTTCTCATGTATTGACATATTTTCTTAGTAGAGCCTTGTTCTGTATTGCTTGAGTGACTTGATCCTCAAGATATTGTGCATATTATTTGATGATATGTTTAATAAAATGTTTGTACATTTGTCTCATATAATTGTGTATTGATCTATTCACAGCTATTTCCATTATTTCATTCAATATTCATGTATTTTCCATTTTCAAATATTACGGTGGTATCAGAGCATAATATTGGCTTAGCCTAAAAGTTTCAACAAATATGCTATCAAAATAATAAGAAGAAGAAGAGAAGAAAAGAGATCTACAAAGATGGAACGAATGAGTTTTGTCTCATCTCTTTTCAGATCTATGAATAACCTCCCCAAGGAGGTCACACAAATGATAATGGAGAGATGCAATGAGACCTCAAGGGGGTTTCTAGAGGAGGAAGGCTCATGTACTTCCTATCAACAACAAAAGAAATTGGTATTTCATAGAGCTCCAAGGAGATCTATTATGTCTACTTTATTTGAAGAGGAAGGTGAAAGACATGCAGATGGAGGAAACTTAGATCATGAGATTCTAAGTGAGTATCTTGCAGAATATAAATCTCAATCAAGGGATTTCAAGGATAACCTAACTTTCCCAAAGTTCATTCAACTCAAAGAAGAGAAGAGACCTTGCAGATATAGAAGGAGAAAGCACAATAGATTTATATTGTCTAAATTTTATGGGTCATCCACATGCACAACAAGGGCTTGGAGAAGGGATTTGGATGCATTCTTCCTGCTACATCTAGTAGTAGAAAGAGAAGTTGTTGAGATTGAAGTGTTGCACCTTGAGCGTAAAGAAAACATTTGGTGGTTCAGCCATTTGAAACATTCAAGAGTGATTTATTATGTATATTTTACTGAAAGGCTGATCAAGAAGTTTAATAAAAGGAAACCAGAAGAAGAATAAATTCCACCACCACTTGCTGCAAGAGTACTTGCATCAGGAGAAGGAACATTTGCATCCTTGGAAATTGATCATGATATCTTGATATGTATAGTCTCGTGCATTATTCAGGAGATGCATGAGGAAGAGGAGACCTTTACCAATGTTGGTGCAGTAGTAGACGAGCATACATCATCACCACCAACAGTTGGAGAAGTCATCAGACCAGTGGGAGGAACCCTTGTATCAGTACAAGATGCTCCCAAGGATCAGCTTAACCAAGGTATGGAAAAATTTTCACTTCCTATTATTTCAACACATCATATGGAGAGTTTTGGGAACATGTCATCATGGAAACTGCATGACCTAGCATCAAAGCACATTGTTGATCTGGAGCAATAGAATATCATTGTGTAGAGGACCCTTGACTAGTTCAAGGAGGATATGTATAGCCATCCTGGTTTCTCATTTTTGATATGCACACAAAAATTTGGGTTGGAGTGTATAGTTTTGGAGGGTAGGATGATCATTATCCTAATTAATCCAATGCAGAACTATGTGTTCAGCATTGTGCATGATCATGAGAAATCATATGCAGCATCATAGAGATCAGCAGCGCTGTCACTAAGAAGAAGTGATGATTTGGGGACCCAACTATTATTGGATCATTCCAATGACCATTCTACATGTGTAGCAGTGGATAGGCAGATGGTTGATGGAGGAAATCTTATGATGGATGACATCTCCCATTATTTTGATGGATCCTTCTCGATGAGTACTTCAGAGCTCAATGAGAATTTTTTTCCTACAACATATTTGGATCCTTATGGGTTCAACTTGGTCATTGATTAGTGGTCTTCATTTGGATATCTCCAGGAGATTGCATTTCAACATCCCATGAAATGAAAATATAGTGAATTGATTTTGGAGGATGGTATTCTCCATTGGAAGGATACCAAGTTTGAGCGTGGAATGACACACCCACATTTGGATGGATGGGTGAGGAAGGTGAGAAAGAGTTTGGTGAGCCACTTGCAGATCTATGCTACAGGGCAGCAAGAGGCATGGCTGCGCTAGCTACTCTTAAACGATTTTGGCCATCATATGAAATATCCTCTTTCAAAGGGTATGCTATGGCTAGGGTCATTACATGGCACCCATACATTATGGCATCAATGTATTTGGTTGTGTGGGGAATTCTACAAGTCCATTGTTATGATGTTACTACATGACTTGTATGATGAAGAGATGAGAAGGGAACAAGAGTTGGTGTTTCTTTGGATACTCTTGGGAGAGTATGGGCTTATTTTCTCCCATACTTTGCATGATGTTGTAGGAGTATATGGTGGCACAAACATGGTGCAAAGGGGATACTCCTTAGCTCTGGAGGATCTAAAGGTACTTCCAATTTTGGAAGGAATCTCCCACATATAGCAACATTATGGTAGATTACTTTGGCATTTGGTATGTCAAATAATGGAGCTATGAGATGACAGAAGTCTTATTACAAAGGCCAACATCTATATCACTTAGGAGCTTGGATTTTTTGATGGATTGTTCCTGAGATCACTTTACATATGATGCACTTGATGGTCAAGGAGGAGATGAGAGTTATGGAGTGGTGTATGGAGACATCTATTACTATGATATGATCTTCTTGACTTGGATATCCAAGCATAAGAATAAGGCTTTACGTGCAGTACATGGTTCATTCCTTTCCATTCACCAAGGTGTCATCGAGACATATTAGACCACTATGGAGAGATCATCCATGGACATCATTAATAGATTACTCTCAGTACATTTTAAGAGTTGTATTTTTGTACTTATTGATCATGTAACAAAGTATTTGCATTCTCTTGCCATTTGTATATAGTGCATTGCTCCACAAGAGGGCAATATTCTTTTTTGGCTTCATGGTCTTTGTAAGACGAACATCAGTGATAGAGATAGACATCTCTTGTATGGCTTTGGGAAAGTTTTGTACTATTTCTTGTATGCTCATTTGATACAAAATGTCATTTAATATTTACTAGTAGCTGAGATAACATGCACAACTAGCATATTGTTGAGAGACAACTTGCCATATTATGTTCTAAAACAAAAGTTAGCAAAATTGTGTTGTAACCCCATGGGGAACTATTGGTACCATCCAACACCTCACATAACACTCTGTATTATATTGATGACATGTTTTTATGATGTACTATTCATTGTATGTCGGATAATTTGGGCAAGAAAGGCCCATAAAACTAAAGAGGGGGTCTATGAAGAACCAGTTGCCTTTTTCCCTCTTGAAGGTAACATTATTGCAGCTCGATATCAACAGAAACTTTACATTTATCATAAGTGGAGAGAGAGAAAATATGAGATAAATAATTTTTTCTATCAAGTTCAGCTATGCTACCCACCTACATTGCAGAAGCCAAAGGTGGAGGAGTTTTTCCATGAGTTTCCATTTTGGAGGGTGACTCATTTTGTGTGGATGATAGCTTGGGGATAGGAGCTTCACATTGGAATGATGGTTCCAAATATATTTCAGATTCCATTCCTCAAGAAGACCTATAGACAAAATATAGTTGCCTCCATGGATGTCCCACTACTTTATGATGAACGCCATTTGGATTTGTCACCAAAGGCTAGCTTATACACTTGGGAGGAGAAACTTGGAGACATATTGATGAGAAAGCATCTTGTTCCTTGGAGAATGTTATCATATGAGGATGCTATAGGAGGAGAGGATTCTATTCAATTCTATACTTGTAGTTTCTTGAGGACAAGAAACATTTGGGAGGGGAGGACTGCAATATTCTTAAATTAGCATACAACTAATTGGAATATTCATTTTTTCTTTTGTCATTTAGATAGATGAATAAGTGGGTAGGGAGACCCATAAATCTCTTTAGTAGGAATAAAATGCCTCTTAATGTGAAAAGTAATCAGCCTTAAAACTAGATAAAGCACCTCCATGTGTGAATAGGGGAAAAATCATGTGGACAGGGTCAATGTTGACCAAAGCAACAACGCTGGTATGGAGAGAGTGGATCCTTAATGGGATACAGTGAAATGCTAATGTGAGATAATATCTATGAGAGTAGTGTCCTTAATTAGTGGGACCCAAGGTGAGAAGGCTCATAACGCATATAAGGATGGGAAAGGAAACCATAGAAGGCATGTTATATTATGATTGATTTTTATCTTTTTTTATCTAGATTTGTCAGGTGACATTTCTATGCATTTTTTTGTTGTTTAGCAGGGTCTATTGTATTGTTTAGTACAAGGGTGTTCCCGAGCGGGAATCCCACACTCATCCTCTGGGGAATTTGAGTGTATACTCAAGAGAGGTATTATCGAGCTACATATTCCACATCCACGAATTATTCCAGGCTTTAGTCTTCAACGACAATACAGTTTCTGTTCAGAGTTGTGTTGTGTTACAGGGTGTTGCAGTGGAGGTTTTTTAGGCCCATTTTTTGAGCTATTTTTTCAATGGAGGAAGCATTATTCCCATTGGGAGATCAGTAACGAAGTTACTTGAGCTTCATTTCATATATTCGCACTAGGTTAACCTATTTCCATCACCTACAACATAGATTGCCTCTTAGACTACGTTATTCTAGTGAGCATTTGGAGTGGAGGATTTCAGTGCTTGATTTGGATGGTGAAATATTCAAGGAAAGGATCAACATTTCACTAGGAGGATTTATTAGAGGTGATATATACACTCATATCAGTTTTAGCCACCTCCTTCGAGTATTTTGTTGCAGCTGCAATTCAGCCCTAGGGCTACATTTCAACATTTTTGTGTTTTGGGTATTTCCGGAAACCCTTTCTGGGTTGTCTTGAATATGTGTTTGGGAGCTTAGATCTCTATCCCCAACACATTTTGAGCTATATAACAACATATATACATTTTTATATCTTTATTGTAGTATTTTATGCCTTAAAACTATGTTGTCTTGGCTCATGTCATTTCTAGAGCAGTTATTTCTCATGTATTGAGATATTTTCTTAGTAGAGGCTTGTTTTGTATTGCTCAAGTGACTTGATCCTCAAGATATCATGCCTAATATTTGTTGATATGTTTAATAAAATGGCAGCACTTTTGTCTCATATAATGGTGTATTGATTTATTCACTGATATTTCCATTATTGTGCTCAATATTCCCCTCTTTTCCATTTTGGAATATTACATACAACAATGAAAGGAAAAGGAGGTATTTATTGTTGGTTATTTTAAAAAATTTAACTGATGAAGGAAGATTCAAAACCATGTTCTTCTATCATTCTCTACTTCTAATGCACTTTATTGATGGAAATGAAATCAATTTTCTGTATTTATTGCTCTGTAGTATTAGAAATATGGCCTCAAGTGTGCAAAGAGAAACAAAATCCCTTGATAATTCCCTCTACCATCATGGACAAAAAGAAATGTATGACTTTGTAGAGTCTTCGGAATAGAGAGCCCAATAGAAGGTAAACCTATCCTCTCAAAATAAATAGAATGTATTTGATGAAATCCATCTGAAAAAACATACTCCTGAAAAATAACATGGTATTGAAGATGCTTTTAAGAAAGATATATCTTAATTATAGTTTCTTAATAAACACCTTACATAGGAACCATAAAAAACAAGGATAATAAACCAAATATGAAGGAGTCAGAATGATAATATACTTTTTCATTTATGCCACTCATACAAGAAAAAAAATAATTTGAAAGAACACAATAGATTCCTCAAAAACTGAATCAAGGGATTGTAGAGTAAAATCCTGATGAAGAAACCAAGGGAAATCTTCAACATTAAAAAGCGAAAGCAAATAAATACTCTGGATGTGCTTGCACAAGTTTCGAAGATCATACATTGAAGAAGGAGGAATGAATTTTGAATTTTTGATGCATGAGGACATGAAAAACATTTGGTGCAGACGAATGTTGAATTCTAAATATTTTTTCTTTTTTACTGTTCTTTTTCACTCTCCTTTATCTTTTTGTGATCATCTTATAGAATTTTCATCTTAATCAAGGTCATCACAGACTTATTCAAGAATATAAAACATATTAATCATCCATGTTTTAGAATCTATTGTTTCTTTGTGAGATATAATTAAAACATCTCTACAAATTCAAAATCTAGCTCATTCCACAACTAATCTCGAATTCTATAACCATCTCCATGGCCAGACAGGTTTCAATGCACCAATGAGGAAACGAAATTTACCTGTAGATGAAAAAATTTTCCCTCATGGATTTCCACCTATCTTCAAGATCTGGTAGGATACAAAGATCGGAAAATCTAGAAGTCAAATAAAAATTCAAACTCTGGCTATAGTCTTTCAGCAGTCAAGCGAAGCTCGACAGGATTTGAAGCGATATTAAGTGAGGGTGGAGATGATTTGTGCGAACGTGAAGATATGTTCGAGAAGAATCCATTATGATTTTTTCTTCTAGTAGAAAATCATGAGGATATATACTTTTAATTTAAGTTTACTTATTAGATGTAAAAGTAGTTTAATTTCCTATCAGAATAGGACTATTAGATAAGTTTGATAAAGAATTGTATAAAATCCATCAGGAAAGACCAGAAACACAGTTAGTCGTTGTTCACTTTTGTATTTGCAAACTCTGTTTTAAGAAAATTTACAGACTAATATAATACTATGTTCCTTTATTTCCAATGTGTGGTTGAGAAATTGTTTGATTAATGACATACTTACACTCATGGGAAGGTCCCCTAGGGAGTTTTAAGCGTAGTTAGTTTTTGTTTACATTGCAATTTTACATAGATAGTCTCCATTCACATCGCAATTTCATGTATTTTTCTCTTTGAATAGTTACATTTCATATTGTTTTCTAATATCCTGTTGCTTCATCTCCAAAATGGTCATAAAAATAAAATACAAAAAATATTTATTTTTAGAATGTATTTCATTCAAGAAATCTAGTTTTATGAATCAGTTAAATTCCATGGATGATGAGTAGATGTTTTTTCATAGCTATTAGCACACATTAGTAATCACTTCAATCTACAATTTATTATTTGATTTACTTTCCTTTTGCAAGTAATTATCATTAATATTTCTTTCTACAATCAAGAGTTAGAATTTCCTTTTCTACAATATAGAGTTAAGTTTCCTTTTATGCAAATAGTGTTAATATTTCCTTTTGAAAGTAGTGTTGAAATTCAAATTTTGCAATTACTATTATGATCTCTTTTCTGCAATTTAGCATTAATATTTCCTTTATGAAATTAGGTATAGACTTTCAATTCTACAATTATAATAAATTAATATTTCAAGTTTTATGTTAATTTTCAATACAATTTGAAATTTTGTTTTGATGTAGCTTTAATGGAAAGAACATGTGCATGACAACTCTTTAATATCATTTAACATTCATCCATACTTAGATCAATTTCATCAAAAGATATAATTCCTAGCATATATGGTGCACATACACTTCATAAGTACACGAACCTTGGTTGACAATTAATGAGGTGATTTAAGGTCAATTAAATTACCCAATAGTAAATTTTTCCAAAGTAAATCATTGTGACTTATGGAGTGCTAAACCCCAACTAATTTTTAATCATAGTTGTTTTATATAATGTCTTTTTAATGCAAAGTCACTAACAATATTGAATGGAAGGAAATGAGAATAATAAGAATGTAATCAATTACAAATAGTTTAGAGTTTCAAGAAGAAAACATTTCAAGTAATTCAACATTTTATTTAAGATGAAAAGTCAAGTATTTTATTTATGGTTGAAATACTATAACATATAAATCAATGGACGTTGCCAATAATTTTTTTGTGCTTACATTGAAATCAATGCACAATATTAATCTAATTACCTTAAAATTAATGTACATTATATATCTAGCTACATCAAATCAAAAACCAAAATCCACATTGGAATGAATGCATCTAGTGAAAATAATCAAATAGGACTATAAACCAACATCTACATTGAAATTAGTCCATATAGTGTAAGCGATCAATTACGAATATAAATCAACATCTACATTGAAATCAAAGCATCTCTTGCAAGCAATCAAATAGGATTAAAAATAAACATCTACACTAAAATAAATGCATCTACAGAAAGGAAAAAAAATGATTAAAACTAAACAGCTACATTGAAATAATTGTATGTACCATAATCAATCAAATAGGCTTAAGAGTCAACATTTACAGTAAAATAGATGCATCTATTTCCTCCCTCCTTCTTTCTCTATCTCACCCTCTCTTAATTCTCTTTATCTCTCTTTTATCTATCCATATCACCTGCCAAACATAATCTCTCTCTCTCTCTCTCCTCCCCATATCATCCCCTATAACTCCATTTAACATTCCCTCCCTATCATCTTTTCTCTCTCCAGTCCTCCCTCTCTTCCTTCCTGGTGTGAAACCAGCTCCAAAAATAGAAGAAAGGAGATATCAATGCCTTAGAAATAAGCCACTTCGAGGGGAAACCTCCAATACATTAGATGAATGAAAAATTCTTGGATGATACAAATTACAAAACCTCCTTTCTATGTATAGGAGTCCATGGGGCCACAATGTAATCCTAGCCGACCTAACGATAATAATTTAAGGGCACAATAATAACAATATGGGGTTTATAGGGGTACATATAAGAACAATATGGGGGTTACACTAACAACGATAAGGGACTATACTAGTAATATAGGGACCTAACATGCCCCTCTCCTTCAAAAAAGTGTTTTCCTAAACACTTGAGTAGCTATTGGTGCTTCTGTATAACATTCTCATCCTCCCATGTAGAATTTTAGTGGGTAATTTCTTCCACTTGATGAGATACTCTGAAATTGATCAATTCTGTAGCTATCGAGTTCTTTTTTCCGTGACCACTTCAGGTTCCAATATGATTTTTCCTTCCTCATCAAGTTCTGGCAATATTGTTTGACATGGAATATTTTCACCTATAACCTTCTTTAAGCATGAATCATGGAAAATTGGATGTACTTGTGAAGAAGCAGGAAGCTCCAATTTGTATGCCATAGTACCAATATTTTGCAACACCTTGTAAGGACCATAGTACTTTGGAGGTAACTTATTATCCTTCTTAGCTTGCTTGAGGGACATTTGTTTGTATGGTTGTATCCGTGAAGATACCCAATCTCCTACATCAAAACTTCTCTTGCTGCGACGTTGACCTTCCTGTTGTTTCATTCGATTTTGTGCCAAAATCAGGTTATCCTTTAAGAGTTGGAGAACTTCTTGTTGGTGCTCGATGTGATCTTCCACTACTTGAACCTTCGAATTTTCTCTTAAATATGACGTGATGGATGGTGGATGATATCCATAAAGTTCCATAAATGGGGTCATTTTTGTTGCAGTATGGAAGGAAGTGTTATACCACCATTCAGCGAGAGGTAACCACTTGACCCATTGTGTTTGTTTATCAGATACAAAACAACGAATATATCCTTCCAAAAATTTATTTACTATCTCAGTTTGACCATCAGATTGATGATGATAAGATGAGCTATGAGCTAATGGAGTACCCAAACAAGAAAATAACTTCGTCCAAAAATTTCCTGTAAAAATGGGATCTCTGTCGCTCACAATAACCCTTTGGTTTCCATGTAGCTTTTGAATTGTGTCCATAAATGTAGTAGCAACTGTACTTGCTTTAAATGGATGAGATAATGCACAAAAGTGTGCATACTTGGTAATTCTATCAACTACCACCATGATGACACTCTTTCCTTCAGACTTAGGTAAACCTATGATAAAATCCATTGAAATATCCTCCAAACATTGACTTGGAATGGACAAAGGTTTTAGAAGACCCGGGGACTTAATTATCTCAACTTTATTCTGCTGGCAAACCAAACATTCCGCCACAAACTTTTGAATATCATATTTAAGGCCATCCCAAAAAAATTCTTTCTTCACCCTGTGGTAAGTTTTTAAAAATCCCGAGTGTCCGCCGAAAGGAGAAGTTTGCAATTCCAAGAGAATCTTTTGTTTTAGTTGGGAATTCTTACAAAGATATAAGCGACCTTTGTACCATAAGGAATCATTTTTCCAACTAAATGTATCAGATTTACTAGGATCTTGCTAAAAATTTTGAATGATTGTCCACACTTCTTCGTCCTTCTTCCATTCATCTCTTGCTTCGGTTATCCAATCTAGTTGGATAATAGAAATGGCACAAATAAATGCTTCCACCTCTTCAATATTTTCTTGAGAGTGCATCTACAATAACATTTAGCTTCCGTTTTTTGTGGATTATTTCAGAGTCATAACCCAACATCTTTGTGACCCATTTTTTCTGCTCTTCTGAAGATAGTCTTTGCTCCAAAAAGTGTTTAAGCCTATCATGATAATTTTTTACCTTGAAATGTCTTCCCCTTAGGTCAGTTTTCCATTTCTTTGGTGCATCCAGTATCGCTAACATTTCCTTCTCATAAATAGGTTTTTGTAAATACTTTCTTTTGATTGGACAACTTTCGAAAGCAACGGGTCTTCCTTCTTGCATTAAAATAGCACCAATTTTGTTTCCTGAGGCATCACATTCCACAATAAAGGTTTTTTTGAAGTTTGGCGAATCTAAGACCGGTGCTAGGCACATTGCCTCTTTAAGATGTTCAAATGCCTTAGTTGATTCAGGAGTCCATGAAAATGCATCTTTCTTCAATAATGTTGCTAGAGTTGCTGCTATTCTCCCATAATTCTTAACAAAATTGCAATAATACCGTATTAACCTGAGAAATCCTCGCAACTGCTTTATGGTTGTGGGGAATTTCCATTCCTTAATGGATTTAATTTTGTTAGGGTGTACCTTAACACCTTCGTGAGATACAATATGACCCAAATATTCCACCTCTTGTACTCCAAAGAAACATTTGGGTGGTTTTGCATATAATTGTTTCTCCTGCAATAGTTTGAACACCGTATCAACATGTTGAACATGATCCTTCCAAGACCTGTTGTAGATTAGTATATCATCAAAAAATACTAGCACAATTTTTCTAAGGAAGGGTTTGAAAATGGAATTCATCAACCCTTGAAATGTAGAAGGTGCATTAGTAAGGCCAAAAGGCATGACCAAAAATTCATAATGACCCTCATGAGTTCGAAATGTTGTTTTCAGAATATCTTCAACATTCATTCTAATTTGATGATATCCTTAACGAAGATCCAACTTGGTAAAATAAATTTCTCCATATAATTCATCCAATAATTTATCAATCACATGCATAGGAAATTTATATCTAATGGTGAGCTTATTGAGCTCCCTATAATCCAAACACATGTACCATGATCCATCCTTCTTGTGTATCAATACTATAGGAGCAGAGAAAGAACTTTTACTAGGTTGAATTATACCCACCTCTTACATTTCTGCAATCATACGTTCAATTTCACTTTTTTGGACATATGGATATATATAAGGCTTGATGTTTGGAGGAACACTTCCTGGAACCAAATGAATAGCATGATCATGATCAGAATAGGTGGGAGTCCTTTGGGATTTTTAAACACCTTGGAATTATTGTCCAAGAATTTTTGGAGATCTGCAGAAATAGATGATTTTGGTGTTGGAACTTCTAGTGAGCATAATTGTGCAATTACGCCTCATTTTTATTTATTTAGAAGATTTTTCATGACATTAGAGCTTATTATCTTTCCCGAATTCCCTGCAATACCCCGTAATTTGACTTCATTTCCTTCTAAAAAAAAATTCAAGAAAAGTTCTTGAAAATTAAAAGCTACCGTCCCCAAAGATTGTAACCATTGTACTCCTAGTACAACATCAGCACCTCCCATAGGAATGGAAAGCATTACACTATTCAATACATATTCGCCCATGGTTAGCTTGATATTATGGCATTTTCCAGAGAAATTTATAGTTCCTCCATTTGCAACCATCACTTGACATTGTGGTGTTGGGTATAGGAAACAATTCAAATCCTTGGCTACCTTACAATGAATAAAATTATGGGTGCTACCTGAATCAATCAATGCTATTACCTTTTTCTTCTTGATATTTCCTTCTATATTGAGAGTTTGAGGAGTTGTAATTCTTTCCAATGTGTTACACGATATGGTCAGACTCATTTCTTCCTCTTCTAGGGCTAGTTACTGGTGTATATCCTCTTCCTTTGAATATTCTTGTTCATTTTCTTCTTCCTCTGCACAATCTATGCAAAATAATTTCTTTTCAGCACACTTATGAACATTAGTGTATTTGGTATCACAACTGTAGCAAAGCCCGTTTGCTCTTTTTTCTTCCAATTATTGTGCTGTCAACCTTATAGGTTGTGGAAATCTAGGAGTAGCAACACGTCCATATTTATAGAAGTGAGTGGTAGGCTTCCTTGTCGCCATAACTTTACATTCAATTTTTCTTGCCAACCTGAATGCCTTCTCCAATGAATCAGGTTCCAAAACATGAACTTCATGTTGGATGTTATCCTTTAAAGTACCTATGAAGAGATCAATGTTGTGTTCCTATGGAATATCAGTTACCCTTATATTCAATTTTTAGAAGTCCTCAATGTGATCCCCCACTAAACACTTTTGTTTGAGAATTATCAATTGGCTAAAGAAAGTGTTTCTCTTTGTATCCTCATAATGTGCTATCATTTCCTCCGTAAAAATTGACCAAGTGACAATTTTTTTATAAGAGCAAAGCCATTGATACCATACAAACGTATTTTGTTCTAAATGTAAAGTTGTAATGCATACCTTTTGTGTGTTTTTCACATTATTGAGATCAAAATATTGCTCCATCTGTAGTACCCATGTTACAGTATCCTTTCCATCAAACTTCCTCATATCCATTTTTGGAGCATGGTGGTTCTTCCCTCCAACATTAGAGTTTATGAAATCACGATTAACATTTATTTTGTTCTCAGCATGAGTTTCCTCTACTATATTTTCACCATTAGGAAACATTTCTTGTATCAACTTTGTCAAACCTTCCATGTCTGCTTTTAGATCATTATTCATGTTTTCATCTTAGATTCCATGTCAGCTTCCATGCCATCAATATTAGCTTCCATACCATTCTTCAAACCATCCATCTTAGATTCCACGCCTTTCTTCAAACCATCCATCTTAGTTTCCATGCCATTCTTCAAAACTTCCATGTAATTTTTTGTTGCTCTTTGCAAGAGCGAAATTTGTTTCACTTTCTCTTGTAATTTTGATATGTCATGTTGCCATTCTTTGTCTTCATGAATCATAGTAGAGCCTTCTAAAGGTTTAATGGGTGTTGAATTTTTTTTAGGGGCCATTTGAGAATCCAATACTGATATATATTCTACAATATTCCCTTGGACTCAATTCAACTTGATTCTTCAAACAAGACTTATGCAATTTGGAAAAAAAAAATACATACCTTTAACTTGCTTTTGAGGAGCTCGATATTGAAATTAAGTTATCTCTATACTTGCAGATTCTCAATATCTGAAATTCAGCCCTATAGTAGTCCTCTGAAGCTTCTATCAAATTCCATAGGTCTGACTTGATTTGGATTCTTCAAGGAAAAGTTATTTCCAATCTCCGACAATGACCTAATTATGGACTGATTCAGTAGAGTGAACTTGTACGACTTGCCACGTGTCACTTTTTTCTCCTTTTGCTCTGAAATTTATAGAAAAGAGACTACAGTCTGTATAATTCCAGTCACTTTTTACAGAATTCCAATCCAATGCTCAAAGAGAGTTTGATGAATATTTTCCCAGGATCACCTCTTTGAGATGAAATTTGGGAGCCTGAAAAGGAGCTAAATTCCACAGATTATATCTCCAAAACAATTGTGAAACAAGCTCTAAAATTGTGTGATGATATTCCTCAGGTTTTTAGCTTCGCACTCCAAAAATTTCAGCTCCTGAAACTTCGTAGAAAAATTTTTATAGCACAAATTCTACGACGACCTATCTAGAGCAGCTCTCGTACCAAATGTTGTGAAACCAACTCCAAAAATAAAAGAAAATAGATATCAACGCCTTAGAAATAAGCCACTTCGAGGGGGCAACCTCCAATACATTACATGAATGAACAATTCTTGGATGATAAAAATTACAAAATATCCTTTCTATATATAAGAGTCCATGGGGCCACAATGTAATCCTAGTGGGGCCATAATGTAATCCTAGCCGACCTAACAATAATAATTTAAAGGCACAATAATAACAATATGTGGGTTACAGGAGTACAATAATAAAAATATGGGGGTTACACTAACAACAATAAGGGACTATACTAGTAATATAGGGACCTAACACTTCCTCTCTATACATTTCACTTCCACCTCCCTTTGTCTTTGCCTCCCACACTCCCTCTCTCATTCTCCCCTCCCTCCCACCGACGATATTTGTCACTATCTTCCATCCTATCATCTTCTCTCTCTCCCCTCTCCATGTGTGTTGCTTCTTTCTCTACCTCTCTCCACTCCTATCTATATTCCTCTTCTCTTCCCTCTCATTATCTTCTTCTTATCTCCACACTCTCTCTCAACCTCTATATCTTTATGTATTTGTTCTTCCCTCCGATACATACCCAAAGTTTATACATACATACATACATAAATACATGCATACATAGACACACACACACACACACACACACACACACACAAACATATATATATATACACACACACACACACACACATTGAGATCAATGCACACTATTAATCTAATCACATTAAAATTAATGTATGTTATACATCTAGTTACATCAAATACAAAATCAAAATCTACACTAAAACCAATGCCTCTAATGAAGTAATAAAATAGGACTACACATTAACATATAGTGTAGACAATCAAATAGGATTAGAAATTAACATCTACACTAAACTCAATGACGCAAATGCAAGAAATCAAATAAGGTTAGAAATAAAAAACTACACTGAAATTAATTCATTGAGTAAAATCAATAAAATAGTATTAAGAATAAACATTTAGACTAAAATCACTGCATCTATTTCAATGAAAAACCAAAATATTCATGGCTTTCTAAATACAATTTATTTTACAATCTCTCTCTCTCCCTCTCTCTCTCTCACACACACACTCCATATCTATCTATCTATCTCTCCTTCATTCCACCTCTCCCTCTCTCTCTCCTTCCCTATACCTCTCCCTCCCTCTCTCTCTCTCCATATCTATATATATCTCTCTCCTTCCCTCTACCTCTCCCTCTCTGTCTCTCTTCCCCTTCTCCTCCCTTTCTCAATTTCTCTCTCCATATTTCCTTTGTCACTCCACATCCCTCTCTCCTCTCTCTCTCTTCCTTTCTCTTCCACTTCCTTTTGTCTCTCCCCCATCACACACACTCTCTCATTATCTTCTCCTTCTCTCTTCTCTCTCTATTACTTTTTTTATCTCTCTTCTCACTCCCTCTCTTTACATACAAGTCTGGGTGAAAATGTGAAGTTGGGTTACACTTTTTTCCCTTTTTTGAGAAATTTTTTTTTTTTTTTTTTTTCGGTTCTTCAAATTTCTGCAAGCCAAAACAATTTTTATGTTTATAATTTTATTTTGAAATAAAAATAAAAGTTGTCAGAAATTTTATTAGCTTTCTATTACTTATTTTTTAGAATTTGTTTATACACATTTGATATCTCAACTTAGCATTTCTTTCAGTGTATTTTTTTTAACGATCAAATAATTCATAAGAATTCATGTTAATACGCACTGTTTTATTCTTTGAAACTTTGTGTTTTTGAGAAAAAAAATGTGTTACAACAATCTAGACAGAGTTTACTTTGGTTTTGTTATATTTACAAAGCCAACTGATGCATATCATAATTGCTAGAATTTTCTGAACTGATCCAATATGAAAAAACTGCATATTTTGAACATGTTTCGCGATGCACGAAATTTCTTAACATATAAGTTCTAAACTAAAAATATAAGAACTACACATTACAGATGACGAACCGATGTAATGCACCATTAATCTTTCAATTTTTTACAGTGTATTTTGAAAGATACAGAATATTGATTTCACTAAATCATAATGAAATTTAGAAATTGTTTTCACCCATATTATTACAAAATTAATTAAAATTAGTAAATATTTATGAAATTCCTTAAAGTTATATTTCCTGAAAGTAGATTGAATTTTAAAAATTCTTGTCTTTGTTTCGACAGTTAGTTCATAATTTTCCATGGAGTTTAATCAGTCCAAAGTTGAAGATATGTATTTAGAGCTTGGCTCTGCATAATTGCAGACGTGTCAGTTCGGCTGAACGCTTAAAAAAAGTTCAGCCGAATTGTTTTTTGTGCCAATGGCCCGTCAAGTCTAATGACATAAAAGTTCGGCTGAATTTATTATAAAAGTTTGGCCGAAATTTTACCTAACTTTCCGTCGACTGGAAAATACAACGAAGCCCCTCCAAAAAAACATTTTTCCGCAATATAAATTGACGTAAAAGAATTCATTATTTTCGCATAATTTCGCACCTTTGGTCTGATTTGCAAAGGTCTTGGTCTAATTTTACAAACGATTGTTTTGGGTTTAAACAATTTTCTTGGAGGTATATTCAAAGGACATTATTGCAAAGTATTGTTTCGTGTTTAATGAATTTTCTTGGAGGTACATTCAAAGGACATTTTTGCAAAGGATTGTTTTGGGTTTAAGGACTTTTCTCCGAAGGTACATTCAAAGGACATTTCTTGGAGGTACGTGATATAGTTTTTGGATGTTTTTTGGGCTTCATTTTTTTTGAAGGTATCTTGTTCTTAGAGAATTTGGGCTTAATTTTCATTGTTTATTTTTTTAAGGTATTTTGTTTTTAGAAGTTTTTGGCTTAATTTTCATTGGTTTTTTTTAAGTATTTTGTTTTTGGAAGTTTGGGCTTAACTTTCAAAGGACATTTTTTTGGATGTATTTTGTTTTTAGATGGTTTTGGGCTTAATATCCAAAAAAAAAAAATTAGTTTCAAAGTATTTTGTTTTTAGAATTTTTGGGCTTAATTTTCATTGTTTTTAGAGCTTTTGGGCTTAATTTTCAAAGTTTTTAGAGGCTTTTTTGAAGTATTTTTTAAATTGGCTTTTTTTAAGAAGTTGGAATTAATTTTCAATGGACATTTTTTCGAGTTATTTTTTGAAGTGACATTTTTTTAGAGTACGTGTTTTGGGTTGAAGTAAATATTTTATAATAATTTTTTAATATGAGTTTTTGTCTTACATTTTAAATGAAATTTTTTCGCAAGACTTGGAAGGAAATATTTTGAGCTTCGATTTAGTTTTATAAGACATTTTGTTCTCAGATTTTTTAAAGTAAGTGTTTTGGATTGAAGTATGTATTTTTTGCAAACATTTTAAAATGAGATTTTTTAAAATTAAATCTTTTGTGATTTATTTTTTAATTGAGTTTTTGTATAAATTTTTGAAGGAAATTTTTTGAACTTCATACTCTATTATCATGGGAAATCGAAGGAATTTCATGAGAAAATATGATTGAAAAAGAGACCTTGAGAAACGTAGAGAAGAGGGGAGAGAATCTCACAGAAGAAAGAGAGAAGCACTCTCAAATATTGAAAGGGAAAATCAACCTCAACTAGAAGTTGAGGTAGGTATGTAAATGTAAATATTATGAATTTGATATTTAAAATTTTCCTGGTGTAAAATGTGAACCTTAATTTTTATTTGATGAACAAATTTGAAACATATTTTGCAATGTAAACAGACAAAGATATTCCTCAAAAAATTGATGATGAGATACAAAATTTTGAAAGAGAAAGTGAAAGAGATATTGAACCAATGATTGAAGATGGTGAAAATGTTGAAATAAATTCAAGTGAAGATATTGAATGAAAAGGTATATATATATATATATATATATATATATATATATATATATATATATATATGTTGAACACATGAACATATTATTGAAATTATACATATTTACTAATTTAGTTATTTATTGAATATGTAAACTTATTATGTACTATTCATTCACATATGTATAGATGAAATCAATGTCGATGATGAGATGTTAGAAAATTTTGACACTCACACATATGGAGATAAAAGAGTTGACAATGTCATACGATATCGTCTTAAACACATTTGTGATACGTACTTCATAAAGGAAAATGTGATAGTTGAAGCCCAAATGTTGAAAGCTCTCCTATCATTAAGGAAATTAAAAGAAGCTACGATTTTATTGGGTATTCGAAAATCAACAAAAGACAAAAAAAAGAAGGGAAATGTGATACAAATTATAAATAGTGCTATAAATTCAATTAGAGGATCTAGACAGAAAAATGTTTCAGTTGTATGTAGAGCAATACATAGGGTATTGGTTTCATCAAGTACTAAAGAGAATCGCTTGGTAAAATCTATGGCACGAGCATTAGGAACCTCACGAAAACTTTGCACAAACATTGGAAATTTCAGTTTCAAATAGATGTAAATGATGAACTAGATTGTTGGAGAGCTATTTTTATGCAACCATACAAAGATAGACTTGGAGAAAATGTTAAAAAAATAATATATGAATATTGGAAGAAAAAATCACGTGTTTCGCCAAATGCAAAGGATGTGATGCAAAGAAGAATAACACGAAATCAGTATGAAGAACATGAAAAAAAATTCTTGGACACCACCCAGATGGAGTTTTTTAACAAGTTCAATGAAGAGAGTCATGAAATTCATGTCTCAATCAGTGTTTTTTTTCAACAAAAACCATGGTATGTAAAACCTATCACCGTACAAGACATTTGTTGTTTTCATTATCATGTGGAATTTCAGTTATATTACGACACATTCCTTAGTTTTGGTAGAACATTTTGGAAATATTCACCTCTTCCTTCCGCTATCCATGATTTCATATCTCAAATTTTATGTGGAAGAGAAAGGCATGAATTATTTTACGAAAGGAAATTTTTTTGTGATAAAAAATGTAATGATTGTGGAAATTTGACTAAATTTCAAGACAAATATTGTACTAATATAAATGAACAATCATTTTCCAACATGAAAGTGAAATGGAAGAGATATGAATATATCCATACATCGACTCAAGGTTCAAATAGTGCTAAAATAATTGAATTACAAGAAGAAGAAAATTTTCTAATAGATTTAATGAGAAAGTTTGAGGTGGAAATTTATAAATGTACCAAGTATTCCCATAGAGCTTGATGGAAAGACTTGCAATTCAAAAAATCTCGTGAATTTTTTCCACCAGGGACCATTTTGTCAGTAATTGATTTTGCAGAAAACTACACATTTGTTCCACAAAAAGGAATTCAGAGTGAATATTATCGTTCTAACCAAGCATCCATGCTCGTCCATATTCTATATGGACATTCTGAACAAAATGTCGATCATATAGAAAGCACTAGTGAAAATCAACATTTTATTAAAGAATGTCACTTTTATATCAGTGATGATCATACACATGATACATATTTTGTGCAACATTGTTTTGGAAAGATTTATGAATCCTTGAGAAGTCGTGGAATAAAATTCAATGAACATTGGATATGGTCAGATGGATGCGCAGGTCAATTCAAATCTTCACAATCATTCTTTTGGTTTTGTTGTCTTCATAACAAAACATGCATTAAACATTGTTGGAATTTCTTTGAGAGTGCCCAAGGGAAAGGAAAAAATTACAGTGCAGGGGAATGCATAAAATGAGCACTTCGAAGATATCAAATGAACCCCTCTGCACTTGTGGACAATAAGGAAGTTGTTCAATGGTGCATCGCTGCTCTAATCCATGAGACTACCCGATCAAGGGAAGTGCGAAGGTACATTCAATTTATTTTTTATTGGATATCCAATTTTAAACAGTATACATTTATCACAATCATTATCTTTGATGGTATTTTGATATCATATTTACATTCTTCTTTGAATTTTCCATATATAGATTTTTTTGGCATATTGGGATCAACGATGTAGATAGATCAATTGAGAATGACGTTGAAACAATAAAAGGGACCTGAAAATTGCATTCTATTAAAACAAAGTTGTCCAAAAATGTGTTTGCATTGGATAAAAGAAAATATTCTTGTTTTTGTCATGTTTTCATAGAAAAAACATAATCCAATGATGTTTGTGAAAACAAAATGTATGTAAATGATTGGAAACATACAGAGCTAAATACAAAGGGGAAAATGTTTGTTGCAATGTTTGAAGAAATGCAATTAAAAGAGACTACAATAACATCTCATGGTGATCTAGTTTCTGATCTTGTTACAGAAGGTAACATTTGAATTGCTTTCAAATGAGAGAGATATAGAAATAGATACTAAAATTATTTTAAAGTTAATTTTTCATGTTAATTATGGTCTAAATTTAAACACATAATTTTGTTAAGTTTTTTTTATTGTGCTGGAGATTTTTTTGCTGTAATTTCACCTACTAACAACGTTGAAAATGTGAAGTATTATTTGATGCATTCCAATGAACGAAAGATGAAATTATTAGAAAACTATAATGATCGCGGGTTTCCATATGACACGGGATCTATTATACTGAAAGGTTATTTTTTCAGACAAACTAATCAAAGTGGGGATTTTGTTTACTTTGAAGACTATGAAACTAAGGACATAAGTTGTCAATATAGTCACTTGGTGTGTGCAGCACACATAAAGTTGATAGAGGTTCAATCAAAGAAAAAAATGAAAATTAAGAAATGGAAAATGTCAAAATTCGATCATGAACGGATCATTGAAGATGGAATTCCATTTGGATTTTTTTGATTGAACTTTCTAACAATTTCTTCTCTTTGGATTCATGTTTTAGAACTTCCATAACTCATCTAAAATTTTAATTACCATGTTATGTTATTTGTGAAAGTGTTTGCACATGTACATTGCTTTGGTACATGCACACTAGTATCAACTGAAAGTAGCTTTTTTATACATGCATTGATGAAAAATGTTGCATGTATTGGATTTATATATGTTCTAGAACACAATTCACTGAAAGTAGCTTTTCTATGTGCATTGATGAAAAATGTTGCAAGTACCGGATATATATGTTCTAGAAGTATTGGATATATATATATATATATATATATATATATATATATATGTTCTAGAATGGAATTAACTAAAAGTAGTTTTTCTATGTGCATTGATGAAAAATATTGCACATAGTGGATCTATACATGTTCTAGGAAATTAACTGAAGTAGTTTTTCTGTGTGCATTGATGAAAAATGTTGCACGTATTGGATATATATATGTTCTAGAATGAAATTAACTATACAAGTAGTTTTACTATGTGCATTGATGAAAATTGTTTCACGTACTAAATATATATGTTCTAGAATGCAATTAACTGAAAGTAGCTAAATTCTATTTTCATTGATGAAGAATGTTGCATGTACTGGATATATATACATTATAAAATGCATTTTTAACAATTTAGGATTGTTTGGCGCATCTAACAAGACATATAATCTTATGATTTATATATATATATATATATATATATATATATATATATATATATATATATATATATATATATATATATTAATTCAATCGTTTTAACATATATATTCCAACATGTGTACTTAAATCATTTCTACATGTACATATATTCATCTGAATTTTTTTTTTTTTGGAAAACGACAACATGAATTTTAAAAATGAAGCATTATATCCTAATCACATGCCAAATGTAATTCAACCATCCAAAAATTAAGTTTTAAAAACAAAACACTATAGATCAAAACATTACTTCACATGCCAAATGTAGTTCAACCATCCAAAACTTGAGTTTTAAAACTAAAAACATTATAGATCACAAGTATCAAGTAACATTACTTCACATCAAAAATGTAGTTCAACCATAACACTTTAAAAACAAAAAAAATTATAACACAACATTACTTCACATGTCAAATGTAGTTCAACCATTCAAAACTTACGTTTTTTTTTAAAAAAAAATTATAACACTTGACATTACTTCACATCAAATGAAAAATGTAGGTCAACCATCCAAAACTTGAGTTTTAAAAACAAAACAAATTATATAACACTGTAACATTACTTCACATGACAAATGTAGTTTAACAATCCAAAACATAAGTTTTAAAAACATTATATATCACATTCACATGTACCAAATGTAGTTAACATAAAATATGTCCAAAATTTGTATATTTCACAAGTATCAAGTATCAAGTTATATATAAAAACATTATATATCACATTCCCATGTACCAAATGTAGTTCACATAAAATATGTCCAATTTTAACTGAAAGTAGTTTTTTTATGTGCATGGATGAAAAATGTTGCACGTATTGGATATATATATGATCTAGAATGAAATTAACTGTATAAGTAGTTTTACTATGTGCATTGATGAAAAATGTTTCACGTATTGAATATATATTTTCTTGAATGCAATTAACTGAAAGTAGCTAAATTCTATTTTCATTTATGAAAAATGTTAAAGTACTGGATATATATGTTCTAGAATGTAATTAACTCAAAGTAGCTTCTTTATGTGCACTGATGAAAAATGTTGCATGTACTGGATATATATGTTCTATAATGTCAAATTAAATGAAAGTAATTTTTCTATACATGCATTGATGAAAAAATTTTCACGTACTAGATATATATACATTATAGAATGCATTTTTAAAAATTTAGGATTGTTTGGTGCATCTAACAAGACCTAGAATCTTATATATATATATATATGTATGTATGTATGTCACTTAAATCGTTTTAACATATGTATTCAAACATGTGTTTTTACATCATTTCTACATGTACATATATTCATGTGAATTTTTTTTGTTCGTAAAATGACAACTTGAATTTTAAAAACAAAACATTGTATCATAATCACATACCAAATGTAATTCAACCATCCAAAACTTGAGTTTTAAAAACAAAAGCATTATATCAAAACATTACTTCACATGCCAATTTTAGTTCAACTATCCAATAGAAAAAAAAACATTATATCACATGTCAAATGTAATTCAACCATCCAGAAATTAAGTTTTAAAAACAAAAAATTATAGATCAAGACATTACTTCACATGCCAAATGTAGTTCAACCATCCAAAACTTGAGTTTTAAAAACAAAACATTATAGATTACAAGCATCAAGTAACATTACTTCACATGCAAAATGTAGTTACAACCATAACACTTTAAAATCAAAACAAATTATAACACAACATTACTTCACATCCCAAATGTAGTTCAAGCATTCAAATCTTAGGTTTTAAAAACAAAACAAATTATAACACTTGACATTACTTCACATCACATTCCAAATGTAGTTCAACCATCGAAAACTTGATTTTTAAAAACAAAACAAATTATATAACATTGTAACATTACTTCGCATGCTAAATGTAGTTCAACAATCCAAAACAAAAGTTTTAAGAACATTATATATCACATTCACATGTACCAAATGTAGTTCACATAATTTATGTCCAAAATTTGCATATCTCACAAGTATCAAGTATCAAGGTATATATAAAAACATTATATATCACATTCCCATGTACCAAATGTATTTCACATAAAACATGTCCAAATTTTGTAGATATCACAAGTATCAAGTATCAAATATCAAGTATCAAGTTATATATGACTACATCTAGATAGGAATATATATAAAAATGTAAATTTAAGACTAAATCTATTGAAAATATAATGTTGCACGTGTGCATGTGCATCATCCATGAAATTAGTGCATGTGCATGATCCATCAAATATAGATGGATGTAGTGTCTCTCCCAGCAAAGTCACAATCCTCGAGCTATCCTGTGAAGCATGGGGAACTTGTACACAATGTGTACAAACATTAAAATTTGATTTTTTAAAATTGAGAGGGAATATATAGAACTTCATGTAAAAAAAAAATGTAAAAAAAAAATCATGCAATACCTCATGAGGTTCCCTCTCCATTTGTTGCTCGTCCAATAAAACTTCCCCCACAGGAACATCTTCAACATAAAACTGTACAATATATATATATATATATATATATATATATATATATATATATATATATATATATATTAAAAAATTTCATATGAAAATGCATATATAAAGTTATTTTCAATAATATTAAAAAAAAGTTAGAAAACTTGTTCAAATGGTTGAAATGGTGTGGATGTTCTTATCTCCATCCCTAGAGTCTGTGGAGAAAATAAATCCTCTATAAAAACCTAAAATTAAAAAAAATTAAAAGTATAAAATAATTCAAGATCAAGATCTCAATTTATAATAAAACTTTTAAACTTCAATTTATAAATTTTAACTTAAAAACATATATTTAAGTGAAAATTTGAATACTTGTGCTGGTGGATTTGGAACATCTCCTAAGAGAGGCTCCAAAAGAAAATCTCCAAAACCTAAAATTCAAAAAATTTAAAATAACTCAAAATCTCTAGATATCAATTTATAATAAAACTTTTAGGCTTCAATTTGTAACTTATAACTTAAAAACATATATATATATATATATATATATATATATATATATATATATATATATATATATATTGAATTAAAAAGTTGAATACTTGTGCTAGTGGATTTTGCACATATCCTAAGGGTGGTTCACAAAGAAAATCTCCAAAAACCTAAAATTCATAAATTTAAAATAACTCAAGATATGGATATATCTCATTTTTTAATTGAACTTTTTGAGGTGGAATATATAACTTAAAAACATAAATTTTAAAAGGGAAAAATTGTCCATACTTGTGATTATGGATTTGGCACATCTCCTAAGGAAGTATAAGGTACATCTCCCAAAGAAGAAGAAGGTACCGCCATCCCAAAAACATCGGACAGAATCGGAATCTCTTAAAACATTTTATTATATATATGTACATGTACATGTATGCACAATTATTTATTTTGAAAATATCTCATCATGTTTCGATATATATAATAATAGATAAAAAATAATTGTACATCATCATGTTCACTTAAAAAACACTAAAATTTCCCAACATATCTTGATGGTGAGAACCATCTTGATTGTATGATTGATGGTGAGACCCATCTTGATTGTTTGAACTAGAGGCTCGGACCATGATATTTACATTTTCTTCATTCGTCAAGCATGACAACTGCAAATGATGTTAATGTATAATGATATGTTTTTGTTAGATTAATGTATACAAATAAATGTATGTATATATGTATTTATTACAAATTGTACATGTGTTAAAATAATTTAACCCTAACCATTAACACATACCGTTCCCATGCCCTCATCCTCATGAAAAATTAGGTCTCACCAACTATTGAAACAATTCTTTGCACATGTTTTGAGATCTTCAACACTCATGTTTTCAATATCTTTATCTGTATAATACCGAAAATTAGGACGTCCATTCTAATGTGCTCTTTGTCGATTCATAAAAAAATTGACTCCACCCAATCCATTATGAACATTGTCAATGGTGGCATCCCTTGCCTCTCGACTAATTTGAGAAGTGGCTTCCATCTCTGACTGCAAAGTTTCTACATGAGAAGGTCGACTAACCAATGCTGGATTAGGGTGAGGTAACTCAAAATCACGCCTAGCACCCCTACGATCACACAATAGACCTTTCCTAGCACCAAAAAATTCAAAGGGAATGTCATTGTAATTGGGTTTCATTTGTAAAAATAATTTTGCTTAAAATAATTTTGCAATATAAATCAGAACCTCGTCGTTCTGTGGGAGTCTTCCATAGGCCACAAGGTGTCTATCAGAAAAATAGTGAGCTATATTAGGGTTCTTAAAATATATCACCTTCATCATCTTTCCTTTCGGCCCTTCTTTGAAATTAAACATAGACTTGGCCATTTCTGTTGTAACTCTTTGTTTAAAAACCTCCCATTTATCGGGACCCATCATTGTTTCCTTTATTTTTCTCATGACTTCTACAAAAGTATTATTGGTTGGCCCAAGCTTTCGATACACATCTACTAGTTTGCCTAAAGTGTGTGTAACTATTTCGAAGCTTTGTCGACTCTCAGCATGTAGAGTGAAAGCCACGGATCTCTCTTCAACTTTGCATGAAGATGTTGACATCTTTCTAAGGTGCATTGCTGCCATTAGGGGAATTTTGAGGTCTAAAATGGGCCTGCTAAGGAAAATGTACAATCAAAATTCACTTTATGGGAACCAATCACATTTTAATGGATGACATCATCCCTAATGGTTGAGGTGGCATTACATGAGTTAAAGGTACTTACTTGTCACATTCTCAATGGTGGATAAAAACTCATGGTTAACCATGGTAGTGCTCTAAGTACCTTTAAAGTCAAAATAAAGTACTCATAATAAATGTCATTTCACACTTTTTGAATAAAAATACATTATTTTCATTTCATATTTCCTGAAAGAAACAATGCATATCCCTATACATTTATTATATTATATTATATTATTTTATTTTTATATACTATATTAATTACATGTTATTCTACAATTTAAATAATATAAATTTTAATTAATAACATATAATATAATTTATAATTTATAAATTTATATTTATATTTTATTTTAATTTATTTAAGTACAAAGGAAAAATGCATTAGTTGTTCAATGATAATGACTTTTTCTTGAAAAGTTTATTCTTATTTATAGTGACATCAATAAATATTTTTTTTTTTAATTTGTTTTTGGTACAACTTTTGAATTCAATTTAACTATGGTTACATGGATTGTGGTGCAAAAAGTGAATTGAAAATTCATAGATATTATTTTATTATTTCCTTAGGAGGCCCATTTTGGACCTCAAAATTACCCTAATGATGTTTTTTTCCCAAGGTATATCTAAAATGTCAGTCGGATAAGTCGTGGTTGGTGGACAACCTTCTTCTTGAATGACACATTCTGCCCTATGTCTTGTTGGAGAAAAATTTTCAGCCTCTGCACCAATATATAAAATTTTGTATATTAAAAAAACACATGTAAACAAATTTGTACAAATTGAATGAAAACAATATTTAAATTGATGGCCACATCGATGTGGTTGGCTAGCATCTTGCCCACCCTGAGACTGCTGAGAACCAGAACGACCCTGCTGAGAACCAACACGACCACCAATTGGTTGAGAACCAACATGACCATCCGTTCTTTGGCCTCTGGGGGAATACATATCACCACCTTCACACAACCTGCCAACACTTATTGATGACCCTCTAAGGGAACTTGAACCACCACCGACCTCATGAGACAAGAGAGAAGCTTTATAAACAAATATCAATTTATAATCAATTCAAAAATACATTCATACATATAAATAGATGTAAATATTCATTGACTAAATTTCTTGAACCATACCATGATTGCGTGAACCATGGGCATGCTCCATTGATGGAGTAGACACCCTTCTCCTCTTAGCTCCTAAAAAATAAAAAATGAAACTTATTAAAAACTAATTTAACTCACAAAATTGATAAAAAATCAATTCCATATGTACACACATGTATGAATATGTATGTAGATTTAATATTATATTTAAATACCATAAACATCCCTCGAATCCTGATTCCCCTCTCTTGTAGAGATATGGGATTATGTTGATCTTCGTCATTCATCCTCCATGATATATATATCTACAGTGGACATTTATAATTATTTTTTTAAATTAATATTTAAAGTAAATTCAAAATAAATTTCAGAAAATTAATGTAATTTAGTGTACACAAATTTTATAAAACACAACTTTCAAAGCACTAATTGATGTGTGAAACTCAATTTAAACAAGAAAATTTATAAAAATGATAAGCTCACTAAATTGTGCTTTACATGGTGGGAACACACTTGGTATAAAATTAAAAAAAACACATGGTCATTGAAAACGAAGTGCGAAACTCCATTTAAAAAATAATGTTCAAGACCTCACATTTTAATTTTATAAAAATGTGATGTTCACCACTTGTTACAAATGTGAAGTTCACCAAGTTGCGTTTTACGTGGTGTGGTGGGAGCACACTTGGTATATAATTGAAGAAATCATATGTTCATTAAAAAACACATTTATAAGTACAAAACGCACACATATCCATGATATGTTACAATGTCCATCAATAAACTTTGAAGGAGAGCATCTCAACACTATTTTATCTTTGAGAGATGAATATTGAATTTTTGAAGAAGAGCGTCTCAAAACTAATTCATCTTTGAGAGATGAATCTTGAATTTTTGAAGAAGAGCATCTCAAAACTAATTCATGTTTGAGAGATGAATATTACATTGGCATTACCCCGTATAGTTCTAATTCATCTATTAATTCATCTTTGATAGATGAATCCTAAATTTCCATTGCTCCATGTAATAGATCAACAGACATCTTAGCCTCTCCTTCTTAACTTGGTACAGGCCATTCATCTAGTTTCACACAAGTTCAGAATTGGTGAAAACTACAATTTCATTTGATCCATACCCCATAGTTCTTCTCAAACATTATATCAATGAAATATAATATGCCTCTTTGTTTTTTGTTCTTCCTAGTATATTCATTTTCCTTTGGACGAATTTTATAGTTGCAATATTATAAAGCATACATGTAATCATTGTTTTCCCTGGATTAGGATAACAAGAAAAATCTATGCATAATTTCCATTTTTCAACCATATTTAGTGGGTTTTTTAATCCCTAAAAAAAAACAAATTCAAGAAAAATATATTAAATTGACATTTATTGCAAATGCATGGGAGAAATGACACATGTGCATGAGATAAATGACATGTGCATGGTTTATCTTAAAGTTTGAATTAAATTTTATGGTAGAATTCACATCTAGAAATGAGATGCGTTAAATATTGCATTTCCTAGAGTTTAAGGGAGATTTATGACTCATATACATGGTTAATGCATGGTTTGCATGAAGTTTTTCCTTAAAATTTATGGCAGAAATCACATCTAGAAATAACATGCCTTAAGAAAGGATGAGATCCAGAGGCTACCTACCCCTTTACAGACTGCTTTAGAACTTGTAGAAGTTAAGAATCAATAAAAAAAAAAAAATCCTATGGAAGTTTAGCCACTTTACGTTCATTTTTTAGGCCTTAAAGTTTGCCTTGAATTAACGGGGGAAAGCCTCGAGTTTGGGGGATACTATCCTATGAGAGTTCACCCCACTTTAGGTCCAATTTTTAGGCCATAAATTTTTCCTTGAATTAATGGGAGGAATCCTTTAGTTGGTGGGAGAAATGACATTTACATGGTTCCAAAAATTATTTTTGCACTTACTAAAACAACTAGTTATGTTAAAAGTCACACCTTTATGAGTTTGTGGGAGAAACGAAATAGAAATGACACATGCCTTACAGTTTGCCTAAAATTTTATTAGAGAAGGGAGAAATGGCACATGTACAAGGTTTGCCTTAGAGCGGTAGTGGTTTATGGATATTAAAATGAATAACTTCTATTTCTGTTCCAGAGATTGACTGTAGGGGCATTTACTAGATATGTCGCCTTTGAGAAAAGTGAGATCCAGAGGCTACCTGTCCATTTACAGACTCTGCCTTTAGAACTTTTAGAAGTTAACACTCAACAGGCAGACTAAATTCCTATGGAATTTCAAAATCATATGAGAGTTGAGCCACTTTAGGTTCAATTTTTAGGCCTTAAAGTTTGCCTTGAATTAATGAGAAAAAGCATTTAGTTTGTGGGAGAAATGACATTTACATGGTTTAAAAAATTATTTTATGCACTTACTAAAACGACTAGTTGTGGTGGTTGGTGAAGTTATTTCAAAAGTCACACCTTTATGAGTTTGTGGGAGAAATGAAATAGAAATGACACATGCCTTAAAGTTTGCCTAAAATTTTATGGGAGAAGGGAGAAATGACACATGTACAAGGTTTTCCTTAGAGTGGTAGTGGTTTATGGATATTAAAATGAGGAACTTATATTTATGTTCCAGAGATTGACTGTAGGGGAATTTACTAGATATGTCCCCTTTGAGAAAAGGTGAGATCCAAAGGCTACCTAGCCCTTTACAGACTTTGCCTTTAGAACTTGTAGAAGTTAACACTCAAAAAAAGGACTAAAATCCTATGGAAGTTCAAAATACTATAAGAGTTCAGCCACTTTAGGTTCAATTTTTAGGCCTTAAAGTTTGCCTTGAATTAATGAGAGAAAGACCTTAGTTTGTGGGAGAAATTTCATTTACATGGTTTGCAAAATTATTTTATGCACTTACCAAAAACATCGTTTAAAGTTAATGGGAGAAAGCCAACATGACACATGCTTTAAAAAGTTGGACTAAGAATTTATGGGAGAAATGACACATGTACACAGGTTTCCTTAACATGGTTGTGGTTTATGGATATTAAAATGAAGAACGTATATTTAGATCTGTTCTAGAGATTGACTGTAGGGGCATTTACTGGATATCACCTTTCAAGAAAGATGCGATCCAGAGGCTACCTGGACCTTTACAGACTCTGCCTTTAGAACTTATAGAAGTTAACACTACTTGGCCCTTTACAGACTCTGCCTGTATAACCTTGTAGAAGTTAACACTCAACAGACAGACTAAAATTCTATGGAAGTTCAACCAATTTAGGTTTGGTTTCTAGGCTTTAAAGTTTGTCTTTAATTAACGGGAGAAAGTATTTAGTTTTAGAGTAACCTTATAAAATGATTTAATGTGAAGATAGTACTTTACCTACAAAACAATGGAATTGAAGACTGTGCTTATATATCAGAGTTTTGTTATGACAAATTAGTTATGTCCTTAATAAGAAGTACGATTTAGCACTTATTAAATTGTTTAATAATTTATAATAATGTCATTTTTTTCTTGTACTATCTCCTTGATATGTACAATAATTTTACAACTTCAACATCAACCTACACTATCATCATAAACTTGGGAAAAACAAATTCTCCCTTTATGATGGTTCTCAACACAGGGTTTTTTCTTTTAGAATTTTTCTAGTGTATGGTAGTTTACCCCATGGTTCTACAGTTTCAGTTAAAGACCTAAAGTTTTATCTAATACAAGGTAATGTATTGGTAGTTTATAATTGTCGGGGGATATATACATATATACATACATACATATGTGTGTGTGCATGTGTGTGTGTCTGATGGTCTAAAAATTAATATACTAATAAAAAAATTTATCTTCTCGTTTTTGGTTTCTCAAGTAGATTATATGTTAATGCATGTGTTTTACCTTGAATAATTTATATTTTATTAAGAATCTGTTGGAAACAATTAACAATATAAGGTTAAAACCTATTTTTTTGTATCAAATTACTTTTGGTTTCAATGGGAAAATTTTATGGCTAATGTGTTTTTCTCGAAATGTGATAGACCCCATTAAAATGGGAGATACATTGAATTGATTCCTATGCTGAAATAAAATAGTTTCAAGTAGTTTAAAGATATACATGCGTAAATTCAATGAGCATAGTTTTCAGATATATAACTCCAAAATGGAATAGTTGTTGGTGAACACATAGAAAAATGGAATAGTTGTTGGTGAACAAATATCAGTGGATCACGATGGATATATATGCTTCATTAAAAGGGATTTTTCTAGAAGGATGGACTAAGTTGGAAAGAAGGGAAAATATCACAATAAAATTATGTGTCTTAGATGTTGAAGAATTTAGCTAAGTTCAGTATTCATTATTAATATATTTTTCAAAAAGAATTTATAATTATTGTTTCCTAACAAAAATATATAAGTATTATCAAAACAAAAAAAAATTCTAGGAAACAATAAAAGGCTAGACAAGCGACAAATGGTTATACTAATGATGAAAGAGTGAGACCTTCACTTTAGGAAGGTTTTATAGTATGTCTCTTCCGATGCACTACAACTTTTAAGTGGACTAATATTTGGATTCGTAGTATTTATGTATACTAACATTCAATGTTGGTTATCATTTATGTCTATTGTTTGTACAATATCTTTTAATTGTTGATGATGTATGTTTACTGGATGAAAAATAAGTTAACATTTATGTCTATTGTTTGTACAAGATCTTTGAATTTCTATTGATGTATGTTTACTGGATGAAAAAATAAGCTGCACTTGAACTAAATTTTTTCTTTATAGCTATTGTTTCTTTTATTAAATACATTTCATTATCTCATTCATTGAGTCACTAATTCATGTCAACTCATTACAGAAGGACTAAATTTCAGTCTAAATACAAAGATGCAATTCAGTTGAAGTTTGTATTTCTTCAAAGGATAGTTTTGGTGTTACATAGTTTTGATGTTATTCAGTGTAGTTGTAGTTAATTAAAGCCACAATATTGGTGCTATTTATGTTTCATTACCACCATAGAAAGGATCTTGGACAAGAGAATATTTCAGTGTTATCTCATTTACATTCGGTAACTCTAGTCTTTACCGATATGTGCAACGACTTCTATTAAAAAAACACACAGAATGTTCCAAAAAAAATTATTACAGAAACGTAAAACACTTCTTTTCTGTCCTATATCATGTAAATACTGTGTAATGGAAATAACAAACAGAAATCCTTTCTCATGTCCTGAAGTTGAAAAAAGCACAGAATGTTCCAAAAAAATTTATTACAGAAACACAAAACACTTCTTTTTTGTCCTATATCATGCAAGTATTGTGTAATAGAAATAACAAATAGAAAGCCTTTCTCATATCCTGAAGTTTTCGATGGCGTAAAGATTGATTAACTGATGTTGCATTTTTGAAAGTATGAAGTACGAGGGTAAAAGCGGCATAGATGAAGGTTGAAAGGGCCACATGAAGAAAGGCAGATCCTGTGCACTCAGTGGAACAATAGCAGGAAAGGCAGAAGTTTAAGAAATAATAACAGTTGATTCAGTGGACTTAGCACCATCAGTAAAGGTTGAATAGTTCCTCCCTATGTGACTTGACCGGAGTTGTTCATAGTCTTGTTCATGGGCTGCAACCTAGACCTTATTACAGAAAGACAAAACACTTTCTTTAATTTCAAAAATTTCAATAACATTACTCAAAACAGAATTCAATTTTGAAAATAAATCACCTACAAACTTTTTAGATATATATCTATACATTAGCATCACTCAAAACAAAATATAATTTTGAAAATAAATTGTATATTGAAAAATCACTAAATAAATCAATCAAATTTCATTCTGACATTTTTTTTGAGGTTACAAATATCTTATCCACTTATTCCTTGACCTAAAACATTAAAAATTATAACATCCAATAAATAAATAAATAAAAGTACATTTGAAACAATTTAATAAACTATAGAGATAGGTTCAGCCTAATTACACTTATGAGTTCTTATGAAACTCAATTATGCTACTCTATTTATATTTCATGTTCTTGTAATAAATTCGAAATTCGGAGCCAACCATTTATTTCAAAGAAAAAAACGTTGTGTGTGTGTGTATATATATATATATAAACAGTACATGAAACATAATATAATGTCATCACATCATTCCAAAGCCATATAAAGGCAGCATGGTGGACTATCTTCACATATCTGTGAAGATTATGATGAGAAAATTTTAGGGATATAGAAAACATGCCTCAGAAGGGATATAATCACTTACTGTTATAATTTTGATGCGACAGATTATGGGTATTTTAAGCGTATTCAGAAAGTCTGTTACTGTTTTGGTTTTCTTATATGTAAGAAAATTTATGGTACAAAAAGGTAGCAAGTAATATTGGAAGGAAAGTATGGGTTTCATTAAAGATATTATATCAAAGTGATCTATGTAATGATTTATGATTGAAGACTATATGAGTTGGTACATAATATAAGCTAGAGTTTTTTTCTTTTAAAAAAAAAAAATCCATGATAATAACCAAATCATTATATAAAAACTCAAAGATACTGCATACGCAATTTCTGAGATATCAACTAACCACATATAAAATCTTAATTTTGCATCACACAAAAAAAACATAAACATAAATTCGAAGCCAGCCTACAAATCCGAACAGAAAAAGCCGAGAACAAATTCAAAATTCGAAGCCAACTTGCAAATCCAAACAGTAAGAGCCGATAACAAATTCGAAATTTGGAGCCAACCTACAAATCTGAATAACAAGATCCGAGGCCAAACAGCAAGACGTAAATGCAGACAATAGACACAAAAAAACACAAAAACACAACAGACACAGAAACAAAATAAGCCTGAAACCGCTTAACGACTCGAGGCTGGTGTATTTATAAACTAAAGGTCCTCTGGACTATTTTAAGAGTTCGGCTAAAGTAATAGTTCGACAGAACTTATGTTGTTGGTTTTCCAATCTCTGGCCAAAAATCTGTTTGCCCACGTCGAAAGTACGTCGTCAATGTAAACGGCAGAATGAGTTTCGTTGAACTTTTATAAAAGTTCGGCCAAACTGTTGAGAAAAAAAAGTTTTCCATCCGAAATTCTCACAAAAGTGTAACCCAACTTCTTGAGTTTACCCATCTCTATTTATTTTTTTCTTTATTCTTGCCTCCCACATATACTCAAATTTTATATATATCCTAATATATAAATATATATTATAATATGTCAAATTTAATACCATATTAATTCATAATTATTAAATCTGATATAATATTGAATCAAATGATATTAATATTATAATAGATATTAATATTAAATGTTTTGGATCCATAATAATTAAAATACATTTTAAAAAATTATTTAAAAAATTCAAATTCAACCTAACATAATGGACGTAAGGCTTGACATCTTTGTACACTAAAGGCTTAATTTTGTTTACATTTAAACAAATTTGCAAGACATAATCATATAATTTATATATGGCTTCAAAGTACATTAATCGGAGTTGCATTGAATTTAAGGTTCTAGTTAATCGTTTTCCATGCTTGCGGATTTTTAATTTATTTCACATCGATGGATTTATTCATCCATATGTCATAGCCAACTTTTATATTTATATAATCTTCAATGAGCCCATTTTATTTAGGTGATGTTAGAAACGAGTAATTCATTTCAAGTACTATAATATTGTTGAAAGGCCACTTCCCCATGCTTTGCTTTGATAATAATTTCTTATCATTTTTTTTATTTTGAAGGTTGCTTACAACTAACATTGTAATTAATTGTAACTTTGCAATTCATTCCATTAATTTTTTTTTTTTTTTTAAAAGTAGCTTCACTTGTCCTCAATTTATGGGGATCCAATACAGTCGACGATGAAGTTTGCTACTCCAAATTTGTTCAGCACTCGAAGTTAGGGCTTCCATTCATGATTATTTGAACGTATGACCTACGTGCAAACATTGCCAACCTCTCCACTATGCCAGCTTTGTTGCTAATCTCCAATAAGTGAGTTGTGAGGGCGTTTTCTCTCTACTGCTATAAAAATAGTGGTGATTTCGGCTTTTTCTTGGAGCCTCGTGGCCTGTTGCAAGCTTCTAGGTCTGTTTTGCATATCAACTCCATTCTGAAGCTTGCACATTTAAAAATTTCAAAGATTAAGATTAATGGTATTCTAGATGTTTTTATATTTATTATTTTTTTGGTTAAGTAAACTTTTCTTTTCTAATTTTAGTTATAAAATGATATGTGTCAATTTTATTTTGAGAACATATATATGTACACATAGTCATTATATTGGGTTGTATAATGAAGCTTGCACAATCACGTTTTTCTTTTATTTAACAACTGAATTTATAAAAGGGTCGTTTTAGGATAGCTAGATGATGTACCATTATGTTATTAGTCCTTGTTTTTTCATGGACTATAACACTTATGTAGATTTAGAGTGCTAGTATTCACTTTTGAGTCAAAGTGTGTTGAATTCCCAATATTTTGTTGTGTTTTTGCAATTTTAATTAAAGCTTTGAGAAAATATTGAATATTTTTATTTTCCTATCAATTCCAAAAAAAAATTCTAATTTTTTGTTAATTTTATTTCTATTTTTTCATTGGATGAGCAAGATTTGATGAGAAATAATTCACCTGAATTTTGTTTTCGATATTGGTTAGGGCGATATTGGTTAGGGCATTACAAATAATTAGAAAAAAAAATTGATAATTTTATGAGTGAAAATTTCATTGGTGACTCTGTTATACCAAAACTCAAGGAATTCTAGTTCCCTTATATACGAAAGATAGAGAGAAGGCTCCATACTTTGTACGTTGTGGAGAGATGCTAAAAAGCCCCACTCTTAAAGATATTCCTCACTTCCAAACTCCGTACAATGTATTAATGCTTCAGGATATAAATGCTTGCATTCATTCATATAACTTCAATCATCGAACTCTTAGAAATTATGGGAATATCATTAACTTCTACCATTTCAATATTCAGAAACTACTCCCTCTATTGAGAGGAGGAATTATATTCAAATTGCAAGTGCACCGTGTAGGAGGACCAAAAGGACAACATCACAAGAGTTCTTTATGTTCAAACTTACACACCATCGAACCTGCAATTCCAATTTATTTCAAGGCCATATCCATAGCTCTGTACAGAATTGTTTCTGATCCTCGTCATTCCTGCATTAAATCACTGCAACCACAGAAATAAAAAAAATTCACCAACTGCAATTACCCATGCTCCTTGAATTGATTTTAATGAATATTGACCCCACCACCGCCAGCTCTGCAACCATCAGCCAATTCGGAGGCAATCGCGTACAAATGACGTCCAGTCACCCAAGCATCCATCTGGGCCTAATAAGAGTTTATAAACCAGATTTATTTTTTATCGCACATCCATTGAGCTAAAATCATAGCAACCAATTGGTACGCGATAATTTTTTGCAATCAAGTTTATTTTTGGTTTGAGGTCTGGCAAGCTCCACCTCCAGCCAATGGGAGGCCGATCGCATGTAATTGATGCCCAATCAGCAAGGGGGCATTTGTATGTGACTTCTTTTTACAAAGGGATTTAATTCCATTTTGAAATCCGAAAAGGTTTAAAACCATAGGTTAACATTTCCTTTTGTTTTAATGTTTTCATTCTAAAAAGTCACGACAAAGGTTTTTTTAAAGGGGACTATGGTTAATATATATATGGTTTGTAATATATATATTATAAACATTTCTAATGTTTATAATATATATAAATTTTACTTTATTTTTTTATATACTTCTTTTAAAAAGAAAAAGGACTGTGCATTGTATTAAAAAAGAGCCTGAAGGCTAAAACAAAAATGGCTGTTGTGTTTTTTTTTTAAAAGAGACTCTGTATGGAAAAATGGAGAGAAACAAATTGTAATTTTTGCTGAAGGTAGAGAAAAAGCTAGAGTGTGAAACACAGTGAGACCGCGTATTTAAAAGCAGAGAATATATTGAAGCACCGTGTGTGCATTTTGTAAAAGACAGAGAGAAAATTGCACTGTGTTTTTGCAGTAGTCAACAGAAACTTGTTTTTTTTGTAAATTCCAGAGCAACAGTTCTGTGGCATCCTCTATAATAGAATTTTAAGTTTAATGAAATAGTTTCTTGTGTGCCATCTCTGCCTAGCAAGTTTTTTTTAATCTCTCTGTTGAGAGGAGGAATTATTTTTATTTCTCTATGTGTTTTGGAATACTCAGAAATTCCAACGTGGTATCAGAGCTAGTCCAGGCTCTTTGAAGGATTGTCAAAGAAGATAAAGGGAGGTGTTTTGTTGTAGCTTTTGACCAATAGTGTGAAGGCTCTGCAAAAACCAGATATTTGCAAAACAGATTTTTTGTTTTATGATTAAAAAGTGTAGTCCAGAGAAGTATTTTTGAAGATAGAGTTTGTCTCTTAAGCAGATAGACAGTTTGTTTAAAAACACAGTCAAGTTTAAAGCATAGTTTAGTGTCGTAGCCATGGTAGGAGCCAACACAAGTATGAGTATTGGAAATACCTAACTCCCATAGTTTAATGGGAAGAACTATGACTATTGGACAATCACCATGAGAGCCCTGTTTGCCTCTCAAGATTTATGGGAGTTTTAGTAAGATGGTTTTAAGGAACCAGTAGATGAAAATGCCTTTAATGCTTTAACACAAACAGAGAAGGATTTGCTGAAGAGAAATAGGAAGAAGTACTCAAAAGCCCTCTTCTATCTCTATCAAGCAGTGCAGGACAGTGTGTTTCCAAGGATAGCAGCAGCTAAGAGGTCCAAGGATGCATGGGATACCCTCCAAAATTCTTATCAAGATATGGAGAAGGTGAAGACAACAACGCTACAATTGTTGAGGAGAGATTTTGAAACTCTCTCTATGAAAGAGTTGGATAACATCGACTCATTCTTCACACATGTGATTGGGTTGGTTAACCAGATAAGGTCTCATGGAGATACACTTAAAGGAAGAAGGATAGTGGAGAAATTATTCAAGAGCTTACCGTCAAGGTTTGATGTGATAGTCACAACCATTGAAGAGACAAAAGATCTCTCAAAGTTTACTTTTGATGAGCTTCAAGCATCATTGATGACTCATGAACAAATATTGGGAAGAACAAAAAACTCATCTTTGGAGCATGCCTTCAAGACCCAAATGTCCTTTGGCAGAGGAAGAGGTCAAGGTAGATGAAACTAAAGAGGAAAAGGAAGAGGTAGAAGCCAAAACAGAGGAGGAAGAAACATCCCTGCAAATGCAAATGAAAGGGGCAGCAATCAAAATCAGAACCAAGGAGAAGGCAATAGCCAACAAGGAGGATAGCATCAAGCACATGGACAAAGCTATGATAAATCCCAATTCCAATGTCATTACTGTAAGAAGTATGGCCATTATGCCAATGAATGTGTGAAGAAATATAGTGACATGGTTAGTAGACCGAGTGCTAATTTTACTAGAGAAAATATCAGTCAAGAGAAGTTGTTTTTAGCAGTAATATGGCTAAGGAAAAGAATGAAGATATATGGTTTCTAGATTCACGATGTAGCAACCATATGACTAGAAATGTTTCCATGTTTTCCATGTTAGATGAAAATGTAAAGTCTCAAGTAACATTGGGGACAGACAGTAAGGTCTCTGTCATGAGAAAAGGCAGAGTGAATGTTTTGACAAAGAAAGGAGAAGGAAGATCCATATCAGATGTATACTATGTGCCTCGTGCTAGGTCCCTGTATTACTAGTTCAGCCCCGTATTGTTATTAGTGTAGCCCCATTATTGTTATTATTGTAGCCCCCTCTAACCCCAATATTGTAATTATTGTGCCCTTACATTGTTATTGTTAGGTCAGCTAGGATTACATTGTGGCCCCATGGACTCCTATATATAGAAATGAGGTTTTTTCATTTGTATCATCCAAGAATTGTTCATTCATGTAATGTATTGGAGGTTACCCCCTTGAAGTGCCTTATTTCTAAGGCGTTGATACCTCTTTTCTTCTATTTTTGGAGCTGGTCTCCCAACATTTGGTATCAGAGCTTTGGATTCTAGGGTTTCGCTACTCCAAACAGGTCATCGTGGAATTTTAGCTATAACATTTTTTCTATGAAGGTTCAGAAGCTGAAATTTTTAGAGTACGAAGAAGAAATTCTAAGGAACATTGTCAAAAAAATTTAGAGCTTGGCCCATAATATTTGCGGAGATATGACCTGTGGAAGTTAGGTCATTTTGCAGGCTCCTCAATTTAACCTAAACAGGTCATCACGAAATTTTCGCTATAATTTTTTTTCTACAAAGGATCAAAATCTGAAATTTTTAAAGCCTGAAGCCGAACTCCTGAGGAACAACTTTGCAAAATTTAAGATCTTGGTTCACAATATTTTCGGAGATATTGTCTGTGGAAGTTAGGACTTTTTCAGGCTCTCGAATTTCATCTCAAAGAGGTGATCATGGGAAAATATTCATAACTCTCTCTCTGAGCATCGGATTGGAATTCTATAAAAATTGGATGAAAGAACACGAAATGTAGTTTCCTATATATCAATTTAAGATCTGAAGGAGGAAGCAGTGACACGTGGCAAGTCATACAAGTTCCCTCTACTGAACCAATCCATAATTAGGTCATCGTAGGAGATTGGGCACAACTTTGTCTTCAAGAATCCAAATCAGGTTAGACTTGTGGCATTTGAAATAGGATTTAGAGGGCTACCTTAGTACCAAATTTCAAATAGTGAAGATCTGAAATCATAGAGATAATTCACTTTGAATATCGCACTCCTCAAAAGTAAGAAAAAGGTGTGTATTTTTTTTTGAATTACATAAGTCTCGTTTGAAAAAAATTAGTTGGAATTTATTCCAAGGGCATATTAAAGAATAGATATCAGTATTGGGTTCTAAAATGGACCCTAGAAATAATTCAACACCCATTAAGCCTTCAGAAGGCTCTACTATGACTGATGAAGATGAAGAAACACAACATGAGATATCGAAATTACAAGAGCAAGTGCATTAAATTTCGCTATCGCAAAGAGGAACAAAAAATGAAATGGAAGTTTTGAAGAAAGATGTGGAAAATAAGATGGATTGTTTGAAGAAAGGTGTGGAAGCTAAGATGAATGGTTTGAAACCTAAGATGGAAGGCATGGAAGTGGGCATGGAAGATAAGATGTATGGCATGGAAGGTAAGATCGATGAAAAAATGGAAGACATAAAAGTAAACATCGAAGGTTTGGCAAAGTTGATACAATAAATGTTTCCTAATGGTGAAAAGATAGTAGAGGAAACTCATGATGAGAACAAAATCAACGTTAATCGTGATTTCATAAAATATAATATTGGACGGAAGAACCACCATATTCCAAAGATGGATATGAGGAAGTTTGATGGCAAGGATCCCGTAACATGGATACTACAGATGGAGCAATATTTTGATCTCAATAATGTGCAAAACACACAAAAGGTATGCATTGCAACTTTACATTTAGAACAAAATGCATTTGTATGGTATTGATGGCTTTGCTCCCGTAAAAAAAATGTCACTTGGTCAATTTTTACAGAGGAAATGATAGCACATTATGAGGATACAAAGAGCAACACCTTCTTTAGCTAATTGATAAATCTCAAACAAAAGGGTTTAGTGGGGGAGCACATTGAGGACTTCCAAAAATTGAATATAAGGGTAACTGACATTCCAAAGGAACAAAAGATTGATCTCTTCATAGGTACTTTAAAGGATAACATCCAACATGAAGTTTTCGATTTGGAACCCGATTCATTGGAGAAGGCATTCAAGTCAGCAAGAAAACTTGAATGTAAAATTATGGGGACAAGGAAGCCTACCACTCACTTCTATAAAGAGGGAAGTGTTGCTACTCCTAGATTTCCACAACCTACAAGGTTGACACCACAAAAATTGGAAAAAAAGAGAGAGAAAGGGCTTTGCTACAATTGTGATAGCTAATACAATAAAGGTCATAAGTGTGCTGAGAAGAAATTATTTTACATAGATTGTCAAGAGGAAGAAGAAAATAAACAAGAAGAGTATATACACCAAGAACCAACCATAGAAGAGGAAGAAATGAGTCTGACCATATCGTGTAATGCATTCGCAGGAATTACCAATCCCCAAACTTTCAAGATAGAAGGAAATATCAAGAAGAAAAACGTAATAATGTTGATTGATTCAAGTAGTACCCATAATTTTATTCATTGTAAGGTAGCCAAGGAATTGAATTGTTTCCTATACCTAGCACCAGAATTTCAAGTGATGGTTGCAAATGGATGAACTATAAATTTCTCTAGAAAATGCCACAATATCAAGCTAACCATCGTGGAATATGTATTGAATAGTCCAATTCTTTCCATTCCTATGGGAGGTGCTGATGTTGTACTATGAGTACAATGGTTACAATATCTGGGGACGATAGGTTTTAATTTTCAAGAACTTTTCTTGAATTTTTTTCAGAAGGAAAGGAAGTCGAATTATGGGGTATCGCAGGGAAGCCGAGAAAGAAAATAATCTATAATGTCATGACAAATCTTCTGAAGAAATAACAACAAGGTGTTATTGCACAATTATGCTCACTAGAAGTTCCAACATCAAAATCATCTATTTCTGTAGATCTCCAAAAAGTCTTGGACAATAATTCCAACGTGTTTGAAACTCCCAAAGGGCTCCCACATATTCGTGATCATGATCGTGCTATTCATTTGATTCCAGGAAGTGTTCCTCCAAACATCAGGTCTTATAGATATCCTTATGTCCAAAAGAGCGAAATTGAATGTATGATTGCGAAAATGTTAGAGTTTGGTATAATTCAACCTATTCAAAGTTCCTTCTCTGCTCCAGTAGTATTGGTGCACAAGAAGGATGGATCATGGTGCATGTGTCCAGATTATAGGGAGCTCAATAAGCTCACCATTAAAGATAAATTTCCTATTTCTATGATTGATGAATTATTGGATGAATTACATGGAGAAATTTATTTTACCAAGTCTTATCTTCATTTAGGATATCATCAAATTAGAATAAAGACTGAAGATATTCCGAAAATAGAATTTCTAACTCATGAGGGTCATTATGAATTTTTGGTCATGCCTTTTGGACTTACCAGTGCACCTTCTACATTTCATGGGTTTATGAATTACATTTTCAAACCTTTCCTTAGAAAATTTGTGCTAGTATTTTTCGATGATATACTAATCTACAACACGTCTTAGAAGGATCATGTTCAACATGTTGACAAGGTGCTCAAACTATTGCAGGAGAAACAATTATATGAAAAATCATGCAAATGTTTCTTTGGAGTACAAGAGCTGGAATATCTAGGTCATATTGTATATCACGAGGGTGTTAAGGTAGACCCTAAAAAAATTAAATCCATTAAGGAATGGAAATTCCCCACAACTATAAAGTAGTTGCGAGGATTTCTTGGTTTAACAGGGTATTATCGCAATTTTGTTAAGAATTATGGGAGAATAGCAGCACCTCTAACAATATTATTGAAGAAAGATGCATTTTCATGGACTCCTAAAGCAACTAAGGCCTTTGAACATCTTAAAGAGGCAATGTGCCTAGCACCGGTCTTATATATGCCAGACTTCATAGAAACCTTTATTGTGGAATGTAATGCCTCGGGAAATGGAATTGGTGTTGTTTTAATGCAAGAAGGAAGACCCAATGCTTTCGAAAGTCATCCAATCAAAGGAAAGTATTTACAGAAAGATATTTATGATAAGGAAATGTTAGTAATACTACATGCACTAAAGAAATGGCGACCTTACCTAATGGGAAGACACTTCATTGTAAAAATTGATCATTATAGTCTTAAAAACTTTTTTGAACAAAGACTATCTTCAGAAGAGCAGCAAAAATGGGTCACAAAGATGTTGGGTTATGACTTTGAAATAATCTACAAAAAATGGAAGCTAAATGTTGATGCAGATGCACTCTCAAGAAAAAATGAAGAGGTGGGAGCATTGCTTTGTGCTATTTCTATTATCCAACCATATTGGATAACTAAAGCAAGGGATGAATGGAAGAGGGACGAAGAAGTGTGGACACTCATTCAAAAGTTGCAACAATATCCTACTACATCTGATACATTTATTTGGAAAAATGATTCCTTATGGTACAAAGATCGCTTATATCTTTGAAAGAATTCCCAACTAAAACAAAATATTCTTTTGGAATTGCACACTTTTCCTTTAGGAGGACACTCGGGATTTTTAAAAACTTACCACATGGTGAAGAAAGAATTTTTTTGGGATGGCCTTAAATTTGATATTCAAAATTTTGTGGCGGAATGTTTCGTTTTCCAACAAAATAAGGTTGAGACAATTAAGACCTCGGGTCTTCTACAACCTTTATCCATTCCAAGTCAACGCCGGGAGGAGATTTCAATGGATTTTGTCACGGGTTTACCTAAGTCTGAAGGAAAGAGTGTCATCATGGTGGTAGTTGATAAAATTACCAAGTATGCACTTTTGTGCATTATTTCATCCATTTAAAGCAAGTACAGTTGCTACTACATTTATGGAAAAAATTCAAAAGCTACATGGAAACCCAAAGGTTATTGTGAGCGACAGAGATCCCATTTTTACTAGAAATTTTTGGATGGAGTTATTTTCTTGTTTCGGTACTCAATTAGCTCATAGCTCATCTTATCATCCTCAATCATATGGTCAAACTGAGATAGTGAATAAATGTTTGGAAGGATATCTTCATTGTTTTTTATTTGATAAACAAACATAATGGGTCAAGTGGTTACCTCTCACTGAATGGTGGTATAGCACTTCCTTCCATACTGCAACAAAAATGACCCCATTTATAGCACTTTATGGATATCATCCACTGTCCATCACATCATCTTTAAGAGAAAATTCTAAGGTTCAAGCAGTGGAAGATCACATCGTGAATCAACAAGAAGCTCTCCAACTATTAAAGGATAACCTAAATTTGGCACAAAATCGAATGAAACAACAGGCAGATCAACATCGCAGCGAGAGAAGTTTTGATGTAGGAGACTAGGTATTTTTACGGCTACAAGCATACAAAAAAGTGTCCCTCAAGCAAGCTAAGAATGATAATAAATTATCACCAAATTACTATGGTCTGTACAAGGTGTTGCAAAATATGTGTACTATTGAATACAAATTGGAGCTTCCTGCCTCTTCGCGAGTGCATCCAATTTTCCATGTTTCATGCTTAAATAAGGTTATAGGTGAAAATATTCCAGTTCAAGCAATCTTGCCAGAACTTTATGAGGAAGGAAAAATAATATTGGAACCTGAAGCAGTCACGGAAACAAGAACTCTACAGCTACGAGATCAATCAATTTTAGAGTTTCTCATCAAGTGGAAGAACTTACCCACTGAAGATTCTACATGGGAGGATGAGAATTTTATACAGAAGCACCCACAGCTACTCAATCATTGAGGAAAACACTTTTTTGAAGGAGAGGGGCATGTTAGGTCCCTATATTACAAGTTAGGCCCCTTATTGTTATTAGTGTAGCCCCCTTATTGTTATGGTTGCAGCCCCCTCTAACTCGAATATTGTTATTATTGTGCCCTTATATTGTTATTGTTAGGTCGAATAGGATTACATTGTGGCCCCACTAGGATTACATTATGGCCCAATGGACTCCTATATATGGAAAAGAGGTTTTGTTACTTGTATCATCCAAGAATAGTTCATTCATGTAATGTATTGGAGGTTTCCCCCTCAAAGTGGCTTATTTATAAGGAATTGATATCTCTTTTCTTCTCATTTTTGAGCTGGTCTCCCAACACCAAGTATGAAGTGTAACCTCTCAAGAATTGGACAGCTCATTAAAAAGGGGTACAATGTTTTCTGTGAAGATGATGTATGCACCATCATGGATAAACCACCAAGCAAGCAATGCATTTCACAAGTGAAGATGAGAAGGAAAAGAATGTTCCCTCTCAGGATGAGAGCAAATTTGAACAAAGGAGTTGAAATGGCAGCAGTGACACAAGAGACATTCCAAAGAGAAGCAAAAGATGAAAATTGGTTATGGAATTTGAGATTTGGACATCTCAACATTGCAGGTATGAATTTGTTTCATATGAAAGGAATGGTAAAAGGATTACCATTGATTGAGAAATTGAACAACCTTTGTGAAGGCTTCATCTTGGGAAAACAACACAGAGAAAGCTTTCCATTAGGAAAGATCATAAGGGAAAAGGCACCCTTAGAAATTGTCCATTCAGATTTGTGTGGATCAATGCAAACACCATCACTAGCAAGCAGCCACTATATGATGACTTTTATTGATGATTACACAAGAAAAACTTGGGTGTATTTCTTGAAATATACAAGTGAAGTGTTTGAGAAAATCTCCCACTTTAAGCCTCTTGTAGAGAAAAAAAGTGGGCAGCATATAAAAATTTTAAGAACTGATAGAGGAGATGAGTATATCTCAAAATAATTTCTGCGTTTTTGTAGAGAAAATGACATACTCAAGAAATTTACAGCAAGGTACACACCGTAGAAAAATGGAGTTGCTGAAAGGAAAAATTGAACCATCATGGACATGGTAAGAAGTATGTTGAAGGCAAAACATTTTCCAAATGAATATTGGGCTGAAGATGTACATTGTGCAACATATGCCTTGAATATATGCCCATCCAAAGCTGCAATGAATAGAGTTCTGGAAGAAGCATGGAGTGGCATAAAACAAGGTGTCACCCACATGAGAGTTTTTGGTTGTGTGGCTTATGCACACATTCCAGATCAGCTAAGGAAGAAGTTGGACAGTAAGGGGGAGAAGTGCATATTTATTGGATACAGTGAAGAATCAAAGGCATACAGGTTGTATAACCTATCCACCAAGAAGTTTGGTATAAGCAGAGATGTACATTTCATTGAAGAAGAAGCATGGGATGGAAGCATTGAGAAAACAATGAATGTTAAAAGTTGTTTTTCTCATGATGATAATCAGGAAGAGATGGCATAAATACATCCCTCATTAGCAGTGCCACCTCCACCAACACAAGGACAACAAGGGACACCACAAGCAGGTATGAGAACACCCTTTATAAGTGATGTCAGTGCTTCTCCAAGCACACCACAAGGAGCCGATATGAGTGCTTCTACAAGCACAAGTACACCAAGTGAAAAAGGAACCAGATTTAGAAGTTTGAATGATATTTATGAGCAAGGGGAAGCAAACGAAGGTATGAAATCTTTATTTGCATTGTATTGTCATGTAGAGGATCCTATTCATTTTGAAGAATCTATAAAAAATAATAAATGGATAGATGCTATGGATGAAGAAATGAATGCCATAGAGAAAAATAAGACATGGGAATTGGTTGATCTCCCAAAAGGAAAATAATTCATTGGAGTGAAATGGGTCTAAAAGAAAAAAAACATTGTTGAAGGTAAGATTGAAAGGCACAAGGACAAACTTGTTGTCAAAGGCTACAAGCAGCAACAAGGAAGATATTATGAGGAAAATTTTGCACTAGTTGCAAGAACGGAAACAGTGAGAGCATTGTTGTCCATAGCAGCACAACACAAGTGGAAGGTTTACCAAATGGATGTGAAATCAGCATTCCTATATGGAGTATTGATGGAAGAGGTTTATGTTGAACAACCTCTGGGCTATGAGAAAGAAGGGCAAGAGCACAAAGTTTGGAGATTGAATAAAGCTCTATATGGGCTGAAACAAGCACCAAGAGCATGGTACAGTAGGATAGATGCCTATCTACTGTAAAATGGGTTTGAGAAATGTGAAGGAGAACCCACATTATACATCAAGGAGAAAGATGGTAATATATTGATTGTTGTTTTGTATGTTGATGATGTGACATTTACAGGTAATGATGCTTACCTCATTGAGAATTTTAAATCAGTCATGAAGGATGAATTTGAGATCACTGATATGGGATTCCTAAAATACTTCTTAGGAATAGAAGTAGAGAAAAATGAAAATAAAATTTTTATCTGTCAAGCTAAATATGTAAATGAAGTTTGGGAAAGATTTAATATGGAGGATTCCAGGGCAGCAATTACTCCTACAGTGATGGGATTGAAACTCAGCAAAGAGGACAACAACAAGGATTTTGATCCAAGTTTGTACAAGAGCATAGTTGGCAACCTCATGTGCTTGACTGCAACTAGGCCAGATATTATGCATGTTGTGAGTTTAATTTCCAGATTTATGGAAAGGCCAAAGGAGTCACATTGGCAAGCAACAAAAATAATTCTGAGGTATGTGAAAAAAACAAAGAGGTATGGAATTTTATATACCACTTCAGAAAATTCTAAATTGATTGGATATACTGATAGTGATTGGGTTGGAAGTATAGATGACCAGAAAAGCACCTCTGGTTATGTTTTTCACATGGGTTCATGAGCCATTTCATGGGCTTTTAAGAAATAGCCAATTATGGCTTTATCTACAATAGAAGTAGAGTATGTGGGAGCTACAGATGCAACAAGTCAAGCAGTTTGGATGATGAGAATGTTGAGGATTTTGTGTCATGAACAGGTAAAAGGATCAACAATTTATTGTGACAATAGCTCAGCTATAGCATTGTCAAATAATTCAGTGTTTCATAACAGAAGAAACACATTGATGCCAAGTATCACTACATTAGGGAACTAGTGAACAATAGTGAAATTATTTTCAAACATTACAGAACTAAGGAGCATTTTGCAGAAATTTTAACAAAACCATTGGGGCAAAAGAGTTTCAATTATTTGAGAAAATGTTTGGGGATTCAAGTGAATCCAGCAGTTGAGTTTAAGGGGGCGTGTTGAAATATTTAAAATACAACTGCACCATACAAGAGGGTCAAAAGGATAGTAGTGCAGGGGTTCTTTTTGTTCAAACTTACACACCATTGAACCTACAAATCTAATTTCTTTTAAGGTCATAGCCATACCTCTGTACATAATTGTTTCTGACCCTTGCCATTCCTACATTAAATCACTGCAACCACAGTAATTAAAGCATTCACCAACTACCATTACTCATGCTCGTTGAATTGATTTGAATGAATATTGACCCCAACACTACCAACACTGCAACCATCAGCCAATCTGGAGGCGATCGCGTAGAAATGAGGTCCAGTTAGCCAAGCCTCCATCTGGACCCGATAAGATTTTATAAACCGAATTTAAATTTTATCGCGCGTCGATTGAGCTAACGTTATAGGAACCAGTTAGAACGCGATAATTTTTTGCAGTCAAGTTTATTTTTTGTTTGAGATCCAGCGGGCTCCACCTCCATCAAATGGGAGGCCGGTCGTGTGAAATTGATGCCCAGTCAGCAAGGGGGCATTTGGTATGCGATTTCTTTTTTCAAAGAGATTTAATTCCGTTTTTAAATCCATGAAGGTTTAAAACCATAGGTTAAAATTTCCTTTTTTTTTAATGTTTTCATTCTAAAAAGTCACGGTAATTTTTTTTTAAAGGGGACTATGGTTAATATATATATGGTTTGTAATATATGTGTTATAAAAATTTCTAATGTTTATAATATATATAACTTTTAGTTTATTTTTTTATATATTTCTTTTAAAAAGAAAAAGGACTGTGCATTGTATTAAAAAAGAGCTCAAGGGCTAAAATGAAAATGGTTGCTGTGTTTTTTTGAAAAAGAGACTCTGTATGGAAAAACAGAGAGCATAAAATTGTAATTTTTGTTGAAGGCAGAGAAAAATCCAGAGTGTGAAACACAGTGAGCCTGTGTATTTAAAAATATAGAATAGATTGAAGCACAGTGTGTGCATTTTGTAAAAGACAGAGAGAAGATTTTTTCACTGTGTTTTTGCAGAGGTCAATAGAAACTTATTTTTTTTCAAAATTTTAGAACAACAGTTCTATGGCATCCTCTGTAATAGAATTTTAAGTTTAATGAAATAGTTTCTTGTGTGTCATCTTTGCCCAACAATTTTTTTTTACTCTCTGTATTGAGACAAGGAATTATTTTTATTCCTCTGTGTGTTTTGGAATACTCAAAAATTCCAATAGTCTCAAGGTATACATTACTTCACAAATGTAATGGGTTGTATCACAAATGAATGTTAATAACTAATCAAATTTAGACCAAGTCACTTGGTACATGAATTTATTCTTGAAAATGATGTTCTTGCTACTTGTTGCGTATAAATAAATGAATCACTCAACACTATTAATTGGTGACATTCCATATATGATTTACATCCTTCAAATTAACAAATTGATTGATTGATGGATGTTACATCCTCTAGTGCGGGCCCATACCAAGTCTATACCAATCATAGAAAAAACAATGACATTATATGTGGTGGGGATAGCGAGAGTGAAAATTACAATGTAATTTCATTTCCATTTTATCCTAGTTAATCGACGCAAAACATTGACATTCATTGCAATATGGGCAATGCATAGCGACTATGTGGAAAAACAACTACCTCTATGTGGAAATTTTGTATGTTACAAGTTTATATAAATAAATAAAATTTTATATGGCCTGGAGCCCACATTGCTTGAATCTTGAATTGAGATCTGACTCTAACTCAAAGTGTGTATTCAAATCATTTCAAGTATTTCTGACTTCTGAATCAGAATTACCGAGCTTACTAGATTGAGTATAGTAATTGAAATTAATTATCAATTTGTGACGTAAGCATTCATTTGACAGTGCCACATTTCTGATTGGGGAAGGATGTAGTAGGTGATCAAATGACTTGGGGAGGGATGACATCAGAACACAAGATTAATTTGAAGGTGGTTTATATTTCTCTGACAGATAAAAGAATAGAAAGGGAAATTGATATCTGGTTTAAACACATGTGGAAGGTACCGGTAAAAATGAAAATTATTATTCTGATGTGGTAGATATGGAAAAGAAAATCTGACGTGGGAAAATTTCCAGAATAAAGGATGGCAGGGACCGGGTAGATGCTCAATGTGTAAAATACATGAGGAAGATAATACACATATGTTCTACCATTGTTCATTTGTTAAGGAGGTACTTCATTCTCTGTCTTCTCACTTAAATTACCCTTTCCGGACTACAGTTCTACATAAGATTACTTCAGTTGGTGGTTTAACAAGGGAAAACATCTGAGAGCGATTCCTATATTGATGCACTAGTTCATTTGGAATGCGAGAAATAGGAATTATCCAAAAACCTTCAAGGGACTTGTCCATGAAGACGAGACCAGTGAAAAAGCTTTATCCTGCTGGATTTTTTGACGGGGCATCACAACACCAAAATTGTGGCTGTGGAGCATGGTTAATGTTATCGCCTGACTTCCACTACAAAATATTCTTTAATGGAGGTAGAGGAACTAATATGCATGCATAAAATATTGCGTTATGGGGCCTACTATGGTTTTCCACCCAATTATACATGGAGAAGCTTTGGGTCTTCAGTGACTCGAAGGTCATCATTGACCATCTGAAAAAAGGAAAAAACCTCAATCTGGGTTCTTTCTTACATTGGATGGACACGATTAAAGGCTTAAAGAGATCCTTCACAACAATCACTTTCAGCTATTTTTCAGGGAGAAAAACATCGAAGCAGATAGGTTTTCAAAGAGAGGACTGAATGGGAGATTTGGAGATATGCTTTATGAGTTCTATAATGCATCTAGTCTTGGAGTGGAAGGAAAAGTAATTTTTAGCTAATATATATTCTCTTTTTATTTTTTGTCTGGATTGGGAAGACATTTTAAGAAAAATGGACTTGTGAAAATTCTGATTAATGTTGATATCAGTTATTTTTTCTCTTAGAAAAGCCTTTTGAAGGTTGATAGAAGATAGAAATCAAAGGATGATCTTGACATTGTACTTTGGTGCATATGATTTCTGTATGAACCCGATTATGTGAAAAAGGATACTTTATGTAAAATTTACGAACTGTGCCATGATACACTATATAAACCAAAAGTATTTTTCCGACTAAAAATAAAAAAATAAAAAAATAAAAATTAACGATAGTGATCGGAGTACTACCAATCAATCCCCTTTTATCACCTTTGTGTTTCCATCTTTCTTCATGAATGTCCTTTTCTCATAAAAGTGGATTGGTGCTTCATCATCGTTATTCTAGATTGGCGCAAAGCTTTTCTAGTTATGCAGATCTCCACACCTTCACACTTATTTTGTATCGACCCAATATCTACTTCCATTCTCCGCTAATAACCATTAATATAACTATCCCACCTCTCTGCACTCCACATTACTTAAAAAAAATGTGTGCGAAGGTACGAATAAGTGAGGTACAAGTGAGGTACCTCTTGATTTAACAGAGATACATCATTTCATCAAAATAAAATATATAATTGAGATACACATTGGGCTGGAAATTAAATAATTTTATATTTCTGAGCATGTCAGTTATTATAGAAACTGGTCGGTTGTGTAACTGGGGGCTTTAACTTATTATAAAATTTGACCAATGTGACAAAAACTCAATCTTGAAATACAACCGACAGTGTGAAATGCTACAGGATTTCTAGCAACATCATCTAAGGTTTAGTATAATCTCATTGACATTGAAGAAACCAAAATTAGTAGATGTTGGTAAAATTTCAAATGGGTAATTATAATTATCAGAGTGAGAATTACTGATTCCATAGAGGTGTGGTGATTACTCCAACACCTCCCTCAAACACAGCTTGGGGTAATCAAACTTGGGTTGAGGCTCCCATAACATGAAGAGGTAATTAGAATTATCAAGGTGGTAATTGTTGATTCCATAGAGGTGCGGTGATTACTCCAACACCTCCCTCAAATGCATCTTGGGGTAATTGAGCTTGGGTTGATGCTCTCATACCATGAAGAAGTTTTCCATTACACCAAAATCCTTAGGTTGTGGTAAACTTCAAAAAAATTATGAATTCCAAAGAGGTGCAGTGATTAATCCAATAGACATTAAGCAGTAGTAGTGGTAGTGACCTTAAAGCTAAATTGGGTACTTAGTTGTACAACAACTTTTCCTATATATATATATAGTTAAAGTATATAAGGTAATAACTATACTTTTAAGTGGATTATTAAAAAATCATGAGAAATTAGTTAGATTACCTCTCATAAAATTGGTCATAGATGAATGACTTATTTAAAGTCGTTGAATCCCAAAATAATATCTCATAAAATGTTCATAAATGAATGACTTATTTCAATTAGTTGAATCCCAAAAATAATATTTAATAGATGAATGACTTATTTACACTACTACATTAAGGGCATTTTTAAGACATTTTTTTAAGACAAAAGAAATCTTTTGTCTTAAAAAGTCATTTTTTATTTCAGTTATTTTATATTAAAATTTATTATCAATTGAATTGTCTTAAATATTAAATTTAAAGAAAATTTAGTGTTAGAAAAAAATAGTTTGAGACAAAACTTTATATTTCAGAGAAAAACAATTTGAGAAAAAAATATTTAACACAAAAACAATTTGTGACAAAAAATTTAAGACAAAATCATTTTAAGACAATATTTTATATTTAATACAAAAAAAACTTGAGACAAAAATATTTTAAGAACTTTATATTTAAGAAAAAAGCAGTTTGAGAAAAATATTTTACGACAAAAGCAATTTGAGACAAAAATATTTTAAGACAAAATTTTATATTTAAGACAAAAGAACTTTGAGGAAAAAATATTTAAGACAATGGTGACTTAAGACAATGACAATTAAGACTAAACCCATTTAAGACAATTAGCAATTAAGACAAAATCCTTCGGATTAAGAAGTTTGCATTGAAATATCCATGAGTGGATAGTGGATAATTATATTTTTTATTTTTGAAAATAGATATTCAAACCACATGAAATTTAATCATGTCATATTTATTTCTTTTATATTATATTTTTCATTTTTCATTAAACCACATTCTAAAAATATAATAAATAAATAAATAAAATATATTATTTTTTGGTTGGCCACCGGGGATTTGAACTTTGAATCTCATGTGACTACAAGAAAAAAGGACAATGGTAAGGGTCATGCTTGTGAAAGACCTTTAAGGTTCGTCACCAATGTCACATATCGTTATGGTCCTTAAAAAGGCGTTGTTTTAAGTGCATATTGTGACATTCCTTTAAGGTTTGTCACCAAAGCCATTTTCAGTGACACTTTTGGTGACGATTGTGAAAGGCATGTCACTAATTCTCTCTTTGGTGACACTTCTAGTGACGGTCTTTTATTGACCCTCATCAATGCTCTTTTTGGTTACTTTTGGTGACAGTTAAAAAATTTCCGTCACCATTGATCATTCGAATGAGTTTTGATGACACTATGTGCATGTTACTACATTTTTGGTCAAAATATAACGATTTGAGACCATTGTTGTGGAGTTATTTTCATTATGTATCCAAGTCCATAAGGTGGTTAGAGTCATTCAATTTTTTAAGAAGTAATTAGTGTGTATCATTTCCCTCAAGTAATGATAATATAGCTTTCCTATGAGTTAATACATGATTAATCTCTATTAGGTTTATTTTCTAAAAAATTCCCTTTAGATAAAGTTCCACTAGTGTGTGTAGAAACTATATTTTTAATACATAATCAAGATTTGTCAACACTCTTGGAACATCTTAACATGCTTTAGCACACACTAACATTCCTTGGCACCTCGCATGTTTGAGAACATCTTTGTACCAAGAACATCTTTCCATGACTACGACACCCAAGAACATGTTGGCATGCCCTATCATAGCATAACACTCTCCTAGCATGTGTTGGCACACCTTGTAGTCCCTAGCATACTGTAAAAAACTTTGGATGCATTAACATACATGAGCACTTGGCACACATTCGAACTTGGGATGTATTGGAAACTATTGTTAGTGTTCTAGCATGCCCCTTTTGAAAAAGATAAAGTCGTGACTTATTAACCCTCTTATGTGTTCATTTCCTTGAATTTTAGCTTGGTTTTGTTTTTGGCCTTGATACTCCTTCACACATATTGGCATACCCTAGCACCCTACACATCCTAGCATGCCTTATCATCTTGCATGTCTTGGTACTATTTAGCACATGTTAACACACAATGGAACTCACTAGAACACTTTGGCACTCCTAGGCATGCCCTGATATTACCTGGCATGCCTTACTAGTGCTTAACATACCTTGTTAGTCCCTCCTTGGCATGATAGCTAGCACTCGTTGACACTCCCTGGAACACCCTCAAATTCATTCACTTCCATGCATTTTGACCTAGTGCTCCCTTGTGTTGCCCTAGTACTCCATAACACTCCTAAGTATGCATTAGCACACTCTGTCAAAATTTATCACTCTTTGACATGCCCTCCCACTTCATAACATGTGTATCAATCCCTAACACACATTGGCACCTCATACGTGTTGGCGCTTGGCAAGTATTAGCATGTCTAGCATTCATTAAGATGCCTTGGTATGCTTTTGCATTGTTTAATATTAAATTTATTTTATATCAATTATTGGAAATTAGATTAGAAGTAATAGAGGATGATTTGGCACTTATAATAAACTAGCACTTGGAACCTATTTCCACCTAGTGTTGTGTGCCTAGCATGCCCCTCCTGGAAAAGGTAAATTGATGACTTATTAACCCTCTTATGTGTTCATTTCCTTGTAGTTTAAATTTTTTCTCCTTTTTATTGCCTTGATATTCCATGGCGCATATTTTCACACCCTTGCACATCTTGGCATGCCTTAGCACCTGAAATATATTAAGCATATTTGACATTCCTTCAAACTATCTGGCACATGTTAGCATTCCTTAGCATGTCATGGTGCTCATGCCATCACAACTAGCCTTACATTTTCTCACAACTTGGGAACTGAATCAAGTTCTTAACAACTGTAGTTCATGTGACATTTTCATACTTCAGTTGCAAAAACTTGACCAATTGCACCTACTACAAGTATATTGTGCCTTGTTCACCTAATAAATATCTATACCTCATCTTAGGCCACTCATGTCCAAGTTGAACTTGTCCCACTTAAGAACTTACCAAGGCGAGGATCACATATAGCCATGGCCATAAAACAACTAAGCATCAATATAACCTACATAGGAAATATTTCACATGTATTTCTAGTTCATATAAATAGTATAGCATTGAATAAGAGTTTGCAAGAACCACAAGATACACAATACACACAAGATATAAGTTGGCACAAGACGAGTTCCCCAAAACTTATACACAAAAATTTACAATATGCAATTGGCTAAAATATTTTAAAATATGAGCATTCAGCCAAAGTGTGTCACATGTCATATAAAACTAATGGATAAAAGAAAAGTAGTGTTATGCCCAAAAAAAAGTCTCCCTTTGTCTAAAACTGCTTTTTCGAGCCCCTTATTGCAATCGTAGGCTTTCCTCTTAAAACCCCTATTATGAACTTCTTAAAACACACTTCTTCCGTGGCACACTTGAATTCATTGACACTCACTAACACACAGTCTTATTCGTTCATTTCCATGAATTTTGACCTAGTTCTCCCTTGTGATGCCTCGGTAGTCCTTAACACTCCTCAACATGCATTGAAATTGTCTCACATGTGTTAGCATGAATTTTAATTCCTTGGCATGCCCTAACCCTCCCTATATATCATTCCCTCAGAAATACCCTTAATTTGCAACATGGGAACCCAACCAAGTCCTTGCTCGACTACAAAAGCATGACCAAGTTACGCTTACTACAGCTAGACTATGTTGTTGAATTGTGTATCTTTGGAGGTACTCCACAAGCATAGTGAGATGGGTTTGTGTGAGTTTGGTCACAAAAGGAATTTTCGGAAAAGAACCCAAGCGAAGGGGGTTTAGGCCGAAGATGGGGTTTTAAATATAAAAGAAAATTAAAAAGGAAAATAATATCTCCTAAGATCTAAGTGGCGAAAGCCCATAGGTTTTAGAGGTTTCTTAAGAGGCCTAGAAAGGAAAATCTATTTAAGGCATCCTTATTATGAAGACAATAACATCAAGCGAGAAGGAGCTCATTTAATCAAGGAGGCCAGGAGAGATGTAGTCCTAAAGTAGGTCAAGTTAGAGGGTTGAGTAAGGGTTGCTAAAGGGTGACCATGATCATCCACAAATATAAATATAATCATGTGAGGGTTCAAAAGAATGTCAGGTACCTTAATGTGTTCGATATAGGGAGTAGAATGGCATACTATTGGTTCTTTTATTGCAGATCGAGCTCAAGAGAGGCAACTCATGAGAATTTCAGCATGTGATTTCAGTGGTGTTTATTGTGAAGGTTGCATCAAATTTTGAAATAGTAGAGAGGGTTAACACCCTATATTGTGGTGGTTAGTAGGATGCAAGGTCTGTGATAAAGACCAACACAAATGGAGGGCCTACATTAGAATTTAGGGCCAGAATAGATGTAGCCGCATGTGTAATATTGACTGAGGTAACCGTAGTTTGAGGGTCACAGATATCTAAAGTTTAGTTCAAGATTTAGTCAAAGAAATTCCCAGAATGTATGGGTCCATATGAACTAGGATGAGTTTCTTATGGAGGAAATAGTTGTTATTTTTTCTGTGGGTGGATCGGGTTTGTTCTAAAGAAATTAGAATAGAAGTATAATTCCCTATATGGCAGTTTCCTACTATGTTTAGTCCATAAGGTATGCCCTTAATACTTTTAAAAATATGTATAGAAGAAGAGGGGTCGTGACCCTTAGAGAGAGGTTTATCTCTGCAATATATACCACAAATTTGGAAGATGTTTTGCAGAAGTATCTGTGGAGATAAAAAATCCAAATGAAGGTGGAACCTGAGTAGAAGAAATGTGGCATATGAGGAATGAATTGACATGAAGAGGAGTTGATTTTGGTGGATTGTCCATATATTTTTGGACTAAGATCTGAAGCAACCTATAAACAATTAGTCAATGGACTGTTAGTGGATGGTTTGTGACCCTAATTCAAGCATCTGTAAATTTTTACAAAGATGATAAGAGTAGTAGTTCAGATTTGTTCATAGATTGGACAAAAAATAAATTGGTACACAAGAATAATGATTTTGAGAGGACTCGAATCATTATTAGCTGGAAAATTTGAAGATCCCTAGATGAGGGAAGTGTTGTGGGCACTAGATCAAGTAAAATAATTGACCGTGGTTGGGAAAATTGATGGCAGTCCAAGTATAGTTGGAGGGTTGTTAGGTGATTGTCAAAGAATATCCCCAAGTCTTCTACTTGTGAAGAATAATAAGATTGGTAGAAAGGTAGGTTTATTGGGCCTAAGGACGTGCAGAATTTGAAGGACTAAAGTAGCAGTCAAGTGGGCTATCCAAGTAGCCCTAGTTCACTGTATTGTAGAGGATTGAGTTAGTGAGAAAAAGGGAAACCTCCATAGCCCTATATTTTTCATGTTGGAGCAGGATTATGGAAAAAATGGGAAAACCAAAGAAGTACTCACAAATAGAGTTGCGAAAAATTGATCAAAAACCCTTACTATTGTAGACCTTAAATGAAAAAAGAGGTAGATAGAGGGGAAACTTTATTGAGCCAAGTTCAGTAACCTAGAGGAGTTGAGTTCATTGATAGAGGCAGATTGAGGAGTTGCATAATGGGAGACAAGAGGACTTCTGAGATGTGTTCAGGACATGTGCATTGAAAGGGATATGTGTGGCCACCATCAAAAAGTGGGCCAAGCATTGTCTTATTCAAGGTATATTGGTTTTCAATGGGCTAACACCAATCCCTAGTCATATTCCTTGTATTAGTGTGATTATAAAGGGACATGATCCCTATTATAGTTTATAATTTAATAAAGAACGGTTTGAAAAATTTTAAAATTATAATCTGCACTAGTTGATTCCCTGGTGTGTGTAGATTTCATTGTGAAAAGTAGATGTGTTTTGGCACTTGAGTGTGTTTGCATCAAAGAATATAAGACTGAACTTAGATTCTCATTTGTCATGGAAATTCAAGATATGCCTTTTTAACCTAAGAACTACCTATAACTCATATTAGGCTACACATGTACAATCTCAACTTATCCAACTTAATGATTTACCAATACAAGGGTCATCACATCCAACTGTGTTCGTAAAACAACTAAGCAACATAATTTAAATCTTGACATGCCATAACACTTGGAATGTCTTAAATGCCTTAGAACTATGTGGCATGTGTTAGGATTGCCTACATTCCTTAGCATGCTTTTACACTCCCTAACACACCCTTTCACTTATTGACAGGCCTTGGTGGTTTACCATACCTTGGCACTTCCTAGTAGATAACCTTGTCACTCCCTCCTTAATACACCTAGAAATCATTGACACTCCGTGTCACACACTCTTATTGGTTCATTTCCATGCATTTTGATCTACTGCTTCCTTGTTTTTCCCTGACACTCCCTAACACTCTCTAGCACACATTGAGACATCCTATCACCTCGCACATCTTGGCACACCTCCCTATCACTCTAGCATTCCCTGGCACTACCTAGCATACCTTCTCAATCTCTCCTTAGCACACCTATAGATCATTAACACTCTCGGTGACAAATTCTTATTCATTCATTTCCATGAACTTTTACCTACCTCTCCCTTGTGTTCCCATAACATTCCTTAACACTCCTTGGTGCGTGTTGGTACACCATAGCACCTAGGACATCTTGGAATTTTGCCTTCGCCTCTAGTATGCCTTAAGATTTCCTAACATACCTTGTCACTCCCTCCTCAGCACACTTGGAAATCATTGACATTTAAAATCACAAAATCTTATTTGTTCATTTCCATGCATTTCGACGTAGTGATCCCGTGTGTTTCCCTGGAAATCCTAGTTAACACTTCCTTGCACATGTTGGCACATCTTGGGCGCATGTCGCCCTAACACTCTAGCATTCCTTAGCACTAATAAGCATGCCTTGTCACTCATCCTTAGAACACTTGGAACTCATTGACACACCTTTTCACACACCCTTATTCATTCATTTCCATGCATTATGACATAATGCTCTGTTTTGTTTCTCTAGCACTCCCTTACACTCCTTCGCACACATTGGCACACCCTAGAACTTGGCACATCATGGCATTCTTTCCTATCACTCTATCATGCGTTCACACTGAAAGTGAAAGGCACAATTGGTGGAGAAACATGCATAAAAAATTGTGGCCAAGTGCACTAAATGTGAGATGTTTTCACTTGTCAATTGTGCCTCTTATTGATGATGAAACTGACACCCTAGTTGTGCAAGGCTCAAAAAGTGTCACTTTACGTCAACTTAAGGTTGTTACCATTGTCACCTTAGCAATGAATTCTCTCACTTTGGATTAATTATTGAATCCTAGGGGTATCCCAAATCATAAATTTATGGGGTATTTTATGTGACTAGATCACTAGCATTGATAACCATGTTTACATTGGATGGCTAAACATCTTGATAATCCTTTTCCTATTGACCAAAACTTTTGTATTCATTATGGCTTTCATCGCAGCACCTCCAGTAGATATTGATGGTGTTCATGAGCCTATTTCTAGCTGTGATAAGGGGATTAGGGGCTCCCTTATCATAACTAATAATCCTTAATGCATTTAAACCCTTAGCCAAGGGGGCCCTAGGGTGTAGTTGTAGGGGCATTCAGACCAAATTTGGGGGTTCATAACACTAGGAAAAGTACAATAGAAAGACCAAAAAGGTTGTAGGGGGGTATCTGTTGGTGTATTGAATGGGTAAAGGGGACACAAGGGTAGCATGGATGTGTATAAGTCATAGGTACAAGCAGGGTTTACTATGATTTATGATTCTAGCATTAGAGAATGATAAGGGGGCTTAGGACCTAATATCATAGGGGCTAGGGGACTAGAGGGAAGGTAGCGAGATCAATCAATAATGGAACCCCCAATATTGGCGATAAGAGCATTAGGAGTCCAATTATCACAAATAATAATCCCTTAACCCATAACCATTGAATTCCATATCCCCTTAACCCACAATCCATACTCCCTTAACCCATACACTCATGACTCATAACCCATAAACCCCTTGACTCATTAAATATTAAGACACTAACCCCTAACCTATAATCCATGAACCTCGTAAGCCATAACTCCTTATTCTCTTAACCAGTGACCCTTAACCCCTAACCCTTCACCCTTAAACACCTTAACTTCTGACGCCTTAAAAATATAAATCCCCTAAATCTTAAGTCCTTAACCACTAAATGTTTTAACCCTAAAGCCCTTGGCCCTTAACCCTTGACCCTTGAATTCCTTAACCACTAAGTATCCAAGGCTGAAAATAACACCCAAAACCAACACATTGACCTCCTAGGAGAATACGTCACCTCTAATTGAGCATATTGAAAACATTTTATTTTTAGAGAACTAGGTATTGGTTATGAGGGTATGTGTTTGTAGGTAATGCTATTATTACCATGTATACCAAACATGGAAAAGTTGGATAATTTGCAAAGGCTCGATATAAATTTCTCACAATATCTACACTTAATGTTGAGATGGAGCTTGTAGTTAACTCTCACATAAGGAGTTGGAAATGAATAGATCACTCATAAATACAAGGACACTGTAGCCCTAATGCACAAGGAGTGAACCCTCAATATAAATATTTTGTTTGTTAAACAAACTCAATTGTGTAAATGTAGAATATTATACATAAGAGAAAATAAAATGATATTATCCACATCAGTGCTTGAAATAACCTCAAATTAGCCATGAGTAGTGAGCCAAAGGGTGAATGTGGGGCACTATTAAAGTTACATCATGTTTAAATTCCTTTTAAATCATGAGGTTCTTCTCCAATAGGGTTGAAATGTCATCACAAGGAAGCATGGCACATTTTTGTGGGGAAGCGATTAAAGTTGTAACACAATTAATTTGATTTACACCTCCAATGTAAATGCATCATTGTATGTTTGTGCGAGGTTGTTACAGAGGTTATTTATAGACAATACATTAAATGTACTTGGACTTCATCTTTTTAGGGCCTTGACTCTAACATGGATTTGTATTAGGAACACTTCATGAAAATGAAAGGGGGCCTTTTTGTTTTAACTACATACACACAAGAGCATTGGATGTTGCCCTTCAGATCCCCCTTGGTGTATTCAAAGTGGGTTTACATTCATGTCAAGTTGAAATGAGTCATAATGACCTTCCTCTTCTTAATAACATCTGCTAGCGTTTCCATAGATATGAGATAAATTAAAGGATCACCTCATTTGTAGATTCCCCCATTTATTATGAGATCCAGGGGATGTTCTATTGTCTTTATAAAAATTTGGATGGGTCATTATCTACATCATTTAAAACATTGTCTAGAACTTTTTATGAGGGAGGTACTTGGACTTAGATCTTTATATAAGGCCTTATGTGGCCTTCCCCTTTAGAACTCTTCCAAGGAGGTCACCTCCTTCGATATTGTCTTTCCTACTTAGGGCCAAATTGACAAACCAAGATTCAAACTTCTTCAACTACCAAATTAGTGAGGCATCATACCTCTTCTTGACCTCAACCTCAATGATACATCTTTCTTTAGAGATACTTTTAGGATTTCCCACCATATATCACAATTTGGATGCCATAGGATATGTTACACCATTTTCAATATGGGCTTTTAGAGGATATTTTAAAATTTTATTGTCATCTCAACCCCTACGATTCCTGTCACATTGATCATTTTCCATCTAAGGTATATGCATCTATATGTAATTCTTGAATGTATCATTGGTTTGACGACACCTTGACTTATCCATCTAGGACATTAGGTGTAGGAAGAAGTTCCTTTAGCTACCACATTTAGTTGGATATGTATGATCCATGTGTATATGATATTATGTCCAATGTGTACTATTTTTATTGTGTTCACTTAAACACTCTATTCTAACTCTGGATTGTTTGGATATAAGTTTTGATTTGAGTTATTCGATGGTGTTTCATAACTTTTCTCGGAGAAGTGTTTCATCTTGATGGTTTGGATATATTCTTGGTGATTTGAGTAGGTTCTATACATTGATCTTATTATACCCCTTATTTCCTTTAGTCAAAATTTATCCCATGTCTCTCTTAACAACACATGTGAAGGCCTTATAAGCTATGGATAGCTTATAATAGGGTATTTTTAAGCTCTAAGTGAACTTCCTAAAAAATAAGAGGCTACATATAGCTACTTAGGTTTATTGATAACATTATTCATAGATTTAAAGATAATTTTCACCACATTAAAAGTTGATACATATTTCCCTTATATATAAATCTCATGTTCCTATTCCCTCCTTATATGAACATTCTTACTTATATTAGAGAGATATAATCTAATTTTGACTAATACCCTAATTAGACTAACATTATTAATTTCTAAGACTTCAACATCATTATATATCCTCTATGTCAAATGACCTCCTTTCACTCACATAAAAATAAAACTTAATGAAAACCTAAGACACCATAGAAATTTATTTCACTACCTATTAAAACATGATTTCATGGCTACTCTAAAATCTAGATCGACCTATTAAAATTTATTTTCCCGCCGATATTCCCCTTGCCAGGTTTGGGACAGAGTTTGTTGCACCTTCTCTACTCATAATTTTTATGATTTCACAGCAAATTCCATACCCTTCTTTGACATTCACTTCTTCTATCGACTCTACTAGACCTTTAACATGAAATTATTATATCAGATATGGGTTCGCTCTTTTTCTAGCTTTATTTGAAATATTCTTCTCCTGCATTGGGGGTTTTCGCTGTAATTCAGAGCTGAAAACATGTTCAATAGTAGAGGATGATATGAATAGCTCGACTGGATAAATTTGGGCATTCATTTAACATCGGTGGGATTAACCTTTCCATTCCTTTCTTCTTTAATCTATTTTCCCTCCAGCTCCTCGAAGGTCATTAGAAAAATACCTGTGGCTTCAAGCAGGCGCAAGGAATGCTTCATGAACCAGTGAAAGGCATCGTCATATCTATCGTGAACGGGAATCGGCATATCCTTGGTGGGAATTGACATAACTGGTATATCTATGTTAAAATCCACATTTTTAAATGAAATCTGCATCAAAAAGGGGTTAATATTACCAGGTCGGCTTGCTAAATTTTGGGGAGAAATTCCATCACTTAATTGTTTTTCTAAATTTTAACCTGCATCTCGAACACTAGTTTGGGAAGGCATAACATGACAGAAAGCACAGAAGTAGAAGAAGGAAAAATTATGTAAGTGGATATACAAAGCTTCGCAGTCATATCAAACATGGTGGAATAGAAAAATCAGTGATAAAAGTAGAGACGAGCAAGACCTAGTCTTCAATCTGCAAGGATCTGAGAGCACTCTCTACAAATCCTTTCGAGTTATCTAAGAGCTTTGATACAAGGGTTTCCACCTTCATGTGTTGTCTATCATCTTCTTGGATTTCCACATGAGGGAGATGGATGAAGTAGATATCGAGACCCTGTGAGGACTTTATGCTCTTCGAGTAAGCTTTCTACATTCGAGGAGTGGATAACATCCATTTGCATGTGTTGAGAGGCATTGGGTGAACTAGATGAATTGGATAAGATGGCCCATTCCTCCACTGGAATAAATGGCGACATGAGGCTTTTGGCTTCCCATTCTCACTACACTTATCTTCACAGGACATCACTGAGAAATATCTTTGACTGTTGCAATTACACTTGACGACAGGTGCCTGCCATAAGCATTTGGCATGGATCCATGTAACATGGACAGATGTCATCCGCATATGGAGATTAAATTACACCTTTCGAGAACTCTGAGAGTTAGAGTGTGTATGGATACGTTTGAAAGGTATTTTTATGATCTCATTTCTATGATTTTGATTGTTAAAATTTCAAAGGATTTAAACTTTTATATTCAATTATGGAGAATAAGGAAGGGTTATTGTTGACAACAGCTACAAAAGGGGCCTGAACTGAGTTCAAATTATTGGAACAAAAGTGTGTCTCAACTTAATTTTATTCCTCTTTGACTTGCAAAAAATGAATGTCATGTCATGCTGGCACTGAACTGATAATCTTTGAATGAGTAGTTTTAGTTAAATTCATGTTAGCATCACTGTCATCATCATCCTCATCTCCAAATTTAGGAAATATCTTTGTATGGTTCCATTTGCATTGCTTGGTTGTGGTTGCATGTGAATGTGAAGATTTGGTCTCATCTAATTTGTCTTGAGACACATAATTCTTTCTCTTTTATTTGTGTCCATTAATTTTTCTTCTGTTTGCAAGGATTTTTACATGTTGCTCTGGCATCAAAACCATAACAGCCTCTAGACCACATTTCCATATCAACATTTCAAGCACCAAACGGACCTTTTCTTTGAAATGGGTTTTTCTGTTAGCTGACCAGAGAAATAAACTACATACCACAATAGTTAAATTCTTTTTCAAGTCCTCTGCTTGAAGCTCGACTATAACCACTTTCATCAACCCCAATTTTGCTTTGATAAGTTCCCTGTTGTTATTTTTTCAAGAGCATAAATGAAGACGAAAGGAAATTTGGCACTAACAAGCAGAGCTCAGAGAACTCATACATCAATCTTTCTATCCCAGTAGTTGCTACACTTACCATGTGGGGTGTACTACCTACCATACAACCTACCACTATGTTAAAGAACTTCTGTAGTGTTTCCTGTGAACCAACATTTTTTCTATCTTCCAGGCAGTGGCCAATTTTGACTAGAAAATCATAAGCCCAAGACCTTGTTTTTTTATTGGACTCTTTTACAGCCAGAATTATTTCACTAAGGAGACATGCAATGCCCCCATTTTTCCTCTCTTTATCATTCATCAAAATATGAATGATTAAATAATGCAAGCAATCAAGGTGGTGTCACTTGGCAGAAAAATGACAGGAATACATTATTGTGACCATATGTTTAAATATCTCGTCCAAATTATTTGCCAGAAAATACTTGTGTTCTTTCAGAATGCTTACTAGGACCTTATATGCCTTCTTCTAAACTAGCCCTTCATCATCCTACAGATTCGGCTTTGTAGCAGCAAAAAGCATATTCACAGCTTCAAGGTCTAGACCTGTAGAAGTGATACTGCCAAATCTAAGATTTGGGCACTTGTTTGCATTGTTGTCTATTCATTATTTGAACCATCGACTTCCATAGAAGATTTTCTTGCATGCCCAAATTTAGTTGCTTCTAGTGTTACTTTTAGAATCTTTTGCGTAGCACTCATAAAAAAATGTTTGACTACTTTCGTGTAAGCTACAGAAGCTATGTCTGCAATAGTAGCCTACAGATATCCATGCTTGTCTTGGGGAGATGACATGAATATAGTAAATAAATTTGAAATAAATCTAGGAGAAATTTTCCTCAAACTCTTCATATTCTCTCATGCAAATTTTGAGTTGTAGGGAGACTTGGCTTGTTGCACAGCTAGACTAATTTCCAAGCCCTCAACCTATTCTAAACTAGTCAAGCTATCGAGAGCTTCTTCTTGTACTTTTTTTTTCTCCTGAATAAGTATTTGTAAGCTTGAACAAATTATTCCACGTAAATTTGGCTCTTTACGAAGCGATGTAGGAAATTTATTTGCAATATCCAGAATGTTTTGAGTTGTGTCGATTGGGTAGTTTCAAAACGAAGGAAGCAGTGACCATAGAGCGTGAACACAGACTTTTGTATTACGTGAAGCTACTGGGCGTCCTTCCACTCCAGGCATATTATATTTCTCATTCAATCTATCCATCCTTTGCCTCTTGCATATACTGATTAAGGAAATATTTAACTATACTTACTCCCTCTTACAACCCCAAACTTGTCTTTCCAAAGTGTCCATCAGGTAACCTTCTTATTATATCTATCCATTCAAACATTCCATACAACATGAATTTCTTATATCATATCATATAAAGTGAAGCATTGGATGCTTGGTATATTATTCTCCAATATACAGTAAATATGTGCTAAAATGGCTTCATAATTGAGCCATGTTCATTGTTTATTGTGCTTCAATGATGTCCCAATGCAACAGACTTCAATAGTTGTTGTATTCACAATATATGTGTGTGTGTGTGCTCTTAATGAACAACTATCTAGTGTATAAGGCTTAATCGACTTGAGAGTCTCTATATCAAGGCATACACCAATTTTACCGAACATAGCCTATATTTGGATCAACAGCTGCTCCATATTGCCAAAAAATTTTAGGAATAAAGCTAGATCTAAAAGAAAATGTTAAATCCATTTTTAGTGGTAGTAGACATCATCAAAAAATTACAGCTCCCTTTGAATCCTTACTATAGGTGATCATCAAGAATTTGACAATCTGCACTCCCATTTTTGAGATGAGACTTTATCATGTTGTAAGAAGGTGACGTGAAAAGAATTTTTTTCTGAAGGTTGAATAGTGAAACCTCCCTTACTAAAAACTTCTTCATAGATATCCACTATATACTGTGAGGATAATGACAATGGGATGTTGGAGATAGATCTGAGCCAATACCTGGGATGCCATTTAATACAACAACTCCAATCTTCATTGCTGAAAGGGGTGTCACTATACTTTAATATCCGAGAAATGATTATAAATAATATGCCTATGAAACTGATACTTATTAAAAAAAAACATTGTTACAGCCAGCAAAGCTTTATATTGCTATCAAACTAGTTATACATCCAACAAAACTTTATACCGTAATTGTTACTACTAAAACTTGTTTTTACCAATCAGGACGGTATATTGAGATTCCTCCTTAAGGTGACAACCTGATGTGTCTACAAGATTTATACTCTTCACAACAAATTATTCTAGCTTACCGATGCCAACATCCACTGAAGCCACTTCAAAATATTAGATATCCTCAATTTAAATCTATCTTGTTCACAACTTCGATTGTGAACAAGACTATAACAGAGATTACACAGTGCCAAAGGAAAGAATTGAGCTTGCATAGTGGACCTGATGTCACAAATACCTTGTGAGGTTTATGATAGATTCAAGCTTCCAGGAGAATCTCGAATTTAGTATAATCTTGACTTCAATAATTAAAGCTTCCTAATAGAAGATTCTTAAATCTGAAGGAGGTTGGATTTTGAGCTTCAACCACTTGATGCCAGTTTCTATCTTCTTTCTAGAAGATGAATATCTTATCAGCATAGATCAACTGACATAAGAAATTGAAACTGTGAAAGTCTTGGATCTCACACAGAGACATATTTTCCACAGTTCCATAAAAAAAACCCACTCCAATAATGATTTACCATACCATTATTATTTATAGATGAACTGTATGACAATATTCTGATGATCTCATAGAATAAGTATCAATGCCATACATCTCTGTGACTAGAGAATTATGTGAATCGATTCCTACTATAGCTGAGTATAGATGACAGCCTTGATTTAGAATTGATTTATACTGACCAAATCATAGAGATAATTTTCGTGCTATGTTGTAGAAGAACCGTGCGTGGGAAATGTCAAAGAATAGATGCCAATACTAAGGGATCATCAACGAAAGATGCCAATAAAAAATTCTGAGGTTATTGGGACATGACATAATAGTCCTGAGGCAAAGATACCAATTTGAAAGACTTAAATCAGGAAGAGAACAGTTCTGAGAGCATAATCTGAAAGCACAATATGATCATCATTGATGTCTTGTAGCAAGCATGGACTTGGAATAAAAATATCACCAAGCCCAAGCATAGAACAAGGTTGGGCTACATCTGCTGAAGAAAATAGTAGCTTAATGAGAGCATCAAAGGACTTTCCTATACTAACCATCACAGGAGTGAATAATACCCAAAACAGATATCATATAGAAAGAGTCCTGCCAAGAGGATAGCCCAAGTTTTGAATGATCCAAGAGATAACATCTCAATACCTTGTATACAAAACGCCAATCCCAAAACATCATTTGCAAGCGAATGCTTCTTCAATGCATACCACTCGCACAAGATGTGATTTGGTGAACTCTACTTCCATAGATTTAAAATTATGGAAGATGGCAGTTTATTGGTGACTACTTCCACTTCTTGGAAAAAAGCACTCAATAACAGGGAACAATGTCGAATCAGAGGAAAGTACATTATATGGTCTCTTGACAGAAGGAAATCAACCGACATATATAGTAAGGCATATATATAGTAAGGCATGCTGTCAAGACTGCATTCAAGTTTGGATTAACATTTATATCAAGCGGTGCCACTGATAAAACTGTTAGAGCGTCACTTGTGAGATTTCATTCATCCTTATGGCTGATAGTAGACCCAGGATACCATTTCTCGACAATTCAGAATTTACCTCAATTGGATTTGATATGAACGTGGCGATATCGAGAATAAAAAGAAAGATTCAACACTTTCAACCTCACACAAGGTCTGAACAATATTTGAATATTGGGCCTGTCCATATTTCCAAGTAGATAAGACAAATTGTGGAATAAGGATATCACGACCATTAAGATTCATCAGTATCTCATGTTCCTTCCAATATCATATATCTCCATGTAAATTTGAATAGATGATCAAATGCCTAAAGAAGGTATAGATCTGAACCTTGAATCTGTATTCTAAGGCTATGGAAACTGTCACAACTTCATTATTGTCCTCAGTTCTACATCTTCTATTGTCCAGATAACAATACTTCACCCTACAAACTTCTTAGTGATTGCATTCTTACTTGGGCTGGTCCTCACCTGCTCTTTGATACCATGTTAATTTTAGGACAATATATTCTTTGCTGAGGATAGTTACTTCTAAGATCCATATTAGCACAAATTTAATTCATTTCATTTCCATTAGCAATCACATAGGACATAATCATATAAATAGTAACTAAGGAAAGAACATAGATGATAACAGTAGAGAACAAGATAAGACAACATGACACAAGGATATGGCTCAAGCTAGGGAAAAACCATTAATCAATTTATCTTATTATCAAATATCAAATGTTCAACAGAGTATGAGAGTACAAATAGAGTCAAGGATGGATTTCCAATAAGATGATCAATACCTCCCTTCAAATTATCAAGAAGCAGTCCATACATAACTTCCATTTAGCCTTCAGAAAATAGAAGACATAATCTATCCTATAAAGAGATCAACAATAGGAAAAGTGATTCCAATTTTTTCTCCCGAAGAAGTTTAATACTGAATTGACAAAAGCGGACATCAAGTTGATTATCATGAACCCAAAGAAGTCAATTCTTGATATTATTGCAAATTTGGTTAGGGAATATTTCAAACCTAACATATATCAGCAAATATATGTGAATGACCTTCCAAGGAGCTCGCACTTCCTTGTAGATATAATGCCTTAGAATGAACTGTTATAGAGATTTACAATCTCCATCAACCATTGGTTCAAACCTTGAAACATATGCAGCTAGTACATGAAGATAAATTTTGCTGAGACAGACCTTAAGTGACCTTGAAAAGAGCCCAGAATAGCTTGACCTTCCTTTCCATGGGACTCGCTATACTCAGAATACCATGAGGTATGCCCAGATTTGGTTTAATGGCCTTGGTCATCCTTCTAATGGGGCCTGGTTCATCAAAAAGGAGGGTACAATATTGCAGCCTAACTGAAGCATACATCTAAGAGTAGAACAATCTTAATACATTCCCTGTACTAACCAAAGCTTCCCTCAATACCTGTAGCTTACCAAAAGCATCTCAAAACCCAAAGAAAAATAATCCTGCGTACTCCTCTACTATGTACTCAAATGCCTCAAACATCTCCCCGAGCGGGGATGGAACAAATGACTTAGGAAGGTGCCTCTATTTATATAAGATGAAGACGGTGAAGAAACATTTCTATTGGACATGATGGGACAACATGGAGATAAGGTTGACTTTGTTAATTTTCCTGAGGAAGAATAAATTAAAAATACCACTTCTACTTGTCCAAATTTGTCGATCTTTAGATCAATTCTGGTCCTCTCGAAAAGAGGAATTCAATGCTGCAATTATCTTTCCCATAAGAGCTGTCTGTAGTGGAATTTTTCCCTAGTTGCCAATTTTAACAATCCTTTTTATTTATTGAATAGTCTTTGGGGAGTAGGGACTAAAGGGATTACTTCGTCATCTAGTAAATCCTATCCTTTGTATGTTTCTTACATCCTTTACCTACTAGATGAGGTCATCATTATTGATACCTAATTTTGAGGTGTACAACCTAGCAATTCTTCTCGTTCTAGAATGTAGTGATTCCCAACTTTCAGATGATACTGTTCATGTGGATGTGTAATAGTTTGATGATGATGGTAACAAACTCTTTAGTACAGCGTTTCCATATTTTCACTGATTGCTTGTTTCTTGGTGATCTCATGCTTCTTGTTCTAGGTTGATCTTGGTGATGCATGGACCTTTCATGTTGATGTAGATAGTTTTTCTTGATGCATATTTTCTTTCCATTCATGGTTTTATGGATCATAGTAACATTTTACTGGACAAATGAATCAATATGTGTCATGTTATGAGGATGATGTGCTCTCAAAGTATGTATATGTTTTGAAACTTCTCCACGGTCCCAAAGGAAAGATGACTTAGCACTTTCACACATGCTAAGATTATTGGCAGTAGTAATGGGATGACAAATGTACATAGTTTGGAAGCTCCAAGATCATCATTTTCAATAAAAAATATTGAAAAGGCTAAAATATGACAAAGCTACTCATGTGTTGCTTTTAAATCAAAATGGAATTTCTGGTAATAAAGATGTTTTTAGGCTAAGTGTTGTGTTCTTTGTTATCAATTTTTTATACACTGGCTAGTGCTGTTCAATTTGATATATGGGAGAGAACTTCATTTCCAACAACAAATAAGAATATACTTTATGACAGTGAATTTGAAAGGACATTGGCATGAATTTCACATGGATATATTCACTTAGCAGCCTATATCTAAATAATTACACCAACATTCATTCTCGAGTCTGATATTATCGCATGTCCAACATATTTCGCCAAGAACTAAATAGATACATAGCTTTTCATCGAGGTTTGACATCCAAGAATATTTACACTCCATTTGTAAATCATTATGCAATCGTAGTGTTCATCATACAATGTTACACTGTAGCTACACAATTTTGTATTGATTGGGTCATAGGATTTAAATATGTCGCAATTATTTCGACAATTAAGATTTACTGTGATTTGTCATAATTATTCAATCCCTGCATTCTTTTAGCTCATTCTCTCGTATCCAAAATAAACTTGCATTCAACCCTATCTATGTTTTAATCTTCATTTTCTCTTTTGGTCTTGTTGTTCGCTTATTTTTCTCGTATATTTTGGGTTTCTTGTTATGTATCACACTATATAGTATAAACCTTAGGTGGAAAAAATATGTAGTGTCCCTTAACGCAGTTTTCCACATATCATAGTGGGTACAAGAATAGGAAAATCACATATTTTCTTAATGTGACAGATCTATTCTGTAGGAATTTTAAAATTCTTCCTAATTTCAAATTTCTACCTCACTTAAATGGGGTCATGGATCTATCACATATAAATTTCAGCTTCAAATCTGAACTGAAATATTTATAAATACACCTGCAAATATCTTAAATTTTTCCACCACTAGTCTTGGCAAGTTCAAGTAGATAAATACTGCAAAATACTTCCAACAATAGGTCAATGGAACAACCCTTAGAGCTTGTTGTAATCAAGTGTGTATATTTGGAAATTACATTTAGTAAAACTGGAAATGTAAAAACACATTTCAGGTCCAAAGTTTCATCTAAATCATTCCAAATCGCACAATGTTTCAGCCTTGTTGTTCCAAAATAAGCATATCAAAACGTCCATGAAAATTGCTCAAAACATGTGAAAACAAGGTCTGAAAATCAGATCATAATAACATAATTTAGGACAGTAGTGGCACAATTCCTTTTTGTCACACTATGAAGATAGTGTATAATACATTAGTGTTGCAAAATATGATGCACCAAGTCTTCTTGATTTATCTCAAGCAATAACTTCTCCAAATCTTTCCAAGCACTGGCCAAAGAAATGACACTCTTTGTAAACTAGATTCTTACCAAGGTATCCCACCAAGCTATACTTACCTTTCCATAACCTCAAAATCAACCTAGTATCACATGAACTATCCAACCCTTAGATACACACTTTCATATCACAAGCTTTACTCTTCACTTGCATTACACAAGCCCAGGATCTCTAACACATGCCTCTCACAAGCACTTCCCTGTTACATGAGTAAATAATTATTCTTCTGAGATCCTCCAATAGAAAAAAACACAACATCACATCTATAAGACACAATACAAGTGATAATAAAGACAATCTCCTCCCTTTATATATACTTAGGTGAGGGAGGATAACAATAAAACATGGACCAAGTCCACAAGTAACCCTATTGCTAAGTCAACAACAATGCCTCCAGTGGAGAGCCACTTTAAGCATGAATGCCACGGGGCACAATAGGGTTTCTACCATAGATGAAGATATTCATATAATCTTGACGCAATTAATGAAACAATTATTTTGAAATTATCTTGATTATTTTGTGTAATAGTACATGTGTGTCAAGATTGGTCAATTCTCAATTTTCATTAATTATTTCCGAATTATTTTTTATTTAATATTTTCTCAACTTTTGTCCATTAATTTCTTATTATGATTATTTCATCTATGGTTCCTATAATCCCAAAGGTGGTGCACGCTCCAAATCTAGGTGTCTAGATGTCAAGGGCTCCTCTAAGAAAGATGGTCCTTTCAACAACAATGGTTCCTCAAGTCAAGTTCTCCTCCTTACCATATATGCATGGTAGCTCCTATGCCTCTAGGGCTCTATGCCCAAATTCCAAGTGCATAATGTCCTCTGATGTTGTTAATCCACTTTTCCTAAGCACCCATCCTCCTAAACAAGTGCACCCATGTAGAAGGTGTCAAACTTTCATCTGTGCCAAATGCCACATCAAAGTAAGCCTCCCTAGAATATAGACCTACTAAGCTCTCGAAAACAAAGTCAATCAATATACAAAAAATGGGCTATGGGAACACTAACCCTCCACATCACATCAATCACTCCCCTAGCTAGGTGAAAATGCTTTTGGAGCAACCAATAGCTAACATGGTCTAGAGTTTAGACTCTACATTATGCGAGGGTACCACAACTTCAATGTGCATTAACCGCTGATATGAGAATGTGCACGTGTCATATGGTTATAGGCTTAAAAAACTGACCTATGATGCTGCTACTATGTTTCTATTGGAATATGTGGCAACATGAATTTTATCATGACGCTAAGTGGAAGGTTTACAACCAATCACTCTCTGAACGACGCTTTCATGGCTCCCACTATCGTTCTCCTGGAAACCATGAAGTATGAGTGGAGTCCAAATACATAGATCATTGGTACTGGACATATCAATGACTAAATTGACATCTGAAAAAAGATTGCTGAAAATCTGCCAACACAGTAAACACATCACCTCTCAATGAAATAGTCAACATATAGCTCCGGTAATATGAGCAAGTCACCCAAGCAATGGAATTTCTAAATGATGGTTGTGTTGAGAGGTGCTTCTACAGCCTTGTATGAGGAAGATGTTGTAACATGGGTAATGTTTACCTCGTCATATGTTAGGCCATATACTATTAGAGAAAAGTTATTAACATTAGTACAACCATATATGAGATGGACCATGAAATGAAAACAGTTTCACCATTCTTTTCCTCATTTCCTAACTTGATTATGGTGTATTTTCTGGCATTGAATATTTGATTTATTCCTCCCCCATGTTTTCACTGTCACATTTTGTAACTATGATATTTTGAGGAGTGCAATTTTCTTCTCCATCCATCTATCAATATGATATCTTGAGCTTCAGCATGGTGCAATTTCCATGATTAAATTTTGGGTGTGATTTCTTGTTATTTAATTATAATTTTGCGGATTTATGCATTTGTTCTCAACGTTTATATACTTTAGTTAATTTTTTTTCCTCCACATTTTTGGTTTGTGCATCTTCCCTGTAGGTTATACCTATTCAACATAATCTAGACTTCATATTCCCATTATGGCATGTATTATAATTTACATCAGGATGAGGCCCTAGGCCTCTTTTCTTGAGAGTTTGTTTTTAAAGTATGTAGTCTTAGTTACCCTCACCTTTGATGCTATCCACATGTGACAATGATGGGCATATTGGATGCAACTTTGATGTTGGGCTTCCCTGAGAAGTTTTTTTTCCAGCAGTATGAAAATTTAACTTGATTTATAATGTCATGAGGAGGCAGAAGACCTTTGTTTTATGCAGATGCCTTGAGGTACTACTAATTTTGCCAAGTTGGACCCTCATGTTAAGATCAATTCTAAAGGAGTGAAAATGACTTCATTGCTTGGAAAAGCCACTACCCTTGCTTTATCCAAACACCCAACATTCAATGCAAGCATCAAAGATGGAAAGTGTTTCACCTAAAATAGCAACATAAACATTGTAGTTGCTATGTCTATAGATCAAGGCCTAATTACACATGTGCTTCAGGATGCAGACAAGGTTTGCAACCCAAATCATATATAATTTAGATCTCAGCCTCTATTATATCAGATTCAAATTTTTGCTACAATTTTTTCTTACGGTTCAATTTATGAAGCCTTAGTAGTATTGTACATTACTTTCCAATTCAATTTTTGTAAGTCTAAACTTTTCAGAATTTGTATCTTGCATTCAGGTTGATATATATACTCTCTGTAGGAAATGGAAGGAATTTGTAGATAACGCTCGTGGAAAGAAGCTTCAACCTCAGGAGTATAATATAGGTTTGTGAAAACGCACTATGACTCTGTTCTTCTTATTCTTGTTTTGGATCTGATTTAATTTTCTTACCAAAGAGAAATTCTCCGTCTATTTTTTGGTAGCTTTTAGCCATTCCCAGCACAAGGTTGTCATTATAACTATTTTTTGTGTCCTACACATTGAAGTAGATGTATCTTGAGTTTCACAAGGTCAATTATAAAAGCTTGATTCTTATATGCCTAGCCTCTTTGCAGGAACTTTTACTCTATCTAATTTAGGAATGTTTGGTGTGGACCGTTTTGATGCAATCCTGCCTCCTGGTTTAGTAAGTAAACCGTACATTATTGTCTTCAAAGGGGTTCAGTCGATTCCATTCTCAAGTTGAGCCACATAAGTTTTCTCTTTGTTCAAGGATAACTATTAAATTGAACGTTCTAATGTTTGACATGGAGCAATTATGGCTATGGAGGTGTCCCAACCAATACTTGTTGTGACTGCTAATGGATTAATCGGTTTGAAAAAAAAAATGCAGGTACAGATCTCTCTAATTTTGTCATGTTAGACTATGTTTTCCTAATAGGCGAGCTTGAATTTTCTTGTGGAAATAGGCATAATTTTTATCTCCAAGCAAGAGCCATATATTACGAGATTTGAGCCTCAAGGAATCTTCCTCAACTCTCAATGTATTGAGAGTGCTAAGTTGGGCTTCTTGCTCAGTCTGAATTTCAGAATAGGCGATGTCTTGAAGCTCCAATACCATTTGCAGATCGAGAAGCTACTAAGAGGCCTGCTTTCTACGACTAAAGGGGGAATTTGAAGGCCTTTTTATCCATTATTTTAGGGCTGTTGTGGTGGCCTTGAGTTTATGTTCCCACACATAACTAGGCAATCCAATGACAGGGATGGACCAGGCCTTCGAAATTGTCTCCATAAACCCATCCCTATTTGGCCAGAGAGGGTTGAACCGGAAGGGGATGGGCCCCAAATTTTCCTCATCTTCTAACAACAGAATGATGGGTTTATGATTAGATGTCAACTTTGGCAGAATTTTAGTGGAGATAATCTTCTTTTCAGATAGGATGGTGCTCTTAAGTAAAAATCTGTCAAGACTGGCTAAAATATGCTCTGCCCTAGCTCTATTGTTTGACCAAGTGTAGAGCCCTTTTTTTGGCTTGAAATCTAGTAAGTCCCATTTTCAAATCAAGTCTTCCATGAAGGGTAGGAAATGGTCCTTACTATTGATACCACCTCTTTTTTCCTTTGGTTCAAAAACTAGGTTGTAATCTCCCGCTAGAATTATATTCTTGGGGGAGTAAGCTTCTAGAAAATCAGACAGGGTTTTCCAACAATCGTTCTTTTTTTCATAGAGGATTGGGATATAAATATTAAAGAGAGCGAAGGTGATCTTTCTTGAAATATGTAGGATTTCGGTATAGATCTAGTGCTACGTTTCGAAGGAGCTTTCGAGGTGGAATTTTTCATCCTCGCAGAGAGTGTCGAGCCCACCACAAGTATCCCTTTCACTTACTATTTTTTTGGATTTTGTTCTCCATTTAACTTTGCTAAGGTCTAAAAGGGACACCTCTTATATTTTAGTCTCTTGGAGAATGAGGATCTCTGGGGATTCAAGTTTCAAGAGGTTCTTCACAACTTCAGCTTTTAAGGTATTCTGCAAGCCTCTGCAATTCCAACAGAGTAAATGTATTATTTACTAGCAGAGAGAGGGCCATACCCTGCTTTGAGAGGCCTGGTTCTAGTGTTTCTACCAATGAAAGTCTCAATCTTGGGTTTCTACCTTGCATTTTTTTTTCTCAGCCTCTTCTTCTCTTGCCTCTCTGTGAGATTTCACCCCAACTCTTTTTTATGGCCTCTCGAAAGTATCTTCTTCTGAGGATCCATAGATCTCTGGAGACTTCTTCCTTGTCATCTCCACATAGGATGGGGTGGTAGAGGCTCCTCTTGGTGTTTCATATTGTAGAGGGGTTGTTTATTCCTGGCTCTTATCTTCTTGAATATATGTGGGCTATTGTTTGGCCTCTTCAACGATTGTTGCAGCTAGGAATTCTTCTGGGGTGCTGAGAATTTTAAAGGGGTTTATGGATGCCTACAAGAAAATATTCCATGAGGGGGAAATGACTATATTCACTTTCACATGATTGAATTTTTCAGTTGTATGACATTATGTTGGTGTCACTAGTTATATACTCTTTTAATTGACCTTTTCTCCTAGTTGATGTCACCATCTCATTAAGTTCAACTATCGGCATTTGTTGATGGAGGGAGGAAAAATATTCCTCGAGGGAAGTTTTTATGGAACTTCTTGGATGCCTTTATATACTTTAACCCCTAAAATAAATAAATTTTAAAGACTACATTGGGTCTAAAATCAAGGCCTCCTAACACTTCAATTAATGTTTTACTCCTTGGCAAACTCCCTTTCCACATGGTCACCATATTATTTTCCATACGACACTACTATGTCATTGCTTTACCCCTATTTTGGGTCCATGTATTGTTTTCTACTTATTCCATGCATCCTCCACTAACATCATCAATGAACATCATCCTTCCCATCAATATGGTATCATTCTTTTCCATGACCATTTCTCATTGGTGTTTTCCATAAGCTAGGGTTAATGATTCTCTTAATGGACTACTCAATGGGTAAACTCCACAATTTTGTAGGTAAACTTCCAAATGTTGACTAAAAACCTTTTTCATTCATCATTGGGTTCAAGACCCAAATGTTTTCACATTTGATTGATTTATTTCGCATGTTTTCAATGCAACTCATGTGCCACACAACTACACCCTACTCCACCATGTTGCATTCCATGTCACATCCTAGTACTAACACTAGGGCCCGATATAAACCACATAGCACTACGATGTGTCTCCATTCCTTGAACCTCCTCAATGAATTATCTCTAAAACTAACCGATCCCATCTAGAAATCTCACTAAAATAACAAATACCAAATACAAATTATCACCCAGATATCACATTGGAGGAAGGGCAAGATAATACTTACACTTTCTCCACATCCTTAAGAATATTATCCTTAAAGAAGGGTCAATTGAACTATCTACATGATCCACCTCATTAATCATACTATTATGGAGGGAAGGTTGGTTGATCCTTCGTCTACATGAATCATGACGAAAGTTCCATATTTGAGGAAGGGTTGGTTGACCACTCCTCCTCATTTGCATCATTGAGAGTACTATCCTAGAGGATGTATTGCACTATTTTTTTATGTGATCCACCTCCAGAATAATACTATCCTGGAGAAAGGTTTGGTATACCCTTCCTTGACATATATCATCAACTAACCCTTATACCTTTTCTATCTCCTTGAGAATGTTATCTTGGAAGATGGGTTGGTGAACTCTTCCAGGTTATCCACCTCATTGATTGTACTATCTTAGGTGAAGGGTTAGTTGACCCTTCATTTACATCCATCATGAGTAAAATTCAATATTTGAGGAATGGTTGGATAACCCTGGTTCAGTTCTCGGCAGCGATTTTGGGACAATTTAGAATACATCTCTTTGTGGATCATTTTCTTCTGATTTATGTTTCCCGATAACTTCTTTATATTTTTGATCAATTGCATCCTATATTACGTTAAAAATTGATTACATATACATGACGGAGGACTGAAGTATCTATTATAATTTTGTTTTCTCCACTTCTACTTGATGTTTAGAAATAAAATACATGGAAATAATATACTACTTTTGTTGTTTAGCAAAAAAACATATGGGAATAGAATGCAATTTTTGTTGTTTAGGAAGGAAATGTATGGTAATAGAATGCTACTTTGTTCGACACTAGCAGACATTTGTCCAATATTGTCTGCTTCTCTTTCTAGAGAATTAGAGTAGGCATATTTGTGAATTTTTTTATCTTGGTCTATGTTTCTTGAAAACTATTTTATTCAGACTGTGAAACTGCAGATGGCCCATTAATATTTTAATTGAGAGGGCATCTTATATTGCATGAAAAATTAATTTGCATGAACATTTCAGAGGACATAAACAAAGAATTCCCATCCATTGGAAATATTATCTCTATGTTTCTGAAAAATAGCCATTTTGAAAATTCCTCTGCCTATAAAAGCAAGGGAAGCCAACATAATCACCCTAGTTCCCACTTGAATAGTATCTCCAAATATAATATGAAGTAGCATCTACTACTGGGTTGAGTGGCTTATTTTCCTCTTACAAAGTTAATTACAAGTGTTGCCATTATATAAGGAGGAAATCACATTCTCATATTAGCCTGCTGGATTATTCACTTGGCCTCAAATGAAAATTGTTTCCAATGAAGTGGAGAAAAAAAATGAAAATATAAGACTTTGTTCAGTAATGTTCGTAAAAATTTCCCTCTCTATGTAATGAGAACCAACATATTCAACTTCGTCCCATCTAGAAGACTATCTCTATCTTTCTGACAAAATAGGCATCCTGGTTAAGATATGGATAGTCAAATATTATCTTAATCACTTATTTGACTCTTGCAAAGATGATTATGTGACAATGTCTATTCTAAAAGAAGGAAATTCTAGCCAATTTGAATGCATTCCACATTTGCCTACCCACATGTGAGATCATGCCAGTGAGTTGAACCACCAACAAGAACACTATTTTCAGCTTTTATCTAGTTTTTAAACATCTCAGCAACCTTGCATTACCACATTGCATGCGTAGCTGTTACAAAGTAAACAACAACCTCAATAAATCTTGCTTAATGAAGATGATTGTTAACTTCTATAACATTTTGAAGGACCAGACACCCAAGAACTTGAAGTTTAGAAGTGCAAGATGCCTTGACATCTCTGAATACATCCTAGTTCATGATCATGAACATTACATTTCCAATTGAGGTGATCAGATATTGATCAACATGGCCCAAAATTATCACAAAGGTTCCTTTTCTTGGTAATAAATGAATAGGTTTCTTGTAAAATCATCTCCAATTCTTCCAAATAAGTCTAGACAAATCAAAATGTAATATAAGTGAATGTCGAACGGTCATCAAGAATCATCTGGCACAATTTCATGAATGCATAATGACCAACAGCTTGAAGGTTGTGAGTACAATTAATATCACATGAAGATAAGTTCGATAATCGTTCCCTTTTCCAATTTGGTAAGTACATAGACATTTTATTTTCAATTTTACTAGTGCATTCAAATTTTACAGATTTATGACTAAATCAAATTATATGCAGATTATTGCAACAATATCGCAATATACACAACTTTTTATTTTGAAAGGAAATCCATTTTTCTTGATGGTTCATAGGTTTTGGATATCATGTCCATATAACTGATAGGTGGCCTTTATTCTCTTTGTTTTAGTGGGTCTGCCATTGTGGTAGTAAATTTTTTTTTCTCTGTAATAGTGTGCTTATTTTCTAAACTAATTTCTCTTCTGTCAGCATCTATGAGATAGTCCCCTATGTTACTCTCTATTTTGAGGGGGCACCCATGGACTTGAAGCCTAGATATTATATTTCTCAACAATTATCACCTGTAAGGACTGTATCCTTATTTTCTTCATGTTTACTCTCAAAAGAAAGTTGAAAAATAGGAATGCTTCAAATTTCCACTTTTAAATTTAAAGTATATACATAACATAGTTTACATACATAGGTGCCACCATTAACCAACTCTTGCTGTTATAATGTAACTTAAAATTATTGACAGTAATGGGAGAGTAAATCAACGACTGATCCAAACCTAAAATTGATTTGGTAGGAGGATACGAGTCTTGTATGGTGCATAGGCTAGCAAAAGAGTGGACAGAAAGCAACATATAGCTCAAAAATGAAAATATTTGGAGGTTAATTAGCATTACCCTTCCTATAATTTGTTTCCTCATCCCACTAGAGGGATTCCATGTTGAATTTCTATTTTATGCCAATTCTCTTTATTTCGTAGATCTTGGTTGTGTCATTGCAGGTGGATGAAATTTTATAACTTATAAGCTAACCTATCTTTATTTTTTTGTTTTTTGAAAATGTGTTGTTATTGATATCCTTCATTCATTCCATAAATTGACTCATTGGTTGTTTTTAGAGGATCCTTATTATTCTCCAGTCATCTACTTTGAGAGATAAGTGATAACCGCTTTGCATGCTTTCTTGAAACAGATATATAATGAAATTTTCCCAATTTTCTGTATTCATTGCAAGTTCGATTAATCTGAACTTCATAGTCTCTCTTGTAGAATTGTAGTTAGTATGTCACATAAAAAAATTGAATGTTTTAATATGATAAACCGCAATTAAACAATCAACATATGTTTGTCTAGTAAAAAGTCTAAAACTATGTTTATTTTTTGGTTATTATTTTTTTTAATGTCTTTGTTTCTGGTATAAAATAATTTATATTACTATGGCTTGTATAGCTAAACATATTTAAAATACACACAGGTTCTGAGGCTCTATAGGGTCACCTCATTCTTAAATTTAAACATCCTTCTTTTTGAAGGGTTGACTTTGAAGCCCATAATATCTAGAGTACTTCTGATATGCCAAAGATTTGATTGTTCAACACAAAATTCTACTGTTATAGGGCTACAACTTTGAAAACCATGCCTGAGCTCTTGAATAATTTAAGTTTAAGCCCAAATGCAAATAAATCATTTGACTTGTAGTGTTCACATTTAGGCTGAAACTAGTGACTCTGACTTTGACATGGTTGATCTCCAAAATCAAGATAGTTCTATTTATATATCTCCGTCTGTGTATATATGTGTGTGTGTATTCTTCGTCGTACATTTTTTGGGAAAACCCACTGAGCGCTTCCATCTCTCTCTCTCTCTCTCTCTCTCTTTATATATATATATATATATTCTTCATCGTGCATTTCCTGGGAAAACCCACACAACACTTCCCCTCATTCTGGGGATGGTACCTAGGGTAAACCAGATTATTCAACAATGCATGTTAGCTATGGGAATTTTACCTAGGTATGGACTATAACACTCCTCTCAACTGCCTAGGCTAGAAAAAATTGACAATACACACATGCACACACTCTCTGTTTGTAGTCTTACATTTACATTTACAGCACCACTTTTTCCACCACTTTTTCCATGGCTATCCAAACACCCAAGAATAATATAGAATAAAGCAGTCATGGGGTTAGAAGGAAAAAAAATTTGGTTTTGTTTCAGGTGATGGATTGGAACCCTGCCATTGAGGATAATTCAGCTATGGTTGCAGGCACTATGGAATCCCTAGGAACAAGCTCAAACTTGATCTTTGTAGAAGAAATGGGAGCTGACTTGAAATTCAAGACCGAGGTGCATGAGATATACAGCCAAGCCGTCCTAGCCAGACCACCTCCCAGTTAACTTTGCTGGCTTCCGTTGCTTTCTAGCTTTACTTGTTAGTATTCTTGTTTGTACATTATAGAGATGATTTGCAAAATGTCTTAGGTTACAGCAGATACATTTGGACTTTCCCAGATAGCAGAGTATTGAGCTTTAAAAACTTTCTGAGGCCTAGTTTATGCTATGACAGGCCCCTGATAGCCATGAATATAACCATTTTTCTAAGATATTAATACGGGAGTATACTAGATTACAAAAAATACCCAGAAAACTGGAACCCTACTCTCAGCTCTGTTAGATACATTTGGGAGATTTGGATTTAGAAAGAAGCTCTAGCAGACACTTGATCCATAGAAGATGCTACAGTGATGCCAATTTTAAACATCACAAAAGGAAACTTTACCTACAAAGGGAGGTTTCCCTCTTTTCTCAATGAAACGAGTATGAGGTTGGGAACATATATGTCAATTTGCCAAAAATCTAGATACTTTTACAAGAACACTAATGGTAACAACAACCCCCTCAAAAGGATTTTAATGTTGGGAACAAAAGGTTGTTCTATTTGACAAAAGGAAAATTGACTTTCATTTCTGTAATCTAGATTCCAACTAAGGACCCCCCCTCTACCACTAAGTTCTCATAATCGAATGACCCTTGGGTCACCTTCTCGTAATATACACAACCTTTTATTTTGAAAGAAAATCCTTGTTTCTTCAAGGTTCATAGGTTTGGGAGATCATGTCCATATAACTGATAAGGGGCCTTTATTCTCTCTTTTTTAGTGGGTATGCCTTTGTGGTAGTAAAATAATTATGTTTAGTAATAGTGTGCTAATTTTTTTATAGTTTCTCTTCTGTCAACATCGATGAGATATTCCCGTCTGTTACACTCTACTTTGAGGGGGGACCCATGGAATTGAAGCCTAGAGATTATCTTTCTCAACAGTTATCACCTGTAAGAACCGTATCCTTGTTTTCTTCATGTTTACTCTCAAATGAAAGAAAAACAGGAATGCTTCGACTTTCCACTTTTAAATTTAAAGTATATACATGAGATAGTTTACATACATAGGTGCCGCAATTAACCAACCGTTGCTATTATAATGTAACATACAATTATTAACAGTAATGAGAGATTAAATCAACGAATGATCTAAACCTGAAATTGATTTTGTAGCAGCGTACAAGTTTTGTATGGTGCATAGGCTGGCAGAAGAGTGGACAACAAGCAACAAATAGCTCAAAAATTACAATATTTGGAGGTTAATTGGCATGCCCCTTCCTCAAATTTGTATTCTCATCTTACTAGAAGGATTCCATGTTGAATTTCTATTTTATGTCAGCTCTCTTTATTTCGTAGATCTTAGTTGCGTCATTGCAAATGGATGCAATTTTATAACTTATAAGCTAACCATCTTTATTTTTTTTGTTTTTTGAACACGTGTTGTAACTGATGTCCTTCTTTCACTCAATAAATTGACTCATTGGTTGTTTTTAGAAGATCCTTATTATTATCCAATCATCTACTTTTATATATATGTGATAACTTCTTTGCATGCTTTCCTGAAACATATATATAATGACCTTTTCCCAATTTTTTCTATTCATTGCAAGTTCACTTAATGAAAAATTCATAGTCTCTCTTGTAGAATCATAGTTATAATGTCACATCAAACAATTCAATGTTTTAATTTGATAAAACGCAATTAAACAGTGAACATATGTTTGTCTAGTAAAAAGTCTAAAACAATGTTTCTTTTTTGGTTTTTTTTTTAATCTTTTTTTTTTTGGTATAAAATAATCTATATTATTGTGGCCTGTATAGCTAAACATATTTACATTACACATAGGTTTAGAGGCTCTGGAGGGTCACCTCATTCTTAAATTTCAACATCCTTCTTTCTGGAGGGTTGACTTTGAAGCCCATAATATCTGGAACACTTGTGATATGCCAAATATTTGACTGTTCAACAAAAAATTCTACTGTTCTAGGGCTACATCTTTGAAAATCATGCCTAATCTCTTGAATGATTTAAATCTAAGCCCGATACAAATAAATCATTTGACTTGTAATGTTCACATTTAGGCTAAAACGAGTGACTCTGACTTTGACACAGTTGAACTCCCAAATTAAGATAGGTATATATATCTGTGTGTGTGTGTATTCTTCGTCGTGCATTTTTTGGGAGAACCCACCAAGCACTTCCATCTCTCTCTCTCTATATATATATATACATTCTTCCTGATGCATTTCCTGGGAAAACCCACCCAGAACTTCCCCTCATTCCGGGGGTGGTACCTAGGGTAAATTGGATTATTCAACAATGCATGTCACTTGTGGGACCTCTCAACTGCCTGGGCTAGACCCATTTGACAATACACACACACACACTCTGTTTGTAGTCTTACCTTACATTTCCAGAACAAATTTTTCCATGGCTAACTAAACACCCAAGAATAATCTGGAATCAAGCATTCATGGGGTTAGAAGGAGAAGCATTTAGGTTCTGTTTCAAGTGATGGATTGGGACTCTTCCATTGAGGATAATTCAGTTGTGGTTGCAGGCACTCTAGAATCCCCAGGAACAAGCTCCAACTCGATCTTTGTAGAAGAAATGGGAGATGACTTGAAATTTAAGACCGAGGTGCATGAGATCTCCAACCAATTTGGCCTAGCAAGAACACCTCCTAGTTAACTTTGCTGACTCTAGTTTCTTTCTAGTTTTACTTCTTAGTATTGTTGTTTGTATAGTATAGAGATGCTTTAAAAAAGGTCTTAGGTTATAGCAGATACATTTTGAAGATGATTTGCAAAAGGTCTTAGGTTATAGCAGATACATTTTGAAGATGCTTTGCAAAAGGTCTTAGGTTATAGCAGATACATTTGGACTTTCCCAGACAGCATAGTGTTGAGCTTTAAAAATTGTCTGAGGTCTGGTTTCTACTTTGACAAGACCCTTACATCCATGAATGTAACCAATACGAGATTATATTGGATTACAAAAAAAACCCAGAAAATGGGAACCTTACTCTCAGCTCTGTTAGATACGTTTGTGAGATTTTGGTTTAGAAGGAAGCTCTAGAAAACACTTTATCCATAGAATATGCTACAGTGATACCAATTTTAACATCAAGAAAGGCAAATTTACCTACGAAGTGAGGTACATTTTTGTGCAAGCGAAACTACAAGGGTGTCACAGTGAGCTAACTCCATTGAGTTATTTTTTTATTAAGTTAAAAATAGGGGCTTGCATGATTATATATTTTACAAGGATTATGCCATTATGTATTGAACATTTTTTAAAAATCAATGCCTATTATACAATTTCAAGGACTACCATAACTCACATAATTGTTTAAAGGGTGCTAAATCAATGGAAGAGCACCTGCCATGCAGGAGGTTGGTGGTTCGATTCCACTGTAGCCTAACATAAATTATTCCATGATATTGTACATTTTTTTAATTAAATATTTTTATATTGATTTGTTTTAATGGTGAGATATTTTTCTAGATTCATTGTTTTATATTGTCTCTAGAGAGACAATAGATAGGATTAGACATTGTCTACATAAAGACAATATGTCTTTAATTCCAACTATTGTCTTTGGAGAGACAATAAATGAAACTGTTTCTAGAGAGACCAAAATGAAACTGTCTTTGGAGAGACAAAAATGAAATTGTCTCTCGAGAGACAAAAATGCTTGTGTTATATATTGTCTTTATAGAGACAATATTTTAAGACAATTTAATTTGAAACATCCGCTTAAAGACAATATTTAAGACAATACACAAGTTTTATTTTGTCTCAATTTAAGACAATTTACCCCAAAATTATCTTAAATATTGTCTTAAAACCCTCTTTATGTTGTAGTGTTAAAGCAGTTGAATCCCAAAAATAATATCTAATAATTATACTGTAAACTTACTCTAAATGATTTTAAATATAATAATGTCATTTTTTTTATGTTTTAAATGTATTGTAAGTCATGCATCCCAAAAATAATATCTAATAATCATAGTGTAAACTTGCTCTAAATTATTTTAAATATAATAATGTCAAAAAAATTTTATGTTTTAAATATATGGTAAGTCATGCTCCTATTTTGCTACCTAGGAGGTCCCTGTATCTACCATACTCTTATCAAAATGCAATCACAGATTTCATTAAAAAAATTCACACAAATCTTATTGTCCGTGTTCCTATAGATGAAACTAATTCTCCTGGGAAACCCTTATGTGAAACACTCTTCGAGAAATTAGGTGGTCGGACCCATATTTTATTTGTTTTTGGAATCCAGGAAAAACTAACCCATTTAGAGCCTTCTACTAATATTTAAAGGAAGAAATTTAAGCATATAACGAGCAAAAAAGGCGGTAATTCAACCTTGCAATGGGTTAATAAGGAGACCATTCAGCCTTTTAGTTGTAGCAAGCGAAAAAATTTAAGCAGACTGAGTTAGTAAGGTGATAATTCGTTTGTTCAAAATTTATTTACATTTATCGATTTTTTTGAATTTGATCATTTAAATCAATCTTAAAATAAATCATTAACTAGAGGTGACTACTGTCATGAACTACTTTTGTGAACATTCACATTGTTGCTTCTGTGGATTGGGTATACTATTCTCGGACTGTTTATATTAAGTGGTCTGCTTCGTACTATACCTATCATGTCATTGCAATCATTACCTCTTGGAGTAGTCCGTGTGCCTGGTAATACATAGTGGTTCCATAATTGTAATTGTGAGATCTATCTTCCATTCTATTGCACTACGACGATGACAGTGTTGTCAACATAGATTCACTCATTACAAGGTGAGGAAGCAAAATCGCTCCATGGTCATCTATGAAGTGAGCGATGAACAACAAAGTCTCCAGCTGTATGAACAAATAGCCAGACAGCAATCTTTCAATATTTCTTTATTTTAATTTAATAGATAACAAGGAATTTTAATGCGTTCTTTATTTTAATTTAATAAATAATATGGAAAATTAATCATTCAATGCTTGAATTATTTTATAGTGCTTAATATTACTTTGCTAACACTAATATGATACTATATTTATTGTTGCTATCAACATTTCCGAAATTTGCGAAATGATGATCTCTCACTATCAATGTTGTTCGATAAAACGCCATTATATCATTTTCATGTCTCACGTTATTCAACTCTTAAAATGTAGCAAAATTTGACCAAATAACAAAAATATATGAATTATTTTTACCAAATAGTTTTTGTGATTTAGATTGGATCATTATATTGTTTGTCATCTATTTCGACGCACTTTGAGTGGAAAAAGTGGAGGAACTAGCTCACACGGTCATTTTTATTCGTGGGACTTAGATTAGAAAAATGAGGTCTGAAACCTTTCGGGAGCATTTTGAGGCATAAAATGATGTTTTTTGGGGGTAAAATTTTCGTGCTATCCTACACATATATATATTTCCAACAACCCAAGAAGCACGACAATCGAATTTCGTTTGCAAATGTTATGCCACTCATAAGTTGACCTTCCATTATTCACACCTATAGTGCTCGAGGATGCCACATTAGCCCCCATTATTCATGGAAAAGGGGTGAGCCACATGATTGTGATGTAAAAGAATCTTAAAAAATACATATTGTAACTATCTTAAGAGTTGATGTTGTCAAAATTACCCACTAGTAGGTTATCAGGTTGTGTTATAACTAGCCACTAGGAGGAAGAGACATTCCATTCTTTCAAGAGATTTTTTTTCATAGTTGAGCAAAGATAGGCATGAACGATAGGAGGTAGAACACATAGAGAGGAAATGTGCACTAGTAGCCCACAAGCCATAGGCATTACTTTTTTATACCTGTAGCCATATTTCTAGATAGAAAAAAAAGAGCGAAGCAACAACACCTTCCAGCTGGGTTTTCTCCTGAAAGGGTTTCCCAAATAGCATATCTTGTGTTTTATGTGTGTGTGTGCGATTATTTTGTCATTGTCTAATTTTATGCATAATTTACATTCACATGCATGAACTAATTACAATTAACTCTGCAAATGTAGAATTTTAACAAAATTGTAAGAATGTAAAATTTAAGTATGTTAATATATCACTATCAAATTTGTTGTGATGAATTGTCCAATGGAATATCCATGATAGTTTATAGATAGTTTGATATCAGATCCAAGTTTATTTGTGTATTTTGTGAAGATTGCGGGGATCTAGATCGATGAGGCTGAAAATCATAAAACCCTATTCATTTATGAAAAATCTGTAAATGAACCTTGTGATCCTGAAAAGCTAAGGTTTATGCGGTTCGAACAACAAGTCGTAGATATCAACTACAATATAAACCTCCTCATGGTAGCATTGAATAACAATATAGGGATACTTGGAGAAGATGGGAGTTCAAATGTAGAGGAAAAATCAAAACGAGGATCAAAAGATGGAGGAGAAATGGATAAGCAGTGGAAGAAAGAGCCCGAAAAATATCAACCCAATTCGAGTATTGTGAACCAATCACAGTCCCTATTTAAAATGGAAGAAAAATTTGATATCAAATTTTACCATGGTGAGATCGATGCTTTGAAGATAAACCATCAGTTGTAGCAAGTGGAATTCCATTTCAATGCCCATCAAATTGAAGAAGGATAAAAAATCTCATTTGCATAACTGAAATTGGAGGGACATGCATTGACTTGGTGGGAGAGCCACACGAAAACCATGGCGTTGGAGGGAGAACATCAAGTGAGTAACTAGGAATACTTTAAAATCCTCATTAAATCATAGTTTTATCCCATTGGGTAAATGGAGGACCGGTGGATCTAGTGAAATTACTTCAAGAAAAACTCAGGCCAAAGCATGCAAAAGTACACCTAAAAATTCAGAAAGATGGCCATAATGTTGGGTATCTCTCCAAAGAACCCAAATGTACTCCTCAAGTACTTTGGGGGTCTGTTTCGCCATCTCCGTGAGCAAGTGATGTTTTTCAAACCCAAATCGGTGGATGATGCTTGTGCAGAGGCACAATTGTTGAGATTCAACAAGAAAATTCAGCACCCGCACCTAGTGCATTAAGCACCTAGTTGCATTAAGCGCTTAGACTAGGGTGGTGCCCACAGTGCTATTTTTCGGTGCATGTCGATTTTGGTTGTCCCTTAATTAAGATGGACATTAAACTGTAATCTATTCTCAAAGTGGACTTGAATCAGTTAACTAAAAGTGATAAATTCAGTTAGCTAGTTGATTTTGAGTTTGAGGTACTTGGTGAGGCATGTAGAGTAATTCTAGTTGTAATAGAGTTCGAAGTGTAGTGGTGCATGAGTTAGTTCAAGTTGTAAATATTTTAACTCAATTGTGCTAGTAGTAACTGAAGATACACAAGTGAGAGATCAAGTAAATTAAATATCAATTAATTCACAATGAGTGATCTCACATGCAACTGAGGATTTACTATTATTAGCTGTATGCATGTCAGATCTAGTGGAAACGCAGCTGAGTTTTAGGTGAAAGGGAAATTGACTATCATTTGTAGGATTATTGGGTTTCACACATGCAACCAAACACCTATTGGAGTGCCCATGATACCTGTGTAGTCGAGGCAGGCAATAATTCCTATATTTAAGGGATCTTTACCATGAGGGATTGCGCAAGCAAGGTAGGTTATCTGGAGGCTGAGAATTGGCTATTTGTTGGTTAGTTTTGCATATGAGAGTGTGAGACAATTAGCTGAGTACTGGAGGGCTTTTGTGAGAATATTTTTGTATGTAATTGTTTATTTATCCATGCTTAATATACAATAGAAGATAGTGTGGTTTTTAAAATTAATCTTTCCCAGAGAATTTACCTGTGTTGTGTGTGATTGATCTTTCTTCATGTCCATGTGATTAGTGATTGTGTTTTTAATTCTTGTAGAACCGATTCAGTATTTAACTTTAGTACATTGTTATATTGGGTGAAGCGAAGATAGACATGCATGTTTTATAATTTCAACATGGTTTCAAAGCACAGGATATTGTAGAAGTGAAGCAAGAGCTGAGTTTGTGACTGGATAGAATTCGAATTTGCAAAAAGACATTTTTGGTGTGACAATTGATTCAAGATCGAAATGGATCTGAATGGCTTGACGTTGGATTATGCACTCGAGGGCAGCTTAAACTATATTTCTTGGAAGGATATGATGGAGGCAGTACTTGAAGACAATGGCTTGAAGGAATTCATTGACAATAATGTTCCTAAAATGTTTGTGGCAGATGCTGCAAATCTTGATGCATGGCAAAAGAAAGTGGCAAAGGCGAGGAGGATCCTATTGGAGGGAGTACGAGATGACAATCTCTCAAACCTCCATGGGAAATCCATGCCATATGCAATTTGGAAGGCTTTAACGGATCTATTCCAAAGCAGTAGTGACCATAGGAAATTGGCGCTCAAAGATAAACTCAGGAAGATCAAGATGAAAAAGGGTGACACCATTCCAAAATATCTAACAAAGTTTGTCCAATGTTGGGATGAACTAGGGATCATTGGAATAGTAGTTGTTGATGATGATTTGGTGAGCTTGTCTCTCTTAGGACTTCCCAAGATTTGGCACAGTTATGAGGAGATTCATGGAGTGGAGGAAAACACTCATACAGAGCCATCCATTAGAAATGGCATAAGGCACGCCACTAAAGCTGATAGATTAAGACTTGATGTTGCAGAGAATGTAGGAGCCCCTACTTCACAACTCAGACAGAGATAGTCTCCTGAACGATTTACTGGATACATGGCTCTTATGCGGAAATTTATTGTGACTGAACCATATTCCTTTCAGGAAGCAGTGCAAAAACATACTTGGGTTGATGTAATGGTGGAGGAGTATGACTCCATGGTCAAGAATAGTGCATGGGAGATAGTCCTAAGACCGATCGAAAAATCAACAGTTAGATCAAGATGGATCTACAAGGTAAAGAAAGTTGTTGATGGGAGTGCGGAGAAATAAAAGGGCAGATTTGTGGCTCGGGGATTCTCACAGATCGAGGGGATAGATTATTATGAGACTTTTTCACCTGTTGCAAGGTACTCTTCCATAAGATCCATCCTTTCACTCTCAACGCAGCTGGGGTGGCACATTCATCATATGGATGTGAAAAATTCATTTCTCAATGGGATCATTGAGGAATAGGTGTACATAGAGTCGCCCGAAGGTTTCGAAATATTCAACAGTGATTCGCATGTGTGCCGACTCAAAAGAGAAATGTATGGGTTGAAGCAAGAACCCTGTGCTTGGTACACTAATATAAATAATTATTTCATCGGAATGGGCTTCACCAAAAGTGAAGCAAATGAAAAATTATACCAGATTGTGGTTGATGGTAAGTTATTGATTATTGTTCTATATGTTGATGATCTAATTTTGATTGGTGATGAGCAGCTGATACATTCATGAAAGGATGATCTTGCAATGGAGTTCGAAATGAAGGACATGAGACTCCTTCATTATTTCCTTGGATTGGAAATATGGCAGTGAGATGGTGAGATTTTTGTGTCTCAAGGTAAGTATGCAAAGGAGATATTGGGTATGTTTAACATGGTGAGCTACAAACCCATGGATACCCCTCTTCCAAGAAATTGAAGGAAAGAGGATGCTACCTCTGGAGAGGTAGTAGATGCTACTATCTACCGATAGTTAGTGGGTTCCCTATTGTATTTGGTCAACACGATACTGGACATTTGCTACACTGTTAATTAGCTAAGTCAAGCTATGGTTAATCCTACCAAGATATTTTGGAAGGCGGGGAGGCAGGTCCTGAGATACCTGAGGCGCACATCAGATTATGGTCTATGGTACAGGAAGACAGAGGAGTGAAGCTTCAAGGCTTCATGGATGCAGATTGGGCTGGCAGTCCATCGGATAGAAATAGCACATCAGGGGGGATCTTTAGCATTGGATCGACAACAGTTTCTTGGTAGAGTAGGAAGCAACAATCCATGGAAATCAGTTCAATGGAAGCATAATATATGGTAGCAAGTCAAGCTTCATGTGAGGCTATCTGGATGAGAAAGATCTTGGTTGGTTTGTTTGGTTCTCAGACGGATCCGACAGCGATTCATTGCGATAATCATAGTTGCATTAAAATCTCGATTAATATTGTGTTTCATGATAGCTCCAAGAATATAGATATCTAGTACCATCATCTCAGAGATTGTGTGTAGAGAAAGATAATGTTGATTTAGTAAATTCCCACAGAAGATTAGGATGCAGGTATTCTGACGAAGGCGCTCACACTAGGAGAAAATTTGAATAACATAGAGACAACATCAGGGTAAAGGATAATCCCTTTCTTATTGAGAGGGAGTGTTGAGATTCAACAAGAAAATTCAACACCCACGACTAATGCATTAAGCACATGCTTGAATTAAGCACCAAGACTAGGGTGGGGCCCATAGTGATATTTTTGGGTGCAGGTATATTTTGGTTATCCCTTAATTAAGATGGACATTAAACTATAATATATTCTCAATATGGACTTGAATCGGTTAACTAAACGTTATAAATTTAGTTAGCTAGTGGATTTTGAGTTAGAGATAGTTGGTGAGGCATGAGCAATTCTAGTTGTAACAGAGTTTGAAATGAAGTGGTGCATGAGTTAGTCGAAGTTGTAAATAGTTGAACTCAGTTAAGTGAGTTAAAATTAGTTGTGATAATTTTAACTGAAGATACACTGGTGAGATATCGAGTGAATTAAATATTAGTTAATTCACAATCAGTGATATCACATGCAAATGAGGATTTACTATTATTAGTTTCATGCATGTCAGATCCAGTGCATACCTAGTTGAGTTCTAGGTGAAAGGGAAGTTGAATATTAGTTGTAGGATTATTGGGTTTCACACATGCAACCAAACACCCATTGGAGTGCCCATGATACTTACGTAATCTAGGCAGGAAAAAGTTCCTATATTTTAGGGATCTTTACCATTAGGGATTGTGCAAGGAAGGAAGGTTGTCTCAAGGCTGAGAATTGGCTATGTGTTGGTCAGTTTTGCATATGACAGTGCGAGACAATTAGCTGAGTACTTGAGGGATCTTGTGAGAATATTTTTGTATGCAATTGTTTCATGATCAATGCTTCATATACAATAGAAGATAGTGGGGATTTTAGTTGTAATCTTTCCCCGGGAAATTATGTGTGTTGTGTGTGAATGATATTTCTTTATGTTCATGTGATTATCCATTGTGTTTTTAATTCCACAAAATATTTGTAGAAGAGATGTCGTATTTAAATTTTGTATGTTGTTAGATTGGGTGAATCCAAGATATACATGCATGTTGTATAATTTCTACAACAATACCTCGAGAACATGCCTGAAGGCATCACAATCAAGTGGATCGAAGCATAAGGAGCAACAAGATTATTCTAAGGAGGGGGAGAAGAAGAAAAAAGGGGGAAAAGATAAAAAGATGACAACCACAACACACTAGTGTAATGATCCGAGCAACCACTGCAACATTGATCTTCATACAGACGAAAAATGTTGGAAGTTGCGTCTAGAGCTAAACCAAAAGAAAAAAAAAAGATAACAAGAAGAAAATATCATGGCCATTAATTCGAGAAACTAATTAGAAAGAAACTCATATGTGGATGAGAATTTATTTTGTACATTAGTATAGAAGGAGCTCAATCTGAGTAACCGTCAACAATAGGAAGAGAAAGAAATGACTAAACTCTTACATATAAAGATACATGTCAATAAGACAAAGATTGATTCTTTGTTTCACTCAAGATTGCAAGTGATTCTCACTACAAAAGATATGGTCAAGAAGTTGGGGATGGAAGTTTGTGATCATCCACACCCATATCCATTGGGATTGGTAAATAATGATGCAAAATGAAAGGTAAAACAATAGTGTAAAATTATATTCTCTATCAGTGTTGATTTTATTGATGAAATAGATCTGTATGTGGTTACCCTTAATGTATGTGGAGTCATGTTTGGATTACATACATGTAAATGCATGATGTAATATTCATGAGGAGAGCTAACTAGTATTGGATCATCAAGGATGGAAAATCGTTCATCGCTAATATGCACAAAGGAATGTAATAAATTTCAATGATAAGTGCCAACCAAGCCAAGAAATTGATTAGTTCCATCAAGAAATGTGTTTTATTCTTCTTAAGAGAAATTCAGTCTATAGAGCAGTCAAGTCACAGTCAAGAAGAGGCAAGACATCCATTGATATGTGTACTACAAAATAGAAACAACAATTGGAGGATTTGTTAAAAAAATACAACGATGTGTCCCAAGATCGTAAATCATTACCACCTAATAGAGAAGTGAAGCATGAGATCCATCTATTGCCACACTTCCCATTTAGAAATATTAGGTTGTATAGGAAGTCTGTTATTGAAGCAAGCAAGGTGAAGAAACAATTGGAACATTTGTTGTAACAAAGTGTCATTTGACCGAGTACATTACAATGTAGTTCACTTGTCGTCATTGTTCTAAAGAAGGATGGGACTTGGTGGATGTGTATAGATTATAGGGAGCTGAGAAAAATTACGCCCAAGAATAGATACCCCCTTCTCGTGATAAATGATTTATTATATCAACTACATCAACAAAAACACTTCACCAAGTTGGACTTGAAGTCTAAATATCACTAGGTTCGAGTCAAAGAAGAAGATACCTCAAAAACTGCCTTCAAAACCATGCAAGGTTTGTATGAGTGTTTAGCCATGCCATTTTGGCCTATGTAATGGATCCACTACATTTATGATATTAGTGAACGATAAATTGCGTCATTTTATAGATTCATTTGTTATTGTCTATTTGGATGATATACTGGTGTATAATGCTACCTGGAAGGAGCATATGTGACATTTGACATAGGTGTTGAAAACACTAAAGAAGCACCAACTGCTAGAAAATCTCAAGAAGTGTGAGTTTGCGCAATATTTTTTGGTGCATTTGGGGTATGTGCAGATTGGTGGAGGAGAGTTAAAAATAGATCCTTCCAAGATGGAGGCCATCATGGAATGGTTGGTGCCTACTAATTTTTATAAGATCGAGAGATTCCTTGAGGTGACATAGTACCTACAGGAATTCATACCCATGTTTTCAATGGTAGCAACACCGCTCCACACTATAATAGAAAGTGACCCGAGTTTTTAGTTGGGAAAAGATGAAAAAAGGGCTTTTGAAGAGCTACTGAAGAGGAATAGTGAAGAACCAGTTCTGCCATTACCAACCTTATAGTGACCCTTTGAAGTGGAGAAAAATGTGAGTGGGTATGATATGGGTACTATCTTTATGCAAGGAGGAAGGCATGTATGCTACCATTTTGAAGTATTTCATGGGGAATTACTTAACTAAACTACCTACCACAAGGAGTAGTATGCCATGGTGTAAGATCTGAAGAGGTGGAAGCACTATATGAGGGGAAAGGATACATTAATCCACACATTTCACTAGTTGTTACAACACTTCCATGCCTAGAGTAAGCTACAACAGACCAGACATTACAAGTGTATGCGACTTTTATAACAGTTTCATTTGATGATCAAGTATAACAAGGGAAACACCAAAAAGTTGGTCAAAATGCTTTTAAGGCCACCCACATCAAAGATTACAACTTTGGGGACACGTATGCACATGGATCCATTTACCCATGATTTATACAAAGAGGCATATTCTAAGGATGAGGACGTCAAGAAGGTGTATTAGCGGTTGTAGATTCAAAGTCATGTGCACGATGGCGACAACATAATTGACTACCATATCTAGGAAATGTTAATCTACATCCTGGATAAGCTATGTGTTTGTTAAGGTGAGTGATTGCGGCTAATTAGAGAGGCTCACACCTCCAAGATTGTATGGCAGTTTGGTGTAGGGAATACCGTGGCTAACTTGTAGACATATGTTTATTGGACCAAGATGCAAGAGAAGGTAGCTATATTCATAAGAGGATGCATGCTTTGTTGTACTAGTAAGCCCAATAATAGGAAACAGATCCTATACCATCTCTTAGTTGTACCTACTCGTCTTTGGGAAAGCATTTCCATGGACTTTATAGGAGGTTTACCAAAAAGCAGGAAGGGACATGACTACGTGTTCATGGTAGTTGTTTCAAGAAGATGTATGTTTTTATGCCTTGTAAAAATATCATCAGTGGGAAAGACTAAAAAACTTATTCTTTGGATAGGTCTGGGTGCACTTTGGGATACCACGAAGCATCATTTCAGATAGGGATACAAGATTTTTCAATCAATTATGGATGACATTGTGGGAGAATATCGACAAAAATTTAAATAAATATACAAAATTCCATCCATAGATGTTTGGGTAGACAAAAGTAATCAAAAATACTTTGGTGCAGCTTCTGAGGGGATATAACGATAAGCATACGAAGATCTGGGATGAAAATATAGTATATATACAACATTACTATAACAAAAAATTTCACACTTCTACATGGAAGTCCCCATTTGGAACTTGTTTTAGATATTTTCCACCTTCCCCTTTGGATATTTTCCATTTGGAAGCAAGGAGGAGTGAGGGAAGATCTTACAGGAGATGCTTTGAGGCCTCAAAATTTTATATAGAACATCAGACAGGTCCACCTATAGGTACAAGAAACACTTAAAAAGTCACTAGAGAAGTATAAGGCCATGCATGGTTAACACATGGGGACTTCACTTAATGAATCTACGACATATCATGTGCATTTCTCACATATTAAAAAATACCCTTAATTTGACTACATATTAGAAAATACCTCTAAAAATCACATTATTTAACACCCTACCAATACAAACCCAATACACCTTCCCAATTTAAAAACCCCTATTTTCATTAGATATTGTAGGTATCCATTTTTTCATTAACATTTTTTATACCCATTTATATTTTTTCATTAACTTTAAGCTCTAATTTTTGTACTTGCTAATATAAAAACCCTTTACCCCACTATATATCATCCAATATAATATTTCATTTTTTCCTCAATGTATATTCCCCAATATGAACCCACATGGTATGACAATACTCCCCTAGTGAAGCTCCCATGCGTCAAAATGAAAAAGAGATATCATTCAAGATCAGAGGCAAATTATGGTTACAGTTAGAAAAGGAAAGGTTGTAGGGCTCTGGTAAGAAAATAAAGGCTCTGAGGTATGGTTCCTTTGAGATACTGGAGAATATGGGTCATAATGGCTACCAACATAATTTACCACCATATATGCACATTTACACAGTTGTGAATGTAGAGAATTTCAAACTCTATGATCCTTCCATGCTAGATCAGGAAGAGGAATAGGTCAGGCTGGGTGAAAATGTGAAGTTGGTTTACAATTTTTTCTCTTTTTTGAGATTTTTTTTTTTTTTTTTTCAACTTTCTGCAAGCGAATTTTTTTATTTTATTTAGAATTTCATTTTTCAATAAAAATAAAAGTTGTCAGAATTTTTATTAGCTTTCTATTACTTGTTTTTTGAAATTTTTTTATACACATTTGATATTTACACTTTAGTGTTTCTTTGAGTGTGTGTTTTTTAACAATCAAAGGATTCATAAGAAGTCATGTTAATACGCACTATTGTATTCTTTGAAACTTTGTGTTTTTGAGAAAGAAAATGTGTTACAACAATCTAGAAAAATTCTACTTTGGTTTCGTTATATTTAAAAAGCCAACTGATGCATATCATAATTACTAGAATTTTTTAAACTGGTCCTATATGAAAAAACTGCATATTTTGAATATGTTTCACGACACACGAAATTTCTTAACATATAAGTTATAAACTAAAAATATAAAAAACTACCCATTAAATATAACAGACCAATGTAATGCACCGTAATTTTTTCAATTTTTTTACAGTGTATTTTGGAAGATAAAAAATCATGATTTCACTGAATCATAATGACCTTCAGAAATTGTTTGCACCCATTTTATTAAAAAATTAATTAAAATTATTAAATATTTATGAAATTCCATAAAAGTTATATTTCCTGAAAGTAAATTGAATTCTGAAAATGCTTGTCTTAGTTCTGACAGTTAATTCAGAATGCTTCATGGATTTTATTCAGTCCAAAGTTGAAGATATGTATTCAAAGTTGGCTCTGCGTAATTGCAGACGTGTTAGTTCGACAGAGCTCTTAAAAAAAGTTCGGCCGAATTGTTTTTCACGCCAATGGCCCGTGAAATCTAATGACATAAAATTTTGGCCGAATGTTTTATAAAAGTTCAGCCGAACTTTTACCTAACTTTCCGTCAGCTGAAAAATACCACGAAGCCCCTCCAAAAAACATTTCATGAAAATATAAATTGCCGCGAAAGCATTCATTATTTTCACATATTTTCGCACATTTGGTTTGACTTTGCAAAGGTCTTAGTCTGATTTTACAAATAATTGTTTTGGGTTTAAGGAATTTTCTTCGAGGTATATTCAGAGGACATTTTTGCAAAGGATTGTTTTGGGGTTAAGGAATCTTCTTAGAGGTACATTCAAAGGACATTTTTGTGGAGGATTGTTTTGGGTTTAAGGACTTTTCTTGGAGGTACATTCAAAGGACATTTGTTGGAGGTATCTGATACATTTTTCTGATGTCTTCTGGGCTTCATTTCTTTTTAAGGTATGGATTTGGGATTAATTTTCCTCATTTTTAGAGGTTTTGGGCTTAATTTTCAAATGAATCTTTTTAGGCTTAATTTCGAAAGGACTCTTTTTAGGCTTAATATTCAAAGGAAATTTTTTGGAGGTATTTTTTAAAGTGATATTTTTTTAGAGGAATTTTTAAAGTATTATTTAAAGTGCCATTTTTTAAGAAGTTGGAATTAATTTTTCAATAGACATTTTTTGGAGGTATTTTTCGAAGTGACAATTTTTTAGAGTATGTGTTTTGAGTTGAAGTAAATCTTTTAGAATGATTTTTTAAAATGTGTTTTTGTCTAACTTTTTAAATGAATTTTTTTTGCAGGACTTGGAAGGAAATATTTTGAGCTTCAATTCATTTTTAAAAGACATTTTTTTCTCGAATTTTTTAAAGTAAGTGTTTTGGATTGAATTATGATTTTTTTGCAAAATTTTTAGAATGAGTTTTTTTTTTTTTTTAAATTAAATCTTTTGTGATGTTTTTTTTAATTGAACTTTTGTCTAAATTTTTGAAGGATTTTTTTTTACTTCATACTCTATTATCGTGGGAAATCAAAGGAATTGCGCGAGAAAATATGATCGAAAAAGATACCATGAGGAACATAGAGAAGAAACGAGAGAATATCGCAAAAGAAAGAAAGAAGCACCCTCAAATATTGAAAGGGAAAATAAACCTCAACTAGAAGTTGAAGTAGGTATGTAACTATAAATATTATGAATCTGATATTTAAAATTTTCCTATTTTAAAATGTGAAGCTTAACTTTTATTTGATGAACTAATTTGAAAAATATTTTGCAATGTAAACAGAAAGAGATATTCCTTAAAACATTGATGATGAGATACAAAATTTTGAAAGAGAAAGTGAAAGAGATATTGAACCAATGATTGAAGATGGTGAAAAGGTTGAAAGAAATTCAAGTGAAGAAATTGAATCACAAGGTGTATATATATATGTTGAACACATGCATGTATTATTGAAATTATACATATTTATTAATTTAGTTATTTATTGAATATGTAAAATTATTATGCACTATTCATTTGAATATGTATAGATGAAATCAATGTTGATGATGAGATTCTAGAAAATGTTGAAACTCACACATGTGGAGATAAAAGAGTTCACCATGTTATAAGATATCATGTTAAAAACATTTTTGATATGTAATTCATAAAGGAAAATGTGACAGTTCAAGTCTAAATGTTGAAAGGTCTCCTATCATTAAGGAAATTAAGAGAAGCTATGACTTTATTAGGTATTCGAAATTGAACAAAAGACAAAAAAATGAGGAAAATGTTGTACAAAATATAAATAGTGCTATAAATTCAATTACAAGATCTAGACAGAAAAATGTTTTAGTTCTACGTAGAACAATACATATTGTAGTGGTTTCATTAATTACTAAGGAGAATCACTTGGTAAAATCTATGGCACGAGCGTTAGGAACCTCACGAAAAATTTTCACCAACATCGCAAATTTCGGTTGCAAATAGATGTAAATGATGAACTTGCTTATTGGAGAGCTATTTGTAGGAAACCATACAAATATAGGCTTGGAGAAAATGTTAAAAAATAATACATGAATATTGGAAGAAAAATTCACATGTTTTTCCAAATGCAAGGGATGTGATGTGAATAAGAATAGCAGGAAATCGGTACGAGCAACATGAAAAACATTTCTTCGAAACCAGTCAGATAGAGTTGTTCAACCAATTCAAAGAAGAGAATCATGAAATTCATGTCTCAATCAATGCTTTTGTTTAACAAAAACCATGGTATGTAAAACCTATCACCCTATGCGACACTTGTTGTTGTCATTATCATGTGGAATTTGAGTTATATTATGACACATTCCTTAATTTTGGTAGAAAATTTTGGAAATATTTACCTCCTCCTTCCACTATCCGTGATTTCATATATCAAATTCTATGTGAAAGAGAAAGCAATGAATTATTTTACAAAAGGAAATGTGTTGGTGGTAAAAAATACGATGATTGTGGAAATTTGACTAAATCTCAAAACAAATATCGCATTTATATAAATGATCAATCATTTTCCAACATAAAAGTGAAATGGAAGAGATATGAATATATCCATACATTAATTCAAGGTTCAAATAGTGCTAAAAGAATTGAACTACAAGAAGAAGAAATTTGTGTGATATATTTTTTGAGAAATTTTGAGGTAGAAATTTACAAATACACCAAGAATTCCCATAGAGCTCGATGGCAAGACTTGCAACTCAAAAAATCTTGTGAAGCTTTTCCACCAGGGACCATTTTTCTAGTAATTTATTTAGTAGAAAACTATACATTTTTTCCACAAAAAGAAACTCAGAGTGAATACTATCATTCTAACCAAGTCCCCATGCTCATTCATATTCTATATAGACATGTTGAAAAACAATTCAATCATATAGAAATCAGAAGTGAAAATTGACGTGTTATTAAAGAATATCACTTTTATATCAGTGACAATTATACACATGATACATATTTTGTACGACACTATTTTGGAAAGATTTATGACTCCTTGAAAAGTCGTGGAATAAAAATTGATGAAAATTGCATATGGTCATATGGATGTGCAGGTCAATTCAAATCTTCAAAATCATTCTTTTCATTATGTTGTCTTCATAAGAAAACTTGCATTAAACATTGTTGGAATTTCTTTGAGACTGGCCATGGAAAAGGAGAACATGACAGTGCAGGGGCATGCATAAAACGAGCACTTCAAAGATATCAAATGAACCCCTGTGCAAACTGACTTGTGGATGCTAAAGAAGTTGTTCAATGGTGCATTACTCCTCTAAGCCATGAGACTAACCGATCAAGGGAAGTGTGAAGGTAAATTCAATTTAATTTTTATTGGATATCCAATTTCAAACAGTGTGCATTTATCATGTAATGATTATCTTTGATGGTATTTTGATATCATATTTACATTCTTCTTTGAATTTTCCATATATAGGTTTTTTTGGCATATTGGGATCGAAGATATAAATAGATCAATTGGAAATTAAATTGAAACAATAAAAGGGATTCCAAAATTGCATTCAATTAATAGAAAGTTGTCCACAAATGTGTTTACATTGGATAAAAGAAAATATTCTTTTTTTTTCTCATGTTTGCATAGATAACACAGAATCCAATGACGTTTGTGAAAGCAAAATGCATGTAAAAGATTGGAAACATACAGAGCTAAATACAAAGGGGAAAATGTCCATTGCAATGTTTGAAGAAATGCAATCAGAGGAGACTACAATATCATCTAATGGTGATCAGTTTTATGATCTTGCTAGAGAAGGTAACATTTGAATTGCTTTCAAATGATAGAGATCTAGAAATAAATTTAAATAGATAAGTTTGTTAAGTTTTTTTTATTGCGCAGGAGATGTTTTTCCTGTAATTGCACCAACTGACAAAAATGAAAATGTGAAGTATTATTTGATGTGTTGCACTGAACGAAAAATAAAATTATTAGAAAACTATAATGATCATGGGTTTCCACATGAAAGAGGATCTATTATACTAAAAGGTTATTTTTTCAGACAAACTAATCAAAGTGGGGATTTTGTTTACTTTGAAAACTATGAACCTAATGTCATAAGTTGTCAATATAGTCACTTGGTGTGTGAAAAACGCATAAAGTTGATAGAGGTTCAATCAAAGAAAAAAAAAAAATTAAGAAATGGAAAATGTCAAAATCCGATCATGAACAAATCGTTGAAGATGGCATTCCATTGGAATTTTTTTGATTGAACTACCCAACAATTTCTTCTTTTTGGATTCATGTTTTAGAACTTTCATAACTCAACTAAAAATTGAGCCGCGTTGTTATGTTATCTGTGCAAGTGCTTTCACATGTACATTGTTTTGGTACATGCACACTAGTATCAGCTAAAAGTGGCTTTTCTATACATGCATTGATTAAAAATGTTTCATGTATATATATATATATATATATATATATATATATATATATATATATATATATATATATGTTCTAGAATGCAATTCACTGAAAGTAGCTTTTCTATGTGCATTGAAGAAAAATGTTGCAAGTACTGGATATATAAGTTCTAGAAGTATTGGATATATATATATATATATATATATATATATATATATATATTCTAGAATGTAATTAAAAAAAACGAAAATTATAACACAACATTACTTCACATGCCAAATGGAGTTCAACGATCCGAAACTTGAGTTATAAAATCAAAACATTATAGATGACAAGTATCAAAACTTTAGTTTTAAAAACAAAACAGATTATATATAACACTATAACATTGATTCACATGCCAAATGTAGTTCAACCATCCAAAAATTAAGTTTTAAAAACATTATATATCACATTCACATGTACCAAATGTAGTTCACATAAAATATGTCCAAAATTTGTAGATCTCACAAGTATCCAATATCATTTTATATATGAGTGCATCTAGATAAGACTATATATAAAAAAGTAAATTTAAGACTAAATCTATTGAAAATATAATATTTCAGGTGTGTATATGCATCATCCATTAAATACAGATGGATGTAGTGTCTTTCCCAGCAAAGTCTCGATCCTCGAGCTATCCTGTGAAGCATGGAGAACTTATACACAATTTGTACAGACATTAAAATTTGATGTTTTAAAATTGAGTGAGAATATATATAACTTCATGTAAAAAACTTATAAATTATAACTTAAAAACATATATTTAAGTGAAAAATTGCATACTTCTGCTGGTGGATTTGGCACATCTCCTAAGAGAGGCTCCCAAAGAAAATCTCCAAAAACCTAAATTTCAAAAAATTTAAAATAACTCAAAATCTCTAGATCTCAATTTATAATAAAACTTTTAAACTTCAATTTATAACTTATAACTTAAAAACATATATATATATATAAGTGAAAAATTGGATACTTGTGCTGGTGGATTTGGCACATCTCCTAAGAGTGGTTAAAAAAGAAAAACTTTAAAATAACTCAAGATATAGATATATCTCATTTTTTAATGCAACTTTTCGAGGTGGAATATATAACTTAAAAACATAAATTTTAAAAGTGAAAATTTGTCCATACTTGTGATTGTGGATTTGGCACATCTCCTAAGGAGGTAGAAGGTATATCTCCCAAAGAAGAAGAAGGTACCGCCATCCCAAAAACATCAGACGAAATTGGAATCTATTAAAACATTTTATTATATATATGTAGATGTACATGTGTGCACAATTATTTATTTTAAAAATATCTCATCATGTTTCGATATATATAATAATAGATAAAAAAAAATTGTACATGGTCATATTCACTTAACAAAAACTAAAATTTTCCAACATATCTTGATGGTGAGAACCATATTTATTGTATGATTGATGGTGCGACCCATCTTGATTGTTTGAACTAGAGGCTCTGACCGTGACACTAACATTTTCTTCATTCATCAAGCGTGACAACTGCAAATGGTGTTAACATATAATGATACACTTATGTTAGATTAATGTATACAAACAAATGTATATATGTATGTATTTATTACAAATTGTACATGTGTTAAAATAATTTAACCCTAACCATTAACACATATCGTTCCCATGTCCTCTTCCTCGTGAAAAATTAGGTCCTGCCAACCATTGCGACAATTCTTTGCGTACGTTTTGAGATATTCAACGCTCATGTTGTAAATCTCTTCATATGTATAATACGCAGAATTAGCTCATGCATTATAACATGCTCTTTGTCAATTCAGACAAACATCTACTCCACCCAATCCACTATGAACATTGTCAACGATGGCATCCCTTGCTTCTCGACTAATTTCAGAAGTGGCTTCCATCTCTAACTGCAAAGTTTCGACATGAATAGGATGACTAAACAATGGTGGCTTAGGGCGAGGCAACTGAACATCATGCCTACCGCCCCTACAGTCACACAATCGACCTTTCCCAGGACCAAAACATTCATAGGGAAGGTCATTGTAATTAGGTTTCATTTGAAAAAATAATTCTCCATAAAATAATTTTGCAAAATAAAACGAAACCTCGTCATTCCATGGGATTCTTCCATAGGCCACAAGGTTTTTATCATACAAATAGTGAGTTATATTAGGGTGCTTGAAATATTGCACCTTCAGCATCTTTCGTTTTGGTCGTTATTTGAAATTAAACATAGACTTGGCCATTGTTGTTGTAACTCTTTCTTTAACAACCTCCCATTTATCGGGACACATCACTGTTTCCTTTATTTTTATCATGACTTCTACGAAATTATCAGTGGTTGTCCCAAGCTTTCGGTACACATCTACTCGTTCGCCTAAAGAGTGTGTAACTATTTCTGAGCTTTGTCGACTCTGAGCAGGTAGAGTCAAAGCCACAAGATCTCTCTGCAATTTTGCATCAAGATGTTGACACCTTTCTAAGGTGCATTGCTACATGTTTGTTTCCAAAGGTATATCGGAAATGTCGACCAGATAAATCATTGCTGGTGGACAACCTTCTTCTTGAATGAAGCATTCTACCCTATGTATTTTTTGAGCAATATTTGGAGCAGCATTTTCAGCCTCTGCATCAATATATAAAATTTTGTATATTAAAAAAACACATGTAAAAAAATTTGTACAAATTCAATGAAAAAAGATATTCAAATTTATAGCCTCCTTGATGTGCTTGGCTAGCATCTTGCCCACCCTGAGATTGGTGAGAACTAGAATGACCCTGCTGAGAACCAACATGACCACCGATTTGTTGAGAACCAACATGACCATCTGTTGGTTTTCCTCTAGGGGAATATATATCACCACCTTCATGCAACCTGCCAGCACTTATTGATGGCCCTCTAAGGGAATCTGAACCACCACCAACCTCCCAAGACGAGAAAGAAGCTTCATAAACAAATATGAATTTATAATCAATTCCAAAATATATTCATATGTATGAATACATGTACATATTAATTGATTAAATTACGTGAACCATACCACGATTGCGAGAACCATGGGCATACTTCATTGATGGGGTAGACACCGTTCTCCTCTTGGCTCTAAAAAATAAAAAATTAAACTTGTTAACAATGAATTTAACTCACAAAATTAATAAAAAATCAATTCCATATGTACACACATGTATGTATATGTATGGATATTAAAGATTATATTTAAATACCATGAACACCCCTTGATCCCTGATTCCCCTCTCTCATAGAGATATGGGATTATGTTGATCTTTGTTGCTCATCCTCCATGATATATATATCTACAGTGGAAATTTACAATTATTTTTTTAAATTACTATTTAAAATCAATTCAAAATCAATTTAAGAAAACTAATGTAATCTAGTGTACACAAATTATGTAAAACACAACTTTGAAAGCACTAATTGATGTGTGAAACTCAATTTAAGCAAAAAAAATTATAAAAATGCTAAGTTCACCAAATTTCCCTTTACATGATGGGAGCACACTTGGTATAAAATTGAAAAGAAACACATTGTCATTAAAAAAGAAGCGTGAAAATCCATTTAAACAAAAATTTGTTGAAGTCCATGCATTTTAATTTTATAAAAATGTGAAGTTCACCAAATTTCACTTTACGTGGTGTGGTGGGAGCACACTTGGTATATAATTGAAACAAACACATGGTCATTGAAAAAGACGCATTTAAAAGTACAAAACACACACATATCCAAGATATGTTACAATGTCCATCAATAAATTTTGAAGGAGAACGTCTCAACACTAATTCATCTTTGAGAGATGAATCTTGATTTTTTGAAGAAGAGCGTCTCAAAACTAATTCATCTTTGAGAGATGAAACTTGAATTTTTGAAGAAGAGCGTCTCAAAACTAATTCATCTTTCAGAGATGAATCTTGCATTGGCATTGCCCCGTATAATTCTAATTCATCTATTAATTCATCTTTCATAGATGCATCCTGAATTTTCATTGCCCCATGCAATAGATCAACATACATCTTATTCACATTTGTACAATGTATTATACTAAAAATTGAAATTGGATAACAATATTATTTTCTATTCCATGTAGTTCTTTTAGCCTCTCCTTCTTAACTTGGTACACGCCATTCATCTGTTTGCACACAAGTTTATAATTGGTGAAAACTACAATTCCATTTGATCCATACCCCATATCATTTCCCAAGCCTTCTATCAATGCAATATAATATGCCTCGTTGTTTTTTTTTCTTCTCGGTATATTCATTTTCCTTTGGATGACTTTGCTAGTCACAATATTGCAAAGCATATATGTAATCACTACTTTCCTTGGATTGCGATAACAAGAAACATCTATGCATAATTTTCATTTTTCAACCATATTTAGTGGATTTTCTTATCCCTGAGAAAAAAAAAACAATAAAAATATATTAAATTGACATTTATGAAAATGCATGGGAGAAATTACACATGTCCATGAGATAAATGACATGTGCATGGTTTATCTTAAAGATTAACTTAAATTTTATGGTAGAATTCACATCTAGAAATGACATGTGTTAAAGATTGCATTTCCTAGATTTTAAGGAAGATTTATGACACATACACATGGTTCATGCATGCTTTGCATGAAAGTTTGCCTTTAAATTTATGGCATAAATCACATCTAGTTCAATAACGTGCCTTAAGAAAGGATGAGATCCAGAGGCTACCTAGCCCTTTACAGACTACTTTAGAACTTGTAGAAGTTAAGACTCAACCAAAAAACTAAATTCCTATGGAAGTTCAGCAACTTTAGGTTCATTTTTTAGGCCTTAAAGTTTGCCTAGAATTAACGGGGGAAAGCCTTGATTTTGGGGATACTATCCTATGAGAGTTCAACCACTTTAGGTTCAGTTTTTAGGCCTTAAATTTTTCCTTGAATTAATGGGAGGAAGCCTTTATTTTGTGGGAGAAATGAAATTTACATGGTTTGCAAAATTATTTTATGCACTTACTAAAAAAATGTTTAGTTTTTAGGCCTTAAAGTTTGCCTTGAATTAATGGGGGAAAGCCTTGAGTTTAGGGGATACCATCCTATGAGAGTTCAGCCACTTTAGGTTCAGTTTCTAGGCCTTAAATTTTTCCTTGAATTAATAGGAGGAAGCCTTTAATTTGTGGGAGAAATCACATTTACATGGTTTGCAAAATTATTTTATGCACTTACTAAAACAACTAGTTATGTAAAAAGGCACATCGTTATGAGTTTGTGGGAGAAATGAAATAGAAATGACAGATGCCTTATATTTTTCCTAAATTTTTATGGGAGAAGGGAGAAATGACACATGTAGAAGGTTTTCCTTAGAGTGGTAGTGGTTTATGGATATTAAAATGAAGAAATTCTAGTTAGATCTGTTATAGAGATTGACTGTAGGGGCATTTACTGGATATGTCACCTTTGAGAAAAGATGAGATCCAGAGGATACTTGGCCCTTTACAGACTCTGCCTTTAGAACTTGTATAAGTTAACACTCAACAGACAGACTAAAATCCTATGGAATTTCAAAATCTCATGAGATTTCATACACTTTAGCTTCAGTTTTTAGTCCTTAAAGTTTGCCTTGAATTAATGAGAGAAATCCTTCAGTTTGTGGTTGAAATGACATTTACACGGTCTGAAAAATTATTTTATGCACTTACAAAAAACATGCTTTAAAGTTAATAGGATAAAAGCCAACATGACATGTATTCTTTAAAAACTTTGCTGAAGAATTTATGGGAGAAATGACACATGTACACATTTTTCCTTAAAGTGGTTGTGGTTTATGGATATTAAAATGAAGAACTTCTATTTAGATATATTCTAGAGATTCAATGTAGGGGAATTTATTGGATATGTCACCTTTACTAAAAGATGAGATACAGAGACTACTTGGCCCTTTACAGACTTTGCCTATAGAATTTGTAGAGGATAAAACTACCTGTGCCAATTATACCCTATGAAGTGTGTAGAGGACCCGTGGAATCACTCGCACTTCTTTACGTAGACATAAGGGTGTATAAGAGTGTACTAAGTTCAAAAATATGGTCATATTATTGGATATCTTTCCCAAGGGCCCAATTGTAATCCTTAAGTATATGTGGGGTCTATATAACCATCTACAAAAATAAGTGATTCTTTCCAAGCTAAGGATAATGTATGAGCCATGTGTATACGCACATTATCTAGAAACCATAAGCCAAAATAAATGGTAGTTAAGTGGTTTGAAGAAAAAATAGCACCAAGAAGCTTTGAAGGAGGGGAAAAAGAACTCGAAATAAGAGGATAAGAATAAAATATCCAATACACATCCATGCAAGGGTAGTATAAATAATTCTAACCATTGCAACATTGATGGTAACATTAAGGAGAATTATTGGATGTTTGGTATGTGTTGTATTATCTATGTGAATACCCCCATGCACTATATATTTTTCTAAGAATAGTGGTGGGAATAAAATTGGTGTAAAGGACCCCCACTTTAGGGTTTCATATAGATGAAAAATTCCCCACACATAGGTGTTAAGGGATAGTGCCCCCCAAAAAAAAATTGGGAAACAATGACCATAGTTTTGAGATATATAAGTCCAAAATAGAATATTTGTTGGTGAAAAAATATCAGTGGATCACTATGGATATATCTTCCTCATGAAAATGGATTTTTCTAGAAGGATGGACTAAGCTAGAAAGAAGGGAAAATATCACAATCATATGTTAATGTACATGTGTTTTACATTGAATATTTTTTATTTTATTAAGAATCTATTTCAGACAATTAACTATATAAGGTTAAAACTTATGTTTTATATCAAATTACTTTTGGCTTCAATGGGAAAATTTTATGGCTAATGTGTTTTCCTTTAAATGTGATAGACCCCATTAAAACGGGAGATATATCAAAATGATTCCTATGGTGTAATAAAATAGTTTCAAGTAGTATAAATATATAGATGCATAAATTCAATGAGCATAGTTTTGAGATGTAAAAGTCCAAAATGGAATAGTTTTTTTTGAACAAATATCAGTGGATCACTATGGATATATCTACCGCATTAAAAGGGATTTTTCTAGAAGGATGTCCACTAAGTTGGAAAGAAGGGAAAATATCACAATTATATGTTAATGCATGTGTTTTACATTGAATATTTTTCATTTTATGAAGAATGTATTTGAAACAATTAACTATATAAGGTTAAAACTATGTTTTGTATCAAATCACTTTTGGTTTCAATGAGAAACCTTTATGGCTAATGTAATTTTATTGAAATATGATAGACCACATTAAAATGGGAGATATATCAAAATGATTCCTATGGTGAAATAAAATATTTGAGTAGTTTAAAGATATAGATGCATAAATTCAATGAGCATAGTTTTGAGATATATAAGTTCAAAATGAAATAGTTTTTGGTGAATAAATATCAGTGGATCACTATGGATATATCTGCTTTATTAAAAGGGATTTTTCTAGACGGATGTCCACTAAGTTGAAAACAAGGGAAAATATTAGAATTATATGTTAATGTTCATGTGTTTTACATTGAGTATTTTTCATTTTATTACGAATATATTTGAAACAATTAACTACATACTTCGTTAAAACCTATGTTTTGTATCAAATCACTTTTGGTTTCAATGGGAAACTTTTATGGCTAATTTTTTTTTCTCGAAATGTGATAGACCCTATTAAAATGGGAGATATATCGAAATGATTCTTATGGTGTAATAAAATATTTGAGTAGTTTAAAGATATAGATGCATAAATTCAATGAGCATAGTTTTCAGATATATAAGTCTGAAATGGAATAGTTGTTGGTGAACCAATATCAATGGATCACTATGGATATATCTGCTTCATTAAAAGGGATTTTTCTAGAATGATGGACTAAGTTGGAAAGAAGGGAAAATATTACAATTATATGTTAAAGTGCATGTTTTTGACATTGAATATTTTTCATTTTATTAAGAATCGATTTGAAACAATTAACTGTATAATGTTAAAACCTATGTTTTGTAACAAATTAATTTTGGTTTCAATGGGAAAAATTTATGGATAATGTGTTTCTCTCGAAATGTGATAGACCCCATTAAAATGGGAGATATATAGAAATGAATCCTATGGTGTAATAAAATGGTTTCAAGTAGTTTAAAAATATAGATGCATAAATTCAATGAGCATAGTTTTGAGATATAAAAGTCTAAAATGGAATAGTTGTTTGTGAACAAATATCAATGGATCACTATGGATATATATGCTTCATTAAAAGGGATTTTTCTAAAAGGATGTCCACTAAGATGGAAAGAAGGGAAAATATCACAATTATATGTTAATGCATGTGTTTTACATTGAACATTTTTCATTTTATTAAGAATCTATTTGAAACAATTAACTATATAAGGTTAAAACCTATGTTTTGTATCAAATCAATTTGGTTTCAGTGGGAAAATTTTATGGCTAATCTGTTTTTGTCGAAATGTGATAGACCCCATTAAAATGGGTTATATATCGAAATGATTCCTATGGATTAATAAAATAGTTCAGTAGTTTAAAGATATAGATGCATAAATTCAATGAGCATAGTTTGGAGATATATAAGTCCAAAATGGAATAGTTGTTAGTGAGCAAATATCAGTGGATCACTATGGATATATCTGCCTCATTAAAAGGGGTTTGTTTAGAAGGATGGACTAAGTTGGAAAGAAGGGAAAATATCAGAATTATATGTTAATGTCCATGTGTTTTACGTTGAATATTTTTCATTTTATTAAGAATCTATTTCAAGCAATTAACTATATAAGGTTAAAACCTATGTTTTGTATCAAATTAATTTTTGTTTCAATGGGAAACTTTTATTTCTAATGTGTTTTTCTTGAAATGTGATAGACCCCATTAAAATGGGAGATATATAGAAATTATTCCTATGGTTTAATAAAAAGCTTGAGTAGTTTAAAGATATAGACACATAAATTCAATGAGCATAGTTTTGAGATATACATGTCCAAAATGGAATAGTTATTGGTGAAAAAATATCAGTGGATCACTATGGATATATCTTCTTCACAAAAAGGGATTTTTTAGAAGGATGTCCACTAAGTTGGAAAGAAGGTAAAATATCACAATTATATGTTAATGCATGTGTTTTACATTGAATATTTTTCATTTTATTAAGAATCTATTTGAAACAATTAACTATATAAGGTTAAAACCTATGTTTTGTATCAAATCTCTTTTGGTTTCAATGGGAAAATTTTATGTCTAATGTGTTTTTCTAGAAATGTGATAGACCCCATTAAAATCGGAGATATATTGAAACGATTCCTATGGTGTAATAAAATAGTTGAGTAGTTTAAATATATAGGTGAATAGATTAAATGAGCATATTTTTGAGATATATAAGTCCAAAATGGAATAGTTGTTCATGAAAAAATATCAATGGATCACTACGGATATATTTTCTTCATTAAAAGGGATTTTTATAGAAGGATGGACTAAGTTGGAATGAAGGGAAAATATCACAATTATAAGTTAATGCATGTGTTTTACATTGAATATAAAAGGTTTTTTCTCTCTCTCATTCTTTGAGTCCTGATATTATAAAAGGTTTCCACTCAATCCATTCCCTATTACTTTTCATGTGAACCAAATTCCCAACATGGAAAATTTTTGGGCCTAATATTCGCAGGTGGGCTAATTTTCCATGCTTTTTCCAAAAAAAGATTCGCCAATTTCCATTTTTTTAAAAATTGATTTGCCCAAATTTTATAGTATAAAGATATTTCACCCTAAAAATCACCAAAAACTTATATATGATAATATAAAATGATTACAAAAATATATATTTTTACAAAAGTAAGATAAAAAAATTTACAATTTACATATTGGGGACTACTAGGATTCTCCAAATTTTTAAACTTTAAGATAAACATCCATCCTTAAAATCTTCCCTGATTCCCAAACCCACCCATCTATGTACCTTAGAGCCAAGCCAAGTGTAAAAAGGGCTTATTTCATATTCTACTTTAATGCATATGTGATTAATTATTGTTCGAATTTATATGGTAGAAATATGTTTAAAGATTAATTCTTAGTATAGATCTATTTTGACTTAAGGAATAAAGGGAAGTCTTTTAGAAAGTTTATCTTAGGATGTAGAACTAGACCATCTATAAATCACAAAAGAAACCATGGCCCGTGAGCATCACATGCAAACACATGTTACTACCATGTTTGAAACACCACCTCACATCATCATAAGTGTTGGAAACCACTAAGAAACCCATACTAAGTTCCCTAGAAGGGATGGATATCATATTTAATGATTGGTGTTATCTCCAAGGTCAAAAGTAAAATCAAAGTTAGGAAATGGAATGAGAATAGAAATTAAGGTAAGACCATGAAATTTTACCCAATATTGAACAAAGGTGAGAAACCATAGATATCATGAAGGAAGTTCAAGAATCCAAACTATTTGATATGAGAGGTAAGAGTCTAACATACCTCAAATACATATAAAGAAAGAATTGTTCCCTTCAACACTACTATAATTGTACATGCATAAAAGAATTATCTTTTTTTCAAAGGCTTAAATTCATTAAAATATTAGGAAAAGGTGGAATGTTTATTGTGTGCAAAAAATTCGGAGATCATGAGGGCCACTCTTTCTTTTCTAGGGATGATCAACTCATGAAGATCACATGATATTGTTGATGAATCATGAGAGTAGCTGGGAGTCAGGTGATTTTTATTGTTATTTTCCTTCCCAAACAGTATGCATGATTTATTGGTTTCATTTGAAAAATGTACGATTTATCAATAATTAGACACAAGAAGTTGTTATAGAGGACGATGTTAAGATAACCCATGATAATGAGATAGAAGATGTTCTAGAAGAATCATTGGAACATGAGACAAATAATAATGATGATGATGACGATACAGACAGTTATGTTGATGATGACTCTATCGAATGGAGATTGGGGCAATCTAAATTAGCAGGAATCATACTTTGAGAGGATGCAGAACAAAGAATCATCATGTTTTTAACTCTAATATCACAAGTACAAATGATGACAACTACTGGAACTATATGACAGATGATAGAATAGTTAAGGAATGTTAGGTTTTTATCAAACATACTTATCAATGAAGATTTTCATATGACTGTTTCAAGTTAGTAATATGAATTGGCACATTATATAAGCCGAAGTTTTTTCTATCTGAAAAATAAATAAATAAATAAATAAAATACTAGCTATTGATTTTCCACATCTGATTGCAAAAAAATCACTCAAACAGAAATATACAGAATAAATACTATGTTGTCATGTTGAGAGAAGAAGGGAGCTACACGCTGCTGCTGAAGCCAGCAAGAAAATCACTAATTTTCATGTTTAATAGGATTTTTTTAATGTAGGATTAAACATTACTTTCAATTTCAAAAAAATAATTTATTGCATTACAAGTCCTGGTGTATGGCATACAGGAATCTGGTTTCATACCTGGAAATTCACAAACGAAGCTACAATGAGGATAAATCCAGGATATCCCTAAAGACGTTGCGGAACATGCAAACCAAATTCGCTGCGAACAAAAAAAATTAAATTAAAATCAAACCAAAAAAATCAACAAAACGAAATTACAAAAAAAAGAGGAAATTCAACTGCAAAATAAATTTCAAATCAACAAAAATCACCTCGTGGATGTGGCACAACTGCAAATCAACAAAAATCACCTCGTCGTTGTGGCGCAATTGTAAATCAACAAAAATCACCTTGTCACAGGGTGCAACAGAGCAACAGGAACACCAAGACAGATAGACACGCGAGACAGATGTGAATAAGAAACCTATAAAAGTTTACGGGCCGATATATTTACAAAATACAAGTATTAGTTCGGCCAAAATTTTTTTTCCGGTTTTCCTATCTCCGGCCAAATATCTGTTTGCCCACACCGTCAGTACACCGTCAATTTAAATGGAAGAATGAGTTCGGCGAAACTAATTTCGAAGTTTCTGCTGAAATCTCGAATAGTTCGGCCAAAATTTTACAAAATTTCGGCCAAATTATTGAGAAAAAAAATTTTCTGCCACCGATTGTCACAAAAGTGTAACCTAACTTTGGATTTTTACCCTCCTACCTTATGTGTAGGATTTATTTCTAGATGCTCAAGCATAGTTGACAGAAGATATAGTTTTTCAGAAGAGTTCTATAACTACAAGACAAGGGCAACATGATCTTTGGTAGGTTGGGTTGAAGGGACAACTTCCAAGAAAAACTAAATGGTACACCAAAGAGAAGGTGGAGGACTCAAAGTTTCTCACTTGATTCAATAGTACATTTTGGGGACCATAAGTCCTCCCAAAATGGGGAGTTGTGATACATATTGGATCATTATATTTGTTTTCATCCATATCGATGCATTCAGACTGGAAAAAGTGGAGGAATTAACTCACAAGACTATTTTTACCGGCAGGACCCAGTTTGGAAAAATGGGTTCTGAAACCTTATGGGAGAATTTTGAGGCATCAAACGATGTATTTTGGGAATAAATTTTTTCCAATATATTTCGTCACCATTTGATTCTATTATAAACACACATATGTTTCCAATGGCGCAAGCAGTTCATCAATTACAATCCATCTGCAAAAGTTATTCCATTCAGAAGTTGACTTTCGTGTTTTTGTACCAATACTTCCGGAGAATGTCATGCCAAGGCCAATAATTCATGGAAAATGGGCTAGCCACATGATTATGATATAAAATACTCAAGAATGGTTTATGTTTTAACTTTAATTAAGAGTTAATGTAGTCAAAATTAGCCACTAGAGGGCTATTAGGATGTGTTATATCTAGGCCACTAGAAGGAAGAGTCATTCCATTATTTCAAGAGAATTTTGTTACATATATGACCAAAGATAGCTCGGAGAGATATGAGGATAGAACACATAGAGGATATGTGCACTGTAGCATCCCACATGCCACAGACAATACCTCTTTGTACCTATAGCCATATTTCCAAACAGAGAAAGAGAGGGAAGCAATGTCACCTTCTAGTTGGGTTTTATCCTAGAATGTTTTCTTGGAGAGAATATCCTATGTGTTATGTGTGTGTGTGATATTATTTTGTTATTCTATACTTTTCTGCATAATTTCCATTCACATGCATGCACCAATTACAATTAACTCTACAAATCTAGAATTTTAATAAAGTTGTAATAGTGTAAAATTTTAGTATTTTAATATATTATTATAAGATATGTTGTGACGAACTGTCCAATGGAATATCCACGAAATTTCATAGATAATTTCCCATTTCTCACCTTAATTGTAAATTTTAGCCATGATTTGAGTTTTTTCCATCACATTTAATTTTCTTCTGAAATTTACATGTACTCAGCTTGAGAGAAAAAGTCATTAGAAGAAATAATTTACCAATAAATCATTCACATTACATTTTATGGTATTGAGAGTGGAAATTATGTTAATTTGTATAGGATCATTGTGCGGAGGCTAGGTTTTCATAATACCTATTAGAAGTCTTAAGTGCAGAAATCCCATGTGTAGGTTGATATGCATAGCATGACACTCTCAAAGCAGAAAATATTATAACAACATTCACAATTAGTGACACACGTCCTACATGGAACATGAAAATGATTAATGGTGCACATCAACAAAAAAAAAATATACATAGAAATCATGTATGCAATGATGAAGGTATTTTTGAGTGTGTAGGTCTGCCGAAGGAATTATTCCTCCACACTTTGCACATTGAACTTCCTCCACATTCCCACACAAGATCAATGGTTATTCTATTGTAACAATAAGCTAAATATTGTGATTATTCATTTTTGAGTTGCGTACACACAATACCAATCTAAAATCATTTTATTTCAAACCAACAGAAATTATGTATATTGGTATTTAAAATCTATTTCCAACTAAATAAATATTTTCTTATATTTCAAACATAATTTATGGTCCATTTTAATATTGGCATGTCACTTTCCTTCTTACTATTTATATTTAAACTCCTTATTATATTTGAAGGATAGTTATATTACTTCTTTAAATATTTCCTTTTCTTTCACCTTCTGCTTCATCTTAAATAAAACAAACTAAATCATCATCGTTTTGCAAGAAATAAATACTATAAATTCTGACTTAGGTAAATGGATGGTTCTCAAACTTTCTCAACATAGAGGGTGAAGCCAAAGTGAAGTTGCATGTCTCCCAATCCATCTTTAACTATGTAAATTTATCACGATCTTCCTTCTTCTCATGATCCTTCGATGATACATTATATTCTTCGCTTGGGTCTTCGCCTTTAATTAAAAATACCAATGGATCTTTCACTTCCATGAGAGGAGTGGAACAAAGTGGCGCTAGCCATCTATAAGCCAATCATTGGCTATGATAATCCCGATGATCTCCACCATGTCACTACAATTCTCACCCATGCCAAAATATTTAACCAATATTATATTATTATGAGGAGGTAAGGATTTATCACTGTGTGGTTGGAAGATATGTCTATTCACAAAAAGTTTGAGTAGAGTAAATACAAAACAATGTTGATACATTGTGCAGAGGAGTATTTCTTTCTCTGAATTCCGCAAAATATTTTATGCTTTAATAATTCTTTTTTTCATTTATTAATTCACTTCTAATAAGGATTAATTTTCTGTTCATGGAGACGGAGACAGAGTGACTACAATATATACATTTATGGAATGTATTACTACTTATCATTTTGCACCAGTTAAAAAGAGTCTTGTAAAACATGAGTTGCACATTTTGTGCACAATTCTACAATGTATGGAAGGTGTTTATGTATGAAATGGATTTAATTTCGAGGTTAAATCCTTTTTATACACATAATATCTTTTATGGATATGGTATGTTACAGTTAGTTGACATGAAACAAGGTAGAAGTAGCTACTAATGTAGATAGGAGGAGAAGATTGATCGAGCCATCTTTCCAAAGTCAATGGAGAGGTTCAAAACCACTCAGGATTAAAGAGGATGACATTGTTTATTGTGAGGGTTCTCTTTCTGTTAATATATTACAATAAAGTCATGGGAGTTGCTAATGTGAGTCTTTATCAATCAGTAATGACTTAAACATGCTTAGCGCATCAACGTTTTACTTTCCAGCTCTAATAAAATGTATATAACTACAAAGAGTACATGTTTAGTATAAAATTTTGATCCTTTTTGGAATTTGGAGTCATGATATATTTTCCAATGTCAGTAATATTTGTTATTTATTTTGAGCATCTCGACTATCACATATTTTAGTGCATATCCTGGGCATGCTCTATGCCACATCATTCATAGTTTTTCCTTTTATATCTTATACGAATTTGTGCTAGCCTTCTACAATAGAGGAAATTTTTCCCTAGATGGTTCTGACCACATTTTTTTCATTGCATGCTCCCTTTCCTTGATCCCTCACCCTATTCATTGACAAATTTCTGAGGTGTATTTCTTTTGATTGTGGAGTCTTATTTATGTTCACTTTTGATGAGCTAATTAAAATTTCTACCCTTTCCCCCTTTCTTATATCATATTGTTACCCGCCCTCATCCTTTTTCTTTCTTCTCCCAGTAACCCCGGACCTAAGTCATATGCTTAAACTATTCATAGCAATTCTTGGATTTCTTAATAACCTCCTCTCGAGTCTAATGTTCATCAAATTCTATTTTGTCTTGGTATTCTTGTGGTAACCCATTAACATACCTCTGGATATTACTATTCTAATATTCGATGTAAGGTACATTCCATTGTAGTTATAATAATTTGTTGGTATACTCCTCGAGCATCATCTATCCCATTTGGTGTTTGTAGAATTCCTTGGCTCTATTGTCATAATATTTCTCATATAGGTACTTTTCTTGAATTTAATTTTCAAACTTCGTCCATGTCAACTCCTTCTCTTTGATACCTTTGATGTTCTTGAAATCCTTGCACCATATATCAGCTTTTCCATTTAAGCTGAATACAACAACCGCAAAATTCATGTTCTCAGAATAGTCATGTGATTTGAGGTACTTCTTTATTCCCAAGATCTAAGGCTATGCATCTTCTACTTTCTATATTTATCCATCAAAGTTAAGGTGTTTTTCTCTCTTGAATTCTTCTTAAATGGAGGTCCTCCTGATCTTCCTTTGATTATAATGTCTCATGTATGCATATTTTGATGATCTATTAGGGATTCCCAATTTTTTTTCCGGTGTGTTGATTATAATTTATGTTCCTTCTACATGTCTATGCATCATTTTATTGGTTTATTTCTCCCTTATTGTTATCCAACTCATGCTTTCGGATCTATGGTGAATTATCATTGTTCCTTTATTGATCCTTATGGCTAATACCAATCTAATGATGTATTTTCCTTTGTAGATATGAGAGACTATTCAATAACATGACATTAACTTTTTCTTTCTCTCTAACAATTTTCTTGGTATCTTCCTTTCAACTTATTATTTCGGATGTTAGGCTTGTACTAAGTGTCCATTATTTAATGTTTCTTTATTCTTTCATCTTCATAATTGACTCTTATTTGGGGAATTTTTGGGTTCTATTTACACCATAGCTACTTATTCTTTCTCTTCTTACTATATGTTGATGCCTATAAATATGCCTTTACAAACACATAGATGTTAGCCAATAAGAGAGGAACCACAAAATAACAAATATTCTCATCACGTTGTTCGATACTGATATGGAATACCAAATTTTAGGTAGAACATAAATAATATTCCATCAAAGTTCCATAAAACCACACATTTAAATGATTTTCATTTTCAACACCATCACACATCTATTATTAGAAAGGAAATCAAAGAGATGAAGCTTTTCAAGAATTCATTTAGAGTATGCATGTGAGCCTTTTCAAGTCCAATGCTTGAAACTAGAGCTTTAATACCACTTGTAACACACCCCCTTACCACCCATAATTTTATTAATGTATAAAGTGGGTAGTTACTAAGATGACCTTATCTCCAAGGTTATAGTTATGGAAATGGGTCTAAATTTTTCTATCTTTTTCAAACTCTTCAAAACATAAAATGGAAAACATTGTTGTGATCATCTTGTGAAGACATTTCCAATAGTTTAAAATTCATCTTGATCTGACCAAGAGAAAAATATAGGAGTCTTGAAAGACTTGGCCAATATCCATATGCCATTTCATTAAGATTTCCCATGTGGCTTCCATGTGTTCTCAATCTCATAAAGTATCTTAAATAGTAAAAATTTACTCACTATTTCATTATTTTTTCGAAAATTTTAAGGGAGTGATTTGTAAGAAAGACATACCAAGAGTATTGCGCAGCAGCAAAATTATTTGGACCAATAGTACTATTTAGAAGATCGGAAGTTGAAGTATATAGCGGTTCACTGAAATCCCTACATAGTTAAAATTTTAAATTTTAATGTTTATTTTACTAATAATTTTTTTTACAAATCCTGTCAATTTTTAATTAAAAAAGAGATTATTTGCAAGAGAGACATACTCGGAGCATTGTCGAGTAAAAAAATATTTTGGAACCCCATAAATATCGGAATTTGAAAATTATGATGGCTCTCTCAAAACCCTATATAGAATTTTTTTTAAATTTTACTGTTAATATTTTTTACAATTTTTGTTAGAGTTATTCACAATTAAAAAAAAATAAAAAATAAAATTTAAAACCATGTATAGTAAAAAAATTACAATTGATTTACAAGTAAAAAAAATTATGATATCTGTTGCTATTTAAATTTAATTAAAATTCATAAAAACAACAAAAGTAAATAATACTTACCTTAAACCCTTTCTTATTCCTACAGAATAGGGGAATCACTTATTGAATTAGATCCAAACCTTGTCGTCCATGTCCATTTATTCTAAAAATGGATATGTGTTCCATGGTGCACCCTGTGTGACATAATGCACCGGTGCACCCTGTGTAATAAAATACACCAATATATTATGACACTCTCATCTCTATCCAGTGTGTTCATCGGTGCTCCTAGTGTAATATAAAGTGCTCGTGTGCCTCTTCCAAATAGCACCGTTAAAGTATTTCAGTGCGTTTAGTGTTACAAATCTCACCATGAAAATTTAAAATTATTTGAAAATAATAATTTTCTATGATGGCATGGAACAATTAAACACCTGATGCATTTATGAGATAAGCACACTAGTGTGTTTAGTCAGATAAACACACCAGTTACAAGAGCTCTTTTTGATTGATAATTGTTCAATTTTTTATAAAATATATTTAATTTCTTCTGTATTGAATGGTATAGGTTGTATACTGACAAAAAATATGTAAGAACTTGTCATGTTACAAAATAGTGATTGACACAATGATGGTACATAAAAAAAATAGAGAATGCAAATTCTTTGTAAATTATTTGCAAAATTAATAAGTTTGACCTATATGTAAGTTTAACTGATATTTATTAGTTAATTTATATCATGCATAGCCAAAAAATGATGAATTTCAATAAGATTATTTCTAATCTAAATCCAGAAGAGTGTAAAATCCCAATAGAAAAATTGTAGTGGGATGAATCAGGTGAATGAAAAACTACTATTCAATATGAGTTTTCTTTTTCAATTCTCATTAATAATAAAATTAATAATATTAGATAATATTTTTTAAACAACCTATTAATTCATATACGTTTAATGTTCTACAGGGAGAAACTACAAAGGAAAATATCAATGTCGTTCTAAGAAAAAAAATTATAAAACATGTAAATTATGATGAATTGGTCCATCAATCATATGGAGTGAAGCTCGAGGTTAATGAAAAGGGGAAATATTTTTACAAAAGTGTGAGGGATCTAGTGGAACGAACGTATAGATTTACTTTCCACTTACAATACATAAATAAATATTGATGATTCTAATAACCAAATTACATCTAAACTACAAAAATCGTTTCTAGAGAAATATTGGTAAATGATACATGTCAAACTTGCAATAGAGAAAGCATAAAACAAAAAAAATGATGATTCAAAAGGTGATATTCCCAATTAAAATGATTTTCTAGAATTATATCTATATATTACTACAAATCATTCAACTATTAATATCAATTTTTTATATATTTAGCTTTCATATATCAATATAAAAATATTTTATTGCTTTTTTTAGGAAGATTATGAAAATCCCAAATGATCAATGAGCTAATATGTGAAACATGTTAGTAGGAATGTCCAAAAAATTGTACGCGAAGATGGTCAAAGAAATGGACATAATTTCATCACATGAGGAGTCATCTCAACAACAACGTGTCTCAAATGTATGTAATCATGATTGAATATGTACATATAAAAATAATAATTTAGCATTAAATATTAAATTTCCAGTATTTTCTTGCATAAAACAACACAAAATGGAACTCGGTCATCACATAGAACAAGACAGAAAGGAAGAATAGGGTTGATTTCAAATTTTGTGAGTGATTCTTAATATTTCCTTATAACAACTCAAGGTTTCATTTTTCAATATTTAAAGTTGTTTTACGGTAACAATCCTTGAATGTCTTCAAATAGGTGCTAATATGCAAAGAAGATCCATGAGAATAATTTATTGAGATTGGATTAAATATGGGTTGTGCGTATATGTTGGAATATAGAAAGATAATTGTGGAACTTGTAAGTATCTATGTTGTTTTACTTCTGTGAGTTTATATTTCATAGAACAAAAAAAACTTTATATTAAATCTATTATTTATAATGGGCTTTAAAATATTCAAGAGACAAATTATGGAACAATAACATTAGAAGACTTGTTGCAATAAGGAATGATACTTGGTTTTGAAACTATGTGCACATATTATGATTCAATTCTTGCTATGGTGCATTTCTATTTGATTTACATCTATGTATATTATTTATTTCAATTTTCTTTATTATCACCAATGTAGATACACTCATTACATTTTATTTTTATGTTTGCAGATGGAACAAGATCAAGAAGACGAAAACAAGCGATGTAATAAAAAAAATATTCCTCCAAATAACCCAAGTCATGGAATTTATAGCTCGAGTGTTGAGAATGGTTTCAATGAAGAATGATGATCTATTTAGTTATGAATGCAACCTGTTGTATTTTTTGAAATATTTTTCTATGAAAATAAGACACATTGTTTAATGTAATGGACATAGTGTCAAATTTTAAATACAAGGGGTTACAAAAAATAATATCATTTCTTATGACACAAAGCCTCTTATCAATATATCATAAAATAATTTTTAATTTATTTTATTGTGTTAACCAATGTCACTATGAACTGTTACACCATTGATTAAATATAGGGATGATAAAATATTATAATGAAGAGATGCAGAATTCTACAATATAAAAAAAATAATCCAAAGTACTATTTTGAAGATCAGAGGTTGAAATATATGTCGGTTCACTCAAATCCCTACATAGTGAAAATTTTAAATTTTAATGTTTCTTTTACTAATAATAACTTTTAAAAATCCTGTCAAGTTTTAATTAAAAAAGAGATCAATTGCAAGAGAGACATACTAGGAGGACTGTGGAGTAAAACAATATTTTGGAACCCCATAAATATCAGAATTTGAAAAGTATGATGGTTCTCTCAAAACCCTAGATAGAAAAATGTTTAAATTTTACTATTAATATTTTTTAAAATCTTTGTTAGAGTTATTCACAATTCAAAAAAAAATTCAAAAAAAAATTAAAACCATGTATAGGAAAAAATTTCGATTGATTTACTAGTTAAAAAAATTATGATCTCTAATGCTATTTAAATTTAAATAAAATTCATAATAACAACAAAAATAAATAATATTTACCATAAACCCTTTCTTATTCCTACAGAATAGGGGAATCACATATTGAATTAGATCCAAACCTTTTCGTCCATGTCTGTTTATTCTAAAAATGGATATGGGTTCCATGGTGCGCCCTGTGTGATATAATGCACCGGTGCACCCTGTGTAATAAAATACACCAATATATTATGACACTCTCATCTCTGTCCAGTATGTTCATCGGTGCTCCTAGTGTAATATAAATTGCTCGTGTGCCTCTTACAAATAGCACCGTTAAAGTATTTCAATGTGTTTAGTGTTACAAATCTCACCATCAAAATTGAAAATTATTTGAAAATAATAATTTTCTATCATGGCATGGAACAATTAAATGCCTGATGCATTTATGAGATAAGCACACTGGTGTGTTTAGTCAGATAAACACACCTGTTACAAGAGCTCTTTTTGACTGATAATTGTTCAATTTTTTATAAAATATATTTAATTTCTTCTATATTGAATGTTATACGTTGTATATTGACAAAAGATATCTAAGAACATGTCATGTTACAAAATAGTGATTGACACAATGATGGTACATAAAAAAAACAGAGAAGGAAAATTCTTTGTAAATTATTTGCAAAATTAATACGTTTGACCTATATGTAAGTTTAACTGATATTTATTAGTTAATTTATATCATGAATAGCCAAAAAATGATGAAGGTCAATAATATTATTTCTAATCTAAATCGAGAAGAGTGTAAAATCCCAATAGAAAAATTGTTGTGGGATGAATCAGGTGAATGAAAAATTATTATTCAATATGAGTTCTTTTTTTTTAATTCTCATTAATAATGTAACTACTAATATTAGATAATATTTTTTAAACAACCTATTAATTCATATATGTTTAATGTTTTACAGGGAGAAACTACAAAGGAAAATATCATTTTCGTTCTAATAAAAAAAAATTATAGAACATGTAAATGATGATGAATTGGTCCTTCGATCATATGGAGTGAAGCTAGAGGTTAATGAAAAGGCAAAATATTTTTACAAAAGTGTGAGGGATCTAGTGGAACGAACGTATAGACGTACTTTCCACTTATAATACAGAAATAAATATTGATGATTCTAATAACAAAATTACATCTAAACTACAAAAATCATTTCTAGAGTATTATTCGTAAATGATACATGTCAAAATTGCAATAGAAAAAACATAAAACAACAAAAATGATGATTCAAAAGGTAATATTCCAAATTAAAATGATTTTCTAGAATTATATGTATATATTACTAGAAATCATTCAATTACTAATATCAATTTTGATATATTTAGCTTTCATATATCAATATAAAAATATTTTATTGCTTTTTTTAGGAAGATTATGAAAATCCCAAATGATCAATGAGCTAAAATGTGAAACATGTTAGTAGGAATTTCCAAAAAAGTGTACATGGAGATGGTCAAAGAAATGGACATAATTTCATCACATGAGGAGTCATGTCAACAACAACATGCCTCAAATGTATGTAATTATGATTGAATTTGTACATATAAAAAAATATTTTAGCATTAAATATTAAATTTCAAGTATTTTCTTGCATAAAACAAAACAAAATGGAACTTGGTCATCACATAAAACAAGACAAAAAGGAAGAAAAGGTTTGATTTCAAAGTTTGTGAGTAATTCTTAATATTTCCTTATAACAACTCAAGGTTTCATTTTTCTATATTTAAAGTTCTTTTACAGTAACCATCCTTGAATGTCTTCAAATAGGTGCTAATATGCAAACAAGATCCATGAGAATAATTGATTGAGATTGGGTTAAATATGGGTTGTGAGTATATGTTGGAATATAAAAAGATAATTGTGGAACTTGTAAGTATCTATGTTGTTTTACTTCTGTGAGTTTATAATTGATAGAACAAAAAAATCCTTTATATTAAATCTATTATTTATAATGGGATTTAAAATATGCAAGAGACAAATTATGGAACAATAACATTAGAAGACTTGTTGCAATAAGGAATGAGACTTGGTTTTGAAACTCTGTGCACATATTATGATTCACTTCTTGATATGGTGCATTTCTATTTGATTTACATCTATGTATATTATTTATTTCAATTTTCTTTATTATCACCAATGTAGATACACTCATTACATTTTATTTTTATGTTTGCAGATGGAACAAGATCAAGTAGATGAAAACAAGTGATGTAATAAAAAAAATATTCCTCCAAATAACCCAAGTCATGGAAGTTATAGCTCGAGTGTTTACAATGGTTTCAATGAATAATGATGACCTATTTAGATATGAATGCAACCTGTTGTATTTTTTGAAATATTTTTCTATGAAAATAAGACACATTGTTTAATGTAATGGACATAGTGTCAAATTTGAAATACAAGGGGTTACAAAAAATAATATCATTTTTTATGACACAGAGCCTCTTATTAATATATAATAAAATAGTTTTTAATTTATTTTATTGTGTTAACCAATGTCACAATGAATTGTTACACCATTGATTAAATATATGGATGATAAGATATTATAATGAAGAGATGCAGAATTCTACAATATAAAAAATTAATCCAAAGTACTATTTTGAAGATAAGAAGTTGAAATATATGGCGGTTCACTCACATCCCTACATAGTGAAAATTTTAAATTTTAATGTTTATTTTACTAATAATAACTTTTACAAATCCTGTCAAGTTTTAGTTAAAAAAGAGATCATTTGCAAGAGAGACATACTAGGAGCACTGTGGAGTAAAAAAATATTTTGGAACCCCATAAATATCATAATTTGAAAAGTATGATGCTTCTCTCAAAACCCTAGATGGAAAAATGTTTAAATTTTACTATTAATGTTTTTTACTATCTTTGTTAGAGTTATTCACAATTCAAAAAAGAAAAAAGAAAAAATTAAACCCATGTATAGTAAAAAAATTACGATTGATTTACTAGTATAAAAAATGATGATCTCTGTTGCTATTTAAATTTAAATAAAATTCATAAGAACAAAAAAAAAAAAAAATATTTACCTTAAACCCTTTCTTATTCCTACAGAATAGGGGAATCACTTATTGAATTAGATCCAAACCTTGTCGTCCATGTCCGTTTATTCTAAAAATGGATGTGTTCCATAGTGTGCCATGTGTGATATAATGCACCAGTGCACCATGTGTAATAAAATACACCAATATATTATGACACTCTTATCTTTGTCCAGTATGTTCATCGGTGCTCCTAGTGTAATATAAAGTGCTCGTGTGCCTCTTCCAAATAGCTCCGTTAAAGTATTTCAATGTGTTTAGTGTTACAAATCTCACCATGACAATTGAAAATTATTTGAAAATAATAATTTTCTATGATGGCATGGAACAATTAAATGCCTGATGCATTTATGAGATAAGCACACTAGTGTGTTTATTCAGATAAACACACCAGTTACAAGATCTCTTTTTGACTAATAATTGTTCAATTTTTTATAGAATATATTTAATTTCTTCTATATTGAATGGTATAGGTTGTATATTTACAAAAAATATCTAAGAACGTGTCATGTTACAAAATAGTGATTGACACAATGATGGTACATAAAAAAAAAATAGAGAAGGAAAATTCTTTGTAAATTATTTGCAAAATTAATACGTTTGACCTATATGTCAGTTTAACTGATATTTATTAGTTAACGTATATCCTGAATAGCCAAAAAATGATGAAGGTCAATAATATTATTTCTAATCTAGATCCAGAAGAGTGTAAAATACCAATAGAAAAATTGTTGTGGGATGAATCAGGTGTATGAATAAATACTATTCAATATGAGTTTTTTTTTTTTAATTCTCATTAATAATGTAATTAGTAATATTAGATAATATTTTTTTTAAACTTATTAATTCATATATGTTTAAGTTTTTACAGGGAGAAACTACAAAGGAAAATATCAATGTCGTTCTAATAAAAAAAAATTATAGAACGTGTAAATGATGATGAATTGGTCCTTCGATCATATGGAGTGAAGCTAGAGGTTAATGAAAAGGGGAAATATTTTTACAAAAGTGTGATGGATCTAGTGGAACAAACGTATAGACGTACTTTCCACTTATAATACAGAAATAAATACTGATGATTCTAATAAAAAAATTACATCTAAACTACAAAAATCGTTTCCAGAGTATTATTCGTAAATGATACATGTCAAACTTGCAATAGAAAAAACATAAAACAACAAAAATGATGATTCAAAAGGTAATATTCACAATTAAAATGATTTTCTAGAATTATATGTATATATTACTAGAAATCATTCAATTACTAATATCAATTTTGATATATTTAGCTTTCATATATCAATATGAAAATATTTTATTGCTTGTTTTAGGAAGATTATGAAAATCCCAAATGATCAATGAGATAATATGTGAAACATGTCAGTAGGAATTTCCAAAAAAGTGTACATGGAGATGGTCAAAGAAATGGACATAATTTCATCACATGAGGAGTCATGCCAACAACAGCGTGCCTCAAATGTAGTAATCATGATTGAATTTGTACATATATAAAAAAAAACAATTAGAATTAAATATTAAATTTCAAGTTTTTTCTTGCATAAAACAAAACAAAATGGAACTCGGTCATCACATAAAACAAGACAAAAAGGAATAAAAGGGTTGATTTCAAAGTTTGTGAGTGATTCTTAATATTTCCTGATAACAACTCAAGGTTTCATTTTTCTATATTTAAAGTTTTTTTACAGTAACCATCCTTGAATGTCTTCAAATAGGTGCTGATATGCAAAGAAGATCCATGAGAATAATTGATTGAGATTGGGTTAAATATGGGTTTTGAGTATATGTTGGAATATAAAAAGATAATTGTGGAACTCATAAGTATCTATGTTTTTTACTTCTATGAGTTTATAACTGATAGAACAAAAAATTCCTTTATATTAAATCTATTATTTATAATGGGTTTTAAAATACGCAAGAGACAAAGTATGGAATAATAACATTAGAAGACTTGTTGCAATAAGGAATGAGACTTGGTTTTAAAACTATGTGCACATATTATGATTCACTTCTTGATATGGTGAATTTCTATTTGATTTACATCTATGTATATTATTTATTTCAATTTTATTTATTATCACCAATGTAGATACAGTCATTACATTTTATTTTTGTGTTTGTAGATGGAACAAGATCAAGAAGATGAAAACAAGCAATGTAATAAAAAAAATATTCCTCCAAATAACCCAAGTCATGGAAGTTATAGGTCGAGCGTTGACAATGGTTTCAATGAAGAATGATGATCTATTTAGATATGAATGCAACCTGTTGTATTTTTTGAAATATTTTTCTGTGAAAATAAGACATATTGTTTAATGTAATGGACATAGTGTCAAATTTGAAATACAAGGGGTTATAAATAATAATATCATTTTTTATGACACAGAGCCTCTTATTGATATATAATAAAATAATTTTTAATTTATTTTATTGTGTTTACCAATGTCGCTATGAACTGTTACACCATTCACTAAATGTATGGATGATAAAATATTATAATGAAGAGATGCAAAATTCTAAAATATAAAAAATGAATCCAAACATATTATACAAATGCACTAATCAAATTTTAATTTATATAAATAATATCATAATATATATGTCAATTTTTTTGATAAAAAACATGTTTTAAAAATTACAATAATTGCATTGTCACAAGTCGATGTTTAAAAAAAAGGATATGATACAAAAATTCAGTGCATCGATAACATAAAAATGAATTGGTGCATTAGGTTATGTAAAAGAATCGGGATGACATAATTTTTCATGACTGGTGCTTTTTCAAAAAACAAAAACACCGGTGAGTTTATTTCTTCAAGAACAAGTATTATTTACAATTAACGTCCTGGTGCATTGTAATTCTTAATGCACCAGTGCTTTCATAGAACTAACACCTGGATCCTACAAAATAATACTTCCAGACCTAGTGGATTACTAAAATTAACAACACTGGTCCTTTTACATCCTTAGTGTACCAGTGCATTTATGAAAATTATATGCATCGACTGTTGAAGTTTAAACAAAATCACTTGGATTGCAATTATTTTTTTTGTGCCCCGATGTAATTCCTTAAAAGAATGTCCATAATCATTTTTTTGGTAGATAAGCTCTGGGGAAATATAAATTTTAGTCTCTGGTGCTCTCGACATTCAACACCTTGGTTTTTTATTTATGTATGCATACAAGTGCTTTTATATATATAGAACACTGGTGGTACTTGTTCCATGAAGCACACTACAAAAAATACATCCCCTAAAACCTCCAGTCACCCAAATTTTTCAGTGTGATGAAATTCCATTATAATATCCGCTAAAACATCCATTATAAGAAACGAATGTTTTAGCAGATTTTTTTTGAGATATTTTTCCAATATTATAACACTAAAAACCTTCGTTATAACGTCTGCTAGAAGGTATTTTCCTTGTAGTGACATGATGTGTGATGGTAAAAAAATCCAAGCATTTATTTCTAGTGTGAATTCAAAAGTTAGATATGGAACATAACATTTATAGAATTTCATAACAACATTTATATCCCATAGGTTTGTCAATAGATTCTATTTTTAATGGAATAAAAATTATCAAGGAGAATTTTTTATAAGTACCTAATAAAAGAAATCTTAATGGAAATACCAAACTACCTTTGTTTCAATGATTGGATTTCACGAAATGGAATAATATTCTACAGAGTATGCCTTCCATTGATAATAATAACGATTCAAGATTGTGGTATCCTTAATTACATTATTCTATTAAAAGGACCTATAGGGAGTTATATTTTTTTTCATAGGTAGAGGATATCATATAGCTAAAGTATTTGTATCTATGAGGTTCCATATGTATCTCAAACAAGTTGAACTTGGAATTTATGATGTTGGAAACTGAGGTTTGACGACGGAGTATTTCAATCATGAATATAAAAGCAAAAGAAACACATTTTTTCCTTTGATTAGGCCTTGGACAACAATACAAGAATAGCATGTGTAAGAGATCTTGTCCTTGACCCCAAAGAAAATCATGAATTAAGTTTCACATGGGGGGATTAATGATGTTTACAATACCAAGGAAAATGTAATATAATTATTCCAAGGTTTGATTCTACTCAAGAATACAAGGATCACACATTTCATATTTCTAGGACTCTAGTAGTTTCCATATGTGGTTCCAATTTCCACCACATGATATTGATCTTTGTAGGCTCATCCATAGGTCACAAGTCCTAGATAAGAGCTATAATATTATTGAGTTCATTGAAGTCCTAGGAGTTTATAGAACCTTAATAGATTCAAAACCAAATTAAGTAGTCTTAATTGAAGTTAGAAAGTAATCATAGATGGTTGGGTTTAATAGCAACCAACCTCCCATGGTTCAAGTAACATGTATCCAAATTATGATGCATTCGTGCTATGGAGAAAATTGGCAAGGTAAGCTCAAGGAGATGTGATGGTCATTAAATCACACATGGGTTATTCTAGTCTCACATTCACTCAATCTCATAGTAAGTCATATTAAATTAGTGTTGATGGGATTAATATTTAACCGTATTTTTATTTTTTTATGTTCAAAAGTGCTGGCTGTAATACCCAAATACTATTTTGGGACATAGTATTATAGATTTCATTCCTATGGATTCTTAGGGTGTCATTTTAGATTTTATTTACTTCAAGTAGGTGGTTCTTTAGTTGTATTTTTGTAGGAATATGGCAAGATATAATATTAATTAAAGTTGGTATTTGTTATTTGAGAATGTCGATTAGTCACACATGATATGAGGATGCATAAGTGACATGTGGATGGTGTTCAATATGCTATGTATCTTTTGGTTTAATAGTATATGTAACACTCCATCCCACCTCCTTTGGCTTCTGTGGCAGATGGGGGATGTTACTTTTAAGTAACCCAATCTCAAAGGTTCCATTACGGAATCAGAGTTACAAAATTTCTTCTTTCCAAAATTTAGGATAATTAAATTTCGACAACATCATTGCCTTCAACTTCTAGAGATATTTCCGGTGATATAATTTTTTCCTCATTCCAACTCTTAGATTGAAATTTATTCCTTATAAAGGATTGGCCATTTAACTCTTGCCATGCCAGGTAGGGTTGCCATGTGGAACCCACATGAGACCCATGAATCCTTTCCATGTTGACAAAAACACCCAAATGGTTCTTATGTGGCTTATTTTGACATCCATGGCACTTGTCGATTCACTTTACATGTGGGTCCTGCTAGCCAAGACTTTTTCATACAAAAAAAAAAATCATGTATATATATCCACAAGGGGTATCTGAGTATGAAAGTAGTTTCACTTATAAAACATCCCAAACCCCTCTATAGCCATATACATTCAGCTCACTTCCATACTACAACACTTATCTAGGTCTTTCCCACATCCAACTCTTTCGCGAAACACATAATTTCAAAAATATTGAATGAATAGTTTCTGGAATACATCCACTAGACATAAAATGGATTCAACACTAAGCCTTAAGCCCCTTTGTCACATACCTTACCCTAAAAAAAAAAAATTCTCTAATTAGTGTGAAATTTCCATTTTTATCTCAATCATGTCGAACTTAAGTGTTATTCCTACACAGACCTTTTTACTTCCATGCTACATCCTCGCTATAACCACATATATGTATGGTAAATGATTTTCATACCAAATAGCTCTTATGAGATGTCTTTCTACACTTCTCATGTCCGGGTAACATAACTTAACCCTTATATCATGATTAACTAGAAAAAAAAAATCCATTACTCAGTAATTCTGCAAAAGGATTTCTGTTGTTAATTGCATCTATTATAACTATATTAAATATCCTCCTAGAACCCCATTATACCTATATGTCACAATTTTAATGGTAAGAGTATATTAAAATATTTCCATTTTACCTTTACTCCTACGCTTCTTAATTCATTTCCATGTGGTTCCATGGTTATATTATTGTTTTAATACATTATGCAAAGTCGTATTACTATGCACGCATAGTTCCCTTTATACTTGGGCATTTATACACAGGAGTTAAGACCCTTGAAACGTGGTTTGCTCATAAACCGTAACGGAAAGAATATATTTACTTCCCTTCCACAAATTTTCGTCACCTCGGTAACTACACCAACCTACGATGATGTGATGTGCCGAGAGGTCTTTCACTTATGCCTTGTGGTTTCTCGTGTAATGTTTAGGGTACGTCACATTTAAATTTCTCTTGTTTATTATGGCGCCGTCTCCTATCTCATTATCAATGCGTGTTCATTTTGATCTTGTATGTTCTTGGTGTATACTACGGACAAGACTTTTATTTCTCTCGAGCCTCAAAAACAATGGTATTCTAACTCCCTTTCTATGGACCTGCATTTAATTCAAGCGTATCAGTACATTTCGCCTTACATCTATTACTAGTCTATTGTAACTCCCCACCATTATACTTTGATCTGTGTCTCCATTTCTGGATGGCCACCACATGGAAGGTGGGATCATCCTTAGGGTTTCCCAGCTCATCTACTATTTCAGTCATTTACCATGTTGTTTACCAATTCCTGGTGTTTTCTGCACGAAGGCAGTCTACTCTGGTTTATTCTTGGTGCAATTGAATGCGATACGTTGCCTTTGTCTTCGATATGTATGGCCGACCCTCAGGGCGACATACTATGGTAAGTATTCCTCCAGAATTTTATTTCAGACCTTTGTAGCAATACCGGTAGATAATGGTTATTGTTCATTTTATGCCCACTCCTTAAAATTTATTTTGGGCATTGAATAATTAACTAGATGCAGGGGTTCAATGGTATGGGTGACTGATAATACATATTTTATTGCTTATCGTTTTATCCCTCTAGCAAAGATTCATATCGCTTGGTCTTCGGCAACGAAGTTTGCGAGCCAAGGGTAATCGTTTTCCCTACTTCCGCAACAATCTGTTGTTTTTCTCTCGAATTATTGACATATTAGTTATCAAATTTAAATTCTAAATTCGCGTCCCTTATTTACTGAAGGTCTCGCGTGGATGAAGAGAGGTTAACTTTGCCAGGTAGTGAAATTTCCCTTCTATTTTTGTTTGAATTCAAAGTTTTATTTTTAATATTTCATTCACTAACGATTTTCAGTTTGGTTGTCTCACAGGTACTTGTTACCTGAGCCATCACTGCATGCTCCATTTCCACGTCTTTCGTTTTGGCTTCCCATCCCATATTTTAATGACGTTCTTCTTTTATTCCAGGTTGGTTGTGAATTGAATCTTTTCGTCTAACCAGCTTCTTGACGAGAATGATTTCTCTCTCTTATAAATTTTAATTTCCCTATAGAAGTTTTGATTCTCTACAGAAGATAAGGTCGCTAGTTTAGGGTAAATTTATAGGCACCGGGGTTAACAAGTCTGCTTATACTCATCTATACTTGTTATTTTCAGGCTAGACCCATGGATTTCCATATATGTTTTTCCCTCAACGGGGTTTATTTGCGTATTTATCAGTTCAACTCCTCGTAACTCAGAACAAGTCTACATATATTTTGTTTATTTAAATTGATACACAGTCCCATATTCATATGGACAGACTATCATGGTTCCGCTGGATTAACTTTTCCTCTGCATAAAATTTTTCTATTAGTTGGTTTGTCAATAGCTTCTTCCCTCTATGATTAAATTTATTATGATTCGTGTTCGTTAGTAGTATTAAATCCATAATATAAATGTCAATGTCCATAAATTCCTCTTAATTAATTTTTGTTCGATGTTTAGCTATTTTTATATGTGATACTAGGCTTAAGTTTGCAATTGCGATCATACATAGTTTATTGTTACTACATGTGAAAGATCTGTAGGTATAGCAGAACTGTAATTATATGCAGGACTAATTTTGGTTCATATGAAATGGATCTACACATTGTTCATACACTGACAGATTTCAGTAGTAAATTTACTTGTATTTTTCCAGAGAGATAATATACTATATGATTTGTTTATATTTTTTTTTCAAATTTTTCAGGCATGTACATATATTAAAATAACTCTGGAGAGTATTAATATGATTTAAGTCCACAAGTATACTTAAGGTTCTCTCACAAATTTCCTACCAATATCTTTCATAGCACTTTGCCTCACTTTAATGTCAAACATAATTAAGTGGAAATGACAATCTATGTATATTTTATTTTTTTTTCTATCATAGTTTTCAGTCTAGTAAATGTGAGGATCTGAATTAGATTTAACTTTGAAATTCACAATATAGATATAAAATGCATCTGTCTGTATGTGAGTTTAACTTGTACATTGTAAGTTTACTATATTTTTTTATGCAAAATATTTTTTTTTCAAAGACAAATCAACTGTGTAACACTATACACTCTGCCCATAGGCCCTCTTTAATTTAACTGCAAAATTCCTTCCTCACTGTTTTCCTGATTTCCTAGGTGACACATGAATAATAAGATCAACTTTACTTAATCCTGCCAGATTTTATTCTATACTTCTGAACCTTCACCAGTTTTCTATCATCTAAATGGAATAGGTTAAATTACTCTTGGTTTCAAATTTTTTTCTATTTCATACAATGGTGTTTCTTCCGTATACATCACAGTGGTATTGTTAATCCCGAAGCAGATTAAAGTTACAACTGTCATGAATTTTGGGAGTATTATAAATCTCCAGATTTAAACCAGTAACAGGTTTAGAGCTTCTGGATGATTTTCCCCATAATTCTTGTTTCTACAACTAAGCCGAATTGGGAGAATTAAATTATTCTAAAAAATTCTGTAAATGTATGGAATACCAGTTTCAGCATTTAAGATAGAATATCATCTACAGTCATGTATCACACTACACAATAATAAGTAATTCAAACATTCAAAATAGCATACCACTTCTGAAATTGACCAGTCCTCCCAACCTTAGAGTCCTTCTATCTCCAGAACTCACCCCCGAGCTGAGATCTTCTCCTAGAACAGACCAACCCCAATCTGTTCTGGAGTAGCTTATTTAAGCTTATGTTCCCCAAAGCCTGTTTTTAATTCTGCATCCAGAATTACAAGATGCTTTTCTTCTTGTTTTCCTAGGCTTCCCTTATTTAGGGATTTTTAAAGCTGCTTTCTGCTTTTCCCAGCTTTTTACCTCTTCCCAACTACTCTCCAACTCATTAGGGAAACTAGATTTTTCCTCAAAAATCTAGTTTAGAAATAAATTCTTTCAAGGATTTCTGAAAGATGTTTGGGGAAAGTCTTAGCCTCTCTCATGGATTTGGCAAGTGATCTCACAATTCTCATTTGGTCAATATGCACAGAATTATTTTATTTATTTTTCATAATTAAAAACTAATTACATTCACACAATACTTATCCATTGGGGTCCACTCCCCTTTGGATTAAGTTCAATTGTCTAGCTTGACATAAAAACATAAACTAGGGGTGTTACATATTCCCCCGCTGAAAACAAACACCGTCCTCGGTGTTGACAACTAACTATTAGAGTTCATTTGAAAAAATAAATATGGATATTTTTCCATCATCTCAGCTTCTCTTTCCCATGTAGCTTATGTATAGTAAAGTGCTTCCACAACACCTTTACTCTAGCTACTGTTCGGTTTCTCAATTCAATTTCTTCCCCCTCCAATATTTGAAGTGGCTCTGGAAGGAACTCCCCTTCTGGTTCCACCTGTATCACATTCGAATCAACAATGTGAGAAGCATCATGTACATATCTTTTTAATAACGAAACATGAAACACATCATGAACTTTAACATGGGGAGGTAGGGCCAGCTTATAAGCCACTGGTCCCACCCTTTCTAATACTTCAAAAGGTCCACAGTATCTAGGAGCCAGTTTTGCACAACTTCCAGCATAAAGTGTGCTCTTTTTTGGTTTAATACGTAGGTACACATGATCACCCACTTTGAACTCTCGATGCACCCTCTTTTTATCAGCATAATTTTTCTGTCCATCTTGTGCTATCTTGATATTTCCTTGTATTTGTTTGACAATCCTTTCCATTTCTTGTAAATTATCTGGCCCCAATACCAACTTATCTTCAGGTTGGATCCAGCTTAAAGGAGTACAACACTTCCTTCCATAGAGTGCTTCAAATGGACTCATTTTGATGGAAGACTGATAGCTGTTGTTGTAGGAAAATTTAGCTAAATGCAAGTAGTCTTCCCATTTTGATGCCCTATCCATGACATACATTCCAAGCATATCCTCCAAAATTTGATTTGTTCTCTCTGTTTGATCGTCTGTTTGAGGGTGATAGGCAGTACTAAAATTTAGTTTAGTGCCCATGCCCCCAAACAGACCCTTCCAAAAGGTTGATTTGAACTTAGCATCTCTATCTGAAACAATCATCTTTAGGACTCGTGTAGCCTTACTATTTCTTTTAAGAACACATCTTCTACTCGGGTTGTCCCAAAAGTAGATTTTACAGGTATGAAGTGTGAAGCCTTTGTTAGAGTGTCCACCACTACCATTACTGAGTAATGCTATTACTTTGTTCTAGGTAACCCAGTTATAAATTCTATAGAAACAATGTCCCATTTCCATTCTGCAATTGGTAAGGGATTTAGAAGACCAGCTGGATGCTGATGTTCCACTTTAACTAGTTTACACTCCATGCACCTAGCTAAATATTCAGCTACATCTTTTTTCATTCCTGGCAAAAAAAAATTCTTTTTCAAAGCTGTTAGCATTTTCTAATATCTAGGATGCCCTGAATATGGCTGTTTATGATATTCATCCAAGATTTTTTTTTCACGGACTCTACATTGCGGACATATAATCTATTTTTATAGTAGATCGGTCCTATCTGGTTTTGGGTGTACTCATCTATTTCCTTTTTCTACATTTTTAATTGCAAACTTTCATAACTTGGATCCTGATCAACTACCTTTTCAACTAGTTCCTCTAATTCAAAACTGGCACTAGTCCCAAGGTTGCCTATGTTTTGTCAAGCATTTCTTCTTAATGCATCAGCAATTTTGTTTTCTTTTCCCATGATATGTTTGATCTCCATATCGAATTCACTCAGAAAAGACAGCCATATGGCTTGTCGGGCATTCAAATCCGTCTGAGAAAAGAAATATTTGAGACTAATATGGTCTATCATTAATGTAAATTTTTTTCCAAGAAGATAGTGTCGCCACATCTTTAAGGCATGAATTACAGCAGCCAATTCCAGATCATATACACTGTAGTTTTTTTCATGCTTCTTAAGTTTCCTAGACTCATATGCAATAACAGAATTTTCCTGCAACAGGACTCCTCCCAATCCCTCTTTGCATGCATCAGTGCACACCACAAACTCTCTGTTAGGATCTGCAATTTTCAGTATAGGGGCTGTAGTGAGTTTTTGTTTCAGTTGTTCAAAACTATTTTGGCATTTCACAATCCACTCAAATTTGGTGCCTTTCCTCTGTAGTGAAGTTATGGGATATGCTATTGCAGAGAATCTCTCCAAAAATCTGCGATAATAACCTGCAATTCCCATAAATGACATCACTGCTGAAACATCAGTTGGCACCGACCATTCTCTAATAGCCTTTATCTTTTCAGGGTCAACAGCCAACCCTTGTTCAGAAATAATATGCCCCAGGTTTTGAATCTTGTCTTTATAGAATTCACATTTACCGAATTTGGCATATAGCTGGTTTTCTTTCAAGGTTTGCAAAACTATGCTCGAGTGCTCTTTGTGCTCTTCCTCACTTTTTGGATAAACTAAAATATCGTCTATGAACACTAGTATGAATTTATCCAGGTACTTGTTTAAAACACTGTTCATTAAGCACATAAAGGTGGCAGGGACATTTTTCAACCCAAAAGGTAGGACTACAAATTCGTAGTGACCATACCTGGTTCGAAAAGCTGTTTTACTAATGTCTTCCTCCTTAATTCTGAGTTGGTGATAACCAGTCCTTAGATCAATCTTAGAAAATACAGAAGCCCCTCTTACCTGATCAAACAGGTCATCAATTCTGGGAAACGGGTACCTATTTTTTATTGTCAACTTATTCAGTTGACGGTAGTCAATGCACATTCTAAAGGTTTCGTCCTTCTTTTTCACAAACAGCACCGGTGATCCCCAAGGAGACACACTCGGTCTGATATAATCTTTATCCAACAATTCTTGCAATTTCATTTTCAGTTCCATGAGTTCAGGGGGGCTCATTCGATAAGGGGCTCTGGAAACAAATGTTGATCCAGGCACCAAATCGATTGAGAAGTCAATCTCTCTTTTGGGGGGAAGATGAGGAATCTCATCTGGAAAAAATTCTTTAAACTCTCTTACTATTGGTAGAATATCCAGCAGGTTTTCCTTAGGTTGCTGTCCTAATTCTTCAACATGTACAACATATACTTGATATCCTTTCCTAGCTGTTCTTTTTAATTGTAACGCTGATATTTGTCTTACCGAAATTGGTTTTGTTTTTCCCTTGAGTATAAAAGGTTTCCCTTCCTCATATATGTAATGCATAGTTTTATCCCAACATTTCATCATGGCCTTTCTCTTTTCCAACCAGTCCATTCCACTCAACATGTCATATGAGCCTAAGGGCAGAAGGTTTCAGTTTACCTCTGTCTGAAAATCATTTAATTTAACTGTTGTTTGAGGTAGCTTATGAGTTACTTTTCGCTTCGTGATAGTGGCTAGCTGGACTAACCAAGACTGCTGAAATTTTTTAGGTTTGAGATTACATTTCTCTACCATTTTTGGACTAATGTAACTCAAATAATCACCTGGATCAATTAAAACTATAACAGATTGGTCAACAATCTTACCTTCCATCTAAACCATGATGGTTTGGTGTTCTTCTTGTCGGTTCTCCAAAGCTGCACTGATGGTGGGTATATTTCTGGCTATATCATTCACTGTAGTAGCTTCTCGATCCCTCGTAATCATCTGAATATTTTGGTGTGGACAATCCCTCAACATATGAGGTTCTCCACAACCCCAACATTTAAGTGCTTCTTGTAATTTGACTGCTCCTTCCTTCTTATTTTCTCCCTCTATTTGTTTGAACCCACTTGGGACTGAGCAGTTTGACTTTCCTTGGGTTTGTTAAATTTCTTCAGCTGATGGTCCCTGCCAAAGTTCTTCAAGTAAGCTGGTTTCTGTTTCTTCCCCTTGAATTCACTCTTATTTACCCAGATTTTTCCATGTTCACCTTTGCCTTCAAACTGCTGATAACATAATCTAGCTTTCCTCACCACTTCATCCATAGTTTTTGGATTATCAAACTCTATTTTCTCCTTGTACACAGCAGGAAAACAGTTCAAAACCCTTTGCACCTTTGCCTTTTCTTCAAGAATATAAGGAACATACCTTAGCAAATTTGTAAACTTGGTGACAAACTCATCCATGGTGAGTTATCCCAATCTAATTTCATGGAACTCCTTTGCTTTATCATCATAATATCGTTCATCTAGATAGCGGTTTTTAAACTTGACTTGGAAATCCTCCCAAGTCACTGTTTTTTCATCAATGGCATGGACCATTTTTGTTTCCTCCCACCACAAGGTCGCTTTACCCTGCAACTGGTAGACAACGAATCTGGCTTTCAAATTTCTCTCATATTCATAGACCTGGAAATACTTAATCATATCCAACAACCATGCCTCAACATCTTCCTCCTTCTCTCCATCATAGGAGGGAGGTTTAATCTTCCGAAATTCCCCTTGTAACACCTTTTTCTATTGAGACTGATGTCTAGTAGTGTCGTCTTCCTCAGAGTCATCTGATAACTTTCCTTTCTTCCTCTTTCCAGAACCTTCGCCTTCTTGGCTATTCCGCGAAGTCAGTTCTCTTATGAGCTTTTCCTGCTCCTCACTGGCTAATGACAGCCTGTCATTCTGACTTCTTAGCTCAACTATCTCCCATTGCAACCCGTGCAACATAGCCATCAAAGGAGCGTTGGGATCTAGTGTGTTATCGTCATCACGCAGATCAACATAAATTTCATCTCCTTCAACCATTAATCTTTCAATTCTAGTACAACATTGTACACTAAACAAAACAACATCAGTACAAAAAACAAAAACAAAAAAATTTCTAACAGAAAATAATTTATAAAGTAAGCACAAAAACAGCCCAGATTTTCTAACATGGGCTCTGATACCATTTTTCACATACCTCACCCTCAAAAAAAAAAAATCTCTAATTAGTGTGCAATTTCCATTTTTATCTCAATCATGTCGAACTTAAGTGTTATTCCTACACAGACCTTTTTACTTCCATGCTACATCCTGGCTATAACCACATATATGTATGGTAAATGATTTTCATACCAAATAGCTCTTATGAGATGTCATTCTACACTTCTCATGTCTGGGTAACATAACTTAACCCTTATATCATGATTAACTAGTAAAAAAAATTTGCATTACTCAGTAATTCTGCAAAAGGATTTCTGTTGTTAATTGCATCTATTATAACTATATTAAATATCCTCCTGGAACCCCATTATACCTATATGTCACATTTTTAATGGTAAGAGTATATTAAACTATTTCCATTTTACCTTTACTCCTACACTTCTTAATTCATTTCCATGTGGTTCCATGGTAATATTATTGTTTTAATACATTATGCAAAGTTGTATTACTATGCACGCATAGTTCCCTTTATACTTGGGCATTTGTACACGGGATTTAATACCCTTGAAACATGGTTTGCATATAAACCGTAACAGAAAGAATATATTTACTTCCCTTCCACAAATTTGCGTCACCTCAGTACCTACACCAGCCTACGATGATGTGATCTGCCGAGAGGTATTTCACTTATGGCTTGTGGTTTATCGTGTAATGTTTAGGGTACGTCGCATTTAAATTTCTCTTGTTTATTATGGTGTCATCTCCTATTGCATTATAAATGCGTGTTAATTTTGATCTTGTACGTTCTTCGTGTATACTACGAATAAGATTTTTATTTCTCTCGAGCCTCAAAAACAATGGTATTCTAACTCCCTTTCTACGGACCTGCATTTAATTCAAGCGTATCAGTACATTTCGCCTTACATCTATTACCAGTCTATTGTAACTCCCCTCCATTCTACTTTGATCTGTGTCTCCATTTTTGGATGGCCACCACGTGGACGATGGGATCATCCTTACGGTTTCCCAGCTCGTCTACTATTTCAGTCGTTTACCGTGTTGTTTACCAATTCCTGGTGTTTTCTCCATGAAGGCAGTCTTCTCTTGTTTATTTTTGGTGCAATTGAATGTGGGACGTCGCCTTTATCTTCGATATGCATGGCCGACCCTCAAGCTGACATACTATGGTAAGTATTCCTCCAGAATTTTATTGCAGACCTTTGTAGCAATACCGGTAGATAATGGTTATTGTTCGTTTTACGCCCACTCCTTAAAATTTATTTTGGGCATTGAATAATTGACTAGATGCAGGGGTTCAATGGTATCGGCGACTGATAATACGTATTTGTTTGCTTATCATTTTATCCCTCCAGCAAAGATTCATATCGTTTGGTCTTCGGCAACGAAGTTTGCGATCCAAGGGTAATCATTTTCCCTCCTTCTGGAACAATCTGTTGTTTTTCTCTCGAATTATTGACATATTAGTTATCAAATTTAAATTCTGAGTTCACGTCCCTTATTTACTGAAGGTCTCGCGTGGATGAAGGGAGGTTAACTTTGCCAGGTAGTGAAATTTCATTTCTAGTTTTGTTTGAAATCGAAGTTTTATTTTTAATATTGCATTCACTAACTATTTCCGATTTGTTTGTCTCACAGGTACTTGTTACCTGAGCCATCACTGCGTGCTCCATTTCCACATCTTTCGTTTTGGCTTCCCATCCCATATTTTAATGACGTTCTTCTTTTATTCCTGGTCAGTTCTGAATTGAATCTTTTCGTCTAACCAGCTTCTTGATGAGAATTATTGATCTCTCTTATAAATTTTAATTTCCCTACAGAAGTTTTGATTCTCTACAGAAGAGAAGGTCGCTAGTTTAGGGAAAAGTTAAAGGTGTTAGGGTTAACAAGTCTGCTTATACTCATCTATACTTGTTATTTTAAGTCTAGACATGTGGATTTCCATATTTTTTTTCCTTCAACGGGGTTTAGTTGCGTATTTATCAGTTGAACTCCTCGTAACTCAGAAGAAGTCTACATATATTTTGTTTATTTAAATTGATACACAATTCCGTCTTCATATGGATGGACTGTCGTGTTTCCGCTGGATTAATTTTTCCTCTGCATAAAGTTTTGCTATTAGTTGGTTTGTCAATAGCTTCTTCCCTCTATGATTAAATTTATTATGATTCTGGTTCGTTAGTAGTAGTAACTCCAGAATATAATGTCTATAGCCATAAATTCCTCGTAATTAATTTTCGTCCAACATTTAGTTATTTTTATATGTGATACTAGGCTTCAGTTTGCAATTGAGATCATACATAGTTTATTGTTAATACATGTGAAAGATCTGTAGGTATAGAAGAACTGTAATCATATATAGGACTACTTTTGGTTCATATGAAATGGATCTATACACTGTTCATACACTGACATATTTCAGTAGTAAATTTATTTGTATTTTTCCAGAGAGATAATATACTATATGATTTGTTTATATTTTTTTTTCAAATTGTTCAGGCATGTACATATATTAAAATAACTCTGGAGAGTATTAATATGATTTAAGTCCACAAGTATACTTAAGGTTCTCTCATAAATTTCATACTAATATCTTTCATAGCACTTGCCGCACTTTAATGTCAAACATAATTAGGTGGAAATGACAGTCTATGTATATTTTATTTCCTTTTCTATCACAGTTTTCATTCTAGTAAATGTGAGGATCTGAATTAGATTTAACTTTGAAATTCACAATACAGATATAAAATGCATCTGTATGTATGTGAATTTAACTTTTACACTGTAAGTTTACTATATTTCTGTATGAAAAATATTTTTTTTTAAAAGACAAATCAACTGTGTAACACTATACACTCTGCCCACAGGGCCCCTTTAATTTAACTGCAAAATTCCTTCCTCACATTTTTCCTGATTTCCTAGGTGACACATGAATAATAAGATTAGCTTTACTTAATCCTCCCAGATTTTATTCTATACTTCTGAACCTTCACCCGTTTTCCTATCATATAAATGGAACATGTTGAAGTAATCTTGGTTTCAAATTTTTTTCTATTTCATACAATGATGTTTCTTCTGTATACATCACAGTGGTATTGTTAATCCAGAAGCAGATTAAAGTTACAACTATCAAGAATTTTGGGAGTATTATAAATCTCCAGATTTAAGCTAGTAACAGGTTTAGAGCTTCTGGATGATTTTCCCCATAATTCTTGTTCCTACAACTAAGAAGAATTGGGAGAATTAAATTCTTCTAAACAATTCTATAAATGTATGGAATACCGGTTTCAGCATTTAAGATAGAATATCATCTATAGTCATGTATCACACTACACAATAATAAGTAATTCAAACATTCAAAATATTATAGGCATACCACTTCTGAAATTGACTAGTCCTCCCAACCTGAGAGTCCTTCTATCTCCAGAACTCACCCCCGAGCTGAGATCTTCTCCTAGACCAGACCAACCCCAATCTTTTCTGGTGTAGCTTATTTAAGCTTATGTTCCCCAAAGCCTGTTTCTAATTCTGCGTCTAGAATTACAGGATGATTTTCTTCCTATTTGCCTATGCTTCCCTTATTTATGGATTTTTAAAGCTGCTTTCTGCTTTTCCTAGCTTTTTACCTCTTCCCAACTACTGTCCACCCCATTGGGGAAACTAGATTTTTCCTCAAAAATCTAGTTTAGAAATAAATTCTTTCAAGGATTTTTGAAAGATGTTTGGGGAAATTCTTAGCCTCTTTCCATACCTCATGTATTTGGCAAGTGATCTCACAATTCTCATTTGGTCAGCATGCACAGAATTATTTTATCTATTTTTCATAATTAAAAATTAATTACATTCACACAATACTTATCCATTGGGGTCCACTCCCCTTTGGATTAAGTTCAATTTTCTAGCTTGAAAGAAAAACATACACTAGGGGTGTTACACCCTTGACATGTACCACCCAATATTTCACTCAAAATAAATCTTTTGAGCTTATCTGTCTCCAATCTGTTAGACTCTGGAAATGGGCCCCACATAAGATAATGGCTATAACCACCTCTCCACAAGATATTTGGGTTTATTTTAATACAATGCCTCCACAAATATGCATAAATACAATTAGCCCAAATTTACATACTCCTAGATACATTTTTTGTGCCCACATGATATCTAACTTAGATATAAATTGTACCAATAACATATCCAGACTCAAATACAACTAGATTATCTATAGTCCCTCATATTAGAAACTTTTATGTGTTTATGGGACTTAAACCATACTTCCAATAATGCACAGTGTTACTCATAACACTAAATTATATATGAATCAATTATTCTTTCCTAATCCAACATTTCAGACATTGATTAAAGCTACAACTATAATAAAGAGATTCAATAGCATCCCTACTATTGAGCATCAAAACTTAACTAAATTACAGCTAGTAGTGTTATATATTTTCAACACACCAACACCATTAAAGCCCCATAATGGGTCCCAATCAGACTAAATTAGGTCTAATAATATAGAATACTATGCACAACATCAATAAAAAACTTTCAATAGTCCTAAGCACATAGATCCACAAGCATCATATCATACTAAACTGCAAATTACATACATTGTAACATTTGAAGTAAGCATATTAAAAATTCATACATGATGATACAAAAAACTATAGGATAAAAATAATATCATCACATTGATAAAGAGACTTCCAACCTTTCAGAAACATCAACGTCATTCACATAACCATTTCGTTTTAGACAACTAGTAAAATGCATTCCTTTGCAATCAATGTTGATACATAAGCAGTGTGAAAACACACAACAACATCATCCACTCTTCATAGTGAAAGATAAGTATAACTAAACACACTTATCCTTATAGATTTGAATGAATCGAAACTAAGAGAGGGAATTGAACTCTCCACCCAACCATAGGAAAATTGCAATACAATATTTCTTACAAATGATGACCCTCGAGATGGATTTAGAGTATGAGGAGTTAAGTGCTCAATGGTGTTCACAATGATATTGGTCAGTCAAATAATAAAAAATATTATTCCACTGTATGGGTGGTAAATTAACTACTTCCAGTAGAATGTTTCATAATGACCTTTACCCTAGTAGAGATCAATTACATGGATTTACCCTAGGCTCAATGAGATGTAGTTCAATTCCAAGTGGATGAATACACTACCTAGGTGGTTTATGACCCGATTCTCTAATTTATCACTATAGGAGTCAGGAGCCACTATCGAGGTGGTTTATTGGTTTACTAAATGAGCACATAAATGGTCTATTATCCCCAAGGTTAGCGCTTAGTGGTTTATTAGTTCATTTCAGCTATAAATTGGGTTTATCAACCTATCAATTCTTTTATCAGATTATGAGATGAGCACATAAGTTGTTTATCCATCCAAATGCAAGCACTTACTAGTCTATCGTTTCCTTTTAGCTACCACCTCAGTGGTTTATTAGACCCAAGGATAACAATGACTTATTAAACTCAATTTAAATATCACTAGAGAGCTGATTCATAGGCACATACAATGGCCTTACCAAAACACATGGAATACTATCCAAAATCTGAACACATGATAGAAATGGTTATTACTTACTAGTAAGTTGATGTCCACTTCTCATTTAATGCTATTTCTTATATTTCACTATCATGTAACAACCCAAGGTTAAAATTTCATGTAATAAATTTAATAAAGGAAAACTAAGACCATGGTAAACGGACACTTGTTCCAAGATGAATGTTGGGAAAAATATCCTAGTGGCAATCACTTGATATATTTATGGCTAAGGATTTAAAAAGGAAAAAAATATATTTTTTCCACATTATTTATGAAAATAATGGAAATTATGAGAAAATGAAGGTGAAAGGTCACAGGTTTCATGTGAGGATGAAGATGAAGGAAAATAATGGAAAATGAAGAAATTAGAGACCTCATCAATAAAAGGACCTCAGGGCATCAGTTGGTAGCATTTTTTCATTTTAGTGTTATATTTTTTCTAAAAGAGAAGAAAGAAAGCTAGAAAGCAAGGAAAGGGCAGGAAAGGAACAGGAAAGAAGAAGCATGAAAGAAAAGTAAGGCAAGGATCAATAATATTCAACGAGAATACTTGGATTTCACAGATTACATGTGTGATTTCCTAGCTAGTGTTGGAATGCATGGTATGTGCATGTTGGTATATGGTTCTTTTTTTGTCATTGTCATGGATTTTTCCGGGTTTCAATGGTCAAATTTTTTCCTATTCTTGTCATTTCCAAATAGCCATGGTTTGATATAATTTTTCTCAGTTTTGAGCTTTGGATTGGCGTATGGTTTCATAATCTTGCATGTGGTGGTCTTAGTAAAATTCCCAAAGGCCTAGGAATCGCTTGACAGGTAATTACGAGATACACAATAAAGCCTAAGGTTGGAGACATGAAAAATCCTCAAGGATAGTGAAGAAATTATGAGGCATCCAAGCTTAGTTCGATTTTTTGATCTCGACATCAGTTTAGGTGAGATCATGGTATGGAGAGTGTTGGAACACCTAATCCTACATGGGTAGGTGTGGAATATGAAAAGTCACAATGGAGTCCAAGTGACCTTGGAATGTGAAACCAAGAGTCACACCATTGTACTATAAATGTACATCTTTGTATAATGGAAAATACGAAAGCCTCATGCTTATCTTTCATTGTGTGTTTGGTCTCTTGTGTGTGTGCATTCTTCTCCTCATACACCATGTGTGTGCTTCAACATGGTGTTTAACATGGTATCAAAGCGGGCGATTTCTGGCCCTGCTCCACTTTGAGTGAGCCATTTGTGTTTATGGCCTATGCATATCTGCAAAAATTGTTGGTTTTTTTGCAGCACTCAAGTGTTTGAAGCAATGTTTTTGCCACATTCAGAAAGTGGTTTTGGAGAAGGAGCAGCATTCAGAAGGAGGAGCAGCATTCAGAAGAAAGAGCAGCATTCAGAATTTGTTGAAAAAGAGCAGCACTGCCCATCTGAAGGTTTTCATTCTCATTTTTCCTGCATTTCCATTAATTTCTGCATTGAAGAGTTGCTGGAAAACACTGTTTAAAATTGGATTTCTGAACAAATTTTTGGGTTTTTACTGGAAATATCTCTGAGTTTTCATTGGAAGATTTCTGAGAATTCTGAGTTTTTCTGCTGCTATATGGCCCTCTGCAATTTCTTGAAGAAAAGTTCTGAGTTTTTGAAGAAAATTTTCTGAGTTTCTGCACTGTGTTTCTCTGCTGCTGGAAAAATCATTTTTGCAAGTCTATAAATTCTTGCAAATTATTCTGCTATATATTTGGAAGAAGAAATTCTGCTGTTGCCATCATTTTTACAATTTCTGCAAGCTGTTTACTCCTCTCTGCTATTTAAAAATAAAATAAAAATAAAATAAAAATAAAAATAAAAAAAATTTCTCTACAACCCACAGCTCCTACGCATCTTGCACAACTCCTTATCTCTCCACGCTCCCACCGAACTCTCCCCATCTCCCTCTCGCGCCCTCTGCTGCAGTACTTCAACATATGCTCAATACTGGCCCTCTCACAACTATACTACGCCCTCACCTCTTCCAAACAGCAGCTCCCTTACACCAACCCACCTTATCACTCCACGCCTTTCGCCCTTCCTCTATACGCCTCTCACAACCTGCTACATATCCCTTCTTTCCAACAAACTCTTTGCAATCCCCCCTACACACCCGACCCCCCTTACCACTTACGCTCTGCTCTATTCTTACACGAGCTCCCTCAATAATACGCCCTCCCCGCGGCCCTTGTTTCTCCCTTGCGCCTGCGCCAACTACCAACTAAACCCCGCCCCTGCATACTCTGCCTCACACACTATACGGCTCCTCTCTGCCCACGACATCACATTCGTTGTCTCCCTGCGCTATTCCCATTCACCTCTCCATACGTTCAACTAACGCGGCCCAACTCTGCAATACAACCTGCCAACACACACACCCGTCCCTTCCTAACGCAGGCTACTTCTCCCGCCTACAGATCCGCCCTCCCTCACAGCGTATGGCTGTCGCTACCAATCCCTTCATCTCTGCCTTCCCACCGTTTTAAAATTTCTTTGTCAGTTTTTCAAAATTTTCAAAATATTTTAATATTCCGCCCAATTAAAAATACGCCCTACCTACCACTCTTCCGCCTCCCCTTCATACGCTGTCACTCCATTCTGCTATACGCCTTCACAATACCGCCTTTTAAAAATCGACTCTTATACTTTTAAATTTTTAATATCAACCCGCTTTTTCATATAATAACTCACCTTCCCCTACATTAATTAAACCCCCCCTTCCCACCATATAGTTTTCCAACCCATTTTAATATTTCATTTTCCCTTTTTAACTTATTCCCATTTTTTAATTAATTTTTAATTATTAAAAAAAAAAAAAAAAAAAGCAGCAGCAGAGAGAGAGAGGAGAAAGAGAAGATTTGAACAGAAGAAAAAGAGAAATGACATGTGAGCAGAATTGAAGAAATAGCATGGACTATATTTATAGAAAAGTGGATTTGACATTTTATGAATTGTGGCTTATATAAGAGGGTGATTTTTTGAAGAAATTTACACTTGAAGACAAGTTTGCCATCATTGAAAACAGCTCTTTGAAGAAAATTCAGCTGCCCAAGGCTTCTTGCACATTGTTTTTGCTGCACATTTTTGCAGAAATATTGTATTGACACCATATTGCTTCTTCATTCATAATCAGTACTTGAGTTGTCGAAAATTGTTGATTGCCTTCCATCATTTGAGGAGCACACTTTGTACTTTGAGATTTCCATAGTTGGAAATTCTTTGGAGTCATTTGTATTTGTTGTTGTAAACGGGTGCATTTTCGGTTGAAGCCGACACCCTTTATTTTTTGAGCCTAAGTTGTTGAAATGGCCAAAATCAATGAGGCATTAGAGTTGTTGAAAAACCTCATTCATTCCAATATTGATGACATGATAAAAATGAGCAAGGATGCTCTTTGTAATATTCAAATTTGTTTACAAGATGCACAAGACAAGATTGAGTTTTTGCAATTGGAATCTCAGCTTCAGCAAGAAGAACTTCAGCAAAAGAGTCACCACTCTGAACCTGTTTCTGTTCAGAAGATTGAGAAAGACTCCCATCAGCAACATGTCAGTAAAGTTTCAGTTGATCCACATTCAGTTCCTTGTACTAGAGCAGATGTACATGCAGATGCAGCCATTCAACCTGCACTTCCTAAGCCCATCATCAGACCTTGGGAAGAGCTTGTCCACAACAAGCACCGAACTGGTCTTGGATATGACAAAGATGTGTCCTTTCATATTCCAGACTACACAACGCCCATCAGATTTCAGAGTGCCGGATTCATGTATGACAATTCACCTGCAGCTGTTCCAGATCATGTTCCACTTCCACAACAGATTGAGAAATGCCAACACTGTGATCGAGTTGGCCATATGAAAGATCACTGTTTTGATCTTCATCCATGCAAGCACTGTGGTCGGCACACACATTCTTCAGACAGATGCTTCAGACAAAAGCCTCCTGCAAGAACCAAGATTCATCTTGGATGGATCGCTTCTTGGCAATGGGCATCAGCAGCCAAGAAGATGTTTAAGTTGCATGTCAGAACATGTTCACGGATATTGAGCAAACTTGCAGTTGAGTTTTCACCATCATCTCACCTTGTCCCTGACAGGGGGGAAAATGGTGGTCATGTACAAGCTTCGACGACAGATCAAGCGAGCCTGAGCCACAATCTCTCATTCCATGTTCAGAGTTGTAGCCAGCAGTTCAAGCGAGCCTGAGCCACAATTCGTCATTCCGGATTCCGAGATGTAGCCAGAGACACGGATGCCCATGAGCATACCTTCGGTTGGTGGATAACCTAAAACCATCATTTTCGGTTGGTGGATAACCTAAAACCATCATCTTTGGTTGGTGGACAACCTAAAACCACCACAAGCGAGGAACACTTCCTCTAGCAGAAGCCTTCAGCTTAGCAGCCCTCAGCTTCTTGCCAGCATTGGTTGAGTTCCAGGAAATGCTTCAAAGCATTCCAGAGTTGTTGGTAATCCTAAAACCATCACAGGTAGTAGACCTCCCTTCTTTTAGGTCGAAGGTCTCCCTTTTATATGAGGGACAATTCCTCTAGCAGAAGCCTTCAGCTTCTTGCCAGTTTTGGAAGAGTTCCGGGAACTGCAACATGTATTGTGTTCCAGTGTTTGTGGTCATCCTAAAACCACCTCTTTTTTCCAACATTTCATAGAGTTGATTCAGCCAAGTGCTGCCATGTATACTTTGCAGATTTGTATTACAACTCTTTTCTTGGACTCACACATACCCCTTCGGATTAAGGGGGGATGTTGGAACACCTAATCCTACATGGGTAGGTGTGGAATATGAAAAGTCACAATTGAGTCCAAGTGACCTTGGAATGTGAAACCAAGAGTCACACCATTGTACTATAAATGTACATCTTTGTATAATGGAAAATAAGAAAGCCTCACGCTTATCCTTCATTGTGTTGAGTCCCTTGTGTGTGTGTGTTATTCCCCTCATACACCATGTGTGTGCTTCAACATGGTGTTTAACAGAGAGGGTGGAGGTGGCTTAACCTCTAGATTCCATTGGTTGTGTTTAGACTCGTTTATCCCATGAGATCCCACATTCATGTTTGGAATATGGCATAGGGTTGACTGCCTAAAGAGATATTTGGCTCAAGCAATCTTTTCTCTGGTGGAACGTGGAAGTCTCGAACCAAGTTCATATTTTCCTATGGTTAATAAAAACTAAGTTTCTCTTGCTTTTGGTAAGGAAATGTATTTTTTATTGTGTGGATTTAATGGTTTTTATCTTATTTTTATTTATCTAGTTATATGTTAGTTATAAGCATGGTTTAACGACAAATCTTAGTCATGAATCTATTCATGTTTTCACTCATAACCGAATAAGTAATGAATTATAGACCTAACTGATGTTAACAAACCTAATGAGAGAAGGTATGGACCCTTGTTAAACCTCATATGGTTTTTCAGTCTCTCCTGTTTAGACTTGAATTCATGACCTATAGCTTGAATTTATACCATGTTTTTTAAAGAATTTTAGTCCTGGTTAGGGGTGTTCAGGTCAAGTATCAGTTTTATTTTTTTGTTTAAAAGCATTTTCTTCATGTATTTTATGACTTATGAATGTTTCATAGCTTTCTTAGAATAGGCCTAGCCCCAACCTTCGAAAATATTCATAATTGTTGCAGTCACTAGCACAACACTGAAAAAAAAAGGCCACTGTGGCACTAATGTAGGCTTATGGGAGTGACTGGAAACCCATAGACACTTGGATGCCTTGGAAAGGGAGTGAATAGGGTTATAGCTTAGGGAAAATATTAGATGTCACAAGGGTTAGATACCTGGAGGTGTTGGGATACTCCTGGGGTCATGTGGCATCTGATGGATGTTAGTAAGGTCTTCTTTTGTCGACTCCATTTCATTAAGGTCATATAGGAGTTCAAGTCATGTCATACTAGCCCTCAACTAAGTTTTACCTCGGGAAAGCTAGTGAAAGTGGGTAAATGTGGGAGGGGGGCTACAAGGTGGCACTAGAGCATGGTTCAAACACTTGCACTGGATGGGAAATATGCATGTTGTTATGCATGCATTTTCATGGTTAATCTTTTCATGAATGTATTTTATGTCATGATGATTCTATTAGGATGATATGATGTTCATGTGTTGAATGATATGAAGCATGAGATGCAAATCATCAGAGTGAGGCTGCAACACTAGACTTGGGGGTAAGGGGAAATTGTCATACAAGTATTGTATGTTTGGAATGCATATAAGTTGGTTAATGATTGTTCTAGCATTATTTTTATGCACATTCTTTTCATTCTATTGTTGCTATGGTTAAATGTGTGATGCATGAGAGCTAATCAGTGTGGTCATACACACATGTGTGGCATAGTCATGACTGGTACACACTTGTTTTTATATGCATTATGTTCATATTCATGATGATTATGGTAATTTTACTTAGGATATTGATGTTATATGTATAATTCTAATTTTTATTGGACTATTAAAATGGTTAGGGCTATGACATTCAGGTATGAAACGACCTATTTGTGATATTGTGTTGTACTATTCTATATTGACTGTGTATATGCCATTATTATGCAAGATTGACAATTGCTTATGAGTTTTATGATGTAAACATGTTAGCTAGTTATTTTATGGATATAATGACCTTAATTATGTTTTAGTTTATATGCTATGAATCTACATCGTTATAATGTATATTACTTTTGTAGAAAATATAGCCTCCCGTGGGATACATTGAGGTATGATTTTGATTATGTCCTCTACTTAGTGCTTGAAGTTTGATTATGTCATCTATTTGTTGTTTGAGTGTTAGATGTCTATTATGTCATATATCTGTTGTTTAAATGTTTTACTAGTGGCATGATATGAGTTTGTATCTATAATATTGCATGAAGGAATGATCTTGTTTGATATGGTTGCACTAACACATATATGTTGAGAACAATTGATATGTACTTGAGTGTAAGTAGGTGATAGTTGCAACATTATATTTTATGATTGATGAATTTGAGTTGATTGTTGATTATGACATGGTTGTTAGAGCATAGTAAATCTTGATTTCAAATTATAGATATATTGTCTTGATCTTTGGAACATGTGTATGGCATGTGTGTTCAGTTACAAGGCATCGTTCATGGCACGTCAAGGTAAGTTAACTGGTATATTGTTATATTTACTTATACACTAAGAGTTATGTGTTTATGGTAGTATGATACAATAAATTGCATGGAAAAGATACTTCCATGAAATCTTGGAGAAGGCTCACGTTGAACTTTCCTTTAGAACTATTGGGAACCTATGGGGATTGAGTCATGGTCTTTATTTCTAGTATTGTGCTTTTGGTATTTTGTTATTTTTTGTGCTTTATTGCAACTTTTTTTTATGTCTAGTGTATGACCATACCACTTTGTTTGTGGTGTCATATTGCTATTGGTTTTCATGGGTTTCTTCTTGGCTTCTTTTCGATATTTCCTTATATTTTTTGAGGGCCTTGGGGATTGGTAGGGGAAAGAGGGAAGTTGATGGAGCTTCGTGAGAGCTATGTGGTATTAGACATGTAATATAAGACTTGGATGAAGCTCGGTGCATGTATAAGGGTAGCTAAAGTCAATTTTATGGCATCTAGTTGGATTGGTGGGGTCCGTTGGGGTAAATGGATAGGGGCAGAACAATCATGAGAAAGGTGACATAAAAGGTAAGGTAAATTGATCTTAGATGTAAAATTCCTTTCCTATGATGGGAATTATTGTTCTCAATGTTGTGCATGTGTTGCGAAAATAAAGGAAGTTATTTTAATCTAGACATTATGGCATATGATAATTATGTTGTGATCATGATTATGTTGATGTTTATATATGTATACATGTATGTTTGCATGTGATTGTCTAACATGGTTTTCAGTGATTATGATTTTTTTATGCTAATGTTCATATGTATGTATGTATGTCATTGTATGAAAGGGTCATCACAAAACATTATTGTGGAGGAATGATTGTTTATGTAAGTGAATGGAATGAAGTAGTTCCTAGTTTATGGGGAATCTAGTTAGAAGAGTAGCCTTGCGAGATCTATGAGGTTAGTATCATGTGGATGTGAATTTATATTTTGTGATTATACTATGTCTATGTTTATGTTATGGAGAGGTAATTATGAGTGATACATGAGCAGGATGAAAGCAGTATAATCTGCGACATGCTGGGACAAGCGTGGATAACACACTAGAAGAAATGTTGCTTGGCAAGAGACAGTGTGGTCTTTGGATGTGTAGTACTATTGTTATGTAATTATTGTACATGATGTGTGTTGATGTCCAAGTGTGAATAAAATATTCAACACTTTCCCACATTAATTTATCAATTTGGGTGCATACATTATTTCAAGGTAACACGCCAGGTATATGCAGGAGCAATGTCACAATTCGATATTGATCACAGATTCAATAATTAAAAAAACCAGAAACATTGCGATGGTAATTAAAGATAAATTACAGAATTATAAAAGAATTCACAGAAATTGAAGAACATACCATAACAACAGTTAAAATACTCAAACAAAAATGTGAAAGCAACACACAAAAATGACGCAGCACCTGATCGTAACAGTGGGCCCAACTCTCTGACCAGGACTACGGTTGAGTCACAAATTATAGGTAGAATAACAAAATGACTTGCATTAAATTAATTAATAGTCTTCTATTACAAAACTTGCTCTCTTGCATGCTAACCCCAATTCACAACCCTGAGACCCTTCTTATAGAAATTTTCAGAAAACCATTTTCCCTAGCTGACAACTAATATCTACAAATAGACAATTGTTACAATGGCCAAACTAGTTGCCGAGAGAAAACCAAGAAAGGTCTGAAATATATCTAGAGTAGGTTGGAATTTTTTATCTTGCTATAGCATATAAAAATAGCGGTGTGAACTTGGAGTTGCTTCTAAGACTCGCAAATGTGACCCTTTAATTTCTGAATCTGCGACAGTAACAAAATTAGTCCTCGCATAGGAAAAATCCCCATGACTATTACTTCATTAATTAAAAATTCCAGATAAGACAGTGAATGGGGGTTTACCTTATGCATTTCTAACATTTAACGAATATTAATGATAGAAATAAGTGAAAGAGTGGGTGAAAAATGGGAGAGAAAAGTATGCAGATTTGGTGCCCAACATCTCTCCCTAATTGGTCTATCTACATGTCCTCATGTAGCTCGTCATATTTTTAGATCTGGGTTGGATTGACTATGGTTGGCATGAAACTGAGCGAGGTCATATTCTGCGGCCGTCTCTATTCAAGGAGGTTTGTACCATTTTATTAGGACGATATCCTTCCACCAATCTTCAATTACAGTGCATGCTAGAGTATACTGATCTATTGGAAACCAAATGAGAGGAAGCTAAAACCTTAGTCCCATCCACAGCACTCCACAAGTTTGAATACATGCAACAAAATGAGGCACTCCTTTTAATTCCCGTGCAAAATTGGGTGCTCCAAAAGGTTCCCGGTTTTTGATAGCTTATGAAAAAATCATCCATCTCCTTGTACAACCGTCAATAGCTTCATTCTGAAAAGAAAATACCTATCTGACATAGAGGTCATCACACTACTTCTATGTTGCAAGCATATTTTACTTATGTCTCTCAATCTATAAAAGGTAGAGTGCTTATGATAAATATTCACTACCTGACCATGCTCCTTGCTTAACATGAGTGGTCCTGTAACTTGATTTTCCTCAAAAGTATCAAAGGCCTTCCTCCATTTAATATGGTTGATGGTGTAGGAGGTGAAGGCTCTATGGTGAATATCCCCCACAAATGGAAGAGGGTTTAAGGTCTTATCATCCTTCAAGAAATAATTATGCATGTAAAGTTCGCACGTGAATTGTTGACCCACAACATCACATATTTTCAAAATACGAAGGAACTGTATTGGATCCTGAATCTCATGACTAATTTCCTTATAAATACTTTCCAGGCATAAGAAAAGGAACTATTCATGAATAAATAAAGCACAACTCTCGGTTGGAGGTTGACAGGTCATTACCTACTGCGCCAAGTTAAACATATTTTCTTTATATTCTTTGAGCATTTGCACTTGTTCTTCCAAATTCCACAGCTTACCTTGTTGTTTCTCTTGCCTCTATCGTGCTCTTTATAACTGTTCTATATACCCAGTAATAATCCCAAGAGCCTGCTCCTAAACCCTCTTTGTCTCCTTCCTATGTTCATTTGCAGCAGACTTCCATTTCTGAATTTCAGCGGCCAGGAGGAACTCTTGTGCTTCAAACAAATGTTCAATGGGGCCAGTATGCATGGAAGTAAAGGAAATATCAACATTGGGCTTTATGTCCTTCCATTTTTACTTTTTTCTTCAACCAAGATACTTGATTCCTTAGTTTCCAAACTTCTTTCTTCAGCCGCATGGTCTCGTTGAACTGAAGCTGGTACCTTCCTTTGAGAGATGTTCTCTTGTTTTCACATTGTTCTATCCATTCCTTTTCAACAGTTAATTCGTCTTCCAGCCCCGCAGCAAGTTCAGAAGGAAGTGGGTCACTGTTAACGAAATCAATTGGCTTTTCTATCAGTTCTTCTTTACTTTCTCCCCTTTCTTCAGGAGCACTCCCCTCTTCTTCTTTCCTTAATTTAGGAATTTATGTCACCTAGTCAGTTCCTTTATCTACCATTCTCTTCTCCAGTGCTTCTACGAAATTCCCTTCTTCATTTTGAGCTTCAGGAAGCCCTTGCTTAGAATAAAAAATCGATGGACCGACATTGGCCATATATTTCCTTGAATAGACAAACTTTATTACTGGTGGGACAACAATCTCTTTTATTAATCGTGGGGGAGAAAGAAACCCCCTTGCTCCTCTTGGCATCATAGTTTGAAAAGAAGAATGGAGAATGTATTCTACCTACTCTGGGTTGGTCTTGTATGCCAGCTCTGATTCCTTTTCTCCATCACCTTCGTTCCTTAATTGGGTCGAGTCTCCTTCACACATTTCTTCTTTGTCTACAGTTGACACTGGTTCTTATGGAGCAGCGTAAACCTCGAGGGTCATTCCTTCCCATTTTTCCTATCCTGACTGATTCGAGGGTGGTTCTTTTGTAACACCCCTTCCTATTTCACTATAAAAAACCATTTGGGTAGGTGATGTTGTTTCTTGCGTAATAACATCACTTGCCAACCCTTTGGCTGGTGTTCCTTCTCCATGTGCTTGATTAATTAAAGTCGATGTCTGTGAGATAGTATAAACTTCATCGCCTGTATCCATGATTCCTTCGCCAGTAAGTTCCACAGGTGAGACTAGTTCTTTTGTGACAACCTCAACTGTATCACCAATTATTTCTTCCATTTCCATTTCTTTTAGTTCTTCCTCTTCTTCCTCCATTTCCTCCAGCTCTTCATCTTTTTCTAAATTAATAAAGGTGCTGGTTCTTCCTCCATTTCCTCCAGCTCTTCCTCTTCTACTGAATCAACCAGAGGTACTGGTTCTACCTCCATATTCTTCCTCTTCTGGTGAGTCAGTTGAAGGTGGTGGTTCTTCCTCCAATTCTTTCGGCTCTTCCTCTTTTGCTGAATCAGCCGGAGGTGCTGCTTCTTCCTCCCTGGCAGCAATAACATCTGCTACTTCCTTTTATGATATTTCACAGAGATTTTTCCAGGAAACTTGAAATCATTCCATTACATTCATAACCAAAAAATGAACTAGTCTGTTATTGGTGAGGACTGCCAGCACCTGCCGCAAACGCTGAGCGGACTGCGCCATGAGTTGAAGATTTTTTAATAAAAAGAAAGGCATGTTTAAAGAGTGAACTTGTCCTTCCGAGAATAAAAGGTGGGCCAAGATTTTTAAATGGTACTTGAACATAGTTGTAGACCATCCTTCATGGGTTATATATTTCATCACAAAGCCTCCTACCCCATTGCATGGATACAATAAATATTTACGGTCATACCCCCTCCAATACTTAATAAAACTTTCTCCTGGCTATAGAAATAGTTCAGGAAACTCCAGTAGGGGAATCCTCCGAGAAAACCATATTTTTCCTTGCCTTGTTAGCCCACTAACTTCTGCAATGGATTCTTCTATGACGGGAATTTCTATTCCTCTGACCTGGGAGTGATCCCCAACCAAATTTAGTGCAAAATATTTCGTAATTCCATTTTTGAATCCCTGAAATCTATTAAAATAGTTATCCGATCCTCCATTGACAAAAACTTGCCACACATATGCATTTATATGGACCAACATTGTATCTTCGGGTTCATGCCGCACATCTAGTTCGCCCTTCCTTTAGAGATCGTAGCAACACTCTAGACGCAGTAGAACATTGGAAAGAGTGACAGTTACCAAATTTGGCAAAAAAAAGCATGGTGAAAAATGAAATGGAACAATGGTAAATATGGCAGGTGATTTCTTTGGAAACGAAGAAAATAATGGCAGACTATGGTAAGTGCGATGAATGAGATGGTAATTATTTCACATAAGTTGGAAAGAACTAATCAGTTGGAAACATGTGCATGTTTCTAATCCCAATACATATTAATGATTATACGAAATACGGTGAGGATCGTGGAGCATACCAACAACACAAGGTTTTAATAATGACTTTGGAATAATCATGTCTGGTTTAATTACGCCGTCATTTAGTTATGAAAAGACCCCCCCAACTTAAAAATAATAATCTGAATCGTCAATGCCTTATCCATGGAATAATTAATTAAATCCATAAGAGTCAAATGGAGTCGTACCTGGAGACTGGCCTGAGGGAAGTGCTAGTTGGAAAAATAAAGGCACAGTAACGATGCAGATAGAGTAACAACATCAAGGAATACCGTCATCACAGAGTAACAACATCGCTGAGTAGCAACATCCGAGGAGTAAAAACATATTGAGTAGCAGCATCTGGAGTAACAACATTAGACGAGTAACAACATCATGGAGTATCAGCATCCAAGGAGTAGCAACATGACTAGTAGCAGCATCCGGAGTAATAGCATCCACGGAGTAAAAACAACCAAGGAGTCACAACATCAGGGAGTAGTAGCATCCAAGGAGTAACATCATCACGAGTAGCAGCATCTGGAGTAACAACATCACAAGTAACAGCATCATGAGTAGCAGCATCCAAAATAACACCATCCAAGGATTAGTAGCATCCGGAGTAACAACAAACAAGGAGTAGCAGCATCCAATCCTTAGGAAATTTCCATCTCCGCAATATTGCACCTCACTAGTAGCTCCTACAAAAAGACAACAAGTAAATAGTAACAATGTTTCTTTATTATTATTATTATTATTTCTATTTATTTATTTATTTATTTTTATTTTATTTATTTAATTTTTAGAACAAGGATGTAGAGGAAGAATTCTCTACACTGATAAACTTCATACCATATTTCTCAGAGAGATGTTTAATTAAGGCATCCTTAGAGGCTCGGCGGAGGTATAGTCTCAAGAAATATCCATTTTCTATGAAAGAGGGACGTGTATCGTCAATTGTGATTAGTCTGACTATTCCATTATCAAATACAACATCCATCTCGTAAGGTCTCATGCAACAAGTGCAAAGCTTTCCTTTAGAATCCTTAAAACGCGAGTCATAAAATAATGCCTAATATCCTGTATGAAATACCTTGCTTTTGATAAACTTATCATGTCATTTCGTCCTCTGCTGCTGAATAGCAGTATTCCTCTAGACAACCATTGAACGAATTTCATCTAGTTCATTAAGCTGATCCAACCGGTGTTTTTGGGCATCTGGCAGGTCCAAACCTACTTCAAGAGTTGTCCTAAGCATACTGATTTCAAATTCTATTGGGAACAACAGGGATTTCCCATAAACCAACTCAAATGGTGAAAACCCAGTTGTGTTCCGCCATGTTTTTTGTATGCCCAAAGAGCTTCGGGAAGCTTCTGAGTCCAATCACGATGATGGTATGCCACATTCTTTGCCAAGATATTTTCCAATACCTTGTTTGTGCTTTCCACTTGTCCATTTGCATGGGGGTGGTATAGAGATGTCACCCTATCCTTGACCCCATATTTCTGCAAAATCCTTGCTATCATGTGTGACGTGATGTGCTCCTCCATATGAAACAATCTTCCTCGGAGTACCATAATGAGAAAAAATCTCTTCAAATAAAAAATCTGAAACTGCTTGTTCTATTTCTTTCGCAACAACCTTAACTTCTACCCACTTAGTCACATAATCGGTGCAGACCAAAATGTGAACCTTTTTTTGGGAAGGTGGGTTAAAGGGCCAAAGAAAATTGATAACCCACTTCTCAAAAGGTTCGAGGACTACTTGGGGCTGCAAAGGCATTTCATCGGATCGGCCAGGCTGCCCTAGGTGCTGGCAACTATCACACCTCGAGAAATAATTTTACGCATCCTGAAAGATAGAAGGCCAATAAAATCCCATCTGTAACACATTATGACCTGTTCTTTTATCTTCAAAATTCCCTCCATAAGGGCCATCCAGGGAATCCTTCAAAACTCTATATATATCATCCTCAGATACACAATGGCGAACCTCCTTAATCGCTCCTGTATGAAAAAACTATCCTGCCATCCAGGAATATTGGGTAGTATGATGAATAATTTTTCGCTGCTCTCTATATGATAAATGATGGGGCACCTTCCCTGTAGCAAGATAGTTAGCAATATCTTCATAACATGGAGGATTAGTAGAAATCATGAAAATATGCTCATCCAGAAAACTATCTTCTATGGGTGTGCCTTCATCATTATTATCCATTCTAGACAGAAAATCAGCAACTACGTTATCCCTTCCTGGTTTATCTACTGTTGTGATATCAAATTCTTGAAGAAATAGAACCCATCTTGCAATGTGACCAGGAGTGATAGGTTTATTCATCAAATACCTTATTTCTATGTGATTAGTATGTACGAAAGTACGATACCCAATGATATACTGTCAGAAATTTCTGATAGAATAGATGATAGCAAGGAATTATTTCTCAGTCACTGTGTAATTTAACTCAACATGAGTTAAATTCTTGCTAACGTAGTAAACTACATACGGTGTCTTGTCTAACTGTTTTCCTAAGACTGCTCCTACTGTTGTCTAAGAGGCATCAACATGTATTTGAAATGGTAATGTCCAATCAGGTCCTCGAAGGATCAGAGTTTTTCAAACCAATCCCTTGATCTTCACAAAAGCTCCTTCGCAGTCCTCTGCCCACAAAAATTATGCATCATTTGTTAGCACTTGAAAAAGTGGATATGCTATTTTAGTAAAATTTTCTATAAAAATCTATAATAACTAGTGCAAAAAATCAAACTACGTACCTCTGTAGGTGTCTTAGGTATGGGGAAGTGCATTATTACCTCTAATTTGGCTGGATCAGCTCGAATTCCAGTAGCCAAGAGCAGATGTCCCAATTCTATCCCCTCTTCCCTCATCATGTGGCATTTAACTGTACTAAGAGACACATGGGTATATTTACATATTTCGAGTACTTTTTCTAGATTCGCTAATCCTTCTTCAAGTGAATTACCGTATGGAGTAAAATCATCCATATATATTTTGACACTGCCATCGACTATATCGAAAAAAAATCCCAGAATTTCCCTCTAGAATGTTGCAAGTGCATTACATAGACCAAATGGGAGAACCCTATATGAAAAGGTCCCCCATGGACATGTAACATTTGTCTTATCTTGGTCTTCTGGGGCTATCTCGATTTGATTATACCTCCTAAACCCGTCTAGGAAGGAGAAAAAATTATTCCCAGCCAAGGTGTCCAGGACTTGGTCAATGAATGGCAGAGGGAAATGGTCTTTTTGAGTTGCCTTGTTTAGTTCCCTATGGTCCACATATATCTTACATTTACCATTCTTTTTAGTAATGATAACAAGCAGGGACACCCATTGGCTATTCGAGATGGGGTAAATAAATCCTACATCTAGTAGCTTCTGAAGTTCGTCCTTGATAATGTTCTTTAGAGCAGGATTCATTCTCCGTTGGGGTTGTCTCATAGGATGACAATATTTCTTAATGTAAATATGATGAGTACATAAACTAGTAGGAATCCCCTTCATGTCGGTATAATCCTAGGTGAAGTCTTCCTTATGGTTTTGGAGGAATTTTAGGAGATGCTTTGTCTAGGATTCTAACAGATGCAGGTTGATGTTTAGCATATTTCCTGGTTCAATTTCAATCAGAATACTATCATGGGATGTCTTCAATTTCATCTTCAGGTTCAATATTTTACGTTTCACAGCTCATGGAAAACTCTAAAACTTGATGATTTGAATCAGAAACAGAACAAGGATCATTAATAAAAGTGTTAATGGTAACATCCTCAGTTTCTGTTTTGAATTTAAGGCCCTACTCAATGGTAATGATCGGTTTAATTTCTTCATTTTAAAGTTCGGATTCTTCCGTTGGCAGAGGTTTTCTCTTTGCTAATGGTTTCTCTCATGCGCTCAGTTCTGCAGGAGGATAGAGAGTGAGGTTCTTTGTAACTACCCCATTTGATATAACCATATGTCTAGATCCACACCAGATATAGGAATCCGTGGTTGCAAGCCAAGGTCTTCCTAAAATAAAGGGATGACCACTGGCTGGGGATTTCAACCCCCTTAATTTGTACCATTAGAATTGGGTTCCCTAGGTCCCCATATTTTACAGGCATGGTTTTTCCCAACATGATGTCAGACAACCTGTCCATTACATGGATGGTTAACGAATCCATTGATTTCTTCCCAAGTCTCTTAGAAAAATATTCTTTGAGAGTTTTTTCATATATAGGTACGTCCCTCATAGCTTGTAGCAAGGGAATTTTAACAAAAATATTTTGTAATTCTCCTAGAAAAACAAATTCTACTTGAGGGCTCTGTTTACTCAGGGTCAATATTCCAGGATATGGCAGATTGACTAGACATCCCTTGTTAATAATAGGTTGGTGAGGTGTTTGATTTACAATGTTTTGGTCTAGTTTATCCCCAAGTATTTCTGGTTTTGATCTGTAACTTCATTATCAACATGTTCAATGATAATAGGTGAAGTTGGAGCATTCACTACCTGCCCGGACCATAATTTTATTTCATTAAGCCTTGCAGTAGAAATTCTATATGATGGAAGGTTAAGAGTATCTTCTTGTTGGACCCTTTTACTATTACGATACGGGTTGGGTTGGATAGGAAGTTGAGGTCGAAGGGATAGATTACCTGGAGGTACATTGGAAGGAAACTAAAGTTGTTGTTGTGGCATGTATTAGGGAAACTGTCTAGTAGGAGAGGGTCCATGCCAAATCTGAGCCTAAGAAGGATTCGAATTAGTCTGGGGAAACCATTGTTTCCAGAGTGGACATTGATATTGAGAGCACATTAGTTAAAAAGGTATAGACTGGGGATCCATATTAAAACTGTTAAAATACTGAGACGGGTCCTGAGGCATACCTAGATTCATATTTGACGGTCAGGGCTACCATGGATTCTTCGGTCCCATGAAATACAGTTGATCCACCGTGCTCTCTTCACTTGCTCCTTGAAAAAATGCATTCAACCCTAGCAAGGAAGGGCATGAGATGGTCGCATGGACTTGTTCGCAAATTTCACAGGCTTCAGCTATGTTTAATGGGAATTCCTTCAGTAGATGTTTCTTTCTGAACAAACCGAAGAACATAGCCATATTATTTTCCAATTCCATTTTCTTTTGCTTCACTTGCAAGGTGTCCATCTGGGCAGATAATGTACTTAGGATATTAGTCCTCAGGTTATCTAGTAGATTTTCAATTTCTGCTTTTGTGACCCCTCCACCAAATTTTTTTGATGACCAAATTCCTTGTCCATTTCTTGCAGCCCCTCATCAAGACTGAGTGCACAACCCACAGATAGTGTCAAAGTCTTCCTTCGAGACGTCTCCCGTTCCTAATATGTTCAAAAGTTGCAGAGAATCTTCCCTGAGTTCCCGGAGAAGGATGATATTCAGAATATCTTTGTCTAGGTAACTATGGCCTGACCTTTGTAGTATGTATTTAAATAGTTCCACACAATCTTCTATATTCTCATCTTCTTTCTGCACAAACTTAAAAATCTCCTCCTTGATGTCACAAGATTTACAGTAATCCTGTTATTTCTCCAAAAATATTTCCTTCATCGCATCCCATGAGGAGATAATCTTTCTCCCTAAATCCATGAACCATTGCAGGATTGTTTGCTTTAAATTAGTAGGAAATATCTTTAATTTTTGAGCATTAAAGATATATTCATACCCCCGACAGACAATATCAAATTCAAATACGAATGTATCGGGGTCCTGAGAGGAAAGCCTATGAAAATTAGGAAATTTTTTTAAAGGTATGGGTTTCATTGGTGCATCACCTATGACGTTTCGCATTGGGAAACCAATAGAGGAACTTATAGGTGCCATAAATATCCTCCAATACTCACCCAAAATTTCAACTAGTTCCACAACTGATATTTGGGGTGATTCAATGGCAGGAGGTTTCACAACACTCCCTTGGTCTCCTGGTGACGCAAACTCCTTCGATAATTCTTCTTCCAAATTAGAATTTCTCAATTCCTCTTACCCTCTACTTTACGTTTATTCTCCTTCTACCAACAATAGGAGTATTTCATCTATTGATTCTTTAATTACTTCTTCTTCTACCATTGAAAGGATTTCCTCTGGTACCATGGATGGCATTGGCTACTCAACCGACTGCCCCTCAACTTCGTCTAAATCCTTACCCTGACAACAACATGAGAATATGATTTTGATTTAGCCTTTGCAATGACCTCCTGGATATAGGTATTCCTTCTCAGATCCCTTCCTTTTATTAGGGGTCTTCCTCTGCCCATCTTATTCGAATATTTGTTCATACTATTAGTGGGAAGAAATCATTTAAATAATAGAAGTGCTCAGGACCTGGAGCATGAAAAATAATTTCCTCCCCAGGACGAGAGATTGGACTCAAGCAGAAAATAAAAAAACTAAGAAATTTAAGGTTCAAGACCTAAAGTAGGGTAATCAAATACCCTCCCCATGACAAGAAATCGGCCCTTAGGAAAATAATCAGAAAGTAAGAAAGAATAATACTATGCTCAGGACTTAGACCAGGGTAACAAATTCCCTCCCTAAGACGAGAGATTGATTTCCAAAAAATAAAAAGGAAAGAAAACATAACACTACACTCAAGACTTAGATCAAGGTAACACATTCCCTCCCTAAGACGAGAGATTGAATTCTGCAAAAAAAACAATCAAAAAGTAGAAAAACATAACACTATGCTTAGGACTTAGAGTAGGGTAACTATTTCCCTCCCTAAGACGAGAGATTGATCCTTGGATCAATTACAGATCGTGTTTTTTCACCTTGTTAACCTTCCCCAGCAACGTCGCCAAAATATTAGTGTCTGAGTGTGAATAAACTGTTCAACCCTTTTCAAAATTAATTTATCAATCCTAGTGCGTACATTATTTCAAGGTAACGCGCAAGGTATATGCAGGAGCAATGGCACAATCTGATATTGATCACAGATTCAACAATTAAAACAACTAGAACTATTGTGACAATAATTAAAGATGAAGTGCAGAATTATAAAAGCATTCACAACAATTTAAGAACATACCATAATAGCAGTTAAAATACTCAAACAAAAATGCGAAAGAAATACATAAAAATGATGTGACACCTGATTAGAAGAGTGGGTCCAACACTCTGACCAAGGTTGTGATTTACTCATAGCTTAGAGGTAGAACAACATAATGACTTGCATTCAATTAATTAACAGGAATTTGTTACAAAAATTGATCTCTTACATGCTAACCCCCATTCAAATCCTTGAGACCCTTCTTACATAAATGTTCAGAAAACCATCTTCCCTATCTGCCAACTAATATCTATAAATATACAATTATTACAACGACCAAACTAGTTTCCTAGAGAAAACCAAGAAAGGCCTGAAATATATTTGGAGTAGGCTGGAATCGGTTATGTTGTTATAACATATCAAATAGCATTGTGAACTCGGAGTTACTTCTGAGAGTTGTATATGCAACCCTTTGACTTCCGAATTTGCGGCAAAAACAAAATTAGTGCTCGCATAGGAAAAATCCCCATGACTATTACTTCATTAATTAAACATTCCATATAAGACAGTGAAAAGGGGTTTAAATTATGCGTTTATAGCATTTAACGAATATTAATGAGAAAAGTATGCAGATTTGGTACCCAACAATGTGCCTATGATGTTGTGTGCATGTTGCATATATTATGTTTTGTGCATGTTTCATATATTATTTTGTGTGCATTATGCATGTATAGTGTTTTTTTCGTGATTACATATGTGGTGGTGGGTACTAATGGTGCTAAGTACATGTCGTATATGTAGTGCCATGTATAGATGGTATTATGTACATGTTTTGAATGCAATAATATGTACATTTGGTGTAGTGTACCTATTGTATATGTGATGTGACGTACATATCATGCAATGTACAGGTTGTACATGTGGTTATGTGTACATATGGTGTGGTATGCATGATTGTACATGTGGTGTTGCATGCATGTGGTGCTATGTACATGTGGTGTTCCGTGCATGCGGTGTTGTGTACATGTTGTGCAGATGGTGTTGTGTATATGTAGTTCTATGTACACATTGTATAGTTGGTGTTGTGTACACATTGTGTAGGTGGTGCAGTGTACATGTGGTGTTGTGCACATGCTATGCAGGTGATTTTCTGTACATGTGATGTTGTGTACATATTATGTAGGTTCCGCTATGTATAGGTGGTACTGATTACATGTTGTCCAAGTGATATCAGTTACATGTTGTTCATGTGTTTTTTTGTATATTTGGTATAGTGTTACATGTCTTGTGTAGTCTATGTATCGTGACATGTGTATTTGTGGTATGGTACAGTGTCTAAGTGTATGTATTTTGTTGTACACTGGGTGTAGGTTTATGTTTTGTGTTGTACACAGGCTTTAGGTATGTGTCATGTTGCACACTGGGTGTCGGTGTATGCGTTGCATTGTACACCATGTGTATGTGTATGTGGTGTGTTGTACACCGAGTGTAGGTGTATGTGTTGTGTTGTACATCAGGTGTAGCTGTATATGTCATGTTGTTCACTGGCTGTAGGTTTATGTGTTTCATTGTACAATCTGAATGTGCATGTGTTGTACAGCATGATGGACATACATGTATGGACCTGTATAGGCCCATACCGCTATTAAGGGTTGAGGTGGATTAGTTTCTAGATGGTCTTGTTATTTCTATTGAGGGTTAAGATGATTTAGCCTATAGATACCCTTCTTGTTGTTGAGGGTTGAGGCAATTCAATCTCTAGGTGCCTTTGTTGTTAATATTGAGGGAGGAGGCAGTTTAGTCTTCAGATTCCCTTATTGCTTAAAGAGAAGAAAATGGTTTCTTGTTGGGTTTGGAAACCGATTGAGTATTTGTATGGAAAGGATAAAGAATAAAGAAAAAAATAAAGAACCATTTGAAAGATAAGTATCGATATATTATTTTAGTTTAACTATGCATGTGATCTATGATTATGATTTATGTTAGTTGTGGGCTGAGCTAATCAAATGTGATAAGTTTATACATGATGATCTAGTCAAATATCTAGTTTGACTTGTTGTGACATGAAGTAAACATGATTGCAAATGTACCTTATTTATGGGCCACCCACGAGGTATGATTTGAATTAGTTTCAATTAATATTATTCTATTGGAAATTATGTGCTTGGTATAGGAAAGCAGGGTAATGCCCAATTTGGGTGGTCTAAATTGATTGCAAGGATTAGCAGCAGTAGAAAAAAGTAATTGTAACAAGAAGCAGTATGTTGGTAAGGCAATACAAGAGGAGGGCCATTGTGGAACACTGGTACCTAATAGTGTCCATTGATTTCCATTAGCATGATATCACCAGTATGATTTCTTTGACGTAGGTATATTAATTTGTTGTTTGAGCTTTCGATGTGAGGAAGCCTTGCCAAGGGATGGATCACGCGGAATGGGGATGTCGGGGAACTTGGAAGGTGAGTGAGTACATGAAAACGAGGGTGATCAGATTTCCGAAGGGACTATGTAACAAATAATGGAAGGTTGGGGATGGATTTGTTTTGGTCATTACCATTTCCAAATGGAATTAGATGTACATTTGGATTGTACCCAAAACGATGAGTCGGTAACTGTTCAGCGAGAGCAAATGTAGCACAAGGGTTGTAAGATGGTAACTGTTCAGTGAGAGGACATGTAGTGCAAGGATTTTAGCGTTGAAAATTTGATGGAGGTGTGAATTTCACAATGAATGGTGGACTTCCTTGAAAGGACGTGAATGTTGGTATCACTTTCATGGTGGAGGTGTGAGCCTCTGCACTCCCTTTTTGTAGATGTAGGCATCGTATCCTTTTATTTTTTAGTTGATAAAATTTGCATATATATATATATATATATTATTGTAAATATTGTATCGATCTGGATTTGTAAATCTCCATAGACAGTATGGTTGTTTGATGTTTGAAGCAAATGTGCATAATTATATGTTGTTGTTATTGTAAATACTACAACAATATTAGTTATAAAGCTCCATAGGCAGTAGGTTTAGGATTTTCAAAGATTTTTCTTATTGTAGGTATCACACAACACCGAGGATAGTGTTCCCCTAAGGGGAGGGGATTGTAACATCCTCGAGTTAAAATTTCATGTAATAAAGTTAATAAAGGAAAAATAAGGTCACTGACAAGGCACACATATTCCAAGTTGAATGTTGAGAAAATATCTTAGTGGGCATCACTTGATGTGTTTATGGCTACGATAAATTGGAAAAGGAAATGGATAAGGCTTTGGAAAGGAAAAAAAAGTATTTTTGGCATATTATTTATGAAAATAATGGAAGTTAGGAGAAAATTATGGTGAACGGTGACAAATTGCATGTGAGGAGGAAAGTGAAGGAAAATAATGGAAAATGAAGAAATTAGAGGCCTCATCAATAAAAAGACCTTCGATCATCAATTGGTAGCCTTTTGTCAGTTTAGCGTTATATTTTGTCTAAAAGAGGAGAAATAAAGAAAGCAAGCAAGGAAAGGAAAGGAAAAGGAAAGAAGAACAAGGAAAGGAAAGGAAGGCAAGGCTCGAGCAGCTTCAGCAGGAATACTTGCAGGTAATAGATTGCGTGTGTGATTTTCGAGTTAGTTTTGACATGCATGGTATGTGCATGTTGGTATATGGTTGTTTTTTTGTCATTGGCAAGGATTTGTTTGGGTTAAAACAATGGATTTTTAGCCTAGCCTTTTAATTCCTGGATAGCCACGACGTGATGGGATTGTTCTTAGTTTTGAGCTTTGGATTACCGAATGGTTTTAGAATCTAGGTTGAGGTGGTCTCAGGAAAATTCCCAAAGGCCTAGGAATCCCTTGACTGATAATGGTGGGATACATGGTAAAGCCTAAGGGTGGAGATGAGAAATTCGTCAAGGATGGTGAAGAAATTATGAGGCAAGATCGGTTCGGTTTTGTGATCACGACATTGGTTTAGGTGAGGTCACAATATGGAGAGGGTGGAGGTAGTTAAACCTTTGGATTCACTTGGTTGTCCTTGGACTAGTTTATCCCATGAGATCCCACATTCATGCTTGGAATGTGGCACGAGGGTGGTTGGCTCAAGAGAGATTTGGCTCAGCCAATCTATGGTCAGGTGGAACATGGAATTCCAAAACCTAGTTGGTATTTACCTATGGTTAATAAAATCTAAATTTCTCTTGTTTATGGTAAGAAAATGTACTGGTTATTATGTGGATTTAATTTGCATTCTCTTATTTTTTTCATCTAATTATATATTGGTTATAAGAATGGTTTTATGAGAGATCTTATTCATGGATCTATTCATGTTTTCACTCATAACTGAATAATTAATGAATGAAAGACCAAATTGATGTTAAGAAAACTAATGAGAGAAGGTAGGGACCCTTATTGTTAAACCTTAGATGAGTTTTCATTCCCTCATTTTCAGACTTGCATTCATGCCCTGTAGCTTACATATCTACCAAGTGTTTGAGAGAATGTGAGTCCTGGTTCGGGGTGGTTAGGTCAAGTCTTGATTTCAATTTTTGGCTTACAAGCATTGTCTTCATGTCTTTTATGAGTTTGAAAAGTTTCATAGATTTATAGGCAGAGGCCTAGCCCTAGCCCTAGAAAATAGCCTTAATTTTCGTAGTTGATGGCACAACACTGGCAGAAAAAGGCCACATCTGCATTGATGCAAACCTATGGGAGAGATTGCGAGCCCATAGTCACGTGGAGGCCTTGGAAAGAGAGTGACTGGGGCTATATCTGAGGGAAAATATGAGGTTTCACATGGGTTGGATACGTAGAGGGGTTGGGTTATGTCTGGGGTCTTGTGGCACCTGAGAGAACTTAGTAAAGTCTTTTTGTCTTGAATCCATTCCTTAAGGTCATATAATACATCGAGTCATTTCATAGTAACCCTAAGCTCATGTTTACCCCGGAAAAGCTAATGAAAGTGAGTAAATATGGGACAAGGGTGTTATATATCCACTATATAGTATGTTTCCACCTCCTCTTGCATATCTGTCACACCACCATTGTCTCTTTTCTAGACTTTGCATCATGTTCATTCCTTGTGTGTTGATGACACTCACATGCACCATGAGAACCAAGACTACATGGGATCATCCTCCACTTAGGAAACCCATACATGAATTCAATTCATGCATTATCAACACCATGGCTTTATCAAGGAGATAGGTGGTGAATAAATACAACGAATTTGGTTTAGAATAAAATCCTCTTCCTTAGGCCTCTAAATTTGTGTCCACTCCTCTTGGAGAGTCAATTTTTATATTTCCAACTTATTTTCATTAATTACAATTCATAGCAATATTAACCACAGGGATAAAAAGCAAGGATCTCACAGTAGAAGGGTGGGATAAGGACAAGGAAAGGCCATTATGGAAGCTCAAGGCTAAGATAAACATGTGATTGGTAAAACATGTACCTAAAGACACAAAAAGGGAAGGCAAAAGAAAAACAACTTTTATGGAAATTCAAAGTAAAAAATATGAATGATTGGAATAAAATGTTGGCATCCTACAAGGCATAGTTATTAGAATCATGAATGGTTGGGAAACTACTAAAAGGAATTTGTAGTCGTTGATTCCCCCTCCCATTCAGTGATTGGATCAACGAGGTATGAACGGTGAGAGTGAAGCAATAAGTGACCATGCAACAACCGGTAGTGGATGGTTATATGGAGATGGGATGAACTAAATAAATAGTTACACCTTAAGCTAATCTGAAGCAATAAAAATAACCTTTAATGGACAATATTCTCTATAAAATTGGTCTATGTAATTTTTTTCAAATTAGTATTTTTATTTAAAATAAATTTTTGAGACTGTGTCATAATTGAGTTTATAGTTATTCGGTAAGGATAGAAAGTTTATCAATTTATAATTATAGGGCGAGGATAGAAAGGTTAGCATAACAAACTACTAGAAATTTTGAATTTTTGGGAGATTTGAAGTATCAACTTTACAAAGCTTCCTTTATCTTATATTTGCTTGTCACGCCATTAGGTCATTCCCAAATTTTGAAATATTTAAATAAAAATGTCAAAAAGCTAACATGAATCACCTTTTCCAATGTTGCATAGATATAAAAATACAATTATTATATGATGTAATAAGTTTATTTTTTACTAATAAATTTGATGTGGACAAAAATTCTTTTCCTTGGCTAAGAACTCATCCTTCATCTAAGGAAACATGTCAATGGTCACAAGATCTAGAGGAAATTAATACTAGTTCTATTTGGCTAATAACTCATCCTTCTCATATGTAAGGAAACATGTCAATGGGCACACGATATAGAGGAAACATGCCTCCTTATAGTGTGGTTTTTTCTTGAATAATAGTGATGGGTCCATCTATATTAGTGGAAAATGGAAATGACAATTATCCCCGCTACTCATTTGACAATTTATGATAAATTTCATAGCTATATATATATATATATATATATATATATATATATATATATATATATATATATACATATATATATTTGTCCGCCAAAAAATTTTTGTTAATCGAGAAAAAATTTACATTGTATATACATGAGAATCACTACTCTCCTTAGCTCACCTCTACTACTAGATTTGATGGCAGGGAGAGCAATGAAAAAACTAAAAAGAAAGTACCATGCTTTAAATAAAAACTAGAAACCAAAATATTAGATAGACCAAAAGCATAGAGAATCAACGTACAACCAACATTCATTGCACATTAGTGGTGAAAATATGGTGCTTGATCCAAACCGAGAGCAACATCAGGTCCCAAGTCCCTGTGGACATGGAATTCCACATAAGTGAGGTGAGTTTCCTGTCATCAATTATGTCATTTTTGCACCTCTAGCCTCTTTTCATATAGGTCAAATGATCTATAATTTCCCACTTATTTTGTTTCAAGTCATTGAAGAGAGCGATGACATCATTTCGATCATCATTGCTCTATTGCTGCATTTCCTCTAGATTCACCATAATAATTTTCATTTTCATATCCAGAGTTTCCAAGGAGGGTGGCTGATGCACATTCCTTCACGGCTGAACCTAATACTTCACAAACTCCATGCCCGCAACCCTTTCTTCCTTAACTGTTGTCTCCCAACTGTCCCTAACGTTTGGTTGGTCATGAGGTCGCACTCCTATTTGGGCCGAAAATCATGACCGTGCATCCTCAACATCCCAATATTAATAATGGAGTGCCATAAAACAAACTCTATTACAACACCAACAAGACAACTTCTCCAATAAACCCAACTGAATTACCCAAAAAATCGTCTTGAACAAAAAAATCGCCGCACTCTATGACCGAAATCAAGCTCCACCCTTCTAGGATATTGAAACCAACACCCAAAATATGAAATTCCCCAATAAGACTATCCATGTGCACCAAGCACCAAGATTTGACTTCTTAGTGTTGAAACTATCACAGCCTAAGGTGTCAAGGCTTGAATTCTCTCTGAAAAAGGGCACCACAATGATACAAGAAAAAAACAACAACAGAATGAGCATTCTGACAAAAAATTAAAGCTAAAAATAAGTGGAGCAGAGGGTTGCACTTCTCAATATTACAAATGAGCTAAATCATATTACATTGAAGACATCAAAATTAAATGACTTCAGTGAGATTGAACTAAAACTGGACTAAGTGAAACTAAACTGGGACACTTGGATGGACGGTTTTGACATATTACAGGTGTTTGGAACTAGATTCTCCAACACTGCCCTTTAATTACAACCACACAAAAATTTAATTAAGATACTTGTTGGTCTATGTCTCAACGAAGCTTACAATTTAAAAAAAAAAACTTGACTTCAACTAGATTTAGTTTTCTTCTTCTCTTCTTCCAAATCTTGTAGCCTCTAAATTGTTTCATCTTTTTCTCTTTGTTGTATTCTTCAAACCTTAGTTTCTTCATTTGCTGGTACAAGTCTTCTATTGTTTCAGACTTTCAAATCATTTCCTGGACTTCTTCAAGAAATGACTTGTATGGGGGTTGCTGCCACATTTTGTCTTCTGTAGTGCGTTTTTCATCGTGAATCTGGTGCAACATAAGATGAGAATAATATTATATCTCTTCAAAAATCCAATACCTCAAAATTTCATTGATAATTTCATCATGCATGTCATATTCACCATTCATATCTACAACTTTGGTGTAGACCTCAACTAGATATGGTGTTGCAAGCCATTTTTCAAGGAACTTTAAATCTTCTTCAGAATAATTTTTTTTACCTTCACATTGGAAATAAAAGGTAAGTATAAAAACATCTCCAAAACAACATTTCTTGTGTTCCTTCTGCTCTGCGATGGAAAATTTATCTTGTTGTGATTCCTTCTCTAATTCTGCCCCTATTTGTTCTTGTTTTCTCTTTGTAGAATTATTTCTTTGCATCCATCTTTATCTTTGTTTCCATCTCTGTCTCTTCATCACTAACCTCTGTTGTTGCAAACATGTTGTCTTCCACTGACTCAAGTGAGATAATCTCACCAAATAGCATCATGTCGATATCATGTTTTTTTTGTATCATCTGAAACCATCCATCATTAGCCAAAAATTCTTTATCAAAGTTTACATCAGAAACATTAATTACTAGATTTACCATAGTATTTTTACTCTCATCCGAAATATTTGTTGTTGGATTCACCATATCATCATCAACGAGTTATGTTGATGGAAAAAATTTTCATCAGCAAGACATGTTGCAGAATTCACCATATCATAATCAGCAAGCTTTGTTGTTGGAATCACCAAATCATCATGAACAATATTGTTGAAGGAATCACCAAGTCATCATCATCAAGTTGTGTTGCTAGATTCATCAAATTGTCATGAGAAATTTGTGTTGCTAAATTCACCAAATTTTCGTGCACTTGTGCCTCTACACAGTGGGGTTTCACAAGCATCTTCGTGCTCCTTCTCTGTTGCTTCTGCAATTTCTTCACATACATCACCCACTTGTGGATTTTTATTTTCATCTCAGTGTAGATTTGTTGTTATAGATCCACCTTCATCTTCAACTTCAATTCTCCCCCTTGCAACTAAACTCTCAAGGTTATCCCAAGCCTCCTTTGATTTATTGGCATTTGAAATCACGGGAAGAATGCTATCATCCATTGATTATTTTATGCATTTTAATGCAAAGGCATCCATTTGCCTCTTCACTTCCAAATCTAAAAAGTTCTCAAACATCTTTTGTTGTCGCTTTAGCCTCTTGGCTTTTCTCATTTTTTGAGTGTTGGCTCACTTCGACTCAACAAGTAACACAAATTGTAGACATTGCAACTAAATAAAATAAAAAATAATGATGCTGCTTGGATTTCACAAACAAGATGAGTGTGATGCTTTCACAAAAAAATTCAGAAATCCTTTCTTTACAAAAAAACAAAAAAATTAAAAAATTAAAAAAATTCTCCTTTTCAAAGATTTTAAAAATGTCTTCTTTTCTTTAAATGCGGCCCCTTTTTCATTATAACAACTTCAAGTTTTTATGCTTTCCTACAAAACCATAGCTTTGAAATAATCCAATATTTCATGAATTCCTTTAAAACCCAATAATTTACGAATCGAATAAATAAGCTCTATAAGCTCTTTTGCATAACATAACCCCTCATAAAAATAATTTGTCTCCACTTTTCAATATGAAGGCCCCTTGCCCTTTATTCTAGTCAACCTATGAGCCCTCTTAAAAACTATTAAACAAAGCCTTTGAAAATGACACGAGGCTTTTTACAAAGGATGAACCTTCACTTCATACCTTAATCATTATAATGCATTGTCAGCTACTGGGAAAGCGCCTTGGACAGTGAAGCAAGAAGGAACTCGAACTATAACGGGCCTTGTAAATTTCTGGAGTGCGTTAATAACACATCGTTGTTTTTTTTTTAATCTCGGGCTTCTTTTGCAACGAGCTCACACCAAAAGCATATCCTTCATCGGCGCCCCTCTGTAACACCTTTTTTTCGCTGATTGCACTCGGATCAAATAGGTGTAATGTTTCAATGGATTAGCGTGATTATCTTTCTCGGATCCGCATTGATCAACTCTACTCTGCATTATGAGCTTCACGTTGATCGACACTACCCTGCCTTACGGGTTTCGTGCTGATCGATTGATCGACACCTCTGTTACTCCAATAAACGCACTCATCGACGTTTTTTCAAATTAAAAAAATACTTCACTCGACTTTTTTTCAAATTAAAAAAAACTGCTCAATTATCAGGGGCTTTTTCTCTGCCCCTTGGATTCTCACAGGATCAAAGCACTCTGACTATGATTCAACCTTAGAACTCTGATTGGCTAGTGTGTTATCTTCACTTCAGAATTAAAAGAAAAATCTGGTCAGTCTTCTCGAACTCTCTTGTTCTTTCTTGTGTTTCTTCTTCACAGGAGGTGTCTTCAAACGTCTTCAAACAACTCTCTCCAAGAGTCGTATCCAAGCTCTCCTCTTCTCTCTGCTGCTCCAAATTTTCTCATGTTGCTGCTCTGTCATGGAGTCTTATGAAAAATAGCTCTAATACTATGACAAAAATTGAAAACTAAAACGAAGTGGAGTAGAGGATTGAATGAGTTAAATAAAATTACATTAGAGACATCAACATTAAATGACTTCAGTAAGACTGAACTAAAACTGGACTATGTGAAAATGAACTTAGACACTTGGATGGACAGTTTCAGACACTTGAAAAATGATTGGAATTAGATTCTCTAACACATTCTACAAACACAAAAACAAAGAAAATTTTCTTAAAAACCATATACCACAGTAACCGACTTACTAGCATGTCCTGAGGGGAACTAGAAGTAGGTAGACAACCAGGCTCCTCAAGCTTAACCAACACCACATTACTGTGAGTAGGCCCAAACTCCCTTCCGCCCCTCAACCTTAACAAAACAACACATTACTCTGTGTTGACGCGAGAGAAATACAGTGCAAACTTCCTTCCGTCCGTCCCCAAGATCCCACACAAAATGACTAGCTTTCCAAGTCAAAGCTTGAGAAATGTTCCTCACTTGACAACTCCAACGATGATCTCGTTCATCAACGGAATGACCATGCACATGTTGGTGGCATGTGCATAATGTGTGTCAATTATGCCTCCCCTCGCTTATGCGAAAAACGACAAACTGAAAAACATATATACCAAATAGGGTTGAAATCCTACTCCCATCTTCTCGAAGGTTCGCTGCCCCTCGTGCCAGTTCCATTTGTCTTGGCTGCCCGTTTCATTCTTGACATGCGTCAACCACATGAGTCCCTACTGCTTGTACCATGTCCACCTACCCCATCAAGGTTATATATATATATACTAGAAGTTGCCCCAAAAGGTGCAAAGAGAGGCCGATAGGATTTTTAAATCAGAGAAGTTGTAAAAGAAAATAACAAAATAGAAATCAAAAAAGCTATACAAGAAAATAACAAAATAGCAATTGAGACTTCAAACCTTTTTTTTTATGTATTTTTTTCTTAAATTTATAATATGTAAGTATATTAGAGTTGTTTAACAAGAACATTTTCGAATGTCATTACAACAGTATGCTGGAATATTAAATACTAAATTGATTATGTCATATTTTAAAATAATCTAATTAATAGATGAGATGATATTTTAATTTAAAAAAATTGAGTGTGTCAAAGACACATTTATACATGCAAAAATTTATAAAAAACAATAATCAAATCATTTAATTAGTTAAAATAAAATTGAAAATATTATATGTAAAGCGAGAAATAAAATGAATGAAAATGGGGAAGTATATATGCTAAAAATTCAAATGAGATATATTTATGTGCAATGAGACATCTTTACCAGAAAATACTATTCATGTTTTATCAGTGCAAGTTTCAACCCTAGCAAAAATCACAAAGCAAATGGACAAATGGGCATTTATACTTGTGCATAAGCACAGTTCAAATATTTGATATGGGAATTATTGAAGGTTTTATCTTACATTGTAAAATAATATTAATAATCTATATTTCTTTTAACAACAATGAATACTTTTTTATTAAATCTACCCTTGAACACGACAAAATACTCGGGGATTTACAATTCAGTTACATCGATGGACTTCAATTTCAGTAGTTGTAGACAACCAAGCCATGCCCAATCGTGAGTATTTATTTTCATCTTCAATATGAAACGCCAACACTATATAAATACATAAAAACACATAATACAATTTCATGGAACACATTACTTCATTATACCAACAAAAATAAAATCTTAAATTTGTTCTTTGTACAATCACCATGGTTTTAGTTTATTCATTCAATTTCAGACCCAAAAAAAAATTATTAAAGTTTTGACCGTATATTACTTTTCACAATTTCACAACTATTTTTTATTTATATATATATATATACTTACTATTTGACAAAAATATGTATTTGTTGTCTAATTCATTTCCATTTTTCCTTTCTTACTTTATTTTCAAAAAACAATGTATAAAAAAATAACAGAAATACTCATAGAACATGGAAGTTAAAATCCGTTTTGTGTATTTATTTCGTGCACATCTTAACCATCCATCCAGTTGTGAGAATATGTACATTGGATCCTCAGATTTATTTGTATAGTTTATCTTAAAATATCAACAAAATTAAATGTTATGGTTTCCGAATTAAATTATTTGACCAAATATGGTAGATAAAGTAGAAAGAATATAACCACCTCTGGTTTACCAGAAGCCAGCCACCTTCAATGTCTCACAGAATCAAATTTTATATCCACCTAAATAGCCATCGGGGAACTGTATCTACTTTTCATTTGCATTGTGGATGATATATTCAGAAAACGCATATGGTGAACAAAAGATGAAACAGGAAATTATTTGAAAAATACTCAAAAATTTAGCCTTCATTGTAACAAAGCATTTATTTATCCCACTACTACAGCCAGCAGAGATGGCCTTTCAGAGCTTGGAAATGGTTTGATTTCCCCTTGAAAAAGAATTGCTATAATAGAGTGTTTTGCAATTTATCTTTTGCAACGTGTGTATGTTGCTATAATTATGTAATGTGTCAATCCTGTATTCAAAAAATGCTACCATGGATAACAAGACAGGTTGCTACAAAGCCATATGATCAGAAATCTTTATTTTCTTTTGTTTCCAAGAAGGAATAGATCAATAAACACTCAAATAGCACCAGAAAGACACTCAGCGATCCTCTGCAGCCACCATTCTTGAATAACAATTGATGTCATTGCTTCATGCATAAAGCTAAAGGTAAGCAAAATTGACCACACATAATGGTTAATTTTCCAGACATAATGATTGATCTGCGTTCAGATTTTGCAACAAGGGTTCAGTTTTCCGAAAGACTAAATCTGTATCAATTGCAAAATGTTACATAAGTGTTGAGTTCTCCAAAAAAACTGCTCTATGTCTGCTCAGTATGTAGATACTACCCAGTGCTCTGTCATGTGAAGAGATGGAAAAAATGCAGAAACCTGTTTATGGTGTTTCTGCATTCAGATTTTGCAACAAGTGTTCAATTTTCCAAAAGAATAATATGTATCAATTGAACAATATTACAGAGCGTTCAGTTTTCTAAAAACTAATCTGTATCAATTGAACAATATTACAGTGTTCAGTTCACCGAAAAAAACTGCTCTGTATGTGGATGGCTCTGTCATGTGGATAGATGGACAAACTGCACAGACTTGCTTATGGTCTATGGGTATGATTATTAGAAAAACAATTATGAAATTTGTAACCCCACTCCCACAAAATAAAGGTTTGTAATAACACTGCAAACATCCAGAAAGTTCTGAAATGACACTGCCTAACATCCAGAAGAGGATTGCAATCAGAAAGGTCTGAAATAACACTACCAACATCAAGAGGAGGATGGCAATGAGAAAGGTAAAGATTGCAATCATCCCCATATACACTTTTAATTCCATGGAAATGATAGCATGTATCACCATTTCATATTTACAATGAAACCAAGGGTAGAGAGAAAGCCACTACAGTAGCACTTATTAAATTGAATAAACTTGTTCAATGGCACTCGTTAAATGAGTGAACACTGTTAATATCAATAATTTATAAAAAATAAAATTAAAGACACTCTGGAATATTCATTCATCTCACACATTTACACATGCATAAAATTCATGACTGAGAAACATCGCAAATTATTGAAGAGGAGCCACTTTTTACAAAAATACAAGTGGCTGTGGAAAATTTTCAAAAGAAGAAGGGTGTTGTAAATTTCTCAAGAATTGGGAACTGTGCGGTGTTCCTAAACTAGTGCAGGATATCCTGCACAGTACTGCCCTCGGGTATCCCCTCTAGCCACATCAGCATCACTACATACACTGCGAATGGCCATAGTATGAAGAAAAAAATTATGGACCATAAAGTGTTGTGAAAAATGAAGGGTGTTGAACTCAGTGCTGTCAAAATCTTAAATGCCATGAGTAGAGGGGCCCTACAGCCGAGCGGGTAGTGGTCGCATCCTTCTACTTGACAGACAAGTCTTCTAAAAGTTCTCAGTCTCTTAGGAATTGGAAATTTTTGAAGCCTTGGAGGGAATATATATCACTTAGATTTTCCTTCTATTAAGCTTCGGACTGTCGCTGACAATAAAGAAAAATGCGAAGTTGTTTGACAATTCATTAGAAATTCTTTGAAATTGCATGTCTAGAATGATCCCTGTTCAACTCCTTACAGCCAAAACATATCAGTATATTTCTGTTTTTGTCCTAACGAGGACAATAAAAGAACAGATAGAAACAATAAAAAAGTGGAACCGCAGAGATATAACTGAATGGTCTAGGTTTCACTTTATAATGAAGGAAGGCCTCAAGGTAATGCTTTTGCCTTCAAAATGTTTTAGTGTGTTATTTTCATTGTAGAGAAGAACATTTCAACTCACTCTCATTGGAACAGATTTTTATAGGATCAACACTGCGAAAAAACACTCGAGGCATAAATAAAATGCAAATTATCAAAAGTTGGATCTTCTACCCAAACATATTTATTTTCAACGAGAGAAAGAATGCCTCACTCTAAAAGTAGTCTAGGTTTAGGGAAAACCAAGAATATGTATAATGTTGATAATTACTATTTAGTTATTAACAGAACTACTTACACAAGAAGAAAGTCCACATCATAAGGATTCACAAAGACGGCTGCTTCACAATAGTTAATATTGAAAACCCGACATAACTGAATACATTAAAAATGAATTTACCAAACCCTAACAGCCTAGATCAAACTAGAGATACTAATAAAAACTCAAGACACATCAACACACACAACAAAACTGACTAGTAATTGCCTTCTTAGTTTATAGAGTTATGTAGCTCTTTTTTAATCCACTCACATTTTAATCCTGATTAGCTTCCAGCTTTTTTACTTTTTGCTTGAGCAACCTTACGTACTGAATGGCCTCGTCAGGAACAATAGCGGTGTCCATGCAATTTCCACCAGGAAGTATAATTTTTAGGAGCTTAACAATTCTTTTTATCTTTCCTTTCCTTGAGTTCTTGGCTGATCCTGAATGTCCCAAAAGGCATTTCACAGATTGCATCTGTTCAATGCCACTGCCTTTAGAATTATATTCTCCATGGATACTATGACAACTATATCCACATAGGAGATTCTGGCTATATTTATCATCATAAATGTCAGCAAACAACTTGCGATGGTTAACGATGTCCCAGCTTGAAGTGTCAACCATAGAAATATCAGGTGACTACACTAATGGGTATATTTCATTTGTCATGGATATGTTATCAAATTCTTCGAAAGATGTAGGTGTGTAGTCAACCTCCTGTTCTCCATTTGCCATAAAGTCAATTCTCCTCCTCTTGGCTGGAATACCATTGGTTACATTAGAATTATCTTCTTCTAAAGACAAGTGTCCATTGTTCCCAGTTACTTCACTTGGTGAGTGCCCAGTACTACTTTCTTCATCATCGGAGCATAGCAAGGCTTCCAAGTTCTCAGTGTCTTCATGGAACTGGCTATGAGGACTCACACTTTTTGTTTGGCTTGCCCCATCATAGCTAACCCTGCCTGTGCTTTCTTCCCCTTGAACAGAGTAATGAATAAATTCATTACCAAAATTGACTGGTGATAAATAATTATATCTATCTTCTCTTATCTTTTTCAAAGCTGCAAAAGCTGAGACAAGAAGGGTCTCATTTTAGGGAGTGGAAAGAGTTTCCCGACCAGTATATCTGCCTTCAATAGGCACTGCCAACTTCTTTATTTCTTCTGAAACCATACTATTAGGATTTATCTGTGCCTTAGATATTGTTGAATTCGGCAACATCATCGAAAATTGACTCGGGTGGAATATAATTCTACCCCTACTTCCAGTCTAATCAAACATAATAAATCTTTTTTTACACGTTGCAGATGATTCTGGCCTCATTTTCTCATTAAATAGACCATTGCATGCCCCAAAATCCTGTTCGTTTGACAAAGAACAGTCACCTTCCATTAAAAAACTTGTAAATTCTGCAAATGGGGAAAAACACTCAAATTCTTGAAAATAATAAGAAATTTCTTCCTTCCCGTACTCAAACTCTACGTAGGATGGGGTAGCAGCAGCAACAGAGCTGGACTCTCCACCACTCTCAGATGAAAATATCTGAGAATTCGGATGGTAAGGGCTCCCTACAGAAGTCAATTTAAATACCTCATCAAGCTTGGTTGCTTGTGTTAGAGGCCTTGGACTAGTCAAATGTGGTGCATCCCAGTTGTATCCAAGCTCACCTTTTCTGAACCCTGAGATGGCAGGATCAAAAAGAACACTGGCTTGTTCTGTTTATCCATTCACCAAATGGAGTTTCATAATTAACCACCTAAAGGATGAAATCACCAGCTATATAAACACACGATGAAATCATGTAAGAAAGACATCAAAGCTTTAAAACATCTCGTCTGTTTGCAACTCTATTGGATATGAAATTGCAAAATAGCATATGCGTAATGGATCATAATAAACATACGAAATGAGTATGAGTTCACAGCGTGTGCTGATTAATTGCTTTTACTATATACAATTCTCATAAGGTCCAGGTAGATGACGGTAACCACATTAGCCCATCCATATTCTCTTCCACCGCAAGATCGTTATTTTTAGATAAAGGTAGCTTGAAAATAAAAACTGGTTGATACGCTAAGAATGCCAACTGCCCATCTATGTTACAGGCTTAAGCAATTAACAAAAATATTCCGCCTGTCACAGGAGAAATAACGTTAGAGCTATGAAACTTAGCAATGCCTACAACTTAATAAAAATGTGGAGACTAAAATACCAAATGTCTAGAAAGTAGGAAAGCCTTTATCCATATCACTACAACAATGTGACTCAAAATAACCACATAACATACGCTCCCTATACAAAATTTGGGAAGGTAAGGCTACACTAAAATAGGAAGCCTATTAAAGCAAGTGGTGAAGTTAAAACTATTTGCAGTTACTTGGAAACCTCCCAAAATCAAACAAGAAAGACTAAACTTTTCCAACTTGTAAATCTCAACCACAAGATAGCCCCAAAATACCATTAGTATAGATATTTAAAATGACAAATATTTGATTATCTGTTGTGCAACAGTTTTTAATCCAAAAAAAGGGCTTGACTGCAAGGATGAAACCAGCAACAACTCTATATATGGTAGCAATGATATTGGGGTTCTTAAGGTTGGAGGACTCACAACCAAAAACTTCAGAAAATCATAACCGAGGGGAGGACACACTTGCAAACTCATGAATTACACTCTTCGATACGAATCATGCATAGAAAATGTTAAATAAACCAAATATTTCTATGGTACAAGTCATCACAATGGTATAAATTTCAGATTTTAACAAAAGAATGAAGTACTAGACATAAGAGATTTACAGTTTTCTCAAAAGATTTGCATTCAAATATATGAAAACGGGACTATTACTCACTATTTGTTATTTCTGATCTGATAGATATCCATCAAATTATCGACATCTATATATCTATCGCTTATTTCAGAATTGATTTAAATATATAAAAAATGATTGCTATCTATCTACCTATCTATCAAATTCGCAAGGACTTGCAAATGAAATTATCATATTCTAGGGTTATCCTAGCTATGAAATAAGCAAAGAGAATTCTGATAAAGACAAGCAGGAAGACCACATCTTACGAAATACTAAAAATAGAAGAAACCCTACACTTCCATAGATAATTAGATATGTAAACCAGTGATCCAGGGAGGAATAGTGAAATAAAAACTAAAACCAAGTCTGTAGACTGCAAAAAAACTGACTATAAAAGAATCTACACAAAGTCCCATTTATTTGGGAGAATATACACAAAGTTTCAACAAAGAAGAAACTGAAAAAGAACAAAATAATGTAAAATTCAGAATGTGAAATAAGAAAAGGTAACAACAATTACAATCTTGGTCGCCATAGGATAGATAATACAAGAATGGAAATGAAATTCAGACAAAAGAGATAAGAACACAAACCTGACAATCTCGTAACGGTTGAAAGCACGCTATAACTCTGACGATGATAGTCGCATTCCCCACAACACCACACTCATGCTTCAATGCTCGGAATCTCGTTTGGCTCGCTGCTTGGCACACCATACCTTCTACACCTTTTTACCAAATTTCTCTATCCAACCTATGTCGTATTTGCCCCAACACAAAGAACACTAAACCTCTTCAATCTCCAAATGCCCAGCTAAGATATACTCTAAAACCATAACAACAGTCGCCCCTTAAAACCTAGACACCAACGGCTTGACGCAACAATTGTTACACAAGTGCAGAAGACAAATAGACTATTCTATTCGTGTGCAACTACAAAGCTTGAAATTTTTGGGACACAACAAAATGGAAAGTGAGCAGAGGAGAAAGGAAAGGGCTATGGCGCTATTCAGCTAACCCTGCGAAAAGGAACGAGGGAGAATGCGAAGCGCTTCCTTGGTGCCATAAGCTATGTACGTTTTGGGTCCTAAATCAGTTCTCGCGCAGCCCGGTGGAAGCCTTGTGGCGAGATTTAGAATCCCAGTTTCAGGATGGGTGTACTCCTTGAAAGGTAAGGCACAGATAAATTCAGCACCATGTCGTGGTAGACGCTCCTCGAATAAATTTGCTAGACGCCAATCTTTCAACTTTAACATCTGGGGCCACTGATTAGTGTGGCACCTTCCATTTACATAACCATCAAAAAACTGATATATATTGATCTCAACCGAAAATCAATCCAGGCAATCAATGGCAAAGAAAAAGAAAATAAAAGTTTATCGTTAAATAAAAGAAAAAGAAAAAAAATTTTTTACTGAAGAAGACAACCGCTTTGAGATACAGTAATTCGAACTTTAACCCATTCAACTAGCCTGTACAGTACAAGCTCTGTGCCAGTCGATGAAGATGGCTCCTGTTGGGCAGCTGCATCACGGTCGGCAACAAGGCTCTCTAACTATTGATCGACTGCTGCAGGAAGAAGGTGAGGATTCTCTTTCATGAGCTCAGAAAGAAATTGGCCCGTAGGCGACTCCAATTGAAGCGGAGCAATTGGTTGAGCATGAACTTAAACAGTCTCGGCGGAGCTAATAATGGGAACAGAATGGTGAACAAAGTAGAACAGAATGGTGAACAAAGTAGGCCAGAATGAATGAGCACCAGTGTCGTGCGGAGGTGGTTAGTTACCCCAGCGGAGCTTGACCGTCGATGACACATCTGCAAAGGGAACCGTTGATCGTGCAGATATTAACAATTGAAGAGAGCAGAAACGCACAATAATTCACACACAAATAATTATTTTCTATATATTGCAATAATTAGATACATCAAATATATAGGTGAACTCATACTAATCTTAGAGAGAGAAGTTGAGAGATTCTCTCAACTTCCTCAACAAACTCAATCCATGATCAATCTAAAGTAAGCATGATCATAACTAAATCTAATACCCTCCCTTAATGCTTACTTTACAAAACATATAATTAATCACAATTACAACGCTTTAAACTTTTTGTGTCTTTGTCTGATCTGGTCTTCATTAACATCTGTACCCACTCTGAGATCTCATAGGAAACGCTCTTTTCTCCACCATTTTCGAGCTACCTTTCAACCCATTTAAAATACATTGTTTCTGACCAGAAATAATGAACTGTTGCAAGATCAACAGTATTGACAACTCGGCTCATCGGGGCTTCCGCGATAGAGCTGACAAGTGATGAACCATCCTATGGACCAATCACCATCTGATTTCGCTTTCGGCTCTCCATCAGTGGCTAGGCAAATGGTCTGAATACTGAATGTGTTCAAGAGCTAATCTAACAACTTGACATGCTAACCTGTAACTGATGCTCCTTGGCCCGTAGCACAACAAGATCAGCATATAACAAATTTACACAATTAGATTAGTCAATTGTTCTCTCGTCCTTGTAGGACGTCAAGAACGACTAATTTAAATAATGCTCATTTGTTCAATATTTGGTTCTCTTCTACACAACTCTCATAGCACTCCACACTATATTTCACACACTTTCAAATCACAAAACATGCTTTAGAACAGTTTAAGGGATGGATCCGGAGGTTCATCCTCACTTGAAGAATCTTCAAACATTGCATCGGGTGAATTGTCTGAAAATGTTGCATAGTCTGCTTTTTTCAATTTTCCATTTAAAAGATCTCGAGCTCGAATTTTGCAATTGAATGTAGTATGTCCATATTTATGACAATAGAAACATTCAGTCTTACTTTTATTCACCCTTCTTTTGGAATAGAGTGCAACTTCATTATGTGAACCAGCCTCTGGGCCACCTAACCTCTTTTCTTCTGCCATAAGAGCTGCTATCATTTCATCAAGTGATTGATGTGGCATTTGACTTAAAGTAAATATGACATTATAAAATTTTGAAGACAAGCTATTTAATAAGATTGCCTTTGCATCATCATCATCTACTTTAAACTTAATTTCTGACAACTGTCTCATCAAAGCTCTTAACTCATTTATGTGTGTTGACAATGATGTCTCACTATCCATTTGGAGTTTAAACAATTGTAGCTTTAAGAAAAACTTTGCATTTACAGCTTGTGCCCCAAATACCTTATTCATTTCTTCCCATATTGCTGCAGAAGATTTCTTTAAGTCAATAAGATGTAGCTGAGAATCTGCAAGTGATAGTCCAAGGATAGACTTGGCTCTTTCCTCTCTTTTTTCCCATGCCATTAATTGTTGAGCATCTGTAGGTGCTTTTTCTGAGCCTTCTACAATACTCCATAAATTTCTACTCATCATTTGCAACTGAACTTTTACCTTCCAAGTGTAGAAATTAAACCCATTAAACTTTTCTAATACAATAGGCTGCTCCATGTTAACAAAAGAAAAGCTAATTTTAGAACTCCGCAAATCTAACACAGATTGCAATTAAACTGAATGAGACACAAAATTATTTAAAGCAAACCAATCCGACAGAAATTGGCAACCGAATGTAGAAATCGGCAAACAAACGCAGAGATCGACAAACAAAGGCAACGTTGTATGTATCACAACGCTGTCACGTTCTATCACAGCACTGACAGGAAATCGTTCAGCATTCAACGTTCTATCGGCAAACAAACACACGCTGAAGTTTGAATTAAACACTAAAATCCACACTCAGAAATCCACAAACTGAAATCCATACTCAGAAAAATTCGATCACTTCGAACTCCGGGCAATCTGGCAATCGAATGAGCAATCTGGCAATCAAATGGTTTGATGGTTCTTTCACTGACTCTGTCCCTTGCGCTCTCGCTGGACAGGCGTAGACAGCGCAGACAGTAAACTGCATAGACAGGCGTAGACCGCGCTCGCTGGCAGTAACTTTCCTTCGCGCTTACGCTGGACAGGCGTAGACAGTAAACTGCGTTGCTCCCTCGTTCATGCAGATTTCTCAAACTGCGTTCCACTGAAACTTCAATCCGTCTTAATTAACCTCAGAAGCGCACTTTTAAATCATGCAGGAAATGCCACTCTCCACAGCGAGTCAACAGGTTCCCTCCGATACCATATTAACAATTGAAGAGAGCAGAAACTCACAATAATTCACACACAAATAATTATTTTCTATATATTGCAATAATTAGATACATCAAATATATAGGTGAACTCATACTAATCTTAGAGAGAGAAGTTGAGAGATTCTCTCAACTTCCTCAACAAACTCAATCCATGATCAATCTAAAGTAAGCATGATCATAACTAAATCTAATAGCAGAGATAGTTACACATGTGAAAGATGACAGGGGTCATTGTTTTAAATCAAGAACAGGTGTCTTGTTCACATAGAAAGTGTTGACGATCAAAAAAGTCTTTCATAAGAGAAGGAATATCAGCGTAAATATAATACTTCTTTTTAAATTTTCGTGGTACGTTAATAATTTTGCCAACTTATTAATAACTTTCGTGATGTTTTTAATAATTTAGCCCATTCTTTATGACTTTCGTGTTTGTTTTTAATAAATTTCCCCAATTATGATACATTGAAATATTCAAAATATTCGTCCAAATTTTAAATGAATTAAAACTAGACTCCGTTTTATCCTAATCTAGCAAGTCAAAAGAAGTTTTTATATATGACTAGATGCCTCCTCCATTCGCGACGGCGTCCTCGTCTAACCTGAGAAATTATTCAAAATTTGACGCTAACAAAAACATTAAAATATGGCCTATCTACCCTTTACTCAAAGCGCGTGATAAAGCTATAGTTTTAAATAATTTCATCCAATTATCAATTGATTGAAATCGTAAAGATGTCCATGAAAATTTCAAATCGAAAATTCCTGTCTCACCTATCCTAGAATGGCTCCTTCAATCACGACCGAGTCCTCGTCTCAGCTGAGAAATTGCCAGTGAATGTCATACCTCACACGTCAATTTTCCTTCTACTCTTCTGCTCCAAAGTCTTTGCGTGCATTTCTATCTCCAATCACCTCCTATATACGTTCAAGTACGCCTCCTCAAGCTGCACAGAGCTTTAGTTTCTATGAGGATTGCATGGTGTTTGTGATATATGAATAAATCCCAAACACTAAATTGTGCATTGCTTTACAACTAGAGGCTAGATTGGGATTGAATCTGCCACAATCATAATATCTCTCTAGGCTACTTTACTTCGTACTTAACTAAATGGGCAACTGTGCTGCGCATTGTACATCCAAAATGGCTTTCAGCGAAGCTCATGTAGAGCAGCCCCTTCATCTGGACGATATAAAAAATGGCCCAGTTGGACAGAAGCACAAAGTCAGAAGCAGAAGTAGATCAAGGGAAAGACAAGAAGCAGAAAAATTTAACTCCTCTGAGCAGGCACTTTCCTGTAAGAACACAGGGGCTGGTACTGTGAGGGTTAAGCTTATCAGAAAAGAAGAACTGGTAAAATTGGTGGGTAATGGTTTGTCTAGGCAGAAGGTCATGGAGGATCTGTTGGTGAAGTTTCAAGCTAAGTTAGCTGATCAGAGTAATTCTGTATATAATCCATATGAAGAGAATTGTCACAAAAGTTGGAAACCGTCGTTGGACAGCATCCCTGAAGACACTGCTAATTATTAACTGTCCTCGGGATTGATCTGCTAATTTGGAATCAGCTGCCCAGACACTGCTGATGTTCATACGTTTTCTCTTTGTTTCAGAGCTCTAACTTTTAGTGGTACTATCATGCATCATATGATAACCCTAGATATGGCTAAGATGCAAATTTACCAAAAGAAAATATGTAGAGAAACTATATAGATATTTCGGTGTTGAGAAAACCCAGGGGAAAGTTGTGCTGCTAGCAGCTGTAATTTTTCCATTCGAGATGTACATTTTCAAAGCTAAATACAATACTGATATTAGTGGAGATAATTTGTGATTTGCGAATCTTGTTTCCTGAAGCTATTGTAATGATAGTTTCTTATTTTTATCTTCTACGTTTTTCTGGAATTCTCAGATGCGAGCAGCGTTTTCGTTAGAGTTACGTAAAAATAATTATGTGGCTGATAGATTAAATCCAACAAATCCATCGACTCATCAATATCAAAGTACCCATCATCTCGAAGGTCATTATAGATTTTAGAAATATTTCAAAATTAATTGACAAAATCACCCAATAAAAACCCATTTCAGAATTTAATTGAATTGGCTGCGTTTCTTGGAAATATTTTTGTTTCAAATTTGATTTAATTTACTTAATCTCTATCCTCTTGTCGTGACTTGACTTAATTTCTTAACCTTCGCGGCTCTTATTCTCAAACTCAAAATTATTATCAAAATTCACAATCAAATTAAGTTCCACTCAAATGAAAAATGTAAACATTCTGTGGCTTTTGTTACTGAGTTGTATTAGATTTTGACTTCGCCTAGAGCGTTTTGGGCTGCGACCGACAATAATTTTCCCCCTCGAAATGTTTATATTCAATGTTTTTGGAGAAGGAGAAGTATTAATGTGGAACTAAATTCACACAAAGTGGAATATGCAACTGTTTTATTCGGAACTGCAACTGTAATAATTTGTGAATTGTGAATTTTACAGTTGTAAGGAGAGGGCCTTCTCTTTATCTTCGTTTTCTTAAATGCAGGCTGCCCTTTCGTTAGAGTTGGTTAAACTGATGATTTTTATAACTCTGCTTGGATATTTGATTCGGTGTTAGTTGTAGTTTGTTACCTTACGATGTTATAATGATTCCATGGAATACAAGGTGCAAGAATGCAGTGAATTTAACAAATCCATTGAACACAGCAAAGCACAAAAATATGGGTGACCAGGTCCACCGTTAGATATTGCAATTTCATCAACAGATCAGTGTTATTTGAAAAGTTCAAAAATAAAATTAACTGTTAAAGTTAATTATGTCAAATGAGTTGTACTTTTTATTTTATTTTTAGAATATATATATTATGAATGAATGAATATATCTTTGAAAATAATGATTTTATGGATTAATTATTTTATTGATTAATTATATTAGTGTCTTGTTGCTCCGGCTTAATGCGTCATAAGATTCTCTTCTAAGATGGAAGAGCAGGATTGGATAATGCTTAAGATTTGACTATGAGATAACAACAAGTTTTGCAAAAGAAAACCCACATTTCAAGGATCTACTCACTATTGGTTGAAGAGAGTTGCCATTTTTCCAAACCCTAGCTACCCTATTTGGATGAAGGAGGGTTTTCATTTCCATAAGTTATTAATTTGGGTGAATTGTAATTTTTAAGATATTTTTTTTAAGGATACACAGAAAGAAAATTGTTAGAATTTAACATAATTCTGATTTAAAAGTATTGATAGAAGATTTACTTAAATAATTGGAGTTGTGCAACGGAAAAAATATAATTTGTCCATAACTAATTTGGTTTAAATTAGAAAATTTATTTATTTTTAAATAAAAATATTTTGTAATGACAAAATAAAACAGTCAATTAAAAAAAAAAGTTCATTTTTCAAGAAAAAGAGGGAGATAAAAGTTTATTTAAAAGGAGAAATCTATTTTTTATGGGAATTATGATACTTATTCAAAGTAAGTATATTTGGTACAATTATATGGTGAAATTGACAAAGAGAGAAGTTAATAGCATGTAATGGTATTTAAAGAGTGTTACAAGGCCCAATTTTGACTGTACAAATTAGGTCAATCAAAATGAAGAATTACTTTAATTCTCAATAATGTTAGGAAATTGTAGTATGTTGGTTTGTAGAACCAATTCATTAAACCTTAGAGGAAATCACAAATGCATAGAGAAAAGCTACTACTAAAAATAGAAAGAAAGATTCGAAAGAATTTTGGATTATCCAACAAATGATCCATGATTCAATTTTTCCTAAGGTTTCTTCATGCCAAGTAGGCATGGGACACTCTTATGAAAACCTATCAATGCACTACCAAAGTAAAACATTCCAAATCAAAACCACACCCTTAAATAATTTTGAATCCCTCTAATGAAAATATGAGACTCTGTACATGATTTTATGACACACTTCAAGGACATTATTAATCATCTTCTAGCACAAGGAGAAGATATTTCAAATCAAAATTTTGTTGAAAAAGTACTCAAAATTAATTCAAAAATATGATATGTATGTATTACTTAAAGAGGGATCTAAAGGTATATGGAAATTATTTCTCAAAAATGTATAGGGTTATTATTGAAACCTAAGGTAAGAATCAACAAAATCTATGACACTTTGGAAAGTGAATTTCAGTCTGAGGTCTTCATTAGAAAAAGAAGAGGTTAGTGAAATAGAAGCAAAGGAAAATGAGGAAGAGGTCCCACAATTTTCTTCAAAACCACATAGAAAGAGTCTATACTACAATAGGGTAAACAAGACTCGAAAAAGAAAATGTTATTACTACAAGAAGTTTGCTCATTATGAAAGTGAATGCAAGAAAAAGAAAGAAGATATGAACTGATATACAACCGATGCAAAGATATTTATTGAGATAGAGCCAATGTAAGAAAGAAGATATGAACTGATATACAACCGATGCAAAGATATTTATTGAGATAGAGCCAATGTGGGAAACGTTGATGAATGTATGTTTGAATCCATGTTCCTTTCATTTAAAGCATCTAAATAATGAACACTCATGATATTATAGTGGTTGCAACAATCACATGATAGGTAAAAAAGTAATATTTTCAATTTGAGATAACTCATTCAAAACTGAAGTAAAATTAGGAGTTTATTATCTAGTAAATGATCAAAGAAAACTAATAGTCTTTGTTTTGATCGTGCAAGATGAAAAGGAAATTCCAAATATTTATTACACACTTGGTTGGAAATATATAATATGAAAAGTGTTGATACTTAAACCAAAGTGGGTATCAATTTATATTTAAAGGTCCCACATATACCATTCTAGATAAGGAAAGTAGTAGAGGACTCATTGCTAAAAATCCAAATTATCAAACATTGAATGTTTCCATTAGTGGTGAGGAACCTTAACTAGTCATAGCCATATGTATATAATGGTTGAAGTTTAGCTTCGTCCACATTATGGAATCTCATATATGGTACTCTTCTTTTCAATGTATTAGTATTTCATAAAATAACTCTTTGGTCGAAGGCTTCATTATAATAAATTTTCAAGACAACTCTTGTTAGAATTACATCGCATCTAAAGACAATAAGGATAATTTTCTAGTAGGTACTTTGTATAGAGCCAAAGAACCACTTGAAATAGTACACACGAATTTCTATGGTCTGATGAAAATATAGTTAGTAAGAGGTATTCTTTATTCTTAATATTTATTCATAATTTTTTTCTAGGAACATTGATAGATTTTTTCAAAAAAGAATAAAAAACGTGTTGGAAATTCAAAGGGTTCAAAGCCATGGAAGAGATATAGAGTGGGAAGTGTTTCGAACTTAGCTTAGTCCAAGGTATGAAATCTTATATTTGATCATTTTCTTTCTAAATTCTCAGTCTTTTAAGAAATAAATCTATGGTCAAAGGTCTCCCAATGACAATTTTTTAGGAAAACTCTTGTGAGAATTGCATCCTAGGTAAATACCATAAGGATACTTTTCTTGTAGGTTCTTTGTATAAGTGCCAAAGAACCACTTGAGATAGTACACACAAATATCCATGGTATGATGCAAACATGGTTAGTATGAGGTAGTTTTTACTTAACATTTATTCATTGTTTTTTTCAGGAACAATGGTACATTTTGTCAATTTTATTATTATTTTTTTATAAAATCAAAGAATTTGAAGCCATCGAAGAGAAATAAAGTGCCAAGTACAATAACCTACTCAAATTAGATGGAGGTTCATATATAAATTTTAGTGGATAGTACATTGGATAGTTTGTCATAATTGATCTATTAAAATAAACCAAAAGCATACACTAAGAAGGGTTAATTCCTTTATATTCTTGATCTATTATTTCTAAATTGTTGCTTATGTATGAAAAAGATAGAAAATGGAAAAATAGAGAATAAGTGAAATTAAAACACATACCAATCACAATGAACACTAAGGTATGCTTTGGGAAATCCTTTTTGGATAAAATGTATCAAGAATGTGAGTTTGTGTTGATCTCTTTTGTCTATAATGGAAATGGTGCACATACAAAGGAGAAAGAAATCTCTATGGAGTTACATGAGACCTACGACTAGTGGGTTGCTACAGATTCAAAACCCCATTTTTTCTACTTACTCTCTATATAATCTTATCTATTATTCTCTACTATACAACAACAAAAAACTTGAATGGAAAGGAACCCATTTTCCTCCTAGTGACTTAGTTATAGCACATCCTAATAACCAACTAGGTGGTAAGTTTCACTCATTTAACTGTTAGCTAGAGCTACAAATTTTACCCTGATAGGGTATTCTTCATAGTATCCATATGGCTAACCCATTTTCCATTAATAATAGGGCTAACATGGAATCCTATAAAATAATGGTATATAAAACATCAAGGTTAAATAATAAATTTTGAGAGGCATAACTTTTGCATAAATACTTATTTTTATGTATTTCGTACTTTATTGGAAAGGTATATATGTATAGAATAAATCTACTTGACCTAGTGGATGTGAGAGTTTTAGGACACCAAAATATTCTTTTAATTCCTCATACTTTCCCTATAACTTTTCAAACCCCAATTTTACAAACTGAGACCTACTGGTAAAAATGGATTACCAAGATTATTCCTCCATTTTTTCCACTTTGATGGCACCAATATGGACAAAAAATAATATAATGATCTATTCTAGATCATACCTCCCCATTGTTAGAGCCTTTTGGTCCCAAAAATATTTGGCTATAATATGTGAGGAAAACATTCCTCTACCTTCTCCCTATAGTATTATTTAGCCTTGTTTATAAGTTTTCCCTTCAACCATATCTAACAAAGGTCAAGCTTCCCATGTATTTTTATTCTATACTTAATTTACTAAATTGTATCTTATATCAACTTTGCCTAATCATCTATTACTAAATCCTCTATGGATGGTAGTATCTACTCATCTTCTTGATCCAACACTGAAGGATCAAAATATTTCATAATTTCCATATTCATCACTAAGTAAATGCACATGTATGTGGGTATATCAAGATTTTAGTTATCTCTCCAACCTTTTCCAATACCTTTAAAGGACCACACTATAGAGCCTTTATTTTCCTACTCGAATCATGTAGCCTCTCCTTGTTCAATTATAACCATACCTTCCGACTTTGAATGACCTCTCTATACTGTGTTGATCATGCTTGACCTTGTATTTTTCCTATGTATTCATTAATGTGTCGTATACCCATAAATAGATATTCCTAATCTTCTTAAAAAATTTCTCTTGTCTTAATTTCTTTCCAATGTAGTTGTGGATACAGTTAAGGGATGGTATACACATTTTGTCTTGTTATTGGGCTTGTTGGTATACAAAATATGCATTTTATAATGAACTTGGCTAGGTATTGTTACATCCTAGGCCAGTAGGTATACTTATGCAAATTGAAAATTTTCTTCCCAACACCTAAATGCCTCGCAAATTTAAAGGTTTGTGAATTTCTAATAAAATGAAATCACCCACCTTTAGGAACTCCTATCTTGTCCAAATTGTAGAGTAACACATTTTCGATATGATATTCAATTGTGTTATCACTATTATCCACTTGAATCTAGCCCTATAGTCGTTGATGCACTCTCTCGAAGCCCACATCCTCTATATATGCCTGTTTTTGTGCATCATGGTGGAAGTGTTCCATGTGCATCAAAGTTACGAAAGCTATAATTTTTGTTTTGGGTGGACTTAAAATCATGTCAACCAACTTTTTTATGTTTCTCCTTTAATACTTGATCACTAAATGGAACCATTTTAAACAATTCGTCTAGTTGTAATTCCATGTTTTCTATAACTTACTTTGGGCTTGAAGGTACAATAGTGACTACTAACCTATGTGGTTGAATGTCTCCTTTCCCATCAGATATTATTTCCACTTTTTGACATCTTTCACTAATGAATAGAAATCCTTGTCATAGGTAGGGTAGTTTAGAACATCCCCATGAAACACTTCAAAAAAGTAGGATATAGGTCATCCTCCCTACATTAATATCGAACCCATACCATACAGACTTGCATCCTTCTCCACTTCAAAGGGGTGTTGTAAGTTTAGTAATGTAAGAATTAGTTCATATCTTATTTTCTTATTCAACTCTTCAAAGGCCTCCTATTGATCCTTCTCTGATTGGAAATTCTTTTCACTCACTACTATGGCATGGAGTATTCATATTCCTACTCAATATGAGGGTATTAATTTTCTTAGGTATTGTTCTTCCATACTAAATCTCCTAACATAAGAATAATTTCCAAGCATTTTCAAATTCATGATGCCCAGCATCTTGGTGAGATCTATATTGAGATCCCATCCACCAATCATATAGCCTAAATACACCAAATACCACAGTGTAAATTCACAGTTATTAAGGTTTTCCAACATTTGTTGTTCTTGATAGTCTCTAACACTTTCATCAATTGTGAGATGCTCTCCTCCATTTGAGAACTATAACCCAATATATCATCTAAATAAACAATATAAAAAGAATCTAAATAAGGGAATAGTACACCATTCATTAATTTCATGAATGTAGTTGGTGCATTACATAGATGAAATTCCATGACTAACCAATAATACAAACATTGTATGGTTTTGAAGGAATCCTTCCAAGTATATTCTTTGTTAAATCGAACTTGGTGAGACCTTCATTTTAAATACAACTTCTTGAAGTACATTTGTCGCTACAAATGGCACCAATAGATCATTCATCCTAAGAAGGGGCTTCTTATTCTTGAGTGCAAATTTAATTATTTCCCTATAATAAATGTACATTCATTAAGTCTCATCCTACTTTGGCATAATTATGATTGGTGACCCACATGGTGAGGTACTTAACAAATAAAAGCATGCTCCAACAGCTATTACAACTACTTCTTACCTCATTGGATTTTACAACATATTATTTGTACAACTCGATGTTTGGTGATGAAGAGTATGATAATAGTTGGATCGCATGCTCTATTTCCCTCTTAAGGGGTGTCCCTTTAGGCTTGTGGAACATTCCCTTATATTCTTATTAATTCTTATGGTATGTTATATGCTTACAATAATTACTTCAATATATTATTATCACAATAATAATTCCACTTCAGATTCCAATAGAAATCTTAGTAAACCTCAATAGAAATTAATTATCACTCATTTAAGATAACAAATGATAGTAATTGTAGATAGAATGTCATTGCATAAAAATACAAGCCAAGACAATGAAAACAAATATTTAGGTTAATGCCAGGGAAAAACCCCACAAGGGGGAAAACCCAATTGTTCCTTCTTATTTATAAATCTCAAATGTTCAATAGAGAGAAAAAATCCAATTTAACACAATAGTCAAAGTTAAAGTATTCACTTATCTAATAAAGTTGACTGACCAATGATATGAAGCTCAATCTAAGCCAATATAATCCTGGTCAATAGTCTACAATAAACACCAATCAATGTGTCCTAACCAGTCCAGTCATCCGCAGTCAAATAATAGTCAACTAACCTCCATTTAATTCAGTCATTGTAGAAAGGAACTCAGCCTTAGTACTAGATCGAAGGAAACCCAAAATAGAGATGAAAAATTGTTCAAACTTAGTCAACATTTTACATTCAATGTCTGTAATTTTCCGTACAGTCAATGCTAGTCAAAAAACCTAAATTACCTTGGTTTATTTTCCTAGAAATGAAGCCTCACTAGACGCAGATATGCCAAAAAGATCGAAATAAAAATTTACTCACAAAGTCAAAGTCAACGCTGGTAAAAGTTGCAAAAAGTTTAGATTTTAGGCCACTTGTAATTTCTTCCTCTTTCTTCCTTGCACATGGGAAGAAACTCCTGTAATTTTTAGAGCTATCGAATCCAAGAAGAGATGGAAAAAGTTTGATAATGAAATGCGAAAATGAGGATGCCTTATGGTTTATTTATAGTGATCAATGAGGGATCAAGGGTCATGACCTTTCACAAATGGGGCTGATTTGTAGATGAAGATGAGACAGACTTTAAGAAGGGATATTTATATGTATGAAAAAAATGCAATTTTTAAGGTGAAGAAGAATGCAATAAAAATTAGTCTAATGATGAGGCATTAATAGAGGGGCTTCTATGAGGAGGAATTTTCCCCTACTTTCACTCTTTAATCCTCCCTCTCAACCAAGGAGGAATTCCATGTGACAACATCCATCAACTGCTATGCCATCTTGTCCATCATGTATGATATTTTCAACTTGTTTTGTCTCTACTGAATATCGATATCATAGAAAAATAAGAAATGATCTAAAGAGGGTGGGTCACATGGCCCTACCACCCTTGCCAAAATAACAAAGGTAAGTCCTCATGTGCAAGGGGTAGAATCCCTACCATGATTGATCTTTAATGATCAAGTTTTTGAACATCATGCATCTTATTAATAGGGAATACAATAGTACATGATGCATCCATTGGTAGTATTAATTAACCCCAACCACATTTTCAAAAATCATTGGAAAAAGTAGAGGTACTTACCAAGAGTCCCAGACTGCAAGGGTAGGATGTATGTTGGGGTATCCAGAATAGAAGGTGAACCACTCACCCTGTTATTATATAGTGTACTCCATAGGGGAAGGTGAACCACTAACCCTATACTCTCATGGTGGGGTATTTACTCCATATGGGAAGGTGAACTACTCACCATGTGCTCATTTAGTTCGAAGAAGTACCCTAGGCCCCCATGAGCTCCCAGAGCTTAATTTCCAATGCAAGTGGTACCCCCATCGAAGCGTCTTTACATAACTCCAAGTATCTTGATAAAGGATAAGAACTTTTCCTTCCCCAACATCTTTCTAAAGATTTCAGCAACCTAGACATTGATCCTAATGTGTTGGAGCCTTATTTATCCCTGTTGTACCATATCCTGGATAAATTGGTGCTTGATATCATTATGTTTGGATCTATTGTGGAACACGAGATTCTATGAAATGTGAATACCACTTTGATTATTTCAATAAATGATGGTAGTATCTAACACATGCTCAAAGAGCTCACTAAAGAGATTCCTAAACCAAATGGATTCACAACAATCCATACTAGCTGCAATATATTCAACCTCAGCGATGCTCATTACAACAAACTTTTTTTTTCAGCTCATCCATGAGATTTAAGTGGACCCCAAAGAGAAGAAACACCTAGATGTGATTTTTCTATCCACCACACTGCTAACCCAGCTGGTATCAATACATCCATGTATTCTCATATCCCTGGAAATGTACCTCAGTCCATGGTTTATAATACCATGAAGATATCTTAAAATATTCCTTACAATAACACAATGTGCCTAATGAGGCTCAAGCATAAATTGAATAAGTTTATTAACAACAAAGTATATGTTTGGTTATTGGGCTTCGAAAATGATACAATTCTCTTACCTTATTTATTATTATATATTATTTTTCTAAGCCTTTTTGTGTGAAAAATGTGATAACTCATGCAATATAGATCCTAGAAAGGACTCAATGGATTTTCATTATTTTATCTTTTTGGTGAATTGATTTAAATTATGAAAGTAGCAATTTACTTACGATTTTAACCGTTATTTGAATAGGGATATCTAATCCCGGATGTTGTTCCCTAGAATAGCTAAGGAAGTACAAATTATGTGGATTTGTTTTGTTTAATTATAGCCAGTTGAAAGAGATCGACCTATATCCTAGATAAATCAGTTGAAGAAGAGATCCTGGCCCTGTTATTGTAGGAAACGATGGATATTTTTGTAATTTGAATAAAGAAACATAAGAATTTGTCACTTTGCATTTGAAAATAAACTCATTCTGTAATATAAAAAGGAGGCATTGAACCTCATTAAAGGAGTTCGAGCTATAATCATTTTGATCAATATTGTAAATTTCTACATACATTCCTTGTAACTTGTTATAATTTAGCAGATACTTTTGTTGTTCGATTTTAACTTATCGTGATGAGTTACCTATGATGCAGTGAATTCTAGCGATTTTGGGCCTGGTCTTGGAACTACTAATGTCTGTTATTGGATCATTAATTTTGTTTTCTACTTTCGATTTGTGTGATTCAATTATTTAGTTGTTTTCTAGATATACTTTATGTTAATCAATTAAAGTGTGTGTTTTCTACCAGTTATAGTTGGATATCATAGAAATATATTTATTTCAATTGGCACTTTAGAGTGTTATCTTTCCTTGCCGATTCCTTGTGATTAATGTAGATTTTGTTAATTCTTATTATTTTATATCATTTGTGGTGAATTCATTTCTAGCTATAGTGGTTTTCCTTTCTTACATATGCAGTTCCCTAAGAAACAATTTTGTATTTGGTTTTATTTCTTTAGTGCTTTTGGTAGGAGTCTTAACAATTGTATTCCTTTAGTAGTTTTGTCTGTTTAATATTGAAGTATAGAAGTCATTAGTGAGTTATTTCTTTCTGTAAGTGCGAGTTGTTACGTTCATTCATATGTCTTTACTTTTCTTTAGGTTCATACAAGTTAACTTATATTAGCACCTTTTCTTGCACAAAATGTGTGGATAGCCTTGAAATAAACAGACAAAACTTCGAGTTGATGATTTAATGTGTAAATGTCAGTTGGTATTTTACGATAAACAACAAGTCCCAACATTTTTTCGTCGTTACTGTGGAGGTTTTCAAAGAAATGCTAGCCATATGTAGAAGGGTAGGGTATTAATGGAAGAAGGTAAGAAATTGCGCACACATTAAGTAAAAATGTTGTGTCAGTTCCTACCCTCAGCCAGTAATTTAGATCATTTAGTGTGTATGACTAGGAAGAAGCGTAAGACTACAAACCAGATAGTTATACATCAAAAAATTACCGCCAAAACCACCAAAACCAAAGGCGAAGTTGGACTTAGAAGAATGAACTTTATAGATGAAATCATTCGTAAATTTGTTTCTCAAGCGTCAGTAAGTCCCTGAGCAGTATCTAGGAAGGGTTCTATTGTTTCCCCTCAAGTATCAAGGTCATCTGCTACAACTTACATAGATATTCACGATAAAACTGTATGATCTGAGAAAATCTTTCGAGATACATATGTTATGCACCTCAGTCCTTCTATTAAGAGTGAGGGCCATTCTTGCAGTTTAAGAGAGGGGGAAGACGAAACAAGTGAGCCATACCCATGATTTTCTAAGCTAGAATTTCCTGCAACACCTATTGTAAGGAGAGAAACTGATGTTCCTGACCTGAATAGTGTTGTGTATGCACCCCAACCATTATATTATTTTCCAGATAGTACCTCCTTATTACGAGATTTATGAATGTTACTTGGAGATATTTAGCCAAATGGAAAATGCAACAACACAAAACTCATCCATATAATATCCTATTCTTGATCCACAGGCTAATGCACCAATAAAGTTTATCTCGTTGCAGAATATTTCAAATTTCCATGGAATGGATTTTGAGGATCCTCATGAATTTTTATTTGAGTTTGATGTTTTATGTCGATGTGATGACTATACTAATGACCTCGAAAAATTAAAATTGTTTCCTTCTACCCTAAAGGGTGCAAGATTACGTTGGTTCGTGGGACTAAGAGGTGGTACTATAACCTCATGACATCAAATGAAAGAATCCTTCCTTAATAAATATCAAGACTATTTTCGGTCTAGGGATTTAAGAGAAGAATTATTTAAAATGATGTCAAAAGAATATGAAACTTTGGAAGAATATCTTGAAATATTTGAATATAATTTGCAGAGATCACCATACACTACCCTACCTAGGTATGTATTAAAAAATACTTTAATTAGGGGCATGAAAGATGTATGGACAAAAACACCTAATCTAATTGGATAGGGTGATGTTTCCAAATGATGATATCATAAACTGTGTATCACATGCTCACGAGGGAGTACACGAACCAAATATGGAATTCATAATTATCTTAACATATCTAGCAGAACTGTGGGCGAAGGAGTTATACGAGAAGAAACTGATAATCTCTTAGAATACTTTAAAACTGATATTTTGAGTACATTGACTACACATTTGGATTTTTTAAGGGTGAAGAAAAAAAATATGACACATTGTTACAATATATTCTATTACAACATCCATCGTAATGGTAATTATTTCAGTAGTTTCAATAGTATCGGTTGTTATACAATCGTTTATAGAAGTTTCATCATTTTCAATAGTAATGGGTGTTACAACATGAACTTCTACAACTTTTTCATCATATGTAACATTCACATATTATGGAATCTATTGTGACAATATCTGTTGTTACAACATTCTCTTCGCAATATGTTGTTACCTATGTTTGTGCTTATAAATTTTTTTTCTTGATCCCCTAAGTGTTGGTGTAGTGTTTGGTGGCAAAAACACCTCCTTGTCTATCCACTTTCAAGCTTTGACTAGAAATATGAAATGGATTTTTATTACAACATGTGTTATTACAAAATTTGTCATGGCATCTATTGTTACAACATCTACTTCTCAAATCGTAGTTACCTATGTTTGTGCTTCTCAATTTATTTTTTTGATCCCCCAAGTGGTGGTGTAGTGTTGGGTGGCACAAACACCTCTTTGGATTCCCACTTTAAAGCTTCTAAAATCAATATGAAAAAACTCGCCCCCTCTATTGTTACAACATAAACTGTTACAATATCTATTGTTACAACATATACAGTAATTGTAACTGTTTCAGTAGTTTCAATAGTAGAAGTTGTTATAGCATCAACATTTACAACATTTTAGCATTTTCAATAGAAATGGGTGTTAGAACATCAGTTATTCCAACATTTTTCTAGGGAATTTCCACGAGAGGTGATCTGGGATGGGTACCTCCTGGGAATTCCTAGTTATCGTGTTCAAGCCTCGAAAGTGATTATTGACGCTATGTGATTCATTTCACTAGTTTCAATCGCACTTCTTCACCCATGTGAGCATCACCCGATGCAATGACTGCTAAGTGGACTATTAAAAAATCATGAGAAATTAGTCATTTATGACTACTTCTCATGGAAATGGTCATAGATGAATGACTTACTTAACAAAATTGAATAATATAATGCACTAGGGAAAACCCCTCATACTTAAATACAAAGAGTGAAGTGAGCTCTACATGAATGGTTCATGAGGTGCAATAATTTCCAAGGTTTCTCAAATGGGGTAGAAAGCTAAGTGGGCTTGATTGTGTGGAAAAATTCACAGATAAGTGTGCTTGAGGCAGAGGTGATCTAGGATGGGTGACCTACCAGAAAGTCCTAGTTACGAGGTGCAAGCCTCGAAAGTGATGATTGATGCTATGTGATTCATTTCACTATTTTCAATCCCACTTATTCACCCCTGTGAGCATCACCCGATGTAATGAGTGGTAATTGGACTATTTAAAAATCATGAGAAAATAGTCATTGAAAACAACCTCTCTTGGAAATTGTCATAGATGAATGAATTACTTAACACAGTTGACCCCCAAAAAATGATATCTAATATAATGCACTGCGGCAAACCCCCCATACATATATACAAAGAGTGAAGGGAGCTCTACTTGAATGGTTCATGAGGCACAATACTTGATAATCTTTTGCAAATGGGGTAGCAAGATATGTGGGCTTAATTGTGGGGAACACTCCACAGTTAAGCGCATTTGAGCCAAAGCCGATATAGGATGGGTGACCTCCAGGGAAGTCCTAGTTACTAGGCGCAAGCCCTGAAATTGATGCTTGATGCTATGTGATTCATTTCACTAGTTTTAATCACACTTATTCACCCATGTGAGCATCACCTGATGCAATGAGTGCTAAGTGGACTATTCAAAAATCATGAGAAATTAGTCATTTACAACTACCTCTCATGGAAATGGTCATAGATGAGTGAGTTAATTAATGCAGTTGAATCCCAAAAAATGATATATAATATAATGCACTATGGAAAACCCCTGATACTTAAATTTTGTTTCAACATCTATTGTTACAACATCCATTGCTACATCATAAGTTTCCCAATTTGTTGTTACCTATGTCTGTGCTTCTCAATTTTCTTTCTTGATCCCTCAAGTGATGGTGTAGTGTTTTGAGGCAGAAGCACCTCTTTGGCTGCCCTCTTTCAACCTCTAACAAGAAATATGAAATGGATTGTTGTTACAACAACTGTTGTTATAGAACCTTTTGTTGAATCATAGTAGTTGTAACCTATTTGAAATTTTATTATCGTATGTGCACCTTCATATGATGGAATATGATTATTTTTTAATTTCATATGTTGTAATATTAGATACTATAGAAAATAAATTAATTATTGCATGAAATAAATAATAAATTTTCATTCTAATTTTTTTTTTAGAACAATGATCTTCCAAAATATCTGAATCATCTTCATCACATAGATCAAGATCGCGTTGGGTTTGATGTTAAGATGGAAGATTGTTCTCATGATGACACAGATTCAAATGATAATGAGGTGTATGCAAATACAGATGATGATCATGATCACCATGGTGATGATGATCATGAGGCAGTCGTTGGTAGCATCTACTAACATTCATGATCATATAGAGTGCATCATTCATCATTTTTTATATATTGTTATGATTCGGATTTTCATGGTTACAATCATATGTATCATCTTCACGTTGCCTTGTACCATATTATTGAATTGTATATTTTTGACATGTAACATTTTGACTTATATCATTTGGAGATGACGTATCATATTGAATTTTATCATTTTGTCTTACATAAATCATCATTTTTATTTATATCATTTGTACATGATGTATCATTTTGATTTATGTCGACTATTGGACATGCATCATTTTCACACATAATTGATATACTAAGATATGTGAATTACACTTTCTTTAGTGATATATGATTATGATCTTGTTAGTATCAACTCATCAATTTTTATATGTTGAAAGTGGTTGATGATTTGGATGCATATTTATTACATATGATGGTTTTGACTTATTGTTCATGATGGATGTTTTCAAATTGACTTAAACTAGAGATAGTTGACTCAATTGTTTTAATTATACATGATTATTATGTTACAATAATTATATTGTTATTTTATATATATTAGATGTTGTAGATTCTATTTTCATGGAGATTTAATAAGTATAATGATGTTAATTTTTTATGGATGTTTGTTTCCCTAAAAAATATTTATAAAATATTTATAAATGTTATCTTATAAAATATTTCAAATTCATTCATATGTTGTATAATCATATAACTTATTTAATAGACATGATATATTCAACTAACTAAATTTAAATAAAACATTTTAATTTAAGTGTATGCATAACAATAATCATTTTTGAAGGCAAAGAAATAAGCGACAATGGAAGCCAAATTAGAAGCCACACTAAAAAAAAAAATGGAAGAAAAAGTGGAAGTTAAATCAGAAACCAAACTGGATGTAAATATTTGCACTAAACCTAACACCATTCCTCACGCTTGGAAGAAGAGAAAAAAAAAAAAACAATTGAAACCAAATTGCAAGTAAAATTGGAAGCCACACCAGGAGAAAAAGTGGAAGAAAAATTTGAAGCCACACTAGAAGTAAAACTGGAAGGAAAATTGGAAGCCACACTAGAAGAAAAACTGGAAGCAAAACGACAAGAAAAACTCGACATTAAAATAGAAGCCAAACTAAGAGCCAAACTGGAAGCAAATCTTAGTGTTATTTCCAGCGATAAACTGGTGCTATTCTCGACTCTATTCCTGACACTCTTTCCTGTCCTATTCTAGGTGCTATTTTCGACGTTATTCCTGGTACTATTTACGAGGTTATTTCCAGCACAACTCCAAGCAATATTTTGGCGACTATTTTTGGCGTTATTTATAATGTTATTTCTAGATAAATTTACGACACCAAATATGGCACTATGATAAACATACATGGTTGCACCCATTTTGGTGCTGGGAATGGTTTCTAATTTGTGAACTGAAAAACACTAAATTCTCACACTATTTTAGATATTATTTTCATGTTCTATTGTAGCGTTTCCAATGCCACAATTCATATCGAGATTGGATTCTTCAAGATAAATTTATGCCAAATATCCTACGATGACTTGATTATGGATTGCTTCAGTATAGTGAACTTGTATGGAATGCCACATGCCATTGTTTTACCCTTCAGATCTAAAATTTCTACCTAAAACCTGCATTTTGTGCCATTTTAGTCGATTTTTATGAAATTCAAATCTCATGCTCAAAGAGAAATTTATGATGATTTTCCCCGGGAAAATATTTGAGATTGAATTTTGGAGCATACAAAACCATAACTTCCATGGACCATATCTTTGAAATATGGCAAAAAAATATCTTATATTTTAACCATATGTTTTTCAATATATTTTCTCCACGCTGTACCAATTTAACAATATTAAGCTTCATAGATAAAAATTATAGTTAAAATTCCAAGATGACCCATTTGAAGTAGCAAAATATTAGGATCAAGAGCTCAAATACGAAATGTTATAGATTAAAATAACACAGAAAAATACGAAAATATAGATCGATGACTTCATAATAAGCCACTTCAAGGGGAAAACCTCCTTCTACTTCACATAAATGAAAAAAATTTGGATGATGAAAATAACAAGGCCTCATTCATCTATATAGGAGTCTAAAGGCTCAAAATATAATTAGGGCATATATAACAATAATAATTTTTAAGTGAACAACAATACCAATGGTGGGATTTCGTGGAGCAGAACAATAAAAATATAGTGGATAAAATAGTATCATAGGGACCTAACAATGAGAGACATATTGGCTAGTGATTTGAACTAAGCTATTGGAGAATCTCGGTTGTTGGTTTATCCCTCTGGGTGAGGAGAGTTTTTAAAAAAAGGAAAGAATAATGTCTGAATGACATATGTATCTTTCCTCCCTGTCTATTGTTCCAAGTGTAGACTCTATTCATAGTTTTCATATCCACCATAACATTATCCTCAATGAACTCTCTAAATTCCTCTAACTCACCTTCCAAGTGTTGTTTCCCCCCCAGTTTTTAACCTAGTGATGGGATCATGTTTAAATCTCCTCCAATTATTCATATTTTATTGTCAATTCTCATAGGGAGAGAAAAACATGGAATCTTAGGGCCATAGACATTAAACAAAAAAACCTTGCAAATCAATACCCAAGAGATGAATGGAGAAAAAGAGAGAAATGATATTGAGAGAGAGACTTACAATAATATTATTAGCTTGATCCCACGCAATGACAAGACCTCTTGACACTCCTTCTGTGTTAAGACCTATGACTTTGGGTTTTTTCCAAAGACGAGACATTATCAATTCGAAATCTGAACTAGTTCATTTGTCTTCTTGAATTAACATAATGGTTGGAATCTCGTGTTCATTCTTATAAGGAAGAATACATTCTTTCCGAGGCTATTTAGACCACTTATGTTCCATGTAATTACTTTCATGAGAAAACTGATTTTTGAGTGGCATAAATCTTCGATACTTTCCTGTATTAGCCTGCGTCGACTAGTTTACTTCCTAACATATCTATTCTTTCGAGATTTTATTTCATACCCCTCTTATTGAAATATTTGTGTGTATTTCTTCCCTCTTTAGTGGTTATGCTTTGGATTCCTAGTTTCCAAGAGGATTTCTCCTTTTAGAGAACAATTGTTGGAATATTGATTTTCTTCTGAGGGATCGGTTCTAGGTCATTGTGAAGACATGAATCTTCCATGGGAATTAGATAGATCCTTTCTATGTTCATGAATTTGTCCTCCTTTGTTATGAATGCATCCTCTATCTGCTTTTTCTCATGTATCTCAGAGCTCTTACTTGGGAGTGACTCAACAATGTCTCTACTAGGTTCTTCCATGCGTTGATTCCCTTTACTTTCTAAAGGTACTTCTAAAGTGGTGTCTTTCTCTACATCCCTTCAATCTTATGGAAAATTTGCTAAGACATCAAAGTTTTTTCTCGTAGCCTATCCCTTGGGGGCATTAGATGTGTTGGTCATTTTGATATGGTGCATTTTCATAGGAGTTTTTGTGAAACCATCTCCATCGTTGTTCGTCACCTCTCTTGTGTCTTTTCTGGGCTCATTGAGAGGTTAGTCACGGAATAGGTTCCCATCAACATGGCATCTCCTACATCTTAAGGGCACATGCTCATAGTCAACGGTTTGTATCCAATCTCTATCTTATGATTTTAGAGCAATTGGTTCTAGGAGGGTGCCAAAAATGTTCATATATTCACATATACTTCAATAAGAGGTATAAATACCATACATTCTTTGATCCATAGGCGAATATTTTCTCCCAACTTATTGTTAATCTCGTTAGCCTCTTGGGAACCTAGTATTTTTTAGGAAGGGAATACATGTGGATCCAAAACAGAGCCCAAGAAAAGTCTTATTTGTTAGGGCTGAAGTGTTCCACTTAGTGGTGCGTGTACAAGAGAGTTGAGTTGAAGAAGTAAAAACCCCACCCCAACCCACGCCACCCCACCCCACCCCACCAACAACATTTATATCTTCTATTAGAGAGAATATGATAATGAAAAACCCTTTTGATTGTAGTTTTACTTCATAGTGATCCTTTGGCTTCCATCTTGAAGTAATCTAATAGAGGAGGGTGTTTTCCATTGGCCATATACCTATTAACATGTAGATCAATCCATGATCATGCATGTGTTGGATTCTCACCTTCATCCTAATTGTGGGATGTAAATCCATGAGAGTTTTGTAGGGTTAGTGACGTAAGTGCTTGTGCTCTTCTGAGCCATTAATGTATTTGATTGCAGAGCTTGACTTGATGGTGTCTGTAGAAGTCTCCTCCTCGCAGCCCGCAAGGCATCTATAAGGAAACAAAGGAGAATGAGGTGGAATGGAAAAGAAAAAGACTAAGTGAGCATAAACCCTGTCTTGAAATATTATTATTTCAATTAATTTATCTGAATGGCAGCCATAAGGAAACGCAGGAGAATAAGGTGGAAGGGAAAACAAAAGGAGTAAATGAACATAAACCCTATTGGCGTCTAGAAATATTATTATAGTTTAATTAAAATATGTGATTTTTTTCCTTATTATACTTTACTTAATTTATAAATTTATATGAATGACTTTAATTGTTTTGAATTGTTCTTGTCCTTAATATTTCCAAAATATTTTAGAATTTGCGCTTGAGTGAAGTTGACAGCTACATGCTAAAAAACTCTGATAAAATGTAAACGTGGAAAAGAAACGTGGAGAAAGGGTACTCCTCAGCAGTCTCATAATGCGGCATTTAAAATGGACAAAGAAAACGAGGACAGACAAAGGGTATTCCTGATAATAGCAGGCTCACAATGCACCATGTAAAGGATTCACCGTTTTCGGAATTTATGTATGCTAGTATGACAATTGCGTTTTACATTCAATATGAAGATTTCAAAGGAGGAAAACTGAATTGACAGCAGTCAGACTATTCTCTCGCTTTCTTAGCATATACAAGATCAATATGATCGAGGTAATAGGCTTTCAAACCAGAATTGATAGCAGTGAGACTATTCTCTGGCTTTCTTAGCATATATGAGACCAATATGATCGAGGTAACGGGATTTGAACCCTTGTCATTGCAGAGATCAGGCCTGCAGTTACGGGTGCCCCGGCTTGAACCAAATGAAAAACATGATCGTTTTATTTTGTCAATCTTGTCGTCCCTCCTTTAAAAGCTTATTTACATTGATTACTGTAGTCGGCCTTATCATATAATGTGCAATTGCACCATTAAAAGTTAGAGCTCTCAAACAAAGAGAACCTTTCAAGTATAGTTATGTCTTCAGCAGCTAACTAAACCCATCAATCCCGTTCTGAATTAATTATTGATGGAGGAATCACAACTCTTTTATGGAATCTATAATTTGGAGGAATCAGAGCTTTTCTACGGAATCTATAATTTCCACATGTAGTTTTTGGGTTTCGGTGTAAAAGTTAACCTTTTTATGGTATCAAATTTTGAAGGTTCTATTCCACATAGCTCAACAGAATGGAATCACCACACCTCTATGAAACCATAATTTCCAACTGAAGATCGTAGTTAATGGTTTAAAAGGCTCACTAAAAATACTGATGGATACTCCCAGCAATGCCTTCCATCCACCGCCACTGCCGATCCGCACTGCAGTACAACAATTCTTAGCCAACAAAACCTCCTTATCCTCTCGCTTAAAAAAACCATCAGCCAACAATTCCGCCAGATCCTGCTTTCTGATGACCACCATAACTCTCACAATAGCTTTTCCTCACTTGTCACGAGAAAGTGCTGCCTTTGATGAGCTCACATATTTTTCTTCGCGGCTGCTTTCTGTGCTAATTCTCTCTATGAGCATTTGTTTATAATGGCCATTTTTTCTATGGTTCGAGTTAGGTGCAATACAGTTCACGATTAGTAACACAAATAGATATTGTTAATATGGATGACTCGACTCTAGCCTAGCTTCTGTTTGTCAATCAATTGTAGTCTGCCGGGAACAGTGTGTCAGTTGTTACAAATTCTATGTTACGCAATTATAACATAGATATTATGACAATTTGGTGCAGCTTTAAGTTCAGGTATAATTCAATGTTCAAATACTGATTGGAGATGATTGGAAACGGCCACCGTAAGTAGCACGATTTAGAAATAATTAATTCCTACTTGTCTATGGTTGTAATTCTCCATTTGAGGAGTTTGTTCCTACATAATAGGAATTAGCTAGAATATAGTTTCTCCTAGTTTAGTGTGTGGTTGAGAGAATCTCTCAACCACACTACTGTACGTCTAAGATAGAATTCCTATCTTGAAACTATTGCTTGTATAAATATGTGTGTAATTTCCTTCATTCATAGCATAGAATTTGATTACAGTTTGTCGTGTGCTATTTTATCTTGGTATCAGAGCTTCAGAGCCCGTAAGGGCCTCTGGCCCTTCCTGGACATAGAGAAATAAATTACTGCGTTTGTATATAGCTCTATTAAATTTTTTGTTTGTCCATCTGAGTGGGAGCGCTGCCTACCTAAGGAGCGCTGAGTGAGGTTGGATTGCAGCCGAGCTTCATGAAAGCTTGAGGCAGAAGATCTGTATAGAAGGTGGGGTTGAATCGCTTGTTGGGTTTTTTGGAAACAGCCACGAGTAAAGCTCTGCATACGGGGAAGGATAGTACGAGGCTATTGGATTGCAGCATTAATAAATTGAAGAGAGGACGCACACTAATATTCACTTTCTGCGAGCAAGGTGGGTTTTGGTTCTATTATCTACTGAGAATTTGCTAGAGGAAAGCTTCGATAGCAAGAGTGGCGTCCAGATAGTGGAGTACTTATTCAAAATTATTCCGTTGTGAGCTTCGCTTCGGGGTAAAGCACCACTGTAGTTAGAGAGTTTGGCCTCTTTCCCTCTCTGGTTCTGAGCTTGGTCAGAGACAAAGGATCGCAATTAGGAGTAGTTTGCCTTTGAAAGGATGACTGCACAAATGGTTGTCTTAGACGAGCTGTAATGAATCGATGTCTTCAGGATACAACGCTGCAGGAATCGACGAGTTGTAATGAATCAACATTGTATCGAGGTCTTCAGAATACAACACTGCAGTATGCAAATCAAGATGGGATTAAGAAGCGATGTGAGTTGTCCTCGGCCAGATGAAGAAAGGAATCGGCAATGGCTTGGTTCTGGTGACAATTTCACCAATTGTGCTCAGCCATCTTTGTACCTATAGATCAGCCATGTGTGACTTTGAAAATGGTTGGTCTGTTCACCAACAAGCCGGCTTCCCGCGTGGCGGCCTTCCCCGATCCACAGATCGAATCTGTCTGAAGAGATGGATGTTGAGAACATTTTTCCTCGCCATCCCACGATTGCAGGAATTCTCTTCTGCTGTTACCATGGGGCTGACGGCGAACGCACACTCCTTCGACCCTCCTGGTTTCATAAGGTCAAGCAATCGGATCCTGGGGCAGATCCGCAAGATGGAGATCCTTACAATTGGTGACGCAAGGGCTGGAACAACATCAAGCGTGCTGGAGAATGGTCGGAATCCATAATGCAATGGATCAAAACTAAAAAAATTTCCCACAGGGTGAAGAATGACGGAAAAACGATGTGCAGTTCCCGGCCCTTGAGGTTTGGGTACGATCTTCTTAGTTACGAGTGTTGGAAATGTTGTCATTGATGGCAAAGGAGAAAGAGCTGAAACACATCAAAGGCAATGGAGGTAGCAAGAAGAATGTCAAAATGTAATAGTCACAGAAGCACGGTGAAGAACCGTTATCGGAAGGTAGAGACAGAGGCAGAGTGACAGAAGTAGCAAAGGCAGAGACAGAGGCAGAGAGCTGTTATATTATTCCGGGAATCGCTTAACTCCAGCGAAAAGTATGCACGAGGCTCTGTATTTAATGGGAGAATAATCGAAGTCGTGACAATTAAGAACCTGTGATGTGGTGAATGGTGTTGTACACGCAATAAGCGGAATTGATGTAAATAATGTCGATACTGTTGACAAGGGGGTGATAGAGCCACGAGTATAAGCCACAACAGAGGCATGGCTTTAACCCAAGTATAGCGGAAGTGGTGTTCATCAGACGAGCACTATAGAACGAGGAGATAAGACGCACGAAGAATTATATCAAATTTGAATAAACGTTGAATCCAACGGGCGGAACCGGAGCGTAAGGGAGAAGAGTGGAACTGTGAGGGAGAATGGAACCATGACCGATGAATAGTGAACATGGATTTCTGAAAACTTCCCTACCATTTCGCACCACTTTTCCGGAGCAGGCAGTATTTGTGGAATCAGAGTGATTCCATAGGGAAGCCGCCGCGTGTCCCAGTGGTATTGTAAAGAGAAGGGTTAATGTGCGCCTTCGCGCATTAAGGATCGATGGAAGACGCCCAGCGAAATATATAGGGTTCGTTGATCTGGAGAAAGGCTATCCAACGGTGGGCGCTCGCAGGACTTGCACGAGGATTAACAAAGGTGCGTGGATGATAAGTCAGGTATGGTGTATGCATTCGTGATGGTATTGTGGGCCCAGGACGGAGATCTATGTTATGAATTTGGTTTATTAACATTAATATAAGGTCTGGCGGAAATATATGTAAAGAATTGGCTATTAATGTCAGTCGACATATTGTAATGGTTTGGATATAGTTCAAGGCTTTTTATATATAAGTTTCATGTTACGGAGCCCGAATTTAAAAGAATCAAAGGTCCAAAGCATACTTATGAAGTGATATGGAGTGCATAATACAAATTTTTATAAGGCGGAACCCACAATATCACAACGATCGCAACATCGCAACATTGCGAAATCGCAATATCGCAATATCGCAATTGGTTGAAACTGCATACCAACTATTGCAAATAGAAATTTGCGATTGCGATCAATCACATTTGAAAACGTGTCAGGTGGGCCCGAAAGGAGTTTTATATGTTTTAAAACAGGCTTTATTGTATGCGCGAGAGTATGTTAAGGTGTATAAAAAGGGTAGAGTATATGATTAAATCATCTTATAATTAAGCCAAGAGACAAGGTTGGGTTATATATATATATTAAAATGCGCTGTCATATATATATATATATATATATATATATATAACGTTGTTGCAATAAGCCGTGTGGTCTGTAGATCCACGGGCCTCAGCTTAAGGGGAGGGCGATTATCAATATAATACAATTGTAATATATGTATGTTCCGGCCTGCGGAACTCGCCACATCAACAAGACACTTGTGGCATGAAAAGGGTTGGAATTGCCCTGATTTAAAAGACAACAATTACATTTTATATATTTAAAGGCTCAGTTACACATATGCAGCAATTACACCCCCATAGAGGACAGAAAAGAAAACAGAGCTGAAAGGAGATAAAATACAGTCACAAAAAAGACAATGACAGCCAAAGAAAAGACAAATGCGTAGCGATTCAAAAGACTAAATGAGTTGAGCTGGAGTTCACATTGTAATTCGAATGTAAATGTTTTAATTGTTTTATTGTTTGTGATGCACTGGCAAGTCTCCAGAGAAAAAATAAAATTCCCACTGTAATGCTAAAGTGATACCTACAGTTATATTTTTTGAATAAGCAGATAAATGGAGTGAGAAGGCAGAAAGCAAAGAGACATGACTGTCCATTTCGAATTCCAAGTAGAATACAAACAGTCATGTGAGGAAATCTATAAATAATATCATCTTTATATGCAAAGTGACGAGAGAGAGAGCAAATATAGAGAATGCAGAATATAGAAGAATAAAGAAGAGAAGATTAAAATAAGAAGAGTAGATACAGAACAGAGCTGATATCTGGAGTAAATCAGCAAACATTCAGTTTGATAAATTGAGGAAGTTGAAGCTTCCTATCGTGTTGTAGCTTGATAGCTATCAGTTGTAGCTGACTGAGGTTGGAGCCTCCTGTAGGTTGGTTCCTGCAGAAAATTGAAGGGAGTTGGTGCTTCCTTGCAAGTTGTAGCTTGCAGAATTGAGGAAGAAGCCTCCTGTAGGTTGGTGGCTGCAGAAAATTGAAGGGAGTTGGTGCTTCCTTGCAAGTTGTAGCTTGCAGGATTGAGGAAGGAGCCTCCTGTAGGTTGGTGCCTGCAGAAAAACAGTGGTGAGAGGGAGTTGGAGCTTGCCTTTGCATCACAACAATAATAAGATGTGGTTTTCTCCCTTTATGGGTTTCCACTTATATTTGGTGTCTCTGTGTATGATATTTATGCATTGATCTAATATGTATCATCTGCTTAATACCTGCTGCTCTCATATTAAGTCTACTGTTATATTATACTATTATACTAATATCTGCTGCTTACATTCTAAGATTACTCACACATTAAATTGGATATGAAATGAAGGTGTAAATAAGCTTAATGAAAAGTTTTAAAATCAGGAAGGTGTTAAACTAATTCACCCCCCCCCTCTTAGTTTAACTAAATATTCAACAATCGGTATCAGAGCAAGTTCCTTTGCACAAGTCTAACAACTGAAAGGGGATCCTAGGTTCCCAAGATGGCTAGTAAAGAAGGATGCTCAACCAATAAAGCCCCTTTCTTCACTGGTGAAAATTATGCTTTCTGGAAAATCATAATGAGGACATACATAATGTATCTGGGAATAGAAGTCTGGGCTGTTGTGGAATTAGGATATGCCCCAAAGGCAATTGACACAGAAAAAGACTCAAAACAAGATTTTGTGGCTAATGCAAAAGCCATGAATGCCATCCTGAATGGATTATGTGAATCAGAGTTTATTAAATTAATGCATAAAGACACTGCCAAAAAAATATGGGATACTCTTGAGAACATACATGAGGGAGACCAGAAAGTAAAAACTACCAAACTTCAAGTATATAGAGCCCAGTTTGAAAACTTAAAAATGAATGATGATGAAGACATTGCCAGTTTCTTCCTAAAAGCTGCAGAAATTATTAACAATATGAAAGCTCTTGGAGAAAAAATGCTAGAAAGTATAATTGTGCAAAAGATTCTAAGATCTCTTCCATCCAGGTTTAATCCAAAGGTGTCTGCAATAGAAGAAACAGCTGATTGGGAGACCTTGACCATGAATCAACTACTTGGAAATATAACAGCCTATGAAATGAGACTCCCACAAAAGAAGCCAAGTACGAGGGAAGCAGCCTTTAAAACAGAAAAGAAGACAGAAGGAGAGGAAGAAATATGCTCTTGCTCAGATGAAGAAGAAGCAGAATTTGTCAAGAAACTGGATAGAGGCTCAGGTAAATACAAAGGTAAACTTCCTTTCAAGTGCTTTAACTGTGGAAGAGTTGGAAACTGTGCTGCTAAGTGTCCTCACAAGAAATCTAGGAATCAGGCTCAAGAGTTAGAGAAAAATAAATCAAAGAACTGGGAGAAAAAAAAAAAAAAAGTTCAGCAGAAAATCCTTCTATGATCAACAAGACAGTAGTACATCTGAAGATTCAGATGAGGCCTCAAGTGAAGAAGGAACCTCAGAATTTTTATTGATGGCCATAGAAGATCTTGAGGGACTCCTACTAGAAGATGAAGAAGAAGAAGGGGAAGTCGACCTTGAGGGGGAGCTAAGAAGTACACTAGAGGAGATTGACAGACTCAAAATGAAGTGCAGAAAACAAAAGGATATTCTTCTCAAGTATTTAAGAGAAGAACAAAACTCAGAAGTCCTCATGCAGCTGAAGGTAGAGCTTGAAGAAGCTAAGAAGATAGAAGACATGCTACTTCAGCAAATCAAGGATAAAACCCTAGAACAAGAGAAACTGGAAGAAGAAGTAGTATGTCTCAGGAAGAACCTAGAAAATGCTCAAAGGAAAGTGGTTATAAACTCTTCTCAAACAATAAGCTCTAGTAAGTTGAATGAAATTCTGGTTGCTCAAAGATCCCCTATGATAAAGACTGGAATAGGCTACGAAGGAAAATCAAGTAAAGGAAAAGAAAAGGTTGACAGAGAGATTATTTTTGTAAAAGCAAAGAAGAATGATGAAGTAGCTCAGACAATTCCTACAAAAGAAGAAATTTGCAATAAGGGAGACAGAGATCAGAAGAAACCACTATTATCAAAGAATTTAATAAATACTAAGACCCCCGAATATGTAAAATTTGGAAACCATCAAAGAAGATTCTTCCCTACAATGAAGAATGCCACCTGTTATGACTACCACAAGTTGGGACACATTGCTACATATTGTCATACAAGAAGGAGTAATTCAAACCAGCAAAAGATGCAGACATTGAAGAGACTGCCTCAAGCAAACAAATGGAAGAGACAACCTTACATCAGGTATGCAAATAGCTTCTATGGTTACTATTTTTATTGTAAGGAATTTGGTCATAAAATCATTGAATGTAGAAATTATGAACAAATATTGATGTTTAACACCTCAAAGAGGTTTATGAATCAAAGAAATTCCGTTCATACTCATAATTCTACAAAAAATATAATCAAATGCTATATATGCAATCAAGTTGGACATATGTCTTCCAAATGTCCTCTAAGAAGATGGAGGTTATCACCTCACAAAATATACAAAACTAAAGGGTTCCTCCAGTGGATAAAGAAGGTGAATAAATGTGACCTGGCTCTAACTGCTCAAGATCTGAAAAGTCAATGGTATTTGGACAGTGGCTTCTCTAAACACATGACAGGAGACAAAAGTAAGTTTATTACTCTTGATGAAAAGAAATCTGGCAATGTTACTTTTGGCAATGATAAATCAGGTAAGATCAAGGGAAAAGGCTCAGTCAGCATAGATAATGGAAGAGGAAAGGCCCAAGATGTACTATTTGTAGATGGGATGAAAGCAAATTTATTGAGTGTCAGTCAGATGTGTGACAAAGGCTATGAAGTTCTCTTTAGAGCTCAAGACTGTGAAGTTAGATCAAGCACAACAGGAAAGAATTTGCTCAAAGGTGTCCGAACAGAGAGTAATGTGTACATAGTGAAAGAGGAGGATGAAGCTTGCCATCTTAGCAAACTTGAGGAGTCATGGTTATGGCATAAGAGATTGGAACATGTCAGCTTCGACCATATCATCAGACTAAGTAAGAAGAAAGCTGTCAGAGATATGCCTGAAATAAAAAGGCCTTCAAATACCATATGCAAATCTTGTCAATTAGGGAAACAGACTCGCATATCCTTTAAATCTAAATATGATCTATCAACAAGAAGACCACTCCAGCTTGTGCACATGGATCTGTGTGGACCTGCTAGAACCAAGACACCAAGTAGAGAATCCTATTTCATGCTAATAATAGATGATTTCTCCAGAATGACATGGGTTGCTTTTCTCAAGAACAAATCAGAAGCACTGGATAAGTTTAAGATATTCAAAGCATTAGCAGAAAATCAAACTGGATGCAAGCTAAAATGTATCAGATCAGATAGAGGAGGAGAATTCACAGATTATGACTTTGCAGACCTATGTAATGAACATGGAATAAAGCAACAATTTACCATTGCAGGGACACCTCAGCAGAATGGAGTAGAAGAGAGACAAAACAGGTCTGTACAACGAATTGCCAGAGCCATGATGCAAGAGAATAATGTTGCTCAAACCTTCTGGGCAAAAGAAGTGCACACAACAGTACATATTCTAAACAAAGCTCATTTAAGACCTAACAGTGATAAGACACCTTATGAGCTATGGCATGGTAAACTTGCATCAATCAAGGCCTTTAGAGTCTTTGGCAGCAAGTGCTACATAAAGAACAATGATGAAAATCTAGGGAAATTTGATGCAAGAGCAGATGAAGGAATATTCTTAGGCTATGCATCCAAGAGTAAAGGATGCAGATGCTACAACAAAACAGTTCGAAAAATTGTAGAAAGTATTGATGTAAGATTTGATGAAGAAATCCCAAACAAGACAAGAGATATAGATTGCAGCAGTCATCCTGAAAATCATGAAGAAGAGGACCAAGATGATGAAGAAATAAAAAAAACATTAGAAAATTCAGAACTGAACTCAAAAACCCCCTCAAGATACACTCAAAATAACTATCCAAAAGATCAAATTATAGGAGACAAGAATGTAGGAGTGCAAACAAGAAGGCAGCTAGCTGAACAGAAAGAAGAAGTATACATAGCAATGTTATCACAAATAGAGCCAAAGAAGTTTGAAGAAGCCAGCAAGGACAAGTATTGGGTAAAAGCAATGAATGAATATTTGGACCAAATTGACCAGAACAATACTTGGGAGCTAGTTCCTAGACCAATTGAGAAGAATATCATTGGTTCAAAATGGGTATTCAAAAACAAAATGAATGAGCAAGGACAAGTAATTAGGAATAAAGCCAGGCTGGTCTGCAAAGGATACTTACAAATTGAAGGACTTGACTATGAAGAAACATTTGCCCCAGTAGCCAGAATGGAAGCTATCAGAATGTTCCTGGAATTTGCATGCTACCAAGACTTCAAGGTATATCAAATGGATGTAAAGTCTGCTTTTCTTAATGGAGATCTAGAAGAAGAAGTATACATGGAACAACCAGAAGGCTTCTCATTGACAGACAAAGAAGACTATGTATGCATACTGAAGAAGGCCCTATATGGACTGAAACAAGCTCCTCGTGCTTGGTACTCAATACTGGATAAACATTTGCAAAAACAAGGTTTTAAGAGAGGTGGAGTATACAACAATCTATACATAAAAGCCCATGAGAATGAACTCCTGATTGTTGTAGTATATGTTGATGACATTATGTTTGGAAGCAACAAAGATGAACTAGCAAAAGGGTTTGCTGATGAGATGAAAACATAGTTTGAAATGTGTATGATTGGCGAGCTCAATTTCTACTTGGGACTGCAAATTCAACAAAAGAACACAGGCACCTTCATCTCTCAAGAAAAATACCTAAAAGAAATGATCAAAAAATTCAAAATGGAGGATTGAAAATCTGTGTCAACTCCCATGACCACAAGTTGCAAACTGTGTGCTGATGATGGGTCTGCTGATATAGATCAAAAACTCTACAGATCCATGATTGGAAGTCTATTGTATCTGACTGCATCAAGACCAGACATCATGCTAGCAGTAAGACTAGTAGCAAGATATCAAGCAGCACCTAAGCAAAACCATCTTCTGGCAGTAAAAAGAATATTCAGATATCTACAAGGAACAACACAGTATGAACTTTGGTATCCTAAAAGAAAAAACTTCACTTTATCAGCATACACAGATGCAGATTGGGCCAGTTGTGCGGATGACAGGAAGAGTACAAGTGGAGGTGCTTTCTATCTAGGAGAAAGTCTGGTGGCATGGTTATGCAAGAAGAAATCATCCATATCTCTGTCTACAGCTGAAGTAGAATATATAGTAGCAACAGCATGTTGTACACAAGTCATGTGGATGAAGCAAACTCTTCAAGACATGAAGGTAAGCATTGATGAACCTATTCCAATCAAATGTGATAATACAAGTGCTATAAGTATATCTAAAAATCCTGTACTTCACTCAAAAACTAAACATATTCCAATCAAGTATCATTTCCTCCAAGAACAAGTGGCTCAGAAAATAGTAAAGTTGGAATATGTACCAACGAAAGAACAGACAACTGATATATTTACCAAACCCCTTGCTAGGGAACCATTTCAATACTTGAGAGATAAACTAGGGGTAATATCTGCAGATTCTACTCTCTAATATAAAGAGAAAGCATAATTTCAGGGGGAGAAAAAATCGAAAATATCATTCCATGGGAGAACAACCAACATGGAAAGCATAAAATAGATTCACAGGATCAGAGAGCTATAAGAAAATATTCTCAGTATTATCAGCATTCAGCATGAAAAAGAAACAAGGACCTTTCAATTGCCAAATGAATCATCCCTGTCTGCAATCTAGTACAGATGAAACATAGCTATAACACATATAAAATACAAAAGGCAACCCTTTTCCATTGATGTCAAAGGGGGAGGAAGAACAGGCAAGCAGGAAGAGCAAGAAACAAGAAAAAGAGAAAGCAAACAAAGGAAGTGGATTGTTGCCATCAATGCCAAAGGGGGAGACTGTTGGAAATGTTGTCATTGATGGCAAAGGAGAAAGAGCTGAAACACAGCGAAGGCAATGGAGGCAGCAAGAAGAATGTCAAAATGTGACAGTCACAGAAGCACGACAAAGAACCATTATCGGAAGGTAGAGACAGAGGCAGAGTGACAGAAGCAGTAGAGGCATAGAGCCGTTATATTATTCCGGGAATTGCTTAACTCCAGCGAAAAGTATGCACGAGGCTCTGTATTTAATGGGAGAATAATTGAAGCTGTGACAATTAATAACCTGTGATGTGATGAATGGTGTTGTGCACAAAATAAGCGGAATTGATGTAAATAATGTCGATACTGTAGACAAGGGGGTGATAGAGCCACGAGTATAAGCCACAACAGAGGCATGGCTTTAACCCACGTATAGCGGAAGTGGTGTTCATCAGACGAGCACTATAGAATGAGGAGATAAGACGCACAAAGAATTATATGAAATTTGAATAAATGTTGAACCCAACGGGCGGAACCGGAGCGTAAGGGAGAAGAGCAGAACCGTGAGGGAGAATGGAACCATCACTGATGAATAGTGAACGTGGATTTCCGAAAACCGCCCTACCATTTCGCACCACTTTTCTAGAGCAGGCAGTATTTGTTGAATCAGAGCGATTCCATAGGGAAGCCGCCGCGTGTCCCGGTGGTATTGTAAAGCGACAGGTTGATGTGCGCCTTCGCGCATTAAGGATCGACGGAAGACGCCCAGCAAAATATATACGGTTCGTTGATTTGGAGAAAGGCTATCCAACGGTGGGCGCTCGCAGGACTTGCACGAGGATTAACAAAGGTGCGTGGATGATAAGTCAGGTACAGTGTATGCATTCGCGATGGTATTGTGGGCCCGGGATGGAGATCTATGTTATGAATTTGGTTTATTAACACTAATATAAGGTCCGGCGGAAATATATGTAAAGAATTGGTTATTAATGTCAGTTGACATATTGTAATGGTTTGGATATAGTTCAAGGCTTTTTATATATAAGTTTCATGTTACGGAGCCCGAATTTAAAAGAATCAAAGGTCCAAAGCATATTTATGAAGTGATATGGAGCACATAATACAAAGTTTTATAAGGCAGAACCCACAATATCACAATGATCGCCATATCGCAACATCGCAACATTGCGAAATCGCAATATCGCAATATCGCAGTTGGTTGAAACTGCACAGCAACTATTGCAAATAGAAATTTGTGATTGCGATCAATCGCATTTGAAAACGTGTCAGGTGGGCCCGAAAAGAGTTTTATATGTTTTAAAACAGGCTTTATTGTATGAGCCGAGAGTATGTTAAGGTGTATAAAAAGGGCGGAGTATAAATCATCTTATAATTAAGCCAAGAGACAAGGTTGGGTTATATATATATATATTAAAACGCGGCCCCCGAAAGTGACACACACGGTGTATATATATATATATATATATATATATATATATATATATATATATATATATATATATATATATATATATTTGTTGCGATAATGAAAGCTGAAATTAATGATGCCTTAGTGTTATCACTAAGTTTTTCCTTGAAGTTGTGGAAAAGGAAAGTAAACTGAGGTAACCCGCAAGGCAAACCAACCAGGATACGGAATCTGCTTGATGTTTGTATCCAGAGAGGGCTCTCTCTTTAAAATTTAGTTTTGTTCTTGGAAAGTTTTAGGCTAGTTATAAGTCCAAGAGTTTTGATTTTGTTTGAATGGTGGAATCCGCCAACTGAGGGCAAGGTTGAAGATTTTTAGTCCATTGGGCTATGGAGTCGAAAGATGGATTTACTAGATTACTCTTCTACACACAAGATGGCTTTGCAGGGCGAGATAGCCAAACAGAGAACAATTTTGGATCTTAAAATGAATGGAATGGATTTTCAAGGGATGAAAGGCAATCAAGAATCTTTCAACATGTTCAAAAGAAAGAAAGTGAATGATTACAAATAAAGAGCAGCTAAGAATTATTTACTATAGTAATCAAGTTGTTTAAACCAGTGAAACAAGAGAAATTAAGAATTCGTTGCTTATAGCCAGTTTAGCAGAAAACATTTCAGAATAATCACAATTGAAATCAGAGTACACTTAAGTAAATTCTGATTTATTCTTTTATGTCAATTATTAAGAAATGGAACATAGTGATATTATAAACAGATATAAAACTTAAAACATAGGATAGAAATGACTTATTGAACTGTAGTCGGACACATGAATCCTGCAAAAAGTCTTGAGCTTCAAATCATCATCCAGCAAGCCACAAAGAAATTTCTCCAAAGCACTTTTATTCCAAAAGATCAATGTTACAGTAAAGTAGTAGAATCCACCCTCAATACTCCATTCAAGGGCTTATTTATACAAAAAATGATTAAAAATATCTTACAACAACCTAGGAAATAATCTAGGGTGACTAATGAATAAGTTACAACATAAAGAGAGACAGATGGTCTCGTAAATAGGATAAAAGGCAATTGTTGATGTGTTGTTTCCTCCTTTTAATCATGTGCTGGAAGCAGGTCCTACAATCTAGCTCGATGCTGTTCTCCTTGGTAATTATTTTTTACTGCCTTGCTTGTCTGATACTCTTCTATTCTTACTGATACACTTTCAACTGCTAAGTTGATACTCTTTAACCTTTGTTCATCTATTTACCCTTCACACAATAGTAAAAAGGTAAAATTTTCATGTGAAGATGAATTTTACAAAATTTCTAACAGGTCTTCCCACCATTTATCTTCTGCTATTATGGTTCGTTTGATTTTTCTTAATGTTTCATCAACCTCTATGTATCTGAAGAAATTGGGCTATTTTGGGAACAAATATCTTATTTCATGCTCAAGATGAAATAAATTCTTTAACTTGTCATAAAGATTCTTTCTTGTAGGCAATGTCGATTCTGATGAAATGGTATAGGAACAAGTTAAATTGTGAACATGATGTCCAATCTATTAACATAAGTTTCCAAGTCCATTATTTTGTCTTATGAATTTTTCTTCAATACTTCTTCATTTTGAGGATGCCTTGAAGCTGGTAATTTTAATTGCTTCCTCAGTGCAGCAATGTCATCATCCTTCTTTTTAATCAATGCTTCAATGCCTTTTATATCTTTGGGATTATGACCCAAACTGATGATTATTTCCTCCAAAGATTTTATTCTGTTATCCTTTTCTTGAGAAGAAGCTTTCTCAATCTGCAACTCGGTACTTGTATTGTTCAAAGAATCTTGCAATCTATGAGCTGCCATTGCTTTGTCAGTAAGGGTAGAATATATCATTTCTCCAGTTTGCTTGTGTAATTCTATCTGGTCCAATGGATGAATATCTTTTGCTAGGACCTCAAAATTGGTCCTGATGTAATCAGCTGCTGTCTGTGGCTTTGGCACTTTAGATTTTAAATGGCTCATTAACATTTTCCCTTACTGAATGTCAAAAGCTGACATTAATCTCTCTTGATTTTATGGAGCCATTTTAAGATATTGATTATACACCTTCATCCTCAATGGATCATTCTTTTCTCTTATACTGATAAATGTCTTTTTTATGTCTCCTGCATCTGTCTTTGGCTGTTTGAATGAAGACACTTCACTGCTTAACTGTATTTGTATTTCCTTCCCTTTATGACCTGTAAATGTTTCACTAACTGAACCAGTAAGCTGACTATTCTGCCTTTTTTCATCAAAGATTTCATCAATAGATTCTACTTCAAGAAATGGATTCAGTTTCTGTCTTTTAGCTTGAGGTTGTTGTCAAGATTCCTTGGGAGGAGTAGGATCTTTAACTTGTATTTTCTTGCCTTTTTCCACATTAGACGGAGTCTGCAAATTTGAAACTTCAGGCTGATTGACTTGAATAGGAGAAACCTGTGCTTGATCTTGTACCTTGGAAGTTTGAGGTTTTTCTGTCATGGTGAATGTTTCAATGACTTGTACTTCTGGTTCTTTCTCTTTTCCTTTGGATTCAACTGCAATTGATGGAATGTTTTCCTGTAATCCCTGCTGAAGAAGTGCCAATATGTGGTACCTGCACTTGCCAAAAATTTTTGAGGTAAAACTTTTTCTCAAGATCTTTCATGACATTGTTTACATTGACCTCTTCACTATCCTGTTCAACTAATGTTCCTTCCATCCACTCATCTTTATTATCATACTGTTCTATTTCTGGAATTCTGTGGTGGAAGTATGATGATGATTTATTCTTCATTCTTCTTTCACAAATAAAGTTGAATGGGTCATAGGGGACCCAATAGAAACTCTTTTTCAATTTCAAATGGTCTTCTAATATTGTTTCTGCTTCTTGTCCAGCATCCCTAGAATTGCATATAAAGGGACCTAACTGACTTTTTATTCTGAGTTGGGCTTTCTTCTTAGCGTTACAAAAATGAATAATATCAGAGTTATTCATTTTCTTGAAATACTCTAAGGAAAAAAGTCTCATAGGAACATATTTAGGCAGCTTGAATGGACAAAGTTGACATCCATATATTCGGATTTCTAAATAATTTTGGTACAAGTAACAGTCCCCAACTTTGTACAGCCTTGAGAGCTGCAAAGTTTTCTTAATTTCATTTTTGAGCCTTGGAGGAGCAATTCCTGTCAACAAGGTGGTTGCAGGGTGTATTGAAAGGTCAACGAACTCATTATAGGAATAGGGGCAAGCATAGGATTTGTGTGTGATGGCAGACCAAAATATTACAGACCTTGGGTTTCCCTTAGTATCAAGCTTTTGAACATGGAAAGGAAAGTTTTCAGAATGGTAATATATCATGAGGTGATAGATAACAGAGGAATATTTGAAGACTTTCTCATTTTCCAATCTCATGAATTGGTCATGGATTTTGCTGGCTATGTAAGATGCAAAGTCATATTTGACAACAGGAGGTTGTCCAGGAGTGAAGATAGATAATAATACTAGGGTTAATTCATCAACATACTCACTAGTATTAAAGCCCATGATAGAAGAAATCATATTCAGAATAAACTGGCCCAATTCAGTAAAAAAGGAACAACCGTGGGGAGGTGGGCCCTTGGGCCGATGTTCAGGTAACATGAAAGTCTGACAAATGTGTTTTAACCCTTCAGGGGAAAACTGGGTAGATTTTTCAAGCAATTCTTCAATGAGCAAGGGAGTGAGGTTTTGACCAGGTTCAAACTGAAGCATATCATTGATAGATTGAGCAGTAATATGAAAAAGGACTTTCTGGTCTGGGGACAAAACTACTCTCTGAATTGGATCATAATTAGCATGGAAATAATGGATAATTTCAGAAAAGATATGGACTGAGGGTAAAAGGTATCTTGGGAGATTTGATTCCCACAATCCAATAATATCCAAGCCTTTCAAATAATCGTCTCTGCAGCGACAATAAATTTGAAGGGGATTTTCACTGAAACCTAAGTCTTTAATCTGAAAATCTTCATCCACTAATGGCAAATATTCCAATTCTCTGTGGGGGGCATTCAATTGGGCTACATTCAGGGCCAAAGGAACTTCCATTTTGGTTCTTATGTATTCAAAGTGGAAATTTCAGGGGCTTTCATGGAAACGGGCACAATTTCAGTTTTGAAGATGAAATTTACAGCTCTCTATGGACACAATTGAAATTCTGAGGAAATGGAAGACTCAAAAGACTCTGTAACAGTTCTTTGGTATTAAATTTTAAACGAACGGCATGATTTCACAGATTTTGAAACGGGAAATGATGTAAATACCTGTTTTCAGAAGGAAAACCGTGTTTAACAAGTACTGATGAACGACGGATGGACGCTTGAATACTGGAATGATGCGGATCTTCAGTAAATTCTGTTAATGGCAGTTTAATAGTCGATTTTCAAATTTTTGGTGTGGAGGGCGCAATCTCTTTCAACATATAGAATGAGGAAAAAATGCGCGAAATTTGTTTTATTTGGAAAGTCAAAGGAATTTTTTATTATTTTTTGAGGATGACGTCATTGGCGTACGGCATGACACGTCACAGGAAATGGGCAGTAAGCGGTAAATTCTGCACCGCTTTTGGGAGCAGGCGGTTTTCCGGGACTTGGCAGCGATTCCACTGGTTGAATGACACGTGGTAGGGACACTATTTGGAAACCGCTTCTATTTCGCATGTTAATTTTTGGACAAGGGATGGGCAGCGGAATGTTTATAGGCCGTAGATCTTGAATGGAAGGATCGAACGGTGGTCCGAAAGGGAAGTGGCGGGGAAGTTAATGCACGGGCCCAACGTGTTTTATTATGAGTTAATCATTTCGGGAAGCTTTTGATTGGCGGAGGGGGAGTTTATTAATTAACCCAAGTGATTAATTAATCCCTTTGGTTTTATGAAGGGTCGAGGTTATGGAGACTTGGGTTTTATTTGTTTTTTCGTTTAAAACATAAAAATATATGTTTAAACCCTTTTTCAAATATTTTTTATTATATGGTAATAAATTAATGAAATTTATCAACCATAGGGGGCGGGGATAGTTTATAAGGATATGTTTTTAGCCAAGGGATTTTATAATGTGGGTATTTGATTTCATCATATGGGTTTAAATACTTTGGCCAAAACGTATAATACAAAGGTTTTTTGGGATATTACATTGGAGGAGTTATATATATAGGAAAAGATAATTTGTCTAAGGATTTAATAATTAAAGTTAAATGTTAATATGACAAAGGGACATGGAAAACTCAAAATTCCTTACACAACTAAGAAAGTGAAGATTTCTGAAGCAAATTGCATTATATCAACTTCAACACTTAGATTCAGAATAAAAAGTAATTTTGAGGGGCTTTTATGAAATATGGCATGATTTTCCTAAGTAAAATGGGATTTTACTTAGGAAAGGATTAAAAGTGAATGAGTGTAATGATAAATATCTTTAAATACTAAGGTTTTCTCCAATCATTGGGTCGAGGGTCCAGTCCCTCCAAAAGTCAAGGAAATGCCTTGAGCCCCTCTAATCTTCAAATTCCTTGGCACTTAGGGGAAATTAGTAAAAGCTTTAGGGGAAAAGTGAGATGGGAAGTTAATGATTTTGACTTTGCTTTCTGTGACATGCTTCTAGTGTATCATCTTCCTTTGCAATTTTTTATGAAAGTAAAAGATTAGCACATATAAAACCATCATTCATCACATGTAATTCCAGCATACAACATCTACCTACCCTACCTACTTACCCTACCATTTTCTCTTCTTTATTAGGGTGCACTTAGACTGGCAAACCCTTATCAATCTTCTTCTTTTTTACATGGAAAATCTATCTATTTCTACACTTATTACATCCAAGGGCTCAGATTAAACTGTTGAGAACCTTTTATTAAGTCTACCTATCTACTTATCTGCCAAGATTAAACTATTTGGTCAGATATTTATTCTCTATTCTACAACATGAAATTTAAAAATGAATGAGTGAAGTTTAAACAGTTTGACTCTTCATAAATTCTGGCAAAAGTTTGACAAACTGCACACAATTTCGTTTATTACAAAAAACGAAATAGTAGTGGCATTTAGACTTGCACACTTTCCTGGTATATTTTTTGTTTGGGGTTCATTTCTTTCATTTTTTTTCACCATTTTATTCTTTTCACCCTTTTGATTTTTCTTTTAGGGTATACCCTCTTTACATTTTTAAATTTTTTTTATTTTTTAATTTTTCAAGAATATGGAACACCTTTGCACAAGTAAAAGGTTTGAACATATTGCATAGTTCAATCAAGACAATCATGAAAAATGACACCTATTGGTATAGGAGTCTAACATGTAGATCCACGGGCCTCAGCTTAAGGGGAGGGCGATTATAAATATAATACAATTGTAATATATGTATGTTCCGGCCTGCGGAACTCGCCACATCAACAAGACACTTGGGGCATGAAAAGGGTTGGAATTGCCCTGATTTAAAAGACAGGAATTACATTTTATATATTTACAGGCTTAGTTACACGTATGCAGCAATTACACCACCACAGAGGACATAAAAGAAAACAGAGTTGAAAGGAGATAAAACACAATCACAGAAAAGACAATGACAGCCAAAGAAAAGACAAATGCGTAGCGATTCAAAAGACTAAATGAGTTGAGCTGGAGTTCACATTGTAATTCAAATGTAAATATTTTAATTGTCTTATTGTTTGTGATGCACTGGCAAGTCTCTGGAGAAAAAACAAAATTCCCACTGTAATGCTAAAGTGATACCTACAGTTATATTTTATGAATAAGCAGATAAAAGGAGTGAGAAGGCAGAAGGCAAAGAGACATGACTGTCCATTTCTAATTCCAAGTAGAATACAGAGATTCATGTGAGGAAATCTATAAATAATATCATCTTTATATGCAAAGTGACGAGAGAGAGAGCAAATATAGAGAATGCAGAATATAGAAGAATAAAGCAGAGAAGTTTAAAAGAAGAAGAGCAGATACAGAACAGAGCTGATATCTGGAGTAAATCAGCAAACATTCAGTTTGATAAATTGAGGAAGTTTAAGCTTTCCTATCGAGTTGTAGCTTGATAGCTGTCAGTTGTAGCTAACTGAGGTTGGAGCCTCCTCTAGGTTGGTGGCTGCAGAAAATTGAAGGGAGTTGGTGCTTCCTTGCAAGTTGTAGCTTGCAGAATTGAGGAAGGAGCCTCCTGTAGGTTGGTGCCTGCAGAAAAATAGTGGTGAGAGGGAGTTGGAGCTTGCCTTTGCATCACAACAATAATAAGAAGTGGTTTTCTCCCTTTATGGGTTTCCACTTATATCTGGTGTCTCTGTGTATGATATTTATGCATTGATCGGATATGTGTCATCTGCTTAATACCTGCTGCTCTCATATTAAGTCTACTGTTATATTATACTATTATACTAATATCTGTTGCTTACATTCTAAGATTACTCACACATTAAATTGGATATGAAATGAAGGTGTAAATAAGCTTAATGAAAATTTTTAAAATCAGGAAGGTGTTAAACTGATTCACCCCCCCCCCTCTTAGTTTAACTAAAGATTCAACAACGAGCTCAATTTCGACCAGGGGTCTCGGCAAATTGAGGATTATGAGTACCAGTGTATGCCTTTGACTGCCATGAAACCAGGGGAGTCTCAGGGCAACCTTGAATGAAAGTTGAAAACCCCTAGAGTGTGCGCTGCAGAAAAGTAATTATTGAGGTCGGCAGCTTTTTTGTGGATTTGAGATTGAAACGCCCGCGTATGAATAGTTTTATGGGTTCACTACTCTTTGTATCACTACAAATATTGGTGCTGGTGGAAGCAGTGTACGGGGCGGAGATATGGAGGTCGTTGTCAATGGAGGAGAGGCAGAAGAAAATGGTGAGTATCATCTGGTGAAGGTTGTTCAATTAATGGAGGTTGTGCTTCGTTCATATATGAAGATGAACTCCTTGGAATCAAGATTGCAGAGAGTTTGTGTGGCCATTGTGTTGAAGACTGCTTGGGTGTTGGAGCTGCTCGATATATACAGAAGTATATGCTATTGTTGAAATGTATTTTTTAATTCTCTGATGATGTTGCAATATATTGATGAACTGTCATGACAATGAAACTGGTTGTAATTTAAGTGACATTAGTATGACCAACTATTTTCACAATTCTGAGTGTGTGTTGGAACTGGTCATTCCAACACTAAGCAAATTTGCAGGGAATCATGAACACATGACAGTGAAAACGACATCAATTGGAGCTACATCAGAGATTGGAGGATGATCGAGATCGTGTTGCAGATTGTCAGTGAGCATGAGGCAGTATGCTTGAAAATAGTGACTAGCCTTGATACTGTGAGTAGGGGAAGTGGCATTACGTTGCGATGCCGGGAGAATTGGATACTGAAATGCGACGGAGGATTGGATCGTGGAGTCCTGGATTAATGTTCTTGAAGGGAAAATTGTGTTCTCTTCATGTGGCTGTGAGTTCCTATGTTTCAGTTTCTTTATTAGTGGACCCCTCACAGGTATCATTGGAATGGTTACTGGTATGTTTGGGAAATAATCATCTTTGGGCAGAGAGGGAACTAAATTTGAAGAGTTTATGTTGTATTTTCTTGGAATCATGTTTTAATATTATTGAGCCTTATTGAGCCTAGCTAACTGAATGTAGATAGATTAATTTTGTTAGAATTCATGGCTCTAACAAATGACAGGATAAGCATGGAGTCCCAAGAATTTATTTGACAAAGATGCCCAAGATGTGAAGAATGAACAGATGAGGTAAATGAGCAGCAACAACGTTTATGGTGGAAAACAAAATAGGTGTTTGTTTGAGTTAGTGTGGTTTGTGGAATAGACTCCCTAACATGTTATAAGCAAGTCCAGATGTTGTAATGGTCATTGTATGTACCCAGAAACTCCAGAATGTGGAATGAAATGTAAGCCTTTTAAAGGCATCTGAAAGTTCGTGGTGATCTTAAAACCACTTTGTAATGGTTGGTGGTGAGCTAGAGACCATCCATAGAGCCTTTCTGGCTGGTTGTCTTTCTGGCTTGAGGTGCCTTTGTGGCCGCATGTACACAAGTGGTCGCGTGTACATGAGAGCTGTGTGCTCAGCAGAGCTTTGTGCTCAATCGAGCAGGTGGACTGCAGTAACACCTGGCTCAGTCTCAGATGATTCATTAATCTCTGAGAAGAAGGGGGTTGGTGTGCTTTATTAACTGACAGTCGTACTAAGAAGCACAATTGGCGCAAATGTTCAGTACATCCTCGTGCCAACGCGCCAAATCACGGGAATGGCGCAGAAGCGCACGTTTTTTTATTCAGGAAGACGCCAACTCAACTTCATGGGGATCCGCGGGAAGCCTCATCTTCGCTAGACGATTTGCGAGAGAAGCAGATCGGAGAAGTTGCGGATCTATCTGGCAGAGGCAGATTGGAAGATCTGCGGGAAGCCTCAACTTTGCTGGATGATTTGTGAGAGGAGCAGATCGGAGAAGTTGCAGATCTGTCCGAGAGAGGCAGATTGTGTTTTGGAGGTTCTGCACATGCAATTCACCTGATGGTGATGGATTTGTAGGTACATATATGCAGTGATAACGGTCGAAAGAATCATGTATGTGAAGGACATCCTACAGGACTAGCGGTTGCAGCGGTTGGTACCCATGCATTCCGGTGGATGGTTGCTCTTTTATATTGATGTCGACATATTCTTTGTTATGTTTGACCGCAAACAGACTTTGTGAATCACTATCATGACAAGTAGTCATTAAGGGGGGGAGTTAGAAATAATTAATTCCTACTTGTCTATGGTTTTAATTCTCCATTTGAGGAGTTTGTTCCTACATAATAGGAATTAGCTAGAGTATAGTTTCTCCTAGTTTAGTGTGTGGTTGAGAGAATCTCTCAACCGCACTACTGTACGTCTAAGATAGAATTCCTATCTTGAGACTATTGCTTGTATAAATATGTGTATAATTTCCTTCATTCATAATATATAATTTTATTAGAGTTTGTTGTGTGCTATTTTATCCTCCAAGAAAAAAAACGCAGTCCACTCGGAAGAGCCCGCCTGGTCAACGCTGAATTATGTGAAATGGCAATAAAATTGACATCTAAGAACTCAATTGGAAATGTTAAGCATAAATAGTACGTTGAAAGAAAGGCATTCAGTAAGAAATGAGGTCAGTAAGGACCAAACCACGCAGATTGGAGTTGAGAAAATATGTAGATGGTCAGATTAACTAAAATGCTTAATCTTCGTTTCAATTTGGAAGCGACCGATTTTTTATTTTTACAATATGTTGTTGATTTTGTAATTTTGACGATGAGAGTGACCTTGTGTTGTGGCCAGCAACAACCCCCCTTGTCATTTAGTATTAGTAATAATACTAAATAAGTGGGGACCCTTAGTTAAAAATCCAAAAAATCAATTAGTACTTGTTTCCCTTTTCAAATAAAACTTTCTATCATAACTTAGGGAAATTCCTTAGAAAATCCTTAAGAAACACTTAATTTTATGATAGATTACAATAAAATATTTCTGAGCGAAACAACGCATCCATCGCAAATGGTAGATATCTTTTGTAAAACTGAATCTTTTAAACTGCGACTTTGCGATATTGCGATAACGCGATCCCAAAAAGCCTATACATTAAAATATTGGTCGCAAATCGCATATCGCAGGAAAGATGTTAAATGAATACTTTTTATATATTTGCGATTTTCGATTCTGCGATTTGCGATTTTGCAATATTATAAAATTGCGCTTTTGCGATATTTGCGATTTTGCGATGATTATGCTTTGAGAAAAATGCGATTTGCGATAATGCGATATTGCGATATTGCACAGAAAATCGCAGATCGCATTACTGCAGATTCTTCTAGCACGTTGTCCAAAGTAAATCTTTTTTATAAGTAAATATTCGTTATGCGCTTTGATGTCAAAATTAATGAATGGATTATGGAAAGGATTTTGTTTTGATTGAAAGGATGTTTCACGTTTTTTATCTGCCTTCAGCATTTAAAACTATCTCGTCACCTTTCTCATCTCATTACTCTCACTTAATTCGTAACACCGCAGGCGTGAAGGAGAAGAAGACTATACAAAGCATTCACAGAACATTATGGGTAAGAAAGAGAAAGCTTCAAGTTCTGAAAACAGAGAAATGGTTTCACTATATGTGGATACTGCTTACAATAAGGATGTCGGTATAACCACTTGGGAAGGAATGTATAATTTTCTCGAAGAAGAAAATCCCAGGGTGATGCAAGTTGCGGCTACTGCAGGTTCAAGTAATTCATCTAAAGCAACCCTTAAAGAACTGGCTTGTTCATTTCTGCACCGGATAGCAGCAAGACCAAGAATTCTTCCGTATACAGGCATGGTAAAATGGGTGCTAGATAGCACCGATATTTTAGATAGGCAATTTAGAAGTCTTGACCAAGAGCTCATCGGGTCGCTCATTACGGAAGATTTGAGACTGATGTATCATTTGCTGAAACCTCAGGTGACTTATAATCAACAATTTATGGAGAATTTTTCCAAAGAACATGAAAATTTGGTGGAATGCACAAAGGAATGGACCAAGAGAGATGAACCATTGAAGAAAAACAAACATGTTATGTACAGTACTGGTTCACTCACCTCTCCATATTGTTTTGCTGTTGCTATGTTATGCAGGCTTTTTGGAAAGCCTCATATAAATATGGTCTTACCTAAATGGCTTCCATTGTTAAATGCTGCTATCAACGCTACCATTGTAGTCTAGGCCAAAAAATTGTCTGACAATTTAGCCACTACTATTTTCAATTACCGGTCTAAACGAACCGTTTCTCAGAGGATTTATCATCCTTTTTATCTGTCTGCCTGTGTTATGGACACTATCTGCTTTGTTTCTAAATTCCCTTTGATGGGTTGGCAATGGAAAATTCATGATCCTTTGCCTATTCATGTGTATCATAAGGAACTGTGGGAATCTAAGTTTGTTGCTCATTTTTACAAAATTTTCCACGGCATAATGTTGCCTCTGCACAGAACATTGTATAATAAAGATGCTCCAAGGTTTTCCCCGGAAGCACAAGTCGACATTCTCCCTGTCGCACGATGGTTTGGGGAAGAGTTATTTACTTATGTGAGGGTTTTTGGAAGTTTTGCTTCCCCCCATGTTTTGCCCCTTTATGTTCCAGATAAACTTGTAGCTCAGGAGATTGTTTATCAAACCTGTGCTGAAGGAGGTTTGACAAAGGAATTAAAAGAGAAGAAGAAGGGCATTTGGCCACAATTTCCCGTAGCCTGTGGAACATTTTCATTGTTTGATGTCGGTCACGCATTCAAGGAAGTAAGCAATATTACATGCTTACAATTGTTTAAATTTGCAAAAAGGTTATTCGACCCTAATGAAGTTGCTAAAAATTTCACCACTAAAATCAAAGTAAGGATATTTTTCGAAGAAGAGGATTCTTTGGATGATATATTCTGAGGAAAATCCACACTGAGAGAAATTCTACATTCAACACAGATGCAGTTATCTCCAGAACAATTTCAGGAATTTAAAGTTTACAAAGAAAGAAGACTGACCACTATCCCTTTGGAAAATTTGCGTTTGGAACCCGCAAGGGAACCAACTCCTAGTGTCAGTATAAGTGGCAGCTCGGACACAGAAAGGTCCAAGTAAAAGTCTGACAAAGAAACTTTTGAACATTCTAAAAATATTGATAAAGATGAAAGCTCAGTAAAAGATACAGCTCAATCAGAAGAGCTTTCACAACAACAGACTTCAACCACACCACAGTTGAATCTTCCACCTCTCAATATACAGCAACAGTCAGTCACAATTGAACTAGATAAAGAATGGGAAACTTTTAATGAAATGATTAATGTTGAAGGGCGGATTACACAGACCCCTGTACAGAAAACAAAAGCTTTAAGCACAGGAATAAGCAGTAATGTGACAAACACGGAACATATACCTGTCACTCCCTCTTCTGAAATTGTACTTAATGTAGAGGACATTCCTCCTCTAGATGTATTCTACAGCCCGAAGTATAAAGCAGTAGTGAAGAAGCAAAGGAAAAAGAGAAAATTAGAAGGCGCAATTGCTACTGAAGCAGAACAATTAGATGGCTTATGGAAGGATCCTACTACAGATCCTATTGATAATCTTTCCAAGTTATCTCAGATTACAGGGGCATATGCTTCCGCAACTATTGACAAAGAATTTGAGGTACATCTCTTATTAAATGAAAAAGAAGAATAGATACAAGTTCTACAACAGCAATTGCAACGGGCACACACCAATAATGAAGCACAGATGAAACTTGAAAAGTTACAGCAACAACTTCAAGAAATGCAAATTGGATATCAAAAAAGTTTGGCTGATAAAGAGAAACAAATACAGATTATCCAAGATCAGCACAAAGATGATCCTAAGCTTCCATAGTTTATTTCAGAAACTATTTCTTTAAACAATCAAATACTACAACAAGAAGCAGTATTATGCCAGAAAATATTTCAATGGAACTCTTTTTGTCAAGAAAGTGATAAGATCACTAGTCATGTCGTAGATTTACGAAATGATTATGATCTAATTAATGAAAAAGTTACTGATTATTTGGTATGGAAAAAGACAGAAGAAGGAAGAAAAGTTGGTGCACCAATTATTAATGAAAACCACAAAGAAATACTTTTCAATAACTGGGATGCACAAATCAGAGAGGCAGAGAAAGCAGCAGAGGAGTCAGCTACAACAGCAAACAGTCTTACTGATTGCGTAAATGAGAATTTGCACAAAGAAAATTTGATTTCAGAAACTGTTCTGGGATATCTTCCACAGGTGCATCAATTGCAAACAAAATGGAAACAAAAGGCGGAAGAAAAAGCAAAATCAATTCAAGGATTGACAAGATTAAACTGGGATTCTTACTGGACATATTTAGTGAAACCACATAGTCAACGCAGTGCGCTTAATTGCATCATAAATTCTGTTGAGAAGATTGTGCCTACACTTGTCGATTCTGTCTTTTCAAGACAGTTGAAATCTGAAGTCGGCCAACCACCTCTTCTCAAAACAATGCTAGATGCCTGCAAGTTTAAAGATCAAGTTCATAAGTAGTTAGTTAATAGTCTTTATTTTTAGATTTAGCTAGTAGTATTTAAACCCTTCTCATGCATTTAGAGAGGGGTCCAGAAATTTGTCAAAAACTTATCTTTAGAACATGCACTATTGCACCCTCAGAAGAGGTTTTGATGAATGAATGGAACGAGATTTATTGATATCTGCGTCTAATATCTGTTACTGATGTTGCATTTCTATACTCTTGATAGATGTTGGATTAAGAAGGAGATAAATCATTATTGCTTCTAGCTCATAAGTAGAACCAGTTATAAATGGTATTTTTTTCTCTTAACTATTTATGTTTTCTGTGTTAAAAGCGATATTTATGTTTAGTTGTTTATATGTTAATGTTTGAATATCTGAGTTATCATTTGGCATTTTTGTACAATGATAATTTTTTATTTGTACTTGATATATGAATAGCTTGATATGCGATATGTTTTTCATAACTGTTTCATCTAACTTCTTATGTGAAATAGTTTATCTTTATTGAATTCTTTTCTTATGATAATTGAATGATCTTTATTATCAATTGTTATATGAAATCCTTTTAGATCGCATATATTGAAAGATTACATCCCGGGTTAGTTTAGAGTTAGATATTTCTTAGAATACAGTTTGCATATGAAAAGATTAGAAATAGATTAAAAGCATTTTAACTAGGAGGTTTTGAAAAGAAATATCAAATCTCAAACACACACACACATATTGGGAAACTGGTCCCATTATATCCAGTCAGACCCACTATACTAAACGGAAAAGGAACTGCTAACCAAGGTCCGGACCGAGTGGGTATCCCCCTTGTTGTAGACCCGATTTTCGGGGCTTCAACATATTTGGCGCTAGAAGGAGGGCCCTCAAACTACGAATGGCAAGTGAATCTAAATCTAAATACCATTCTAAGAGTAAATCACCCTCACCATCTTCCCCTACTTCTCCATCATACTCAGAAATTTTAAATCTAGAACCAGAAGTCGAAAGAAGAACAGACACTGCTACAAACCCTGACTTTTCAGACGAATCTGCTATTGAACCTCCTGAAGTCGAATCTCTTATTCATAAACTTCAGCGATTTTCAATATCACCTCAAAAATCTGATAAATCTCAAGGCAGTGTGACTTCGCAATATAATCCTGCTCATCCTCTCACTAGATTACAGAGTGAAAAGCTTGGCATTCAGCCAACTGAATTACCTCTACCTACAAGGAAAAGAGCTAGGAAATCACCCAAACGGTCTGACAGTGAGACTCTTTCATCATCATCATCCATCTCAAACACTTCATCGCGAATTCAACCACCCACTCCTCCACTCCAGATTACTGTCCATCAGTCCACTCAATTTTCTACATCTCCTTCTCAAATCATAATATCTTCATCTTGACAGTCACAAATATTATCATCTGCACTTTCATCTGTTAGTAGTTCAGCGATGGCCCAAATGCCGTGGAATAATGTAGGGGCAGTCTTAATGCCTGCACCCTTGAGTCAAATACCAGCTTATCCTGAAAAATGGTTGCCTAAGTTTAATCCCGAAGCAGGCATGCTAGAAGAAGAACACATAAACAATTTTATGTTGTCCATAAATCTCAATGGAGTTGTTAATGAAGATGTTGTAGTCTGACTTTTTCCTTATACCCTACAAGGAGCAGCTGGATCATGGTATTTCTCATTACCATCTGGATCTATTACTAGTTGGGATATCTTTCAAGATCAATTTTTGACTAAATTTGGTGATGACAGGTCTACAGCAACATTGATCAATGATTTGTCTAATCTTAGAGCTGATTCAAAAGAACCTATCAAGGATTTCAATTCTCGTTTCAATAAATTGTTAAACAAAATTCCTACTGCTTCCAAGCCTAGCGAAGAAGTGCGAAGTGAATGGTACATTTCTGCTTTACCATCAAACATAGTAATATTTGTTGATAGGGCTAATAAAACAACTTTAGTAGACAATATGAAGGAAGCAATAGCAGTAGAGAAACGAATCATAGCTTTAGAAAAGAAAAATGCAATAGAAGAATGGAAATCCATGAAGGTCACTTTTAAGGAAGATCCCAAGAAAAAACAACCAAAAGATCCATTTGATTTAGAAGGATTGCAGAAAGTTTTGAAAACCATGTCCAATGAAATGGTTGATATCAAGAAACAAGTAGCAGAAACATCTTCTAAAAAATCTTTCAAGCCTTTTAGAAGAAATCCTTCAACTTATTCGAAACCACCAAATGCTATTACAAATGCTGAATCAGAAGAAGAAGAGGAAGATACTGTTACTGAAGAAACTATTGCTGAAGAAGAGGTGGTAGAAGTACAAGGCATGTGGGATTTCATCCTCCCAGATGAGGAAGACCAAGAAGCATCCCCGGTTAGCACTAGAAATAGAAATCAACTTGATCCTCCTCAAACTACTCCTAAATCAAAGAGTGCAAGCTCATTGGCTAAGGATAAAGTCTCACCCAAGAAAACAACATCCAAAGCAATTCAAACTAGCCCAGTTCAAACAGTTTCATCAATTCCATCAAGAAAATTGATTGTTCCAGATGAAATGGAATACAACATTATAGAAGATATGAAAAAGACTAGGGAAAACATCACTTTTATGAATTGAGCAAGTTAAAACATCAACAAAAAGTACTTTCGAAAGAATTACATGCTGTACCAGAAAAACCTTTGCCCGATCCTGTAATTTCTCAAGCTTCTAATGATATGGGAAGACCTCCAATTAATTCAATCAGTAAAGTTGATCTTGAAAATATCACTTTAATTGGAGGAAGGTCGAGATCTCATACTCCTCCATTTCTTCTTACTTATGAGGTTTTCAATAAAAATTTGCATAACTGTTTAGTGGATTCTGGAGCTTCATCTAATATTCTACCAAAATCAGTATGTGCAAAATTGAACGTTCAACCACAAAAATATGTTCTGCGCATAGTGCAGTTAGATCGATCACAAGTTGAAGTCATTGGTGAATTAAACCAAGTTACCATAAGGCTATCATCAAATCCAAAGGTATGTCAAGTCATTGATATTTTAGTTGCAGATATTCCAGAATTTTATGGCTTAATTCTTAGCAGAGATTGGTTAGAAAAACTTCATGGATACTTTGCAACCGATTGGTCGCACATGTGGCTACCTTATAATGGTAAACCAAATCAGATAAAAGTTCAGCGAGAAAAGCATCAGAAATACATAGTAACATATTTGGAAGGAGAGAATGAACCAGTTGCGTATAGCAGTAATATCATTGGCAATTACTTAGTTGATTCTTTCTTAGGAAATTTCAATGCTCATACTTCACCCTATTTAGAACATTCTGTTTTATCTCAAATAGAAATTTTTTCTCAAACAGACAGTTCTAAATGTATCAATTTTGTAGATACTCCTGTAAATAAATCTTTATTTTGGAAATTATTTTTTGATGGTTCTAAGTCTAATGAAGGAGCAGGAGCAGGATACGTGTTGGTTAGTCCAGAGGGAAACAAGATTATGCTAACCTGCCGACTTGAGTTTGAATGTACCAATAATACCGTAGAATACGAGGCTTTAGTTCGAGGGTTATATAAAGAAATCGGATTGGATATCAAATATCTGCAAGTTTTCGGAGATTCAGAAATTGTAATTAAACAGGTACGTAATACTATACATTGTTTATCAGGTCACTTAAAGCATTATCAATCTTTAGTTCAAGATCTGACTGAACATTTTATAGCATTTAATATTTCACCAATTCCTAGAATCCACAATGCTAGTGCATACCTATTAGCCAATGTGGCCTCTAAGCTTATTCCTCCAGAAGACTTTAGTCTTGATCGATTTTCAATTGAATTAATCTTTATACCTTCGATTCCTGATAATGTTACCAATTGGATAATTTTCAACGATGATCCTGATATTGTAAGTTTCCTCACATCTGAAGGATCTTATACCAATCAAATAATCGATGAAGACCAACATGACAAACAATTACAACATGATAGCACTAACAATGCTATTCCAAAGTCAATAGTCAAGTTAGAAGACCTTTATGAATTGAAAGACCGATTTAAAATATCTACCAATTCAAAGTTACAAAGTTCAACTTTTAATTATGAATTAGTAAATCTAGGAACTGATACCAAACCACGGAATATTAACCTAGGCCTTGGTCTAACCCCTGAAGAAAAATAAGCATATGTGTGTCTTTTGAAACAATTTAAAAGTGTCTTTGCTTGGAACTACGATGAAATCAAAACTTATGACACTTCTATCATCCAACATACTATCCCAATGATGAACGATGAGAAACCCGTACAACAAAAGCTCAGAAAAATCCATCTCAATCTAGAAAATCAAATCAAATTTGAACTCAATAAGTTATTGAAAGCCAAAATTATTTTTCATGTTCGACATTCTAAATGGGTTTCCAACATGGTTCCTGTTAGAAAGAAAAACAGAGATATTAGAATTTGCATTGACTTTCGAAATCTTAATAAAGCCTGCCAAAAAGATAATTTTCTTTTGCCTCCCATGGAGAAAATATTATAGGCAGTTGCAGGATCAGAATTAATGTCTTTCTTAGATGGTTTCTCTAGCTACAACCAAGTGTTAGTTCATCCAGATGATCAATTGAAAACTACATTTAGAACCAAATGGGGCACTTATGCATATCAAAAGATGCCTTTTGGTCTGATCAACGCTGGTGCCACATTTCAAAGAGCCATGGAAATCGCTTTCAAGGGATTAGTTAACAAATTAGTGGTAATTTACTTGGATGATATAACTGTATATTCCAAAAAACGAAGCAATCATCTTAGAGATTTGAAGTAGATCTTCCAACGTTGTCAAAGGTATGGAATTTCACTTAACCCGAAAAAATCCTTTTTCGCATTAAGTAAAGGAAAACTTCTTGGATTCATAGTGTCAAAATCCAGAATTCACATTGATCCTGATAGAATCAAGGAGATTTCTGAGATATCCTTACCTCATGACAAGAAAGCTATGCAATCTTTCCTCGGCCAAATTAATTTTGTAAAGAGATTTGTACCAGGTTTTTCAAGAATTGTATCTCCTTTACAAACAATCATTAAAAAGAATTCAAATTTCAAATGGGGTCAAAACGAATATGAAGCATTCAATCTGATTAAACAAGCAATCATTAATGCTCCATCTTTAGCAACTCCAAATTTTTCCAATCCTTTTATTTTGTACACATTTGCCTCTGATAAATCTTACGCTGCGATTCTCACTCAAGAAAATCAAGACAAAGAAAAAGCCCCAATTGCTTTCTTCAGTTCAAATTTACAGGGAGCTGAATTGAATTACTCAGATGTGGAGAAACAAGCTTACGTTGTTTTCAAAGCAATTAAGTATTTCAGACCCTTTTTACTTAAAACCCATACAAAAATCATTGTACCATTTCCAGCGGTAAGAAATATTTTAGTCCAAAAAGATGTGGGTGAGAAAAGAGCTAATTGGATTACTGCCTTACAAGAATATGATGTTGAAATCAAACCAGCAAATATTGTTAGAGGTCAAGGCTTTTGCAAAATACTAGCTGGAGCATCACATATTTCTGAGAAATCATCTGAAGAGATACAAACATATGAGGTAAGCCTAAACGATGTCGAATCATTATATGCTGATATCACTTTTTATGTGAAGAATGGATATGCCCCTCCAAATCTTGATCACACCAAGAAAAGAGCCTTGAGGATGAAGGCTAAATAATATCAGCTTGTAAACGATGTTCTTTTTAAAATGAATTACGATTTTGTTCTTCTTAGATGTATGGAGAAATCTGAAGCTAAAAAAGTCTTGCAGGAACTTCACGATGTGCCAGCAGGTGGACATTATGCTGGAGATGCTACTGCACATAAAATTCTTCGCACAGGCTATTACTGGCCCACTTTATTTAAAGATTCACATAGCTATGTAAGAAGATGCCAAGTTTGTCAAACTGTAGCTGGAAGACAAAAGAAACCATCATTACCTTTACAACCAGTCAACATTGAGCAGCCTTTTGATCAATGGGGATTGGACATAATAGGTGAGATCGTTCCTCACTCTTCTAAGAAACATAGGTACATCATTACAACAACTGATTATTTTACGAAATGGGTAGAGGAAGTCCCTCTCAAGACTGCTAATGCCGAGCATATCATTGAATTCATAAATCATTTCATAATCACCAGGTTTGGTTTACCTTTTGCTTTAATGTTTGATAATGCATCATATTTTTCTGGTAATACTATGACTGAATTTGCACTTAAGAGAGGTTTTAAACTTAAATACTCTGCCAATTATTATCCACAGGGAAATGGGTTAGCTGAATCAACAAATAAGAACCTAATCAGACTTATTAAGCGAACCATTGACCAAAATCATAAAAATTGGCACAAATCTTTAATATATGCTTTATGGGCAGATCGAATAACAAAGAAGGCTTCAATTGGCACGTCTCCCTTTAATTTAGTTTATGGGAGAGAAGTGGTTCTTCCAACTCATTTAGCAATTCCTTCTCTAGCCTTAATCCAATATATTGATGAAGTACCAAATTCTTCTTTACAACTAAGGCAGATGGAAATAATCAAGTTAGAAGAACAACGAGAAAAAGCCAAAGTAACTCATGCCCATCATCAAGCATTAGTTAAAGCTTCTTTTGATTCAAACATAGTAACCAGAAAAGACTTTCAGGTTGGAGATCTTGTTTTAAAATGGGACAAGGTACATGAGGAAAAAGGAAAACATACGAAATTTCAATGAATGTGGCTTGGTCCTTTCCAAATCGCAGAAACCATAGGTCCATCTACTTTTATGTTACAGGATTTAACAGGAAAAAGAGAATCTTAACATGTTAATGGACAAATTCTCAAAAAATATTTTCCATAGGAGATCATTCTTCTATTTTGTATATTAGTTTTCTTTATTTTTAAAAAAATAAAATGAGTTGTTAATGGTTACATTTGGAATTTACAAAGAAGATATAAATTCTCTGTTTAGATTTTGTTTCTTCATTTTTATAAATAGAATTCTTGTCAGAATATTGATCATTATTATTTAAATATATAGTTAAAAACTTTAATCTTGAAATAATACTAGTTTCAATTTTGAAAACTTTGATGAAAGGCAACTTTTGGTGAAAGAGTGTTTTATATCAGTTCAATGGAAGGTATCAATAGCAAAACAAAGTTTCTCTATAGAAAAGTTCCTTCTAAAAACTCTACCATTGTCGTCCAGAGCTATCTTAAGAAAACAATGATATCCTCCCTACTTAGAAAATTACAATCTTCAAAGAATTATCCAATAATACACTTTTTAACTTAAAGAGTAAGAGGTCTCATCACGAGCCGACTTATCATGATCATAGATATTATAGCTTGCTGACTTTGCCAATACTGCATACCATAACAGGGCAATGACTCAAGATTGTTACAATCAAAAGACAAGGGGTCTCATCACGAGCCAGCTTGTTCAGCAAAATTATAAATCAAGTCAATGGCATTGTCATGAGTTGGCTACCAAACCAAGACATTGTTCTTTAAGAATAAAAAAGAAAAGAAAAAGCGATAAGTGTCAATATGGATTTCTCATTGAAAATTTTATATTTCTCTAAGTAGGATACAGGATCATTACTGGGTAATAGGTAACCCTGTCGAAGCTATAAACGCTTGCTGGCAGCAGTGGCTCTACCTACGACAAATGAGCATATTTAAAGCTGATTTATAGAGAAGCCTTTGTTTTTATCTTTTTAAACCAAGTAATGACTGATGTAAATACAAGGACTAACTTGAGGAAGTGAATAATCAAAAGTTGAATATAGAAGAAATGAAATATCATTTATAGATTTAAACATAATGTACTTTATCTTTTTAATAAAGTTTGATTTTCTGGAAAATTTTCTGTTTTGAAAAATTTAGAAAATTCAAAAGAAAAGCAGAGATAACTGGTTCTTCCAAGTGAATCACCAATTGTTGTGGCCAGCAACAACCCCCCTTCTCATTTAGTATTATTAATAATACTAAATAAATGGGGACCCTTAGTTAAAAATCCAAAAAATCAATTAGTACTTGTTTCCCTTTTCAAATAAAAATTTCTATCATAACTTAGGGAAATTCCTTAGAAAATCCTTAAGAAACACTTAAGTTTATGATAGATTACAATAAAATCTTTCTTTGAGCGAAATAGCGCATCCATCGCAAATGGTAGATATCTTTTGTAAAACTGAATCTTTTAAACTGCGACTTTGCGATATTGCGATAACGCGATCCCAAAAAGCCTATACATTAAAATATTGGTCGCAAATCGCATATCGCAGAAAATATGTTAAACGAATACTTTTTATATATTTGCTATTTGTGATTCTGCGATTTGCGATTCTGCGATATTATGAAATTGCGATTTTGCAAGATTTGCGATTTTGCGATGATTATTCTTTGAGAAAAATGCGATTTGCGATAATGCGATATTGCGATATTGCACAGCAAATCGCAGATCGCATTATCGCAGATTCTTTTAGCACGTTGTCCAAAGTAAATTTTTTTTATAAGTAAATATTCGTTATGCGCTTTGATGTCAAAATTAATGAATGGATTATGGAAAGGATTTCGTTTTGATTGAAAGGATGTTTCATGTTTTTTATCCACCTTCCGCATTTAAAACTATCCCGTCACCTTTCTCATCTCATTACTCTCACTTAATTCGTAACACCGCAGGCGCGAAGGAACATAAGACTATACAAAGCATTCACAGAGCATTATGGGTAAGAAAGAGAAATCTTCAAGTTCTGAAAACAAAGAAATGGCTTCACTATATGCGGATACTGCTTGCAATAAGGATGCTGGTATAACCACTTGGGAAGGAATGTATAATTTGCTCGAAGAAGAAAATCCCAGGGTGATGCAAGTTGCGGCTACTGCAGGTTCAAGTAATTCATCTGAAGCAACCCTTAAAGAACAGGCTTGTTCATTTCTGTACCGGATAGCAGCAAGACCAAGAATTATTCCATATACAGACATGGTAAAATGGGTGCTAGATAGCATCGATATTTCAGACAGGAAATTTAGAACTCTCGATCAAGAGCTCATCAGGACGTTCATTACGAAAGATTTGAGACTGATGTATCATTTGCCGGAACCTCAGGCGACTTATAATAAACAATTTACGGAGAATTTTGCCAAAGAACATGCAAATTTGGAGGAATGCACAAAGGAATGGACCAAGAGAGATGAACCATTGAAGAAAAACAAACACGGTATGTACAGTATTGGTTCACTCACCTCTCCATATTGTTTTGCTGCTGCTATGTTATGCAGGCTTTTTGGAAAGCCTGATATAAATACGGTCTTACCTGAATGGCTTCCATTGTTAAATGCTGCTGTCAATGCTACCATTGTAGACTGGGCCAAAATATTTTTTGACAATTTAGCCACTGCTATTTTCAATTACGGGTCTAAACGAACCGTTTCTCAGAGGATTTATCCTCCCTTTTATCTGTCTGCCTATGTTATGGACGCTATCTTCTTTGTTTCTAAATTCCCTTTGATGGGTTGGCAATGGACAATTCATGATCCTTTGCCTATTCATGTGTATCACAAGGAACTGTGGGAATCTAATTTTGTTGCTAATTTTTACAAAATTTGCCATGGCATAATGTTGCCTCTGCACAGAACATTGTATAATAAACATGCTCCAAGGTTTTCCCCGGAAGCACAAGCCGACATTATCCCTGTCGCACGATGGTTTGGAGAAGAGTTATTTACTTATGTGAGGGTTTTTGGAAGTTCTGCTTCCCCCCATGTTTTTCCCCTTTATGTTCCGGATAAACTTGTACCTCGAGAGATTGCTTATCAAACCTGTGGTGAAGGAGGTTTGACAAAGGAATTAAAAGAGAATAAGAAGGGCATTTGGCCACAATTTCCTGTAGCCTGTGGAACATTTTCATTGTTTGATGTCGGTCATGCATTCAAGGAAGTAAGCAATATTACATGCTTACAATTGATGGATTGTAGATTTCTGTGGTGTAGAATTTTAGAATCAGGGCTCGGAATCTCCACAGTTCTCATTTTTCAGTCTACGTTTCGGGTCTAAAGCAAGACCCATCATCAGGACAAAAAAAGGTTATTCGACCCTAATGAAGTTGCTAAAAATTTCACCACTGCAATCAAAGAAAGGATATTTTCTGGAGAAGAGGATCCTTTCGATGATATATTCCTAGGAAAATCCACACTGAGAGAAATTCTACATTCAGCACAGATGCAGTTATCTCTAGAACAATTTCAGGAATTTAAAGTTTACAGAGAAAGAAGACTGACCACTATCCCTTTGGAAAATTTGCGTTTGGAACCCACAAGGTAACCAACTCCTAGTGTCAGTATAAGTGGTAGCTCGGACACAGAAAGGTCCAGGTCGAAGTCTGACAAAGAAAATTCTGAACATTCTAAAAAGACTGATAAAGATGAAAGCTCAGTAAAAGATACAGCTCAATCAGAAGAGCTTTCACAACAACAGATTTCAACCACACCACAGTTGAATCTTCCACCTCTCAATATACAGCAACAGTCAGTCACAATTGAACTAGATAAAGAATGGGAAACTTTTAATGAAATGATTAATGTTGAAGGGCGGATTACACAGACCCCTGTACAGACAACAAAATCTTTAAGCATAGGAATAAGCAGTAATGTGACAAACACATAACATATACTTGTCACTCCCTCTTTTGAAATTGTACTTAATGTAGAGGGCATTCCTCCTCTAGATGTATTCTACCGCTCGAAGTATAAAGCAGTAGTGAAGAAGCAAAGGAAAAAGAGAAAATTAGAAGGTGCAATTGCTACTGAAGCAGAACAATTAGATGTATTATGGAAGGATCCTACTACAGATCCTACTGATAATCTTGCCAGGTTATCTCAGATTACAGGGGCATATGCTTCCGCAACTATTGACAAATCATTTGAGGTACAACTCTTATTACATGAAAAAGAAGAACAGATACAAGTTCTGCAACAACAATTGCAACAGGCACACACCAATAATGAAGCACAGATGAAACTTGAAAAGTTACAGCAACAACTTCAAGAAATGAAAATTGGATATCAAAAAAGTTTGGCTGATAAAGAGAAACAAATACAAATTATCCAAGATTAGCACAAAGATGATCCTAAGCTTCCAGAGTTTATTTCAGAAACTGTTTCTTTAAATAATCAACTACTGCAAAAAAAAGCAGTATTATGCCAGAAAATCTTGCAATGGAACTCTTTTTGTCAAGAAAGTGATAAGATCACTAATCATGTCGTAGATTTATGAAATGATTATGATCTAATTAATGAAAAAGTTACTGATTATTTGGTATGGCAAAAGACAGAAGAAGGAAGAAAAGCTGGTGCACCAATTATTAATGAAAACCACAAAGAAATAATTTTCAATAACTGGGATGCACAAATCAGAGAGGCGGAGAAAGCAGCAGAGGAGTCAGCTACAACAGAAAACAGTCTTACTGATTGTGTAAATCAGAATTTGCACAAAGCAAATTTGATTTCAGAAACTGTTCCGGGATATCTTCCACAGGGGCATCAATTGCAAACAGAATGGAAATAAAAGGCGGAAGAAAAAGAAAAATCAATTCAAGGATTGACAAGATTAAACTGGGATTCTTACTCGACATATTTAGAGAAACCACACAGTCAACGCAGTGCGCTTAATTGCATCATAAATTCTGCTGAGAAGATTGCGCCTACACTTTCCGATTCTGTCTTTTCAGTACAGTTGAAATCTGAAGTTGGCCAACCACCTCTTCTCAAAACAATGCTGGATGCCTGCAAGTTTAAAGATCAAGTTCATAAGTAGTTAGTTAATAGTCTTTATTTTTAGATTTAGTTTCAGTTTTACTGTATTTTTTCCTGGGAAAAGGATGGTCATTTAAACCGAATCCTTAATTTTTGTAATAAAATATTTTTAGATTTAGCTAGTAGTATTTAAACCCTTCTCATGCATTTAGAGAGGGGTCCAGAAATTTGTCAAAAACTTATCTTCAGAACATGCACTATTGCACCCTCAGAAGAGGTTTTGATGAATGAATGGAACGAGATTTATTGATATCTGCGTCTAATATCTGTTACTGATGTTGCATTTCTGTACTCTTGATAGATGTTGGATCAAGAAGGAGATAAATCATTATTGCTTCTACCTCATAAGTAGAACCTGTTATAAGTGGTATTTTTATCTCTTAACTATTTCTATTTTCTGTGTTAAAAGCGATATTTATGTTTAGTTGTTTATATGTTAATGTTTGAATATCTGAGTTATCATTTGGCATTTTTGTACAGTGATAATTATTTATTTGTACTTGATATATGAATAGCTTGATATGTGATATGTTTTTCATAACTGTTTCATCTAACTTCTTATGTGAAATAGTTTATCTTTATTGAATTCTTTTCTTATGGTAATTGAATGATCTTTATTATCAATTGTTATATGAAATCCTTTTAGATCGCATATATTGAAATATTACATCCCGGGTTAGTTTAGAGTTAGATATTTATTAGAATACAGTTTGCATATGAATAGATTAGAAATAGATTAAAAGCATTTTAATTAGGAAGTTTTGAAAAGAAATATCAAATCTCAAACACACACACACATATTGGGAAACTGGTCCCATTATATCCAGTCGGACCCACTATACCAAACGGAAAAGGAACTGCTAACCAAGGTCCGGACCGGGTGGGTATCCCCCTTGTTGTAGACCCGATTTTCGGGGCTTCAACACCTTGGTAGCTCGTAAATCCTTGCATGCAAGTACACTTTTAACCTCAATTTGTGTTTCTCAAACCCTCCAAGTGAGCCAAAATATCACATTTAATTGGAATTGAAGTTGCTTACTTTCACCTAGAAAGAATAATTTAAAAAATATAAATAAATAAATAAATAAATAAGGTTGAGCTCAATTTCGATTTCAATTATTACATATATATATGGAAAAAGCCCCAAAGAACTCGGACATCGCTAACTAGATCGTATACTCGAGTCATCATGGGCGGAACAACTTGAAATAAGCTATATAACATTGTATAAATTGATCCTTAACAAAGGAGTTTGATTTGAAAAGGATACCAACATTTGAAGAGGAATGTAATAAAGGTTATGGGAAGATTTTAAGTTTTAATTGTCATGTCATTAATAATTATTGCTTATGGATATGAGAATTCAATAGTTATTATTTTTTTATTTATTGATCAATGATTTAGAAACTTATTTTTTATTCCACATGTGTTGGAATTACTCTCAACCATTTCCATGAATAAATGTGGCAGTAGCCTAAGCTTCATTGATTTGTTTTTTTTTTTTGTAGGGAAGGATGAAGCTTCAGTCTTCAAAATCTGAAGGCGTTCATGTGAAATCCAAATAGAGTACCTGAAGCCCTTTCTCTGCGTTTATTTCTTTCCTTGTTGACTTACCATTTGCCCACAGCTTCGCGCCCACAAATTTTTTGGTTTACCACTTAAGCACTTCCCATAAGTTGTTTCCCCGCCGATGACCCACAACCTACCTTACCGCATTAGAAACTGCCGAGAAAACCTTTGTATTCCACCCATTTCCTTTTTTTTATGCATTTCACACTTACCAAGCTATTTTACATCGTCGCCCACACATCGAAACTTTTATGATTTAACTCTTAAGCCCACATAGAGACTTATTTCTCTACCAATGTGATATCGGTGGGACACACAACCTAACCTCATTGCAAACCATATAAACCTTCATAGCTCCTTATTTCCTTACCTTTATGCATTTCGCACTTACCGCATTTTTTCAACCCGTAGCCCACACTTCGCAAAGTTTAAGATTTAACTTTAAAGCCGCCCACAAGTTGTTTTATGTTATTTGTGATGCGATCGGAAAGGGGGCACATGTCAAGATCAGGAGGGTAGCGCAAAGTGCATATTGCAAAGCTCAGGAGTTAACGGATAGCACCCATGGGTTATTATGTTTTGGATGCGATGTGATGTGCCATGTCACATCGCACATCGCAATGTTTTGAGTTTTCCCGTATCACACATATGTTAAATGTTAATATCTTTGATGTGCGATGAAGTGATGGATGCAATGTGTTTCCTAAACTGAATCGCATAAAATTTCAAGTCTGCCATTTTGTGTGTTGAATGTTGTTTCGTGTCGGAAAAAAAAATAGAGCGGAGGGACTATTCGTTGTTGAACGTCTGTTTCAGCAGTGAATTTCTTTGAACGCTCAGGCTCTGGAAAATTTTGTATAAACCTATGTAATTTCATTTTATTTCATATAAGGAATGAATAGAATTTCAGAGAAGAGTTGAATAAATTTGAAAGAGTCCCTCTCCTATGTAAAAACGTTGTTTGTATGTATGTTTGACTGTTATTTCCACAATATTTTGCATTCTTTGTGTTGTGGGGGAATGCATCCCTTTGTGTTTTGTTTATTCAAGAATTCCAACACGGTATCTGAGCAATTCTATGCTCTTAGTGAAAGAATGAGTCTTTACTGAAGAATTTGAAAGATTGTTTTTGAGAAGCTGATTCTCCAGTAGTGGGAAGGCTTTGTTTACACAGTCAAGATGGCAGCAGCAGGCACAAGCCTGAAAAATACCCAACTATGAAATTTCAATGGGAAGACTTATGATTATTGGGCTATTACAATAAAGGCCTTGTTCTCCTCACAAGATATTTGGGAGCTGGTGGAAAATGCTTTCTAAGAACCAGCAGATGCAGTAGCATATAATGCTTTGACACAAGCACAAAGAGATTTGTTGAGAGAAAATAAGAAGAAGGACTCCAATGCCCTCTTCTATATTTTCCAAGCAGTACATGAGAGTATTTTCCCAAGGGTTGCAGTAGCAACAAAGTCTAAGGAGGCATGGGATACCGTTTAGATAGCATATCAAGGCATGGCAAAGGTGAAGACAGCAAAACTTCAAATGCTCAGAAGTTATTTTGAAACTCTTTGTATGAGAGAGTCTGATAATATAGACTCATTATTTACACATGTGATTGGGTTGGTTACCCAGATAAGGTATGATGGAGAGACACTTGAAGAAAGGATAATAGTGAAGAAGTATTTAAGAAGTCTACCATCAAGGTTTGACGCCATAGTAGTGGCCATAGAAGAGGCAAAGGATCTCTAATAGTTTTCAGTGGATGAGCTTCATGCATCACTGATGTCTCATGAGAACGGATTGACCAGGGAAAAAAAATTCTCATTGGAGTATGAATTCAAGACACAAATGTCTTTTGGTCAAGGTAGAGGTCGAGGAAGATTAAACTACCAAGGAAGATGAAGAAGCCCACAAAAAGGTTGAAGAAGCAGCCTTGCAAGAATAAGTGGAAGGGGGGAAACAATCAGAATCCAAGCCAAGGCTCAAGCCAAATTCAGGCATAAGGAGAAAGTTATGATAAATCTCAAGTCCAATGTCATTATTGCAAAAAGTATGGCAATTATGCAAATGAATGTAGGAAGAAGAAAAATGACATGGGTAAGAAACCTAGTGTAAATTTTACAAAATAAAATCAGAACCAAGGAAATGTGCTTTTAACTTGTAATGTAGCACAAGAAAAACAAGAACATCTATGGTTCTTAGATTCAGAGTGTAGTAGCCATATGACTTGAAACATAGGAATGTTTTCCAATCTAGATGAGAGTGTAAAATATAAAGTGACAACGGGGACTGATAGCAAGGTCTCTGTCATGGTAAAAGGAAGAGTGAACATACTGACAAATAAGGGAGAGAAGAAGTTTGTGCCAGATGTCTATTATGTACCTGGCTTGAAATTTAACCTTCTAAGCAGCGGACACCTCGTGCATAATGGATACAATGTTCTTTTTAAGAATGATGTGTGCACAATCATGAATATACCTCAAAGTAGATAGGTCATTGCAAAAGTGCATATGACAATCAATAGGATGTTTTCTCTCAAGATCAGGTCAGACTTGAAGGAAGGAGGTATTGTAGTAGCTATCACACAAGAAATCTTTCCAGAAGAAGTGAAAGATGAAAACTAGGTATGGCATTTGAGATTTGGACATCTCAATTTCAGACGTTTGAACTTATTGCATAAGAAGGGCATGGTAAAGGTATTACCACTTATAGAAAAACCATACAGCCTATTTGATGGTTGCATCTAGGGAGAAAAACACAAAGAATCATTTCCAGCAAGAAAGAGTATAAGGGAAAAGGCACCCTTGGAGATTGTCCATTCAGATTTGTGTGGAACAATGAAAACATCATCATTAGCTGGTAGTCACTATATGTTGATAGTTATAGATGATTACACAAGGAATACATGGTTCTATTTCCTAAAACAGAAAAGTGAAGTGTTTGAATAGTTCTACCACTTCAAAGCTCTTGTTGAGAAGTAAAGTGGACACTACATAAAAGTGTTGAAAACTGACAGAGGCAGGGAATATATCTTCAAATACTTCCTACGTTTCTGTAGGGAGCATGGGATTCACAAGAATTTTACCACAAGGTATACACCTCAGCAAAATGGTGTAACAGAAAGAAATAATATGACCATCATGGACATGGTAAGAATTATGTTGAAGGAAAATCATTTTCCAAATGAGTATTGGGTAGAAGATGTCAATTGTGCAGCTTATATTTTAAATAGATGTCAAACCAAAGATGTTATGAACATAGTTCCAGAAGAAGCATGGAGTGGAACAAAACAAGTTTTCACTCACATGAGAGTGTTTGGTTGTGTGGCATATGCGCATGTCCCAGATCAGTTAAGGAAGAAATTGGAGAACAAGGGGGAAAATTGTATATTTGTTGGATACAATGATGAATCTAAGGCTTACAAGCTCTATAATCCATCAACCAAAAAATTAATAATCAGCAGAGATGTTCATTTCATTGAAGAAGAATCTTGGGACGTAAGTTTAGAGAAGACTGTAAATGTGAAGACATGTATTGCAGATAAAGACAAAGAGGAATTGATTGCAGAAAATAATTCCTCAATGGTGGCTCCTGCTCCACTTACACAAGCTCAACAAAGCACACCACATGCAAGAAATAGAACAACAGTACAAAACCAAGGAATTTATTCTCTAAGCACACCACAGGGATCAACAACTCGCTCGAGTTCAAGTGCAACTCCAAGCACATCTTCAGCGAATACAAGAACACCATAACTTAGAGATTTAAGTGAAATTTATGAGCTAGAAGACGTAAATAGTAATGCTAGTCTGAATTCTTTATTTTCTTTATTTTGTCATGTTGATGACCCAATCCATTTTGAAAATGCAATGAAAAAAGAGAAATGGATTGAAGCAATGAATGAAAAGATAGGAGCAATAGAAAAGAATGACACATGGGAGTTAGTGGATCTCCCACAAGGAAAATAAGTTATTGGAGTGAAATGGGTCTATAAGACCAAGAGCAACATTGAAGGCAAGATATAAAGGCACAAAGAAAGACTTTTTTTCAAAGGCTACAAGCAGCAACAATGAAGAGACTATGAGGAAACCTTCGCACCTATTGCAAGGATGGAGACAGTGCGAACAATGTTGTCCATAACAACACAGCAAAAGTGGATGTGAAGTCAACATTCTTGAATGGATTGTTTAAAGAGGAGGTGTACGCTGAACAACATCCTGAATATGAAATAGAATGGCAAGAACACAAAGTGTGTTAGTTGAAGAAATATTTTTATGGGCTGAAGAAAGAACCAAGAGCATGGTACAACAGGATTGATGCTTACCTGATGGACAATGGGTCTGAAAAGTGTGATGGTGAACCCACACTATACATTGAAGCTAATGATGGTAAAATATTTATTGTTGTTTTGTATGTACTTGATTTAATCTTTACAGGAAATGTTGTTTATATCATTTCTTATTTTAAATCAATCATGAAAAGTGAATTTGAAATGACTGACTTCTGTTTGCTCGGATATTTTTTGGGCATAGAAGTGAAGAAACTAGAAAAGGGGATTTTATCTCCCAAGAAAACTATGTTGAAAAAGTTTTAAAGAGGTTCAATATGCAGAACAAGAAGCCATCATCAGCTCCAACTTTCATGGGGTTGAAATTGAGAAGCGAAGATTGCAGCAAGAATGTTAATCCGACATTGTACAAGAGCATGGTTGGCTGTCTAATTTATTTGACTGCAACTAGGCCTGATATAATGTATGGCGTAAGCTTCATATCCAGATTCATGACACCCAAAGAAACACATTGGCAAGCAGGCAAGATAATTTTAAAGTATGTAAATGGAACAAAGGAGTATGGTGTTCTATACTCCAAAACTGATCATTTTAAGTTGATAGGTTACACTGATAGTGATTGGGTTGGAAGTGTAGATGACAAAAAGAGCACGTAATGGTATGTTTTTCATTTGCGATTGGGTGCCATTTCATGGGCTTCCAAGAAGCAACCAATAATTTCATTATCAATAGCAGAAGTTGAATATGTAGCAGCAACAATAACAACATGCCAAGAAGATGGGATGAGAAGTATGCTGAGAGATTTATGTCATGAGCACGAGAAATGAACCACAATTTTCTATGATAACATATGAACAATTGCCTTGTAAGAGAATTCTATTTTCCACAAGAAAACAAAGCATATTGATGCCAAATACCATTTTATAAAGGAATCAGTTGACAAGGGTGAAATTGTTTCGTAGAATTGTAGGTTAGAGGCACAGTTTGTTGATATCCTCAGAAAGCCATTGGGACAACATATTTTTTTTTTTATATAAGAGAGAGTCTAGAAATGATTGATGGAGAACATTGTGATTAAGGGGGATTGTTGGAATTTCTCCCAACCATTGCCATGAATAAATGTGGCAGCAACCCACGCTTCATTGAATTTTTTTGTTCAGGGAAGGACGAAGCTTCAGTCCTCAAAATCTGAAGCCGTTCATGAAAAATCCAAACAGAGTACCCGAAGCCCTTTCTCTTCATTTATTTCTTTCCATGTTGACTTACCATTTTACCACAACTTCGCACCCACAATTTTTTTGTTTTAACACTTAATCCCTTCGCATAAGTTGTTTTCCGCCGATGCAATATCGACGAGACCCAACACCTACCTTTCCTCATTAGCAACCGCCAAGAAAACCTTTCTATTCCTCCAATTTCCTCTTTTTATGCATTTCGCACTTACCAAGCTTTTCCGCACATCACAAATTTTATGATTTAACTCTTAACTCCGCACTGAAACTTATTTCTCCGTCGATGCAATATCGGCAGGACCCATAACCTTACCTCATTGCAAACCGCATAAACCTTTGTATTTCCTTATTAACTTACCTTTATGCATGTCGCACTTATCGCATTTTTTCGGCCCGCAGCCCACACTTTGCAAATTTTAATATTTAACTTTAAATTTGCCCGAAAGTTGTTTTATGTTATTTGTGATGCAATCACAAAGGGGGCATATGTCGAAAGGGTAGCGCAAAGCTCAGGATTTAATGGATAGAGCCCATAGGTTATTATGTTTTGGATGTGATGTGATGTCCCACATCACATATCACATCACAATGTTTTTATTTTTCCCGTATTGCACATATGTTAAATGTTAATATCGATGTTGTGCGATGAAGCAACAAACGCGATGTGTTTCCTGAACTAAATCGCATAAAATTTCAAGTCCATCATTTTGTGTGTTGAACGTTGTTTCGTGTGCAAACAAAAAAAACAAACATAGAGGAAGACGATTGTTTGTTCAATATCTATTTCAGAAGTGAATTTATTTGAATTCTCAGGGTTCGGGCGATTTTGTATAAACCTATGTAATTACATTTTTTTCAGAGAAGGAATGGATCAAATTTCAGAGAAAAGTTGAATAAATTTGAAAGAGTCCCTCTCCTCTGTAAAAACGTTGTTTGTCTGTGTGTTTGACTGCTATTTCCGCAATATTTTGCATTCTCTGTGTTATGGGGGAACACATCCCTCTATGTTTTTTTTATTCAATAATTCCAACAACATGCACTTAGAGAAGATATTACATTGTGTTTATATTACGTTTTCCTCAAAATGTAACTTTTATATGAATATATGGGTTGTATAGAAGATTGATATTTTGTTAATGTTTTATACATACTTATAGTGTATGAAAATCTAAGATTTATTTACATGTTTATTATTTATCAGCCCACATGCATTATGGGAAGGCATTTGAATGTGTTTATATTATTTTTTCATAATATGAATCTCACAATATCTAGAAAATTGACACAAGTGAATGTCATAGTTTAATATCTAGTATTCCAATAATTAGTTAAATGAAAATAAAGTGAAAGTGCCAAATTTCCATATTCTATATGGGCATGGTCAACATCACAAATTAAAAAATCTATATCTAGGTAAGAAGGTTCTTATAAAAGTTAAATGAAAGGAGAGATGGCCTAGAACCTATACTAGATAGACGATAGAAGACATATAAGGATAGAGGCTGAATGTAAGGAAATTCGAGGTTTCTTCGGGTCTAAAAAGAAGTTCTAAGACTATTGTTGGAATATAAAATTAAGGTTTCTTTGAAACAACAATGTTAAAACAAGAAATTGAAACAAGCTAATGAATCAAAAACTAATCCATTAAGAGAAAAGCTTTCTCATTTTCTTCAAAATTCAGGTAATAATCAAAAGTATAAATCAAAATCAAACATGAATTATACATAGATTTAAACTAATATATAATTCGAATCATTAAAATAGTAGGTTAGGAATTCAAACCTAAAAATTAAATTTCGAGGGGTGAAGGGGGTTCAATTTTCTTATCCAAGAAAAATTATAGTGGTAGTTGTTGTGGCCACAACGATTGACAACAATCTAGAATAACCAATTATCTATGCTAACAAAATTCCAGTATTCATGTATACTATAATGATGCCAAATTTATTGAAAGGAAAAAACCAAATTTCAAGTACTTATATCATATCATTAAAAAAAAGGAAACTAATGAGATAATTCTTTTGTAATTTCTCATGCAATTTTTAATGTCATCTACTTTACCATGACTTTTTCACATTTATAACAAGAAAACCTCCACATAATTGTGTTCCTCATCTCTCCTCTCATAGGATTTTGTTACATCCAATGAGCATCCATAGCCCCTACAAATTTTTATTTTACATTATTTCTCATCATTATTGATTTCTATATTGTTAGTGTATATGCAATTGAGGTTATAAGAAGCGGGATGATACGAGAGTTTCTTTGATATGCCAAGGTATATGCCATGTATTTAAATTTAATAGTAGAGGTATCGCTAAATAACATCATAGTAGAAACCATCTGATTAATATGAAGTGGATGAAGCTTAATGAAAATAATATATAGACAATTTATCTAATCATAGATTACCATGTTATTGGTTAGTAGGAACAAGAGTTCCACTAAAACTACCAATTAATATTCAGCAACTAAGAGATAAGTTTTTTTTTTTTTTTTTTTAAATTGAGCAACCTATATTTGTCATGAACTATATGAATTTCTTCATGGAGAGGCAAAAATTTACTTACTCGTACACTCAAACTGAAGGGTTAAATATGATAACAAAAATGGTTCAAGGTTATGTAGCACTATAACATAAAGGAAGAGATAAAGGCCATCTGTATAACTAAAAGTAGGCAAATGGTAAATAAAAAGCCTAACGTAGAACCAAAGCATAAAAATGAAAACAATAGAAAAATGAAACTAAAATAAAAGAAATCCCAATAAAAAAATGTGACTCATTGAACTAAAAGTTGAAAGAAAATTTAATTGAAAGGTACACCTAAGATACAAATGACATTGCAAAATTCATGAAAAGAAACCTTGCATGAATGATATGTTCAAACACATTACAATAAAAACCTAGGAATTAAACAAAGGGAAAAAAAATTACTATATAGGATTTCCTTAAGAAATAAATCCCAACAAAAATGACTCCTAAGACAAAGTATATAATCCTTTAAATTTATTGCCATAATCCTATAAATTTATTGTCATCATTGGTGCCTTGATGAAATACGATCTTGAAAATGCAAGGCCACTAATCTCAGAAATTGCAATTTCTCACTTTCTCCAACTTATTGACCACCTCTTACGATCATCAATTACAAGCATTCAAATAATTGCATGATGATGAAAGAGAACAACATAATGCCTCTTTAACAATAAAGATGATCATTAATTACAAGCATTTAAATAATTTTATGAGGATGAAAGAGAACAACATAATGCCATATCTTGAAATAACTTAAATATAATTAACTAAAAATGACTCTAAAAAATAATTTATATAAAATGAAAGGGATTTACCGTTAATAATGTATCATTTAATGTATCATATATATTAGATATCATAAATAAAAGAAATAATTAGGAATGGATTTCTAAATATTTTATTAAATTGGTGAAAATGAATATTGATAAATTCTATAGATTGATAACATAGAATTTTTCTTAATGAAATCCCAAACAATAATGCTAAAAATAACACCTTCTTCCATCGTTCATACAAGCTTAATCTTTACAGGAATAAATTTTTTTCTATTGGCCATGGAGTGAATCATTAAACCTACTCATATAAAATAATAATAATAATAATAAAAATTCCTTATATTAAGTAAGACTTCTAATAAAAATTCATTTCTTAAATAACTGAATTATAAAAATTATTTAATTTAATGAAAGAAATAAGAAATTATAATTAAGTTAAATACTAAGTAAACAAATACCAATAAACTACAATAACTTTCACTCTACTTAACTTAGGCTAAAACGTGTTTGTTTAAAACAAAGTAAGTAAAAACTGAGTAGGTGTGCATCCATTTGAATGACCCATCCCTACATTAAAAAACATAGCTTTGAAGTAACATTAATATTTAAAGATTAAAATAATTATAACACTAAAAGTTTTACTATTCATGTAAAAAACAACCGAACCAAAAAAATCCAAAAAGGAAAATTCTTCCAGCAAGGATTTAATTGGGATGGAAATATGAAATATGAAATCCCTAAATCCTCTCTTTATTAGTCTTTGCCCCCTTTGGGGCTGCCGGGACTATAATAATCGTACTTTAGCTATGTATTAGTTAGACACGGGAACTTAGAAAGCCGTTATCCTTTTAATCAAAGCTTTTTAAATATTAAAAATTAATTAATTGGAACTTATTTAAACAATTTTCTTGAAATCAATTAAATTATGACAACTGTTTTAGTTAACCAATTAAAAAAATGGATATTTAAAATGGATATTTTATTTGGCCTCTTCCCGAGGCAAAAAAAATGCATTAGGTTTAGAAATATTAGCATAAGGTAAACAACCCATGACCAATTTTGTTAAGTCTTTATGAAGTTAAGTAATGTTAGCATTACTTACGAAATCTTAAATGTTAATTTAGGATATACATACTCACTCATTTTCTCCCATGTTCTTCATTTTTCTTTGGCTTCCACGTACACCGCCATGCAAAGGGAAGTGGGGTCACAACCATGCTCGCTTATTCTTTCACTTTCCTAACTTGCTTCTTCTTCATGTTCTTTGAAGAGGTCAATACCCATCTCTATCCGCACAGTCTATCCTCATGTTATTCAGTTCTTTGAAGAGGGTGAATACCCATCTCTATCTGCACAGTCTATCAGCGCAGTCAGAGTCATTGGGTTTTTACCTTGGTTTTGTTACTGGTTTGCACATCTTTCTTGAACATTCAGTTATAGCAGGTATATCACATTCAGTTGTTTTGTTACTGGTTTGTACATCTTACTTGAACATTCGGTTATAATAGGTAAATGACATTCAGTTATAGAGTTCTATGGCTCACTTTATTTAAATTCTTATTGTATCGCTCATTTTATTTACATTCTTATTTTTTCCTAATCTCAATTATGAAATGGTTGAATGCAAGAACTATGAATTTGCATCAAACTATGTAGTAAGATTTATTGTTGAATATGAAAACTAAGCAATTTACTATTGAATATGCAAACTAAGAAACTTATTGTTAATTAAGGTAGTAATAATGGTAACAAAGCACAAGCTTCTTTTATGGTTACGGCTTCTTGGAACTAGTGCAGGATTATTGAGTTAGTACAGTAGCTGGTTTTGAAATTCTTGATTTTTGGACTTTACATTGCAATTTCCAGGAAATGAATAAAATTTCAACTATACATCAAACAATTACATTTCATACTTTGCCAATTTTATAAATAGAATGTCTTTTAAATTCCAGAGCTAGAGATTACCTGTATTGCAAGAGTATAGCTTCATGATAGAAGAATCACCCTGACGCGTTGTAACGATTCACTATATATGGTGCCGATGGAAGTTCACACGAATTAGCGATGATTCACCATATGAGGTTTTTGGAACTTGTTGTAAGTGAACTTGTATCATTTTTCAATCTGGGTAAGCCAGATGTTTTTGGAACCTGTTGTAAGTGAACTTGTATCCTTTTTCGATTCTGATAAGCCAGGCTCTCTACGCGGTTCCTGGCCTCAACTAGTAATGGGTGCCTTTGTTCGTCACCAGTGTTTGTTGATTTTGTGTGTGCTGGAAATCAAAAGGATATGGAATTTAACCTTGTAATTTAACCCGAGCTCATGCCAACTGAAACTAATGACCCTCCAAAGCAGGGCCCGTCATAAAATTCATAGTGGTATGGCTATGCAAGCAGTTTAATTCTGCGTTCAGCTCAGTTATCATCTCACCATTTCCTAGAATAATGATCCTCTTATCATTTTATGGTTGAAGGTCCCTATCTGTAAAATCATAGTTCACGAAGGCAGGAAGCTCGACGAGACAGGATTAATTATGCCATGGAATCTTAATTGCCTCATATTGATGCGCAACCATCAATAGTCCTATCAATGCGTGAATACCTTGGGGATGAATAGGGTAGCAGTGCCAAATCCAAATGTTTCCGTCTGAATCCTTCATTGTTACTGGCGGATCAGATTTGATGGGGAAAGGGCTTTCCATCTGAATGTTTCATCGTTACTGCCGGATCAGATTTGATCGAGAAGACAATATGGATTATGGTGGAAATTCAATTTGGCTGGAATTGACCTGTGAAAACTGAGTTGAACCTGCATACTAGAGCTGCTTAGTGAAAACTTTCCCTTCAGGGTGAAGGCAAGTGTAATACATACAAATCTGTCAATGCCACATGTAATACATTAAAATCCATCACATGTCACAATTGAACTCTCGCAATACATTCAAATATGTCAATGCCGCAATACATTCAAATATGTCAATGCCACATGTAGTACATTCAAATCTGTCATCTATCACAATTTACCTCTTACAAGGGAAGTTTCGTGGAAGCCATACAAATTTTCCATAATTTTATGTCGTGCAACTTTGATGTTTTACAGAGTTCCACCATAAAACAGGGTACACGAGTCACGACAGACATTTTTGGCAAAGCCGCCTAGTTACGAAGGTTTAACGATACAGCATGCTTATCAAGTAAAGACAAGATTTCAATCAAATGCAGTATACTATTGGAAAGGCAGAGGATTTAATCACATAATAACACAAAGATTTCACACATGAACAATGAGCTGCGGCTCTTCCATTAATCTAAAACTCTGAATCATAAAACTCTCTTACTCTCTCTTTTACACTCTTAAAACAATGAACCCGTGAAGGGTATTTAATCTAATTAACATGCACACACTGCCACTCATAACTGAACTTAATCAACTTGCTTAACTCACTGTCTAACTGACTCACCAAATCTAACTGTAACTCAACTCAACTCATTCACCTAACTGATTGTCTAACTTCTGCATGAGGAATTAATTATATATTTTAACACTCCCCCTTAATTACGACCTCTAAACTAAAACATAACTCATGACAACGCAAACATGCCTGTTGGTCTATGTCTCAGCTAGACTTACAACTCCCAAGTTTCTTTTGTGAAACTCAAACAAATCTACTGCTAATGGCTTTGTAAAGATATCAGCCAATTAATCACTCGTTCTACAAGGCTTCAAGTGAACTTCTCCATTGTTCACTAGTTCTCGAATAAAATGATATCTAGTATCAATATGCTTGCTCTTTTGATGAAACACACTATTCTTGGATAGTGCAATCGCTGATGTGTTGTCACAGTTTATTGTTGTTGATCCTTGTTGTTTCTGCTTGAGTCCATCCAATACTCTTCTTAACCATACTACTTGACATGCTGCTGAAGTTGCTACTACATATTCTGCTTCTGCTGATGATAGTGTAACAATAGGTTGTTTCTTAGATGCACATGCTATCACTCCTGAACCGAGATGGAAAACATAACCGGATGTGCTCTTCCGATCATCCAAACTTCCTGCAAAATCACTATCTGTATAACCAATCAATTCTTTATTTTATGTACTTGCATACATTATGCCATAATCTCTGGTTTCTGCTATGTATCTCAGAATTCTTTTTCCAACACTCCAATGTGTGTCTTTTGGATTCTCCATGAATCTGGAAATCAAACTCACTCCCTGCATAATATCTGGTCTTGTCGCTGTGAGATACATGAGGCTGCCAACCAATCTTTTGAATAGAGTTGGATTGACATCTGCCCCTTCATCATCCTTACTTAACTTTGTACCCGTTGCAACTGGTGTAGGTACAGGTTTGGAATTATCCATCCTGAATATTTTTAGCAAATCTGTTGCATAGTTATTTTGACAAATAAAAATTCCTTTTTCAGATTGCTCAACTTCAATGGCAAGAAAATATTTCATGAGGCCTAGGTCTATCATCTCAAATTCTTTCATCATGGCTTCTTTAAATTCATCTATTTGAAGATCACCTGTAAAAATCATATCATCAACATATAAGCAAACTATCAAAATCTGTCCATGCTCATTTACCTTTGTGTATAAGGTAGGCTCAATGATGCTTCTGTAAAATCCATTCTTGATCATATAACTGTCGATTCTGCTATACCATGCTCTAAGTGCTTGCTTCAGTCCATAGAGTGCTTTCTTCAATCTGTAAACTTTATCTTCTTGTCCTTCAACTTCATAACCTGGAGGCTGCTGCACATAAATTTCTTCTTCTAAAATTCCATTCAAGAAGGCTGAATTTGACATCCATTTGATATACTTTCCACTGATTCTGAGTTGTTGTTGCTAGAACTGCTCTTACAGTATCCAATCTAGTGACCGGAGAAAAAGTTTCCCCAAAGTCTATTCCTGGTTGCTGCGAGAAGCCTTTTGCTACAAATCTTGCTTTAAATCTGTCAATCTCACCTTTCTCATTCACTTTGGTCTTGTATACCCACTTCACACCAATAAGATTTTTATCGTTTGGTAAATCAACCAAATCCCATGTATCATTCTTTTCAATTGAATTCATATCTTCATCCATGTCTTGCACCCAATTTTCATCTCTGATTGCTTCTTCAAACGAAGAAGGTTGGAATGCCAACAAAGCAAAATTTGAACTAACATCCAAATCATCATAAATATCTTTCAAACTTCTCATCTTTTTCTTACTTGATTCGCTGCTTGGAGAATTCTAATCTGTGGATCTGCTTGAAGATCCATGCTGCTCTGAAAATCTTGGAGTCCTTGCTGGTGTGACTCTGTTTGGTGTCTGCTCTTTTGGTTCTTGCTGCTCTTCTTCTTCTACAAGAGGATCCTCCATCAATGTTGTTTGAGCATCGGTTAGTGTGTCTACAGTCCCATTCCATGACTCTTGTTCTTTGAACACAACATCTCTGTTAATGATTGTCTTCTTTCTGACATGGTTATACAATTTGTAAGCTTTTGACTGCTCACTATAACCAGTAAATATACATTTTTCACTTTGATCATCTAATTTGCCTCTTATTTGCTTAGGCACATGTGCATAGGCTACACATCCAAAAACTCTGAAATGAGATACACTGCAAGACATACCTGACCATGCTTCTTCTGGAACTCTGTTCATCACGCTCTTTGTAGGAGATATGTTTATCACATAAACAACACATGCAACTGCTTCTGCCCAATACTCATTAGACAGGTGTCTCGCTTTCAACATTCTTCTTGTCATGTTCATGATTGTTCGGTTCTTCCTCTCTGCTACACCATTCTGCTATGGTGTGTATCTGGTTGTAAATTGTCTTCTGATTCCATGTTGTTTGCAGTACTCATGGAATGCCTTTGAATCATATTCGCCACCACGATCAGATCTTAATACCTTGATCTGTCGATCACTTTGGGTCTCTACCAAAGCTTCGAACTCTTTGAACTTTGCAAAAGTTTCAGACTTCTGCTTCAAAAAGTAAACCCAAGTCTTCCTACTATAATCATCAATAAAGGTGAGGAAGTAACAATTTCCACCAATTGATTGTGTCCTCATAGGTCCACACAAGTCGGTATGCACCAATTCAAGTGGTTTCTTTGCTCTATAAGAAAATCCTTTTGGAAAACTTTCACAGTGTTGCTTTCCCAAGATGCAACACTCACAAGTGCTAGCAGGTTCTTTGATGGGAGGTAAACCTTTGACCATCTGTTTCTGCTGCAACAACCTTAAACCGGAAAAATGAAAGTGTCCAAACCGAAAGTGCCATAACCAGTATGCATCAGAACATGCAGTTGTAAAAGAACTAACCTGATCATTGTAGTTCATAATAATAGGAAAGAGTTTTTTCCTCGTCATCTGCACCTTTGCAATCAACTGATTGCTTGGGGATTTGTCTTAAATAACACATTGTTTCCCCTGGAAGATAACTTTGTATCCTTCCTGCATCAATTGACCAACACTAATCAGATTGTGTTTCAATACAGGGACATAGTATACCTCTAATATGGTCTTTGGCTCCCCCTGCTTGGTCACAATGTTGACCAGTCCTTTGCCATCTATAGCCACAGTCTTGTCAGTCCCCAACTTGACCTTTGTCTGCACTGTGACATCCAAATTAGAAACCAAATCCTTATTTCCTGTCATTTGGTTACTGCAACCACTGTCTAATAGCCAGACCTTATCATACGATGCATGCATGGTGTTGCATGCTAGAAACATAGAGTCAGTATTTTCTGTACTAACATTAGCTCTCTGATTGCCTTGATCTGCAATCCTCTTCCTACAATCACGAGGATAATGACCAAATCTATTGCAGTAATAGCACTTTACCTTAGATTTGTCAGACCTTTGGTTGTTATGAAAGCTTCTGTTGCTGCTACTTCCATGTTGATGCTCATGATCATCTCAGCCATCTCTGTGACCGCCATAGTTGTTGCCTCGTCCTCTGCCTCTCGATCGACCTCTGCCTCGACCTCTTGAAATATAGACTTGACTTTGGAAAGCAGAGTCCAATGTGGAATCCTTATTTCTGTCTATCCTTGCCTCATGCGATAGAAGGGATCCCATTAACTCATCAATTGTGAGTTTTTCCAAGTCCTTTGCTTCTTCTATGGCTACTACCACAACATCAAATTTGGTAGACAGGGATCGAAGAACCTTCTCGATCACTGTTCGATCTTTAATATCTTCGCCATAGATTTTTAACTGATTGACAACCGACATGACCCTATTCATGAAGGAATCAATGTCCTCTGTCTCCTTCATCTGCAGAACTTCGAAATCTCTCCTAGTATTCTGCAATTTAACAATATTAACTTTGGCCATACCTTGATAGCTGGTCGCCAAGATGTCCCATCCCTCTTTTGCTGACGAGGTTATCATGATCTTCTGGAACACGGATCGATCTACTCCCTGCTGGATCAAAAGCAACGCTTGCGCATTCTTCCGCTTATCTTTCTTCCACTGTTCCCTCTCTCCATTACTGAGGGCTCGTTCTTCTGCATCATCATGAGGTTCTGCAAACCCATACTTGACATGATCCCAAACATCATGCGCTTTGAGCATAGTCTCCATCTTAATGGCCCACACATCATAATCCTTCCCATTGAAAGAAGGAAGTTGTGGCTGAAAGTTGTGTGTAGCCATCTTTCTTCAAAAAATTCACTGCTGGAACCCTAAAATTTTTTGATATGCTTTGCAAAGCTCCAAAAAAAAACCCTTATAATAAAACCATAGGTTTTATTATTTTTTATTATTTATATAAAAATTTCTTTAGTAAAAAAAAATATTTATACAAAAAATCCTTTCTTAAAAAATACTTATTATAAAACCTCCACTCTTTAAAGCTTTTTTATAACATGCTTATAAAAAGCCCCTTTTAAAAAACCTCTTTAAAAAATACCTTCTCTCACGTGCGTGTATGAGAGACTTCCCTTTTCATATGCCTTGTAAAAAACCTTACGTATTCCAAGCACCTCACGTGGTTGACTTTAAAGTCAATAATGCAGCGAAATTTCAATATGTGTGCGTGCTAACGCACCTCTCGACCTATGGTGCTGCGTTAGTGCCTTAACGCACTGAAAACCACAGTATGCCCGCGCGCCTTAAAATCGCCGCAACTTTTTTTGGTTGTTAACGCGGTTCTCTACTGTAGGAATCTGCATTATAACGCTCTGTCAGTGATGAACAACTGCGTTATAGCGTAAAAACGCGGAAAAAAAAATTCCTTCTCACCTACGGATGATTGCTAATTCGTGTTTCTTCCGTTCTGTGTGACCTCGCTCCGATACCAATCTGTTGGAAAGGAAGAGGATTTAATCACATAATAACACAAATATTTCACACATGAACAATGAGCTGCGGCTCTTCAATTAATCTAAAATTTTGAATCATAAAACTCTCTTACTCTCTCTTTTACACTCTTAAAACAATGAACCCGTGAAGGGTATTTAATCTAATTAACATGCACACACTGTCACTCATAACTGAACTTAATCAACTTGCTTAACTCACTGTCTAACTCACTCACCAAATCTAACTGTAACTCAACTCAACTCATTCACCTAACTGATTGTCTAACTTCTGCATGAGGAAATAATTATATATTTTAACATATACTAAGGAGATTAAAATGAGATCTAAAAGTGGGATACCTCTTGAGATCGTCGTGAAATGACTTCTACTTTTAATTTGAACGAAAGAATTTTAACTTTGCTTCCATACAAATATTAACTTTGCTTGAATCAATACATCAACGTTATACTCCTTGTTTTTCGCTAAACTACCGAGGTAAAAACAAATTCAGCATCATTATTAGTGGGAAAAGGAAAATATCAAATATATAATATTGCAAGCGGTATCTTTATTGTTAGCAGACAATAATATCAAATATATAAACTTCGAAATAAGTGGCAGGATAATAAAAGAAATAGTTTGGCTTGTGAAAACCTCATATTTTACATTACTATTTTACTATTTTCACTGGTCAATTTATTTCTATCATTAATTTATTTATATTACTATTTTACATGGTATTATAAGTCTATTATAACTTATAATTCTCTTATATTACTATTTTACATGGTACTATAAGTCTATTATAACTTATAAGTCTCTTGTCTGTGACAGTAACAATATTCCTTAAAATATAAAACTCGGAATAACTTTCTGCTAGAAATGGGCTAATTAATAGAATAACTTTTTGCTAGAAATACATAATACTAATTAATTCCAATTATACAATAAAACAAAAACCAGTTTTGTCACACCAACCTAACTCCTTGCCTCCTACCTCACGGCAGAGACTTGCTGCCATACAGCCATTCTGCTTGCCATTCTTGTTTAAGCTTGAAAACCGTGTACTAAATTAAAAGAGAAAATCATTATTCTATAAAATGATATAATATGATAGCTTGTCCTTCACAATGTCAATATATGTAAATAATAAATGTCATGGTAAACACAATGATCCAAAAAATAATACACAATACAGAGACAAGGATGTGAAAGTCTAACAGCTAAATGTTTCTCATTTATAAAAATAATGTTACCGGGCGAAAATAACTTATCTTATTTCCACCTCACTACTGAAATGCCTTTTTATTCAGTTAAAAAAATATATTCAGCCAATAAATCTCTTTATTACAAGTAATAGAAGGCACAAAAGACCTAGAAATTAGATAATAACATCATGTTATACTAGGGAATCTAATAAAGAAAAAAGTAACCTAATAACTGTTATTTACCAAAATAAAAATTAGTTATAGGGATTTAAGGATTGAGTAATATCTTAGATAAGAGTAATAGATATCATTCCTAATAAATAATTGTATTATTTTTTTCATAGCTTGAATTTATTGAAAATCAAATGTATAACAAACAATTATGTAAACAAATCTAATTTTAATCTATTTTCCCTTATTCATATCCTACACTACACTTGCGAGAAAATGATTTATGTGAAAACATAATTACAATACCACCATTTAAGTAACATCAACCCCACAATTATACTTTTATTGAAAACCATTAGGATGAATTAAATTAGTCTTGAACACAAAATAAAAAGAATTATCATATTAAAATTCTATCCATCGTCTTTAATATAATGTCATTCTTATCCACATGGATTTTTTCTTGAAATGATTCCATGTTTCTATCTTATGAACTCCTTCATGATTAATATGCCATTGTTAAAGGGCAAACATAGATGTTTATTATAGTTAAAAAAATCATGTGGATCAATTTCAAGTGTTGTAACTTATAGTAGAGTAATAAAATTCATCGTATCATAGAAGGAAAATCAAAATGATAATACATAATCATTGATTAAAATTGCCATGATTCCTAGGTTTATATTTCAAGTTACCAACAATTTGGAATGAATTAATTGAATTAAATAAACTACATGAATAATCTTCCATTATTACATAAGGTATATTATCAATCAGATACAGCAATGGCTCAGAAGAGCATAAGCACCTGCATTGCTAACCCTGCCCACATGGCAGCCAGGAGGCAACGAAGGAGAATAGGGTGGAATGGGAAAGAAGAAGACTAAGTTACTCATGTACTGAGCATAAACCGTAAGGATATTAGCGTCTGGAGAAGCTATTATAGTTTAATTAATTTATGTGATTTTTTTCTTATTCTACTTTACTTAATTTATATAATTTTTTAAAATTTGCTAAATATATAATGAACCATGGTATTTACTAATAGTAAACAGATAATTATGCGAACTGCTAAGTAACCAGCAGATTTATGAAATTGTGTGATAGGCTATGAATATGTTGATTTATGTTAATTATATATTTGAAATTTTTTTGACTTTTATATCTATATATCTATATGACTTTATCTGTTTTGAATTGTTCTCATCCTTAATATTTTCCAAAATATTTTGGAATTTGCACTTGAGTGAAGCTGACAGCTACATTGAAAAAAATAAAATGTAAATGTGGAAAAGAAACGAAGAGAAGGGCTACACAGCAGTCTCGTTTAAATTGGACAAAAAGAAGGAGGACAGAGAAAGGGTATTCCTCATCACAGCAGGCTCAGAATGCACCATGTAAAGGATTCACCGTTTTCGGAATTTATGAATATTTTGTTTTACATTCGATATGAAGCTTTCAAAGGAGAAGACCAGAATTGATAGCAGTCAGACTATTCTCTGGCTTTCTTAGCATATATGAGATCAATATGATCAAGGTAACGGGATTTGAACCGTTGTGATTGCAGAGATCAGGCCTTCAACTGAAAGTGCCCCGGCTTGAACCAAATGAAAAATGATGATCGTTTTGTTTTTTCAATCTTGCCGTCCCTCCTTTAAAAGCCTATTTACATTATTACTGTAGTCATGCTTATCATATGATGTACTGCAATTGCTCCACTAAAACTTATAGCTCTCAAACAGAGAGAACCTTTCAAGAATAGTTATGTCTCGAGCAGCTAAATAAACCCATAAATCAAGTTCTGACTTAATTATTGATGGAGGAGGAATTACAGTACTTTTGAAATTTTCATGGTATCAAAGCTTGGTATCAAAACTTGGACCCAGGTTCTTTTCCACCTGGAATGTTGGAGGAATCACCATATCTTTATAAAATCCATAATTTACTAGTTTGAAAAGTTTACTAATAGTGGGTTTTCAATTATTCTGTCTTCAGGGATACTCCCCAGCGATGGCTTCCATCCATCGCCACTTCCGATCCGCACTGCACTACAACAATTCTTAGCCAACAAAACTTCCATGGCCTCTCGCTTAGACAAACCATTAGCCAGCAATTCCGCCAGATCCTGCTTTCTGATGACCACTTTAACCCTCACAACAGCTTTTCTTGTCTTGTCACAAGAAAGTGCTGCCTTTGATGAGCTCATATCTTTTTCATCGCCGCGGCTTTCTGTGCTAATTCTCTCTGTGCGCATTTGTTCATCATAGCCATTTTTGCCATGGTCTGAGTTAGGCCCAATACAGTTGCCCATTCTACTTTACCGACTAAAGTAAAGTAACACAAATAGATATTGTTAATATGGACGACTCGACTCCAGCCTAGCTTCTGTTTCTCAATCAATTGTAGTCTGCCCGGCCCAGTGTTTCAGTTGCTACACAATGTATGTTACGCCATAATAACATAGATATTATATAACAATTTGGTGCAGCTTTGAGCAGAGGTATAATTGAATTTTCAAATAGAGATTTCCAAGAAAAAAATGCAGTCCAGTCAATGCTGAATTATGTTAAATGGCAATACAATTGACATCTAAGAACTCTATTGGAGTTGTGAAGCGTAAGTAGTACGTTGAAGAAAGGCAGTCAATAAGAAAGGAGGTCAGTCATGACCAAACCGCGTAGAATGGAGTTCAGAAAATATGGAGATGGTCAGATTAACTAAAACGCTTACTCGTCGTTTGAATTTGGAAGCGACCGATTTTATTTCTTAGACTTTGGCGTTGATTTTGTAATTTTGGCGATGTCACTGACTTTGTTAACTAGTAAATCGTTATGTCGCTCGCGCGTAAGTACACTTTTAACTTAAAATTCAAATTTTGTTCCTGAAAAACCCCAAATGAGTGGGAAAATATGTCGCTCGCGTGTAAGTACATTTTTAACTTAAAATTCAAATTTTGTTCCTGAAAAACCCCAAGTGAGGGAAAATATCGCATTTAATTGAAATTGAAATTGCAATGGCTTACTTTCATCTCCAAAGAATAATTTAAAAAATATAAATAAACAAATAAGGTTGAGCTCAATTTCAATTATATATATATATATATAAATCGTTGAAAAACTCCACAAATAATTTCACTCGGTGATCATCGTTAACTAGATTGTAGACTCGAATCATCAAAGGCCGGTCATCAAAGGCCGAACAACCTAAGATCATAACCTAAGTAACATGGCATAAATTAACAAAGGAGTTTGATTTTGAAAAGTATACCAACCTGCAGTTGAAGAGGAATGTAATAAAGGTTATCGGAAGATTTTAAGTTTTAATTATCATGTTTTATTATTTTTATAATTATTATGTTTTATTGCTTATAGATATGAGAATTCAATAGTTATTAATTTATTTTTAATGAATTTTCATCATTGATTTACTAACTTATCTTTTATTCCACATGCATTGTGGGAAGATATTACATTGTGTTTATGTGATTTTTGTTTCTAAAATTTATTAGTCCCTGCCGCCTGCGGCATGGCAGGGACTATTGTAATCGAAATGGATCTTTTCATTAGTCCCTGCACGCTAACCGAAGCTTATAAACTCAATTTATCCCAATGTTTTTTAATTTGGATCATGTCCACCGTTTGGTCAGCGTATTAGCTTTCTCCCGCCGCTAGTTTAGCTAATAGGAAACTTTGAGGTCTTATTTGGCCTCATATCGAGGCAAAATGCTATGAAATGTTATAAAACTTAAGGTTAAATAGCGAATGATATAGAGAGTTTAAGTTTCAACTAAGTAATGCTGACATTAATTCGTCAACATTTTATGTATGCTATTCGAATGAGGTAGGCAAAGTAACCAAGGATATATTTGCATGTAGTAACACCGACACGGCTCAACACGGCTTGACCACCTGTCAAGACAAAACTGTGGCTATCTGCATGTACTGTCACCGCATCGCTCGACCACCAGTTAAAACAACCAGAGTCTGGAAAGAATGGGAAGGCAGGGATAACCAGGGAAATTGTGCTCTGCAACTCGCCATATCTGCTCGAGAAAGACTTGACTTGAAGATTCGCCTTAAATTGTGTGCAACTCGCTATATCTGCTCGAGAAAGACTTGAAAATTTTGCTCGAGAAGATTACAGACTTGAAGATTCATTTGGTTCTCTTTTATGAGTAAAAACACTATGTTGTTAAGGAGTTAAACCTTGAAAAAATATTCAAGATACTTGTTGGCTTACCTTCATCACTGGCGAGGAAGCTCAGCTCAGAGCGTCATACGGACTTGTGCTCGCTATGGCTTCTACAATAACAACGGACTCTGCCACACTTCTATCGCTGCCCGCCGCTGATGCTCTCCACTTCTTCTAGCTATTGAAAGTGAGGGTATGTATCTCCTGGTCGAAAGTCGGGAACTAAAGCCGAAAACTGGAGAAAACGAATGCACTGTAATCCTGCAATCAACAATTTCAGGTCATTTATATAAGGTAATTTTCGTGACTGTAACATGTTCACCTTGTGTTTCCCACTCAGACGTCCTGCAGATCTTTTTTTTATATATCATGCTTGGATTTCATCATTGAGAAACGTACAATGGAGCCTAGCCTTTACTCTAGTTCTCGAGTGGGCTTTACCTTCCTAACTCGTTATAGCTATCCAACTTACAAGGATGCCTTTACAATTTCATTCAAACACGTACAAATTTCCCATCAAGTCTTGAAGGTTAAAAAGGAAAGATTTATTGACTGGATTTACAGGTCTGTTTTATGAACCGGGATAGACTATGGCTTGTGGTGTTTCTAGAGTGAGTTGCCCAGCAACGAGGGGCGAGACTAGACGGGCGTGTACACATAGATAATTCCCCTTTTCTGCATAGCAACTTTGCCGAAAAGATACAACAAATAGCAACTGGTTCATTGGTTGGCTTTAGAGGTCTGTTTTATGAACCGGGATAGACCAGGGGCGAGACTAGACGGGGACGTGCACATAGATAATTCCCCTTTTCTGCACAGAAACTTTGCAAAAATTCTCGGAGAGAGGCGACAGTGATGCAGAGTAGCATTGATTTTTATGTGAATCGGTCTGGAGGGCGAAGAACAGCACCATTATAAAAAAAACCCCAAATATTTTTTGCTACTAACATATCGAATAATTATCTTGGCTGCCTTCCAATGATATTCATGAGGTGAGTGCAAAAATCGTGCTATGCTAGTTCTGTGGAGGGAGCGCTCTTACCTGCACGCTAGCACCAGTAGCTAATGATGCATCCTCGCCATCTCATTTGGAGAGTCATCTCTTCGTTCGGGTCCATATACAGATGACCCGATTAAAGTACCACTGGCTAAGGCAGAGGCACCAAAAACGAGAGAGGCAAGGGCAGATCCAGTTCCAAGCGCAGGTGAAGATTCATAAGTAGATTGACCAGTTGAAGAAGCATTAGATCGGCAGCTTAAGGAGCAGAAGTAGATATAGACCCATCAGCAACAGATCCAAGTTCAAGAGGTGAGGTTCAGGGATGTCTGCAAACACTGTTACCACACCATAACCCAGGAAGGAAGCTCTAACGCTTTACTACAGCAAAACAAGAACTATGAAAAACAGATCCGTTAACAGCGGTTTCGAGCTCTAGAAAGACTCAGCTTCATATTTTCCTGCCTCCATTCCCATCCTACCGGAAGGGTTTTCTCGCTCGTTGTTTTCTTCTTTGTATGTAAGTGTTCTTTCTTTCTCTGCCACAGAGACCCTGAGGGTTCAGTCGAAATGAAATGAAGTCCTGTCTCTCTGTCTGTCCGAGAATTTTCCGTATGAGATGGAACCGCCGCTGCACTGACTTCCTCTTATCTCTCTCTGCAGATCGGAAGAACGAGCCGTAAGGAGATCATGCTTGGCTAAAAGGACTGTAAAATTATCTATGAGCGGGCTAGTGATCCGGTGATTTCCTAAATCCCTGAAACACATCCACTTATCTGGAAGGGGGAATAAGTAGGTGAGTCTCAAACTGAATCTGTAACCCTAAATTTAACTTGTAACTTGATAATTCCTGAAATCTAGTTTTTTCATACAGTTTTGAGCATGTGATTACAAATGTCAAGCGTCTTCGTGGTGGTCATAGAAAGATCACCATGTGGGTGCTCGAGTTGGGAATTTGAGTAAATTTAAAACACTTGTGACAATAAAACAATTGCCAAGTATAATAATCAATGACGGGTATAAAGTCGTTTGTTGTAACTATCATGACATTCTTAAATGGAAACCCGTTTACAATAACTGCAGTACATAATTCAATATTTAATATTCAATTTATATGATGTAACTATAGACCCAATAACAACAACAAGTGCACATAATTCAATTCAATATTTAATATTCAATTTATATGATGTAACTATTGACCTAATAAGAAGAATAACTGCACAATTCAATTCAATATTTAAACATTTCTGTTCACCAATTCTTCCTGACGACTCCCTCTCTTTTGGCTCGAAGGAACTCAAGATCCCAGTCATCACCGTTGTGGAATATCTGCATGTTACACAAGTTCTTCCACATTTACTAGATGTTGTACAACTACATACTTACTAATAAAGTTGTAACTACAAATTTATTAAGTCCGCCACCGAATGTGTATGTCAAAACAATACTCAATCTTTTCTTTAAATATCTCAGATGCAGGACTTTCCTAAGCAGGAAACATAAAAATTCCATAAAGAGAATTCAACAGCTAGGGATATCATAAAGGTTTTAAAATTTATAGTCTCAAATGTGTAAATATTCGGATTTCAAGCAGCTGGACTAGCTCATCCAATCAAAATAACAATCTCATATCTATATCTTTTGCTACAAACAATCAAAATATTGAGCTCGCATGTTGATATGTCTTAGAAAGTAAGCATAAGTTCACAGTTTCTATTGGTAAATGGCACCACAAAGAGTGCAAGGCTATAAATAAATCTCAGCCGCCCAAATTTGACAAAGACTTTTTTTACAAGATCTTGACGCTGGAGATAAATAGTATTAGATTTAGTACATCAATCATGACGCTAGTAAGTTTTGCAAAATTCTGTTACAAAAATGTCCCCAATTGAGGACAGGGTATCGCTTGCAAGACAATAAGAACGACATACTAGGTTCCTTAACTGTTGGGCTATGGAGTAAACCATCTTTGTTAAATATATAATGCTTATATGAGTAAAGCTAATATGTAACAGTTTTAATGTTTTTTAATACCGTATAATTAATCGCTTGTGTTTTTTACCAAGTGTACAAGACACCATATTTGTTAAATATATTCATTTCAGTTCCTCTTTTGGCAATGGTTATAGTAACTACAACACTAACATATAAGGGAATTCTCCTAAACTACAACTTTCAATCCATTCATGACATTGAAATCCATTTAGCGTTACCGAAGCTGTTCTCTCATGGCCAATGTACTACATGGATTTTTTGTGAATATGTTATGAGTCTTAATACTGAGAGTTTCGTGAGACAACTCCTTCAAACATAGAAAACCGATCGATTCATGCAAGTCAAACAACATCACTGAGCCTAAATCGATTCAAGGAAATCAAAACCGATCGATTCAGGTAAGTCAAACAACATCACTGAGCCTAAATCGATTCATGGAAGTCAAACAACATCACTGAGCCTAAATCGATTCAAGGAAATCAAAACCGATCGATTCAGGTAAGTCAAACAACATCACTGAGCCTAAATCGATTCATGGAAGTCAAACAACATCACTGAGCCTAAATCCTAGCAATAAAGTTACAACTTCAACATTATCCGATCAACAAAGTTACAATCTAAGTCATATTCGCAAGTACTCCTCCTGGCTCAAGGCAGGGACTAGCTGCCTTGCAGCCACCCTTGTTTATATATGAATATATGGGTGGTATTAAAAATTAAGGTTTTGTTAATGTTTTATATATGGCTATATTTCATGTAAATATAGGATTTATTTCTATGGTTATAATCTATTTACCACCCCACGTCGCATATATGTTGCAGTGTGTAAATCTGGTTTATTTACATGTTTATTATGTAAATCTAGGATTTATTTACATGGTCAAATCTATTTACCACTCCATATAATATGGTTATAGTGTATGTAAACTTACGATTTATTTACGTGGTTATAATTTATTTATCATCTCACATATGTTGCATTGTAGGCAAATTTAAGGTTTATTTACATGCTTGTTACGTAAATCTAGGATTTAATTACATGCTTATTATTTAAATCTCCACATGGTTTACATGCTTATTATTTATCTCCCCACATGGGTTATAAGAAGGCATTTCAATATGTTTATATTATAGATGGCCTAGAACCAGATACTAAGGAGATGATAGCTAGACGAAATGGGAAGGAATAAATTTAATAATAGAAACCAGATGTAAGGAAATTTGGGATTTCTTTTTGGGTAAAAAGGAGATCGAATATTATTGTTGGAATGTAAAATTGAGATTTCTTTCAAACAACAATGTTAAAACTAGAAATTGAAACAAAGTAATGAACGAACAACTGATTTATTAAGAGAAAAGCTTGCTCGTTTTCTTCAAAAACCAAATAATAATCAGAAGTATAAATCAAAATCAAATATGAATTATGCACAAATTGAAATCAATGTATAATTATAAACATTAAAATAGTAGGTTAAGAAATCGAACCTAAAATTTAAATTTTGAGTGATGAACCGAGTTTAATTTTCTTATCCGAACAAAATGGAAGATGTAGTTTTTGTGGCCACCACAATTGGCAACACACTAGAATAACCAATTATTTATTCCAACAAAATTACAACTTTTACTTCAAATCTAAATGTGAAGAATAAGTTCATGAATTGAAAGAAACTTCGAGTATTAATGTATACAATAATGATGTCAAATTTCTTGAAAAAAAAATTCAAATTTCAAATACTTATATCATATCATTTAAAAAAAGGCAACTAATGAGATTATTTCCTTTCCTTTCTAATTACTAATACAAATTTTAATAGCATTTTATTTACCGTAGTGTTTTCACTTTTATAACAAGAAAACTTTCACATAATTGTGTTCCTCATCTCTTCTCTCCTAACATTTTGTTACTTTAGATGAGCGTCCATAGCCCCTACAAAGTTGTCTTCGCATCAAACAATTGAGCATCCATAGAATTTGTAGATTCATTTTTACTTCCCACATTGCTCATTATGAGATCAACATATTTCTGATGTATTTTACATTATTTCTCATAATTATTGATTTGTATATTAATATTGCATAACTAAGATATAACATGTCGATGTATTATTATTATTAATTAATGAATAGAAAAATCGAATTCATTATTTCATGTTTGAATATAATTTTCTCATAATGAAATGAACATATTTTTGTTTTATTTTACATTATTTCTCATCATTATTGATTTGTATATTAATATTTCATAACTAAGGTATAACATATCGATGTATTATTCTTATTAATAAATGGAAAAATTGAATTTTTGAATATAATTTCTTTATTATTCTATAGTTTGGTGCATGCTAAATTTCCTTTGGTAACGGAAAAAATTACATAATTTTGTTGGTGCATGTGTGTTGGAGATCAATTCAAAGAGTTTAGAGTGAGATCTCCAGGTTGGAGTTTGGCTTCTAGCTACTTAATGGGTATGAAAACTACATGGATATGCATGGATGTAGATGTCCTCCTCTATTAGTTTAAAATTTTTAATTGTTAGAGGGAGGGAATTTTCTTAGATCCGTAGGACTCTGTTTGGAATATCTTGAGGTGAGTTTTGTGGAGCAATAGCTCTTTATCCTCTGATATTTTCAAGCTAATAATAAAAAATTTAATTCATTGTCTTTCATTTTACTTTACAAATTATCAAAATTAGCTCGAAATTAATTTCCAATTTTAATGCATTCAGTACAATTCATGCACTTTATGCACAAAATTTAGATTTTGATTTTCTCTCTAGTATTATTTCTAAATTGATCACTATAGATAATTTCTCAAGTGAAAAATTGTCTATTAAATTGATTTAAAAGACTTTAGTACTGGGTAACATTACTAATTAGAGAGTGTTTGATGATGATAACCAAATCCTAAAATTTCTCATACAAGAAGATACTTTTAAAGAACTAGTCCTTTATTTAGAAATAAATGAATTAACTCTAGAAATAGAACAAAATGAAAAAAAAAAATTCCAAAATATGTTATTTATATGGAGAAGTTTTATGATCTTCAATAAGATTTTAATGGATTAATAATTAAAAAACCAACAACTCATATATGCATTAAACGTGATTAATTTTAAAATCTATGGAATATCAATCTTGGAACTAGATGCATACCTATAGAGAGAGTTATTATTTCTCATATTCTATTAATATAAATATGTATTTTCCTTGACGTATTCTAACTTGAAAAATTATAAAAAAAACATTATCTAGCATGTCATCCTACTAAAAAATGATGTAGAACATATTTAAAAAAATCTAAGGATGATGCATCTAATAATAAAAGAATATATTAGGAAAGAACTAGATAAATTATTGGAATCCAACATAATTTTTTGAGTTGAAAATTCTCAATGTGTGTCCAACATGATATCTATTCAAAATATGAATGGATAAATTAGAATTTACATCAATTTTTGTAATTTTGAAGATGAATATTTGGATTATCCATAGTGTTGAAAGACATTTGTTTTGAATCTACTTACATAATGGATTAGAAAATGTACCTTAGGCTTAGAATTATTGTTTTGTTGGATACATTTTTTAGTTATAAACAGTTTCTTGTTTCACATAATGATAAGGTGTACACTACATTGGAGGTATACACTCCCATTGTGATTTGATCATACATACACATGCACTTATTTCAAAGGAAGCACACACACACACATGCATGCATATGTGATAAAATTAACCTGCATATATGCCCCAAAATAAGCCAAACATTGAAAAATACAACCAAAACTTTCCTAAGAATTGGCCCATGTAAACCCTTAAGAAGGTAACCTATAGGAATATGTTCCTTTTGAATATGAAAAAGAACATTGCATACAAACTTATATTTCATGGGGGGAGATCAGAGGAATCATAAAAAGCCTTAATAAAACACTAGAAAAGTGACATATAAGTAAATAATAAAGTTTTATTATTATCAAGTGCACATAAAAAGAAAACACAAAAAATGGTTCTATTTTAAAAATTATGAATGCAAGGAAACAAGTTAAAAAATACCTACTGAAGCAAATAAACCTTAGTTATTTTAATTTCTGTTAAGAAACAAACAAAGAAAAAAAGTAAGAAACCTAATTCAAAGAAAAAAATGTTATTTCTTTTAATTAGTCAGCGTAAAGAGATACAAGAAAAACATAAACAAATATTATAAATAATATTTCTAACCATAATAAACAAAATCACAGGTTATTTTCTTGAATAAGTACAATTTTAGATACCTCAAAGCCTAAACCTACAAACAAATAGAAAAAATATTTATAATTTAAAAAATGCAGTAAATAAATACATTTTATACTTTCAAATATTAGTAAAGAGACTCAACGTATGGAAAAATTCTCAAATAGGTCATAGGACCTTTAAGATGGAATCAATTTTTATAAGGTTGAAATTTTCACCTTTAGAAAATATATATTATTATTATTTCTCAAACATGTATATGTACATGATTATTATATATATATATATAAATATAAATTACTTGAATAGAACCAATGCATGAAAGAAATTATGGAAAAATTAGAAGATAATTTAATATACAATTGCAAAGGTACTACAAGCAAGTTTGAGATTTGAAATTATAGACTTAAACGAAGAGAAAAGAAAAACCAAAACTTATTAAAAGCAATTAGACTAGCCCTAAGAGATAAACCTAAATAAGTTCATTCCTAGTGGACTCACTAATTCTTTTAATGAAGGTTATTTCCTATGGTTAGACTTATAAACCATAAAAAAATAAAGGAAAAAACATGCACATCAATTATAAATAAAAAATAAATATTTATTAACTACTCATAAAGGTTTGATGAGCTACCTAGAAATACAAAAGACAGATTATATCCACTAGACAATTCTCCTTAATCGAAAATCATCCTTAAGAACCTACAGTAAAAAACGAACAAGAATAGCTGACAACACATAATTAAGGAAAACCTAAGTTCGATCAAAATCAAGAAAACAATTATATCATAATCTAGATGAGAAAAAAACTGAAGTGGGACATAATGAAGTAAATTTCTTCTTGGTATGATTAAAAGAAATATAAGCCTCATATACACTTGATCATTCATTGTACGAATTTCTCATAATTTTCCTCTACTTCCCTCTACCGTCGACATCATTAAATACTCAAGAAAAGTAGTTTGGGTCATCGAGGATAGGCAATGAGATGTAAATTTTCTGTAACACCTACAAACCCTACCCAAAAAACAGAATAATGCACACATTTCATTTCTCTTGTAAAGAGAAATTTGAATGTGTATGTTAGTTGCTTAAAGAATAAAAGCACATATATGCACTTTTCTTAAGTAAGAGTCATGTATGTACACTTTTTTTTCCAGAACAAAGGGTGCATTTGTGAACCTTCTTTTTATTTTAAGAGTTCATCATCCGGAGGGTGTTTATAAATGGGAAGGGGATGAGATTTTCAAGAAATGGATAAAGCCCCTAATCTATATCATCTTACAAGGAAAATCATCCATATTATATTGAGTTTGATGAAAGATGATATATCATTAGAGTCTTTATCCATTTCAAATTATCCCTTTTGGAGAGGGTTTAAAAATTCACTATGCAATATGGTGATTTGTTATATAGCTATCGGGAAACATGAAATTACCACCCATTACATGATCCAATATTACAAACTAAATATTATAATATTATAAAAAGTGTTTTTTCTACAAGTAAGATAATATGCAAATGTGTGGAGCACATGCTCAAATTAGAGGTTGATATGATGACAAAATATATGGAGTTGATAGTATATGTAACTAGGAAATGTACATTTAAGATCAATAAACTTAAGAATAGTTATAGGTAGATATTAACATAGTAATTATGTATATAAAATATAGAAACATGAGAATTTTTAATGTGGTTTTACACTATCAATTGCACCTAATGTTGCAAAGGAAACGCCATAAGGAGGATGGTAGAATGAGATGAGCTGTAATTAATTTGATATGTCTATATATATATAAATATATTTTAATTTCATTGGAGATATGTATAAAGAATGTATAAAGTTTGAAATAGACATTGCATTTTCATAGTTGAAAAGAAAGTTATATTATAATGTCATTGGAGATATGTATATATAATGTATAATGTTTGAAATAGAGATTGCATTTTCATAGTTGAAAAGAAATTTATGGTAGAATTGTGAAAGAGATTGTGTTTATTTAAAAAAAAAATTGTGAATTATTGAAATGTAAACATTTTGAAATGAATTATTGAAGTTTTTTATATTTATTAGGAGTTTTAATATTGTAATAATATGATAATGAGAATAATACATAATTATATTGTTCAGAATAAGTAAAAGATGTAATGGAAAGGTTAGTTGATGGCAATTTATTTCTATTATGTGAGATTTTAAGAATGTACAATGTTTGAAATGTAATTTTGAAGAGTGTGCCATTGTAGAAATGTACATTGCATGTTATTATTTTGCAATGAAATTGTATTTTTTTGTAAAAGATTACAAGTGTATCATGAAGAAAATGATTGATGCTGAGCTTGGTGAAGAGTTAGGAGATATGCTGATGGAATAAGCAACCTGCAAAGAATTTTTTTTTGAGAAATTAGAAGAATATATATTTATTTGAAAATGGAAAATAACTTGTTCAAGTTGACTTCAATGAGGTTTTGTGTGAATTCTATCATAAAGAAATTATATTGATTGAAATTGAAGTTACTTGCAATATGTGATTGGAAACGTTCAGTCGTAGATGCAGGTCGATCGATGGTAGACTGAACACCATTAGAGATTTATTCGGAATTGCAGGTGCATATTTCTAGATTGCCATTCTGCTCTTGCTTTTCTCAAATTATCTCGTTCGTGTATGTGGATTATACGTTTGATAGTAGATTTTATTTTAAGTAATAAATATATAGATGGTCGTAGTCTGTATAGTGGCACATTTGGATTTGGGACTGACATAAATCTCTTTCGTATCTCCTGCAATGAATGAATTGTTGCATCTATCTCTGTGCTGTAGTTTTGTAGTTGCGATATCTGGGAATCCATGTTTTCTGTTTCAAAACAAAGAAAATTCTAGACACAAATAGGTAAGCATTATATCAAGAATGTATATTTTGAACCATTTATTAATAATCGATAAATCAAGTTAATGGTAGTAGGTAAAAATATTGTGTGATTAAAATATTTTGGAGTTGATAATATTTGGAAACCCTTACGAGATGTTAGATATGGAATGCAGTGGATTTGTAGCTATGATATCTTTGAGTCCATGTGTTCTGTTTCAAAAGATAGAAAATGTTAGAAGGAAATAGTTAATAATTATATAACGAATTTAATATTTTAAACTATGCATTAATAATGAGTAAATTAAGTTGTTGGCAATAGGTAGAAATGATACGTGATGAAAATATTATGGAGCTGATGATATGTGGAAACCTTTTGGGGATTTTAACATATGGAGTGGAGTTGGTCGTCTGTACGAGACATTGAACGAAGACATTCTTTTGCTTGTTTTCTGCGACCAATATTTTTGTTGTCTTTCATTTTCATGAAACGGTCAAAACTGAATGTAGGGCAAATTCAGACGTTTTGTAGTGAAGGGACTCTTGAAATTGTTGTGAACGTGAGGCCTTGTCGTTCGGTTTTCCAATGTCTATCGTTGCTTGTGGCAGAGTCATACCTTGAGATTTATGTATAGTTAAAGCCCAAGCCATTTTTAGTGGAATTTGCGTACGACTGTTTCTTTTTATTGTTGGAATCAGCAAGTGAGTGGGGTTTGTTTCATCCCAAGCATACCCGATGTATTTTGTAAATTAAACTACTACAAATGTTGGAAGTTTTGGAGGTGAAGTTGATTCTTTGTAGAAGATGGATATGATTTCCCCGAGGGAACCATTAACAAGCCCTGCTAAAACCCAAAGGTTGGAAGTCAACATTACTTTTTTCCCTTTGCAGAGGTAGAAAATTTGCTCTAGTTGCTCTTCGTTTGAAGAGAATGTAGAATATGTTGTGTTGTATTTTGCGATTGATCTTGCAACTGGAGTGTTTAAATATTTGATCATTTTCTTGTTATGGTCCAATGTTTGAGCGTTTGTTGGAAATAGACGTATAGAATCATGGAAAGACTGTATTTCATCTGCAGACAAGAAAGAGTTTGTTCGCGTCATAAGGATGTTGTATTCCTTGATTGTTGGATTGGCATTTCTAATGTTTTGGAGGACATTTCTGAAAATAACTTGAGAATTTTTCTCACCTTGTTGACGAAATATTTTGTCCAATGTGATGACTGTTGTGAATGTGTTCCACAATGCGGTTCCATGACTTGTCCCTGCATATAGTGGTATGTATTTGATGGGTGGTAACTAGCCGAGATCACCAACTAATATAATCAAAAAACCGTCGAATGGAAAATTTCTCTTTAATGAAAATTCATCACAAAGACGCTCATCAACCTAGTGAAGAAGCTTAGGTCCAATGAAGCTCATTTCCTCGATTAATAGGTACCTAATATGCTTGAGTTCTTGAAATTTTGCAAGAGCATTTCCTTCTAATGGTGCAAGATCTTTTATTGGAAGGTGGAGAGTGGAATGGCTTGTCGATGCTTGTATGTTGAATGCCGCAACACCTGTAGGGGCTAGGAGCATGATCGATGAAGGTTCTAAGCCAGAAAGTGCTATGAGCATTTCTTTGATGCAATTTATAATAACAGATTTCCCAGTTCTAGCAGTGCCTTGTATTATCATTAGCACATCAGGTAAGATATCCTTCTTACTGGAGTGAGCACAAATAATATCCAGAGAATTTTTTTGCATTGAAGATAATGAGCTAAGGCACATTAGAGTATCTATATTTGTTTGAATAATGCGATGGACAGAACGATTATTCTCAATTAAATGTGTGCCTATTACTTGGAGATGCAATGGAATAGTTGTATCATTCCAGTTATGGTTGTCATCAAAACCACGAAGACCAAGCATTTGAATGTCATTTATGAGCAGTTTGTCTGTAGGGTACAACTGAGAGAGTAATTCCCATTCATTTAGGTCCATGGTTTCTGGAGGATGAAATTCTTGAGTAGTTGTGTTATCATTTGCAGGAGGATCGATATCAGTGCGGTGTTGATGCCAAGGTTTGTAGAATGGATGGAATGATTGCCAATTTCTGATAAATTCTTCAGCAGAATTTCCTATGTCACTCGTGATATGGCGAAATGGTTTGTAAAGCATAAGTTTAACTCTACAGAAGTCAGCATAAGAAGAGTCGGTTGTGGATGGTATTGAGGAATAGCGCAGTATGATACAAAGAATTTCTTGTTTGGGTCTTTGTTTCCATCTGTTTGTCTTACAACAGGGATCATATGACCATGATCTTGCTATTTCTATAAGTGATGTGGATTCTAAGGGAGATGGTTGATGGATTTATGTATCTATGAAGTGTGGTGATGGAGGAGCAGTGGTGTTATTCTCTGGAAGGTGCATATAGATTTTTTGGCTTACATTTAAAGGGAAGAAGGAGTGACTACACAATGTTAGTGGTAATTTCAGTATCATATGACAAGTTTCTTATGCTCCTACGTCACAATCGACAAGAGTTTTTGCAAGGAATTTTAGGAATGCAGATGTTGCTGGGTCACCATTAGGTGAAGTGAGTACAATTCTACGTAGCATGTCATAGAATGTTTCAGATTTTTTTCTTCTTTGGATGTATATTTCGCAATATATTTCTGAACGTCATGGATTGAGAGTACTAGTTGGCAATCAATATTTGCACGCCAGATTGATAGGATGGTAGGGTTATGGGTATTTAGTCGATCATCATTGTGAGTGGGAGTGTATGTTTTTTGGCCATTGCAGTCAATAAACAAGGAGGAATGTGCATGTAATTCTCAAGGTGATTTATATCGGCATTCGAATGAGGAGCCTTTTTCCTGAGGCATGTGTTTTTAGTGAATTTTGTGTGTCTCTCAATGCAATGGATAAGTTGGAAATAATTATTAAAAGGATTTTTTCTAAGAATATTTGACGTAGACAATAAGAAAGGGTCTTCTACATTTGTTTGAGAAATTGATTGGTTAGAAATTGTAGAAAGCCAAGGGTTCCAAGCTGATATGTATTTGTCGAAGAATTTTTTAGTACTATCAATTGCTTCTATGTTATCCCAATTAAGATTTTCCATATCAGGTGCATTTTTTATCCAGAGGAAGCCATGGATGTGTGCTAATCCTCTATGTTGCCATTCATACCTACGAAAGATGTTTTTTTGTTAGAAAAATTTGAAATAGAAGGAGTTTGATGTATAAATAATTATGAAAGTAATGTGGTAGAGTGGATACCTGTACCAGTAGTCTTTTGTTTGCAAGTGTTTCTCCAAGATAACTTCACGAAATATTGTGAATCTATGGTGCATATATAGTGATGTTAAGTGGGGGTTAGAGATAATGTTATCATTCCTCCATTTGTGTTTTATTGCAACATCAGGAGGTCGAATTCCTAGCATGATTGCATGAAGATTAGGCCATTTTGTATCAGCTGCACTTAATGTGAAGAAGAAAATTGGGCAATCGAGTTGAGATATCATGTCCGTCAGTTCATTTTTAGCTTTGTGCCAAAAATATCTTGTGCCACGTAGAGAGCTACCGAAGCGCATCACTTGTTCTGCCAATTTTTTGTCTAGAAATTGTTGTAATCGGATGTTCAATGCTTGGATTGATGTTGGGAAGCCATCTCCGATGTTTTTTTTTACAAAGAAGGATGTTGTTGCTTGACTGCGATGATGCATCATCAGATTGTATATGTAGTAGCGGAAGCGAGGGTGATTTCGGAATTCGTTATCATGGTAATGTAGAAGATGAAGTGTGTATTCATGTAACTGCACTGTCTTTATTCTTATTTGATTAGGTAGTGCAGCTCCTATGGGGAATAGGGTTGGGAAATCCATAGAGAGTAGACCTTCTATGCTGTATTCATTGATTGGGGATAAGCTTTTTGGTGGCCATTGGATTGTAGTAGCAGAATGGTGGTTGTATGCATGTAAATAATGTCATATTTCTTGGATTTATGTATTTCTATTAGGTATAGTGGGAATGAATGATGATGTATGGTGTGGGTATTGGTCTATGGAATCTTCAGTGGGGAAAATTTGTGTTTTGATTGACAGTTGAGTAGTTGGATCTGTGGTATTGGAATGGTGAAGGGATTAGGAGATATCGGTTGGGAGTTCTAGTAAGGATGCTAGTGCATTGTTATCAATGCGAGCATTCCTATAGTAAGGATCATTTGTCAATTTGTATTCTAATGCGGCGAGAACTGGATGTCTACTTACAATGCAGTCATAAGCTTGATGTTCATTACTTTGAGGGGTAACGCTTAAAATCCAAGTCTTCAACACGTCGTGGCAACATGCATGTTATTTCTGTAATGTCTTGCGGAAAGCAAATTGTGTGGCCAGTGTATTTATATTGGCCAACACGTGCATGTGTTACTTGGAGGATAGGGTTAACCCTATCAATAAACATTTATTCTATTTGTGAAAGAGTAGCTAGGACAGGTGGTTGAGGACCAGGGTCCATGTTGTTTGACTATGAGAAACGATGAATGTTTTTTTATATATGCATCTGTAGCAATAATAGATTTGGTTCGACATGTAGATATGGATTCCGGGATAGGATTCAAGACAATTGGAGCATGGTGATTTAGCTGCAAGCCTATCAATTCTTGCACAAAATTCACGTTTTGCATCATTAGTATGAACGTTGTTGAAAGCATGTGTAATGGATGGAGGGGTTGAATGAGGTATGGATGAATTTTTTTGAGCATCATTATTATGAGCGTCATTGAAAGCATGTGGAATGGAGTGTGGTGGCAAATGAGCTTTGGATGAATTTGGTAGAGTGGTTTGTTGATAAGATGGTCGACTTGTAAATTGGGAAAGAGAATTGCTTTCAGAGTGAGAATTGTTTGATGGAAATTGTGAATTTCCATCATATGTTCTTGACGATGAATTTTGACTTTTATTTTTCCTTTTGTTTGTTTGGGAATCTTTGAGGTCTTTTTTAGCATGATAATTTACACGTAAACATGCATTTATTTGTTCTTTATTTGCTGCATAGTATCTTCACACGCGTTCATCATTAGAAGTTGTAGACATTCCGACAAGTTAATGCACCTACACGAAAGAGAAATGGAGTGAAAATGTTAGTTGGTAAGACAAAAACCATGTTATTGTATGGAAGGGGAAAAAATAAATTGAAGTCTACAATTTATTTTTGTTAATATATTATTAGAACAATGTGTTTGAAATGAAGTTTTAGTAATTTCTAGCTATAGAGGAAGATAATAAGATGTGTAACGTGTTGATAACAATATGTTTGAGATTATATTTAAGTATTTTATAGATTCATATGAATGTAATTGGATATGTAATGTGTAAATTTGGTTGATTTGTTAATAGGGAAAAAGTTAAAGTATTTTGAATTACCTTAAATGAAATTGTATACAATTAGATGTTTTGTTGGAAAACATATGACTAAATAATAAGAGATATATTTGGAAAGGCATATAAGAGAATATTGTTTATAAACGTATTTTTAAAATAAGATAATACAAATTAGGAATAACACAAGAGTAATTGTAATCATATTTATCTATGATATTGAGATTTTATTGATTGCTTGAAGGATGTTTTTGCATTCTGTTGAGAATTGCAAGCTCTCTTCTTTGATGATAACACATTTCAAGCGTGGTATGTCTCCAAATGTTTCTGTCTTCACTGATAGTTTGAAGATGTGGTCTTTCAAGAGTGCTTTGGAGACAATTTCCTTTATTACATCAGGATCCTTGGATAACAAATAGAAGTCCTTTGCATTAACTCCAAGAATTGTAGATGTTGCGTCTTCAAAAACAACTGTTGAAAGCAACTGACTAGTGTGATCTTGTACATCTATATTTAGTAAGTATCTGTAATCATAGTCAGCTACTTTGGTGTTGCATTTAGGGCAATACCATGTGTTTTCATTCTTTGGAATAAGTTTCTTCATGCATTTTTTCTTATCAACAATAGATGGGCATGATAGGTAGTACAAATTCTCCATCCATACTTTTGTTATTGTTCCCTTGACTTGGTAGAATGAAGGTATATCTGAGGACTCAATATTTTAAATATCTGCAATCATTATTTTCTTGGGTTGATGGCCAAAATAAGGTGAATATCTTTTTGTCAGTGGTGTATAAATTGTAGTGGAACCTTCTTTTCTAAACCATAAATTTAGGATATTAGCCTCTTTGATGTCAGGATCTACAAGAATAATCGATGTTGTTGTAGTCCTGATATTTTTCCCATTAAATTCAACAACACGAGCAGAATTGATTGCTATGATGGGATTACTTCCTGTAGCACATAAGTTGGAAATTTCTTTTGATACTCCATCAAAATTACCTCCCCAAAATATTTCATCCATGTTATATCCAGACATGTCTTGAAGATTTATTGTTTGTTTCGTAACTTCTGACCTGTATTTTTTATGTATGGTGCATGGATTGGAAATGCTAGTAACAATACCAAGAACATCAACGATGAAGTTCACGTTTGTTGTTTTGATATCATTGATTGATTTTATATTGAAATGCACCGTTGGTTTGGATTTTTTTTCACTGGAAACATGATCTATGGTAGATGTAGCATTTAAAAAAATTTCCCACTCATTGTTTAAGTGGTTGTATTGTTTATTAGCCATTTTCACATTGCCTTTTGAGACAATGTACATATTTCCAACTTGGATTTTATCAAATAAAGAATCGGCAGCATTGTTGAAACACATAATGTGTATTTCCCCACCTTCTGTATCATAGAGGTCTAAGCCAAACACTTTACTAGGACCATATTGATTTTGAAATTTTCGAAGAGGTGTCTTTCTTTGAACATATCCTTTTATGCACCGGTTTTAATGGTAAGGGTTTATTACTTTGATTGGAATTTGGACTGGTGTAATGGATGCAGTAGGAATGTCTAAAATGGTGCAGTGCCTTTTCAACGAAGGTTGTTGTTTCGATGATGATGGATCTTCTTCTTGAGAAGTGATCAGGATACTCAGATTTTTTGGAATACCAAATAAAGGTGCAGATGTAGTACAAATTTCGAATTCTAGTAGAATTATAGACCTACATGGTGAATGATAGTAATGAGAGCAATTGTTAGAGTCCAAAGTGATATGAAGGAAATATGTAAATTTTAAATAAGAATTTTGTAACAAACTTACATTGATGGACCAATAGTTGATGTAGTCCAATTTTTAACATGTATAACTGAACCTTTTTGAAGCAAGCTTGCTTCAACGAGGTCATTGTAAGTTATTGGAAGCATAAGGTGCTTCATATGTGTGCCATCAGAGATGGCGGTGTGATATCGTATTGTTGAACTTGAACTTTGCATTGATGTAATACGTTCAAGTTCAACGATTTGTAGAAATGGTTGAATATGACTTTTCCCTGAGAGAATTGAGGAAATAGCATTCTCAATAAGATTTGTTGTCATTTTCTGAAAACAAAGATAAAAGAATAATTAAAAATTTTTATATGTGGTTTTGAGTTCGATGTATAATTACGATTCCTATAGAACTACATGAGAAGTTAAAGAGAGCCGAAGTGAACCATTATTAGGTAGATGTAAGTTAAAAATTAATGATGTCTGTGATTGAATAAAATATGGCTATATGTAAAACTAATGTTTTTTCTGAAAATCATGGATGAAGCTATAGTTATTGCTTGAAAAGTTAGTTTTTGTAAATTAATCTAAATTTTAATATCTAAAAATAATGGATGATTTGTATGTAAATCTTAGTTAAGTTAAAACTAATGACTATGTTGAATATAAAAAACTAAATCATAAAAATCTTGATGGTGTTAGAAAGAATGTTGTACAAAACATAGGAAACTAATATTTCTTCAATTTATTAATATGAAACTGTAATTATTATTCAAAGTCTCAAAATAAAATTTAAATTAAGTAATTCAAATAACAATGGATTTGGTGACATAATTTGAATTCAACTATTTTTTTCATCTTAAATACATGTAACTTAGTAGTGAAATTTTTTGCATAACTTAATGGTAGATTGTTTTCCTAACATTTGAGCATTCATGAAAGAAATTTGTATAAATAAAAAATATGAAAGTAACAAATTCCCATGCCCTTGCCTTGAAATTAATTAGAAATTAATATACACCTATAACAATTCACACTTACACTTATGTGTAAGGGAGGAAGGACACAAACTTAAATATATCATACCTATAATAATATTCACTCTTTATTAAATGATCGAGGAGTTATTAAGGTAGTGGATATTATTAGACACCAAATACTTTGGGATTTCGAGAATACTTTTTAAATATGTAAATATCATAAATATGAAATATTGGAATAGGAACCTACCATCGATGATGAAGATTTGCTTTTAAAATGCTATTTATGTTTATTAAAATCAACAAAAATCAATTCAATCCTAAAATTACTGCTTAGTTTTACATGGTATTATAATGGATTCACCTATTTGGGATTTCCCCTTAAGTCAAATTGTTACCATCCTTGAGAGTGGTCATGGATCATAAAGAGGATTGAAAAAAAGATTAAAAATTGGTGTTATAGATGGCTCTCACTATGGGTATAATAATCTTGGTTAAATAAATATTAGATATCACACTGATTTACTAGTTAACTCTCTTCAAAATTTCAAAAATTATCATAAACAAGATCTGTCACGTTATGTTCAATTTTCTTTAGATTGGGAAAAAGACAAAAGCTAACATCATACATCTTTCTATTGCATAAATTACATGAGATCACGTATCTTAAAATAATATCACACCTTATTTCCAATTGTAAAATAATCTATTAATCTATACACAGCTAAGGAGCTTCAGAGTTCTATTTCGGGGAAAAACACCCTAGAGGTTTGTTGGGCCAAAACCTCCACAGATTAGGGCATGCTATTCAGAAGGACTCACACACAACCATACTTAAATGCTAAAAAATAGATAACAACGATAGCAGAACTCACCCGTAGTCCTACGTTCGATGTAGATCCCGCGGGGTCCAAACCCCTATCAACCCTTCTTCCTCCTTAACCTGGGAAACAAGCAACAACGTGCACGGAAACCTAGTTTTATAGCATATACTTCTCCTAAAAGTTAGTGCAATCCATGTGAAACGTTATATAAACCATAATAAATTCTTAATAATCAATCTTTTCACATATACAAGTAGATGTTAACACGTAATTTCAGGAACAAGATGGTTCTTCATTATTACGAACATCATGTACATAAATAAAGAGTGGAGAGATCACCTGAATCTTTCCATGATTTTCGAACAGACCATCGTCCGGATCTGTCCCACCCTTGCCTCGATAAGATACTTTCAAGACTTGTGCACTCGAGATGGCATATAAATGGATGAACATCTCCAGGAAACAAGGGTTTCTTGTATAAATCTGGGAAAGTGCAGGAGGCACGGGAATTCAGACTTGAACTGGGATTCCAACAGAGTATAATATCTATAAAATTTCTCTCTCCCATAGGCCATGCACATGAGGGGCTTTTATACTCCCTCAAAGTAGTTTCAATCAGTTGGAAACAGTTGGCCACATGCTGGGGTGGTTGAACTACCAGAGTAACCATCAACCCAGCCCGAAAATAGGGAATTTCTATATATTTTTTAATGATTTTAATGGCATACACAGAAAAGTACATGTGGACTCGCGTATACACGCGGAAAAGTCTGGGCATACCCGCGTATGGGAATTTTAACACTGTTTTTTATGAATTTTGTTCAAGTCTATGGGAATGGGTGCCCAAAGCCATAAAGACAATCATGGATCACCTGAGGGTGAAAAATTATGCTATAACATATGCCCCCTAATATATGAGGTCAGAAGGGGTACATGATGGCCGAAATTTATTATGCACATAGAAAGAACTTCGCAAGGACAAGAGAGGACTTCACCAGATTTCAGCCTGCCAAAAACCAATGAAAGAAAACAGAGAGTCAACACATGCTGAGGCGAGAATACCCATGCTCAGTCAAAAATACATCATATAGAAAGTATAGAATAGATCCAACATGTATACAAGTATAGCTGAACTGAAAGTACACAATGAATCATCTGAGCATGGCCCGGAAATACAAGTCTAAATCAATGTCCAAATATTACATATAGAAAGCTGATCAATGATGCTGAAACTGGATGTTTGATCATATAAGTAACTGAATCTCCAAGTACCAAATCATAAGATGTGGAATAAACGGTACAATCACGCAACTCGGGAGCCAACATATAGGATGCTGCTATACTGACACTGCAACATATAAGGGTGAACGACATCACTAGTAGAAACTGAATGGACTGCCAAAAGTGAACCGAGAAATGCTGATGCAACCCGAGGTCTTCACCGATCACTATGGCACAATTCTACACAATGGGAATAAATGAGCTGAAGTCGACCATGTGAGAAATCGTTGGATTACCGATCAATAATGTACACCGTTAACCAACACGAGACAACCCACCAATAATGAAAATGAGTGTCAACGTGCCCTAGTACAATCTAACAAGTGCGAATAAATGAGTTGAAATCGAACACTTGAAAGAATCTACCAATCAGGAGGAAATGATGAATCCCCACTGTCGATAGCGAAGAGTCTGCCACTGATGACTGCAAACCCTAAGATACTGACAAAAAGACTCTAGACCTTATTCCCAGAGCAATGAGTTAGAGTCGATGGGAAAAGATCTGCTGGAAGGAAGGAATTAAGGCATCCCACATCAGTCCAGCGCGAGTGTAACCCGTAGGCCAAGATTTGGAAGGAATCGGATGAAGTAGAGTGACAGAACCAAACCGAAGTACGTTTCCGACATGCACAAGATGAAGCTAGTGCACGGAAGAAACCCTCTGAACGAACCAATAATGAAAGCTGACACAGAGGCGAGATATCCACCAATAGGGTCAAATGGAAATCAAGGTACTGCATGAATCCCAAGTGTGATAATGTATGCTGACGTCGAACACAGGGGAAACCACTCAGTCAAAGACCCATAATGATGATCAAATGCTGAGCACAAGGTCACCTATCAATGATGGAAATAGGGCTAGGGTGCAGCTCTAGGTTTTCTCTCAGAGCAATGTGTCGTAGTCGATAAGAGACAAACCCGCCAACAAGAAGTCAATGGAGACCTTCTCAAACCAGCACGAGCAGAGGACCAAAACATCTGATGTGATAGAACAAGATACTGACAAGACCGGGAAGGCCGACTGAATAATGAGTCAAGAGACACCGCAGAATGGCCGACTCTGGCTAGACTTCCCTTGAACAAAAGCATGACTCGTAATGACCATGGCAGTAAAAAAGTGACACTGTATAAGTTTGTTATGCAGGAGGCAGAACAAACTCTCCATATGATCTGAAGAGATAACCAACCGGGGGAGAACTGACCAGTGAAACAAGGTAAAGGCTAAACCTAAGTCAAAACTAAAACCATCCCAAATGGAGGAAAGATATATAAGTGTATATGTTGTGTTCAAGGGCGACAAACTGACACTGTACTACCATAAAAGTATGAAGTTACATCCCATTCCCGCTCTTTTTGTTATATTTGATTTTTTTGTCTTTTTCATATAATAAGCTTGAAAAAGAATAAAATAATGCTATGGTACAATGGATAGAACGAGTATCAAGAAACAGATGCACTAGTTCCTGGGATTGGAACGATCCTATGCTCAATGCAAGGTGGCGAAAACTGGTAAGCGATACTCAGAGGAATGTTCCATCCATGGGTAAAAGGGTGTCAAGTCGCGATAGCCAAGTGCATGCAATGGTTAACTTGTACAGATAGACAAGGTCAAAAGTTGGCTTAAACATTGAGTCCAAATGAAGCCGGCTAAAGGCCAAGATAAACAAGTAGCCAATATGCAATGCAGTAATACAACTCAACAACACCAGGGAGCCTCTAGGGTAATAGCCAGAAAAATGATAATGAAGAAGAAGAAGAATGAAGCTTCAACACACAAGTCATGGCAAGACTAAAGAGGACTCCCGAGCCTACATAAAACGCAGCATGGGCAACAAGTGATAGCGAGGAACTAACTAGGAAGCCCATGTAAAGGAAGGCTCTACCATCAAGTCATGATTAAATAATTGGCGAGTGAAATGGGTGTAATACTCATGACCTGATGGGATCGACCCTATGGCAAGTGATCAGTATGGAGGCTAGTATGCAAGATGCAACGGAAAGTGGATTCCCTAACCTATATGCCAGTGAAGATCATATACCTTCCATGACGAGTCAGCAGTCATGGATAAAAAACTGGGAAAAATCTCAAATTCATCAAAATGTACCTGAAAACATACCAATCTGGGCACTTCCAAGCATTCGGGTTATACAACTTAAGATAGATTGAAAAAATAAGCATAACAAATTTCTGCGAAAATTTTCAACTTTTTGGACATAAATAGACAAATTACCTCATATTTGGTTCATAGTTACATTGCTGATTTGGAAAAAAGTGCTCTGGAGAAAAAAACTTCTTTCGTCAAAACAGGAGCAACCGACCGTAAAATCGCACCGAATTTGTCAGGTAAGCTCATAAACCATCCTTGCTATTCATTTTTTCCATTCATAAATTAAAATTTAGGAATTTTCACCGTAGAATCTCTTGCTAAAAATCACGGTTTTGCACATACGCGGGTTGGTAATGACCAAGTCGCGTATACACGCGACTGTGCACAAAGAAAGTCGCGTATGCGCAACCCAAAAATGAAAAATGCGTAGCTAATGAACGAATTATTGAAATTTTGCAGGATGACCATATCATGGAGAGAGCGTGAACACAGTGCTATAGACAATGAAGTCATGCAGGACCAAGTATCACTGAATATTCTTCGGAATTGTGGATTGCTCAAGTTTTTTAAAATGCCAAATATGAAGAGTAATGTCTGGTTGCTCGAAATGCTTGTGAACTATTGGGAACCGGAAGAAGACTATTTCATTATAGATCAGATTCCCATACGCATCGAAGTGGAAGATATATATTTTATTACTGGACTCTCCCGGAGGGGGGAGCCAGTAGACTTGCACGGTAAGCCTTTGGGAGGGCTAACCATGGAAGATTACGTCCACGTGTACTGCGTAGAGGGTTCCAAGAAAGTTGGAACTCAAATTGCTATCAAAGATCTAAGAGACTTGCACATGAAAATCCTCCTTTTTACCATTGGGAGAGTAGCAGGATCAACTTCTCTACACCAGGCATCCAGGACGCAAATGAGTATAGCAGTGGAATGCTTAACTCATGTATATGATTGGTGCACAGCTCTACTGATGAACATGAAGCAACAATTGACTTCTATCCGAAAAGCAAAGACAAAACATTTTGGATATGGTACAATTTTGATGACATTCTTCTTCGAGAAGATTCCAACGCTGAGACCCAGAGTGATCTCTACCATCAGCAGCCCGAGAGACCCAAGAATTGCTCATTGGGCAGACATGATGAAGAGATTGGGGGGAAGTGAAGTTCCCCGGACCACTTGGGATGATGAGTTCTTCCAATGGTGGAGAGAACAAATCATCGTTGTAGATGACTATCCCTATGCCGGGATGGAATTTCGTGGCGATCCAGATCTTGTCCTTCCACCAAGCGCGGCATGGGGCACAGTCGGTAAGTTTGCAATTTTTGACTTATATAATTTTTTGGATTTTTTCAATATGTATGAAAAAATATGAAAAACAAACATGTTTTTGATTGGATTCAAAATGACTTACAATTTTATAATGATCATGATACAGATATTGGACCAGTGCAACCTGAGGGTTACCCGCGACATAAGCGTCACAAGGGAGAAGCGGATACAGTAGATTCAGACAGAACCCTCCAGGCTGTACAGAGGAACTTGGAGGGGTTAACCCACCAAGTACCTATGGCTGCAGTGGAAGATCTGTCTGAAGCCATCCAGAGACGGGTGGTAGGAGTGCCCCGAGACTGGGTATGGTTATTCTGCCGAGTTGCCACCGTGATCGTGTTCTATAGGAACACAACTTCTGGGCAGGGACCTCAGGAGTAGATAGATATGATGTATCAGATGACTGTATATTTTTTGAGATTGAACATGATCGGGCATAAGCCCAAATTTTTGTATGACTTATGGATCCAAATTTTTGTATAGTTTTGAACACTCTGATGATATATATACAGCGATGTTTGATGTGATGTAACAAATGTATGAAAATGTATGATGTTTTTTATGATTAAATTTTATTGTATGGAATGATTAATATGCCAATCAATTTCTTGATTAGCTAATGAGTCTGCCATCCAATTGTCAGCTCGAGGAATATGAATGAAAGTTAAAAATTGAAATGATCTTTGTAACAAACGTACCCTCAAAAACAACCGGAGTAAAAATGGATCTCGAACCCAATAAGTATTGTTCAACTGTGACACCACCAGCTGAGAGTCCAAGAAAACTACCAACGAATCAACACCCAAAGATATTGCCTCCGAGAGTAGATAAACAACTGCAGTGTATTCTGCTATATTATTGGAAGCAAGACCAATGCAGACCCCTCTTGATACTAACAGCTGACCGGATGGATAATGAAGCACCCAAGTCGCGGAAGCTAAGTTCCGGGTGTGTCTACTAGCACCATCGGCGAAACCAAAATGACTCATGACATCCAACACAACCTGCCAAAGCAGATCAAAAACATCACCAACCCATCAAAGATCGAAAATCAACCAGATATGTACAAAGAAAAACTACTATATACAAAAGCAACATGCCAGGCCAAAGCCTAGGCATAATACTTCTTCAAATAGAGCCCATTTCGGGGCTCCAGCAACTTGTTCCCTTCAAAATCAACCAAGGTATATGCTCCTTTCTTAAGGACTTTTTTAACGATAAAGGGGCCATACCACATAGACTTAAACTTTCCTGCCCCCAGGGCATCTTTTTCTTGGGCATAGACCAAAACAAGGTCACCTTCCGAAAAACCCTAGGCTTGATCGCCTTATCGTACTAAGCTTTAACTCAGTTTTTATGCGCTTCATTCATCGTGGCGGCATCCCGACGCTGCTCATCGAGATGTTCCAGATGAAGGAGCCGTTCTTCAAGACTAGAAGTGTCAGGAAGAAGTTCAACATCTAACTTAAGAGAAGGAATCTCGCATTCAATAGGAAATACGGATTCCACCCCGTGCACTAGCTGAAACGGAGTAAAGCCAGTTGCAGTTTTCACTGACGTCCTGTATGCCCAAAGTGCAGGATATAGCATAATATGCCAGTTGGATCTAGCTTTATCAATTTTCCTTTGAAGAATTGTCTTCAAGGATTTATTCACGGCTTCCACTTTCCCATTGGCTTGAGGATAATATGGAGATGAATGCTCCTGCCGGAAACCCAATTTGAGAGCCAACTCAGCCATCATACTATTCTGAAAATGACTGCCATGGTCAGTGACAATCTCTCTAGGAATACCAAAACGAGTGATAACCTGGTTGAAAAGAAAAAGAGCTGCAGTCTCACCATCGTTCCCAAAAGTAGGCATAGCCTCGACTCACTTCGTAAAGTAGTCTACTGCTACAATAATGTACTTGTGACCTTTAGCCGAAGGCGGGTTACAAGTAGTATAATCAATACCCCACTTTGTAAAGGGACCGACAGTAATGACTGGAAAAAGCAGAGCTGGATGAGCACGCATTTTTCGAGTATAGACTTGACGCATTTGACACTTTTTGACCGACTCCATACAATCTTTGAAAATTGAGGGCCAAAAGTACCCAGCACGCAAGATCTTTTGGGCTGTAGCAAGCCCAGATAAATGACCACCACAAGCTCCACTGTGGCAATCATTCAACACAGCCTCAGCTTCTTCGAGAGTTAAGCAACGTCTCAGGATTGAATCAACCCCTCGACGGTATAAAGCATCACTAATAATCAAGTAATTCTTAGCCAAGTGACGTAGCTTACGGCGCTCATCTTTCGAAAAAGTAGAGGGAAACTTCGCAGTCTGAAGATACACAATTATATCTCCATACCAAGAATCCCGTGGAGAGATAAGAAACAAATGTTCATCCGGAAAGGATTCATCATAGATTATCTCATCCTCACAGGTCAAATCAGAGATCAATTCCGCGAAAACCAATGATTTCTTGGACTTGGCAGACATAAACTCAAGATCAAATTCCTGTAAAATCACAATCCATCTATTGTATTTGCCCCCAATCACTCACCTACTGAGGACAAACTGAAATGGATTGGTTGCTGCCAAAACATAAGTTTTTCATAGAATAATGTAATGCCGGAGTCGCTGCACAGCATGATTCGCTGCTAAAGCTAATTTTTCTATTAGAGTGTATCGGAGTTCAGGTCCTACCAATCCTCAACTAAGATAGTATATAACATGTTCTTCCAGAGCATCATCTTCCTGAACCAGAACCATACCAATAGTAGATTCTGCGGCTGCAAGATACAAAAGGAAATCCTGGCTATAATCACGTGGACTCAATAAAGGAGCAGAGGTCAATGCTTTTTTCAAAGCATCGAATGAGCGTTGAGTGAAGTCATCCCAAAGGAATGGAACTCCCTTCTTCAACAATCTCATAAATCCCTTGGTAACTTCAGCATAATTTACGATAAATCTCCGAAGAAAATTAGACTTTCCTTGTAGACTTTGAAGTTGACGAATAGAGGACGGGGGAGGCAACCAAATTATTTCCTCAACCTTGAAGGGATCTATCCTAATCCCTTCTCTAGACACAATGAATCCCAATAACCGACCGGATGTAACCGCGAAAATGCACTTGTTCGGATTCAACCTAATCTTATAGAAACGACATCATTCAAATATTTAACGGACGTGAGCAGGATGATCCATCCTCTTTCGAGAATGAGCAACTAAATCATCCAAATACGCCTCGATAATCTTTTTGATGTCGTGGAAGGCATATGACATGGCCCGTTGAAACGTATCCCCAGCATTTTTAAGACCAAAAGGCATCTTCTTGTATGAAAAAGTACCCCAGGGAAAAATAAAAGCAGTCTTATGCTGATCTTCAGGACAGATAGTAATCTGATTATATCTGGAGAAACCGTCCATGAAGGAGAAAATCTCATCACCATCACACTCATCAATGATCTGATCTATAAATGGTGTGGGGTAATTATCTTTAGGACATGCTTTATTAAGGTCTCTGAAATCAATGCAAACTCGAATTGTTCCTTGTTTTTTATCTATGGGAACAGGGTTTGAAACCCATTCAGTCAAAGGAACAGGGAAAATAAATCCCGCCTTAAGAAACTTTTCAACCTCAGCTTTGATGGCTGCTGCCTTCCTAGGATTGACCGGACGAAGCTTTTGCCTCACAGGCTTAGCATTTTCATAAGTCTTGATCTCATGCTGGACAATAGATGGATCTATACCAGGCATTTCCTCATAAGACCAAGCAAATACATCCCTATACTCTTTAAAGAGTTCGGTATAAATCTGAATCTCTTCAAAGGAACACTCAGCTCCGATGAAGACATTCTCAATAATATTGGGATCCCTGGAAATGTTCACCAGGATAGTCGGAGAAATCACAGCCATGTTTCCTTCAGCATAAACCTGTGTTGGTGCTAAAGGGTTCAGGACTGGGCGAACAGGACCAGGAGACCGAGGACTTGGAAAACTCGTTTAAACTTCGCTCAAATCAGGTAAAAAGTAAGACCGATGATGCAAATCATCCCACGGTCTATCTATACCAGTCATAGCTTCCAGGATGGCCTCTTCAGATGGAAGAGTGGTATCAAGGCAATCCTGGGCAGAAGAAGAACTAAGTGTCCAAGCCGGAGCCACATCTCCATCCAACTCTTTCGGAGAGAGAGGAGCTCGAATGGAATCTGCAGAGTTAACAATAGACTGATAAGCAATCTTAGTTGCAGACATTGGAAATGGCATTCCACCCACTTGACCTTCCGCTAATGTGGCGGTAGGGGAAGGTAAGGTCCAAGGGTCCGAAAAATAATGAGTTCTGAAGAACTCTCTTCGCAGAGGAGCCTTGGAGGATGAAATTTCATTTATATGCATCGTAGGAGGAGGAATATCAAAAGTACCCATCAAGGAAGAATACATTCCAACTCCTAAATTCTCAGTAGGTGACTTGGTATTATCCAACTTTGGAATAGTGGAGTCAGTAGATGCATTCGGGTCTACAGGAGGATAGTCCAGTTGGTCCACTGTAACAATCCTCCCTTCATGAGGGAAACAACTAAGCCGAAACAATGAAGATGCAACGACATCCATCTCATAAATCTAGTTTCTCCCCAACAGAAGGTTGTAGTCCAAGCTTGCATCCACTATCTCAACCTCTATATTTACAGTTTTTCCCCCAACACAGATAGGCAAAGTTGGGACAATACCATGTGGCCTGTAAGAATGACCATCAAACGCAGTCAGAAGAGTAGAGATGGAGCAGCTGTGAGAGATCCAATTCCCTTCCAGCATGCGAGAGACATCACACATGTGGAAGCACCCTCATCAAGGACTGTCCGGAAAATATTGCATTTTCGGTATGATGATTTAATATGAAAATCCATATGATGGGGGAGTCTCTTCTTAAAATTAGTCATATCAAAAGTAATCATAAGAGATTTCTTTGGATCTACAGCCCCGAGAGCAATTAGCAAAGCACTGCGCTGAGCCAGACAAGACTGGAGCACCTCTAAAGCCAACATGGCACAATGACTCTACGCTAGATCTTCCACAATGGAGTAGTTATGGGCAGCCATAGCATTAGGATTAATTGTCGTACGCTTGTTAGATGCTTTGGGCATCCGAGGTATAGGCTCAACAGTAGGCCTCGTAATACGAAGCGGCTTAGTAGCATCAGGAGCATCCTTAGCTTTTGAAGACTCTTCTTCGCCATAATCACGGGATCTCGTAGTGACATCCACGTGAGCACTCATCATGTATATGTTTTATGGTATTTCCCCTTCCTGGGTGCCCCCAGAGGAAGCCCCAGAATTTTCATTCGCGCCAACAACTAGTTGTTTCCCTTGGGGAAAAGGGTTTGTCAGCACAGCCTGGGAACTAGAAGAACCCTGCTGAGCTAGTAAGCGCTGTGCATCCTGAATTTTAGGGCAAAGGTGTGTAAGATGGTCTCCAACGCACAATTTGCATGGAAAATTTACTTTCTTTTTCTCCTTTGGACCCTCACCAACATGCTCATTGGTTTTATTCGCATTTCCCTTCCCATTCTTTCCCTTTTTCTTATTATTCCATCCCTTCTTCTTCCCTTCAGATTGTTGATTTCCTTTGGGATCAGAAGCTTGGACGGCATTTACCGAAAAAGATTGGGAAGGCGATGACTCAGCAGGCACAACCTGACCAGAAGGACCAGATTGTATAGACAACTGCTGCAATTGAGTAAGCAGGCTAGCTGCACCGCTATTGATCGAACCAATCAGTCCATCACCATGAAGACCAGGCTTAGTTTTGGATAAATCTAATTTGGAGCGAGGAGCATTGGGCAAATATTTATGAAGGACCCCAGACTGAGAATAAATCAATTCAAGTTGCTGGGCCCTAAAAATAGCCTGCTCCTCGGAAAATACCCTGGAGAGGGATACATCTTTCGAAATATCTGACTGCAGAGATTTCAGAAACCATTCCAAAAGGAATTCTCCTGGAATATGAGCTTTAATAAGCCTCTTCCTTCTCCTCCATTCCTGAAGATGGTCAGAAATGTGGGTTGCGTCATCCTATTTAAAATTATCTAGGAGTTCAGTCTCGGCGTCATAACGTACGGGCAACTGGAAATGGTTTAGAAATGTAATAGCCAGCTCTCCAAATGTAGCAAAAGTGCCCCCAGTTAGCTCAATATACCATTTGGCAGCGTTTCCAGTTAGGGTGCATTGAAACAATCTCAACCTAATCGAATCATCGATCAGGGAGTTAGAAGAGCACCATAAATGGAAGGTGGTGATGTGGTCAGCCGGGTCTTCTCCATTCTTGCCTTCAAACTTTGGAATGTCTGAAGGAAGTTTGGTCGGGACCGGAGGCCACCCCGGACTGTACCGGATCGGATCATTCGTCAATTTCGACAGATATAGCAAGTTTAACGTTGCCAGAAAAGGTAAATGAGGCGGAGCCTGCGGATTCCATCCTTGATGGGATGGATTCCCAACATTCTAAAAATAATACCCTGGATTTGATGAGGCACCAGGTTGCCAGAAAGAACTCATAGAAAAATAAGAAGAACCTCCTCCCAATGCATAGTTACCAAAGACCAGACCAGTTCCTCCCCCCGAAGTATTAAATGAAGAGGAAAGCCCCTGATAGGGGTTATAGGCATTAGAAAGAGGGGAAAAATTCTGATAAGCACTCGACCAAGGGAAAGAAGCATTCCCTTGGTGACCAACGTAAAACTGATTCCCTGCCCCCACTGTAGTGAATACAGGGTTCCAACCTGTAAAAGTGGTCGAATTCTGACCTCCAGACCAAGGGTTGAAACTCTGGGTCTTTGAAGTGAACGGAAAGGACCCTAAAGAAGGATTCAAACTAGGAATATGCCCAGTTCCAAAGGGGAACCCTTGAAAAGAAGCTGATCCACTAGCCATGGAAGACATGGGTGTAGATGCAGCTGCAGCAGCGGAAAAGGAAAAAGGAGGAATCCCACTAGTGGGCATTCCAAAACAGAAGGGACCAGAATGAGAAGCATGTGCTTGGGTGAAAAAAGAGCCAAACACAACAGTACTAGAAGCAATCGAAGATATAGCAATAGTGCCTCCTCCTTCAACAGAAGCAGGAGTCTGAATGCCTGCAGCACTCACAGCAGAAGCTGTGTTCCCAGTCATGGCCATCGAAAGGTATGTATAATATGGAGGATCTTCCAGTCTCTCTGACTCAGGTCCGATGTATTCAACAACGAACGGATAATCAGGAGGAAGAGAAGATGGAAGTGACTCAGAGGGTTGAGACACTTCCTCTACTTGTACTTCTTCTTCTTGTGGAAATAAGACTCTCGAGGTGAGCGGAGCGGTCCTCTCGGAACCAACACTAGAACCAGCTATGAAACCTTCAAACCCTTGTGGAGGATCTCTCTCCACTGCGTCGGACGCCACAGGGTGATACTCACTTGCTAAATTACTCCTACGCCTTCTTGAAGAAGGCTCTCGACTCTCGGGAGATAACCCCCGGATTCTCCTCGATCGACGAGGCACTTGATCAGCTATTCAGAAGGACTCACACACAACCATACTTAAATGCTAAAAACTAGATAACAACGATAGCAGAACTCACCCGTAGTCCTACGTTCGATGTAGATCCCGCGGGGTCCAAACCCCCAGCAACCCTTCTTCCTCCTTAACCTGGAAAACAAGAAAGAACGTGCACGGAAACCTATTTGTACAGCATATACTTCTCCTAAACGTTAGTGCAATCCATGTGAAACGTTATATAAACCATAATAAATTCTTAATAATAAATCTTTTCACATATACAAGTAGATTTTAACACGTAAGTTAAGGAACAAGATGGTTCTTCATTATTACGAATAGCATGTACAGAAATAAAGAGTGGAGAGATCACCTGAATCCTTCCACGATCTTCGAAGAGACCGTCGTCCGGATCCGTCCCACCCTTGCCTCGCTAAGATACTTTCAAGACTTGTGCACTTGAGATGGCATATAAATGGATGAACATCTCCAGGAAACAAGGGTTTCCTGTATAAATCTGGGAAAGTGCAGGAGGCACGGGAATTCAGACTTGAATTGGGATTCCAACATAGTATAATATCTATAAAATTTCTCTCTACCATAGGCCATGCACATGAGGGGATTTAATACTCCCTCAAAGTAGTTTCAATCAGTTGGAAACAGTTGGCCATGTGCTGGGGTGGTTGAACTACCAGAGTAACCATCAACCCAGCCCAAAAATAGGGAATTTCTATATATATTTTTAATGATTTTAATGGCATATGCGGAAAGGTACATGTGGACTCGCGTATACACACGGAAAAGTCTGGGCATACCCGCGTATGGGAATTTTAACACTGTTTTTTATGAATTTTGTTCAAGTCTGTGAGAATGGGTGCCCAAAGCCATAAAGACAATCATGGATCACCTAAGGGTGAAAAATGATGCTATAACAAGTGCATAAACTACATGAGATTATGTATCTTATGTTGAGTGTGGAATTAATGCTCTCTAGAGTCAATATTGGATTGACACTTTGCTGTCCAATTCCACCAACATGGAATGTTGAGGAATATCCGATCAGCCTCATCAGCTAACTATGTTCTTGAGCCTCAGACTACCTATATTTTATACATTTGGTTCATTCTCATGATTTTCCATCTGGGATGCTAATAATTTATATTTAGAGTATATGTCTAATTTATATTACTTGATTCCTTAATCTTTAATGTTTATAAAAGCTTCTGATCTCAATTATTTTGTTTCCTTTCCCCAACCGCAAAGCCAACAACAATAACAGTACGGGACAACGTGGATTGGGACCAATTAGGCTCTGTTTTCTAAATGTTGGGTTAAGAGACAAACAGAAAAGCATTAACAAACATATTAAGCATTCTAATGCATTCTACCCAAGTGCCGCCTCACAGTCCCCTGGCACCTCAATGGTATAAGCTGGAGGACAAGAAATGGGATAAACTCCTTAGGTGATAACATGGCAACATGATGTCATGAGAAAATATTGATCGAGTAATTCAGGTTCATGCATAAACTACATGAGATTATGTATCTTATGTTGAGTGTGGAATTAATGCTCTCTAGAGTCAATATTGGATTGACACCTTGCAGTCCAATTCCACCAACATGGAATGTTGAGGAATATCCCATCAGCCTAATCAGCTGAATATGTTCTTGAACCTCAGACTACTTATATTTTATACATTTGGTTCATTCTCATGATTTTCCATCTGGGATGCTAATAATTTATATTTAGAGTATATGTCTACTTTTTATTACTTGTTTCCTTAGTCTTTAATGTTTATAAAAGCTTCTGATCTCAGTTATTTTGTTTCCTTTCGCCAACTGCCTGTAGAACTATCTCTATAAATTTTCAATTTTCACACTATCACTTGAAGCTAAGTTTGGTAGCCATAGACTCTATATTCTATTGTTTCTAGATTGGTTTCTGATCTGAATGGAAATTGAAATCCAATGATGATGAAATTTTCAATTTTCACACTATCACTTGAAGCTAAGTTTGGTAGCCATAGACTCTATATTCTATTGTTTCTAGATTGGTTTCTGATCTGAATGGAAATTGAACTCCAATGATGATGACTCTCTTCCATCTTAACATTTCAGCACTCATACCTTCCATCAAATTTACAAAGCAACCTCACATCAAAAACGGATTTACATGGTTGCAAGAGAAACGTTCTAACACCCAGTTCAGTCTATTAACTGTCACCAAAGCATCCTTGCTCCAGCAACTTTGTTTTTAATATATCTTCTTAATAGTTTTAATAGTTTTAGTTTTATCATTTTATTTGACAATAATAATGTTTCATAATAAATGATAACATGATTACAACAATAGTGAAAGATTGCATTAAGTCAAATAACTCAAATCAATTTTCATGACCAAAATCATGTGAGCAGCCATCCAAACAGAAATCTCCAGACAACTGAAACATATGACAGGGGTTTATCTAGTTGTAGTAAACAAATCCAAAAAGGTGTAGTTGCAGCGATCACTTCAAAAATGTTTGAGGCATATGGAAGGAACATATAATTCAAATGAAAGAAGAAACAAATATAGTTCATCAATCAAAAAAAGAAAACCAAAATTGCAGGAAAACAAAAAAAACAAACCAGATTTTCCAAAATGATTAGAATGATCTGAGCTCATACTGAATTGATTGGAATTTTTTGTAATCTATTAGCCCAACAAAGAATATCAATGACTTAGTATCTGACCAGGTAAGTGAACCCAAACCAGAACTGAGTACCCAATATGTAAGGAAGCAGCTAGTCTATCATAAGCACAAACTTAATAAAGTCCTAATACAATAGCTTGCTGCTAACTTGTAATAATTGTGGATAATCGAACATCTAGATTCTAGATAAAATACAGTTCATACTGATCAGAACGCTATGATATAAAGCTCCTTTATAATTAGGAAATAAAAATTCTTTTGATGAAGATAAAACAATTTCAATAAAAATTATTGAGAAGCCCACTTAGCATTGGAAAATTCCAGATCACTATAAGCCTATAGAAGTATGTTAGGGTTAGATTATTATTGTTTTTGAATTCATAGACAAAAATGGGCAAAATATTTTTGTTCACAAGGAATTCTATATCTAAAGCTGCTTCAGCAGCTTTAGAGGGTAAAGATCATACAAGCTATTCAAAAAGTTTAGTGAATCCAAAGGAGTTACAAAAATTAGGTGTTTATGCTGAGCACATCAAAATTTATGATTGAGAAGAGCTTTTGAGTCGCTTGTAAAAAGAGGCAAAATCAATTTCAGCAATCAGGAAAGCTTCGACTGAAACCAATAAGCAGGGTTAGCCAATTTTAAACCAATATTCAAATTTTGATTCAGTTTACAGTGAGAGTGATGTATTGATTAGTAACCCTAAGGTGCTAGATTTTGGTGCTAGGCGTGTGGTTGTAGGGTTTATTGGCTATCCTAATGTGGGTAAAAGTTCCACAATAAATGCATTGGTTGGATAGAAAAATACTGGTGTCACATCAACACCAGGAAAGACCAAGCATTTCCAGACACTTATAATTTTTGATAGGCTCATGTTGTGTGACTGTCCTGGTCTAGCTTTTCCCAGTTTTTCAAGCTCCAAACATGAAATGGTTGCTTCGGGTGTGTTTCCTATTGATCGATTGACTGATCAGAGGGGTGCATTACAAGTTATAGTTGATCACATTCCTAGAAGTAATATTGAGAATATTTACAGAATATATTTACCTAAACCTAAACCATATGAACTACAGGACAAGTCTTCTGCAAAATTTCAGTTTCTAGGGACATATTCACAACCCCAGGGATATGTTGGGATAAGAGGCTTGCCAGATGAGACACGTGCAGCCTGTCAAATTATGAAGGACTACATATATGGGAAGCTACCTCACTTTGAATTACCACTAGAGGAAACATGCAGTGGTGAAGGTGAAGAGACCAGTTCCACCTCTCTAACACTGCAAATAGAAGACTTTTCCAGATGAGAGACATGCAGCCTGTCAAATTATGAAGGAATACATATATGGGAAGCTACCTCACTTTGAATTACCACAAGAGGAAACATGCAGTGGTGACGGTGAAGAGAGCAGTTCCACCTCTCCAACACCGAAAATAGAAGACTATAGAATGAGAGCAGAGGAGGGAGTTTTGGAGCTCCACGATGATGAACTAGGATCCTCTGCTTCTTCTGCGGAAGAAGAGGGAGGCTTAGACCTTGACAGCCAATTTTATTCCACTGTAAATAAAGAAGTGCAAACAAAAGGGAAGCTTCTAAGTGTCATGGGCAACTCAAGTCTAGAGCGTGTCCTACACAACCCTGATTCATTTGATTTTGCAAATGGCATAAAGGCTAATCCTCCTAGAAAAGGGGAAAACAGGAAGAAAATGCATGCTCCACATAAGATGCATAAGAAAACTCAAAGGAAATATATCAAAAAAAAGTACATCCACTGACCCTAATTGAAAGGTTTTCATTTTATTTGACAATAAGAATGTTGCATAATAAATGATAACATGATTACAGCAATAATTAAAGATCACATTAAGTTAAATAACTCAAATCAATTTTCATGAGAAAAATAATGTGAGAAGCCATCCAAACAGAAATCTCCAGACAACTGAAACATATGACAAGGGTTTATCTAGTTGTAGTAAACAAATCCAAAAATATGTGGTTGCAGGGATCACTTCAAAAATATTCTCGAAACAACTGAAACATATGATAGGGGTTTATCTAGTTGTAGTAAACAAATCCAAAAAGGTTTAGTTGCAGGGATCACTTCAAAAATATTTGAGGCATATGGAAGGAACATATCATTCAAATGAAAGAAGAAACAAATATAGTTCATAAATCAAAATAAGCAAACCAAAATTGCAGGCAAACCAAAAACATAAACTATATTTTCCAAAACAATCAAAATGATCTGAGCTCATATTGAATGGATTGGAAATTTCTATAATCTATTAGCCCAACTAAGAATATCAAATACTTATTATCTTACCAAGTCAGTGAACCCAAACCAGAATTGAGTACCCAATATGTAAGGAAGAAGCTAGACTATCATAAGCACAAACTTAATAACGTCCTAATACAATAGCTTGCTGCTAACTTGTAATAACTCTAGATAACAGAACATCTAGATTCTATATAAAATACGGTTCATACTGATCAGTAATAAATGATAACATGATTAGAGCAATAGTGAAAGATCACATTAAGTTAAACAACTCAAATCAATTTTCATGAGCAAAATCATGTGAGCAGCCATCCAAACAGAAATCTCCAGGAAACTGAAACATATGACAGGGGTTTATCTAGTTGTAGTAAACAAATCCAAAAAGTTGTAGTTGCAGGGATCACTTAAAAAATATTTGAGGCATATGGAAGGAACATGTCATTCAAATTAAAGAAGAAACAAATATAGTTCATAAACCAAAATAAGCAAACCAAAATTGCAGGCAAACCAAAAACACAAACCAAATTTTCCAAAACGATCAGAATGATTTGAGCTCATACTGAATTGATTGGAAATTTCTGTAATCTGCTAGCCCAACAAAGAATATCAATGACTTAGTATCTGACCAAGTCAGTGAACCCAAACCAGAACTGAGTACCCAATATGTAAGGAAGAAGCTAGACTATCATAAGCACAAACTTAATAAAGTCCTAGTACAATAGCTTGCTACTAACTTGTAATAACTGTGGATAATAGAACATCTAGATTCTCTATAAAACATAGTTCAAACTGATCAAAAATCTATGATAGAAACATTCTAACAATCAGTTTAGGCTTAACTGACACCAAGGTTATAGAAAATGGCCTCATTCGCCAATCTAAGCTAATAAAATTGATCCTTTTCAAGGGAAAAGGCTCATTGGAGGAGGTACTCAATTTCATTTTTTTTATTAATGATGATTGGAATTTCATGAACTTTCTTTCTATGACTCAATAAAAAATTTTCCCTTGAACTATACTCTTGAGCTCACTTACGAATACAGAACACAAGTTATTCCGCTGAACCTTACACCTACGGAGCACAAGTTAATCGATTTGATGGATAATGCATTACATATGATGCACCTCTGTTTTGGGATATTCGACAGACACATAAAGAAAGAGAGACATGCAGATAAGGGAAGGCAGGGAAGGGAGGGTACTCAGGAAGGGATATTGAAACTTTGATTGAAGTTTGTACTACTCCCATTCCTTTATTAAATGACTTGAGAAGGTAATCTCCCACGCCTGTAAGCATGTATTCAAAAACATAATGGGCATAATAGGATTTCAAACTACATAAATTTTATTCAGATAAGAACCACCTGAGAATAAAGTCTCAGAAATTCAGTGAAATAGTACATCATCGAACCAAAACAAATACTGCGGGTTATGAATGCCATACCTAACAGCAGTCAATAGCACTCACAGGAAAACTGGAATAGGCGGAGCAGTCAGCAGCAGGCAAACTGGAACAGACGCAGCAGCTAGTAGCACTCATAGGCAAACTCGAACAGATGCAGCAGTCAATAGTGAGTTTCTTTAGTTCTCCACTGGAACAGACAATAGCAGATGAGATAGATAAAGAGTTAATAAAAGAAAGACATTTAAAACAAAATCTAAAAACTACCAGAACAAACTAATAACTACCAATATTGCTGCTTGTTGCACCTGCGGCTGCAGCTCTCCCTCCTCATTCTTCCAGCTTCCCCTTCTCTGCAGAAAATGCGGCTATTACCCAGGGAAGATGACTGTAGCTGATTAATGTTGGAAATTTCATATTAAGGTTTTTGGTTATGTTTTATTTTTTTTAACTGTTTTATATCTATGGCTCAGTTTTCTTCAATCGTCTAACAAGACATCTGACGGTCAGCAATAGTACACATGGGAAGGTAGGAAATTTGTTTTCAAATAATAATGCCTTACGGTGTAATTAACTATTTTGAGGAGGTTATCCTATTACTTAAGGATTTAGTGTGTAAATCATCTTTATTACCTCTTTTGGATTTTTTCTTTCTTCGTATTCACAAATTATGTACATTATATTTACTCTATTTTCTTATGCTATTTTAAATATTTTATACAGAATTTTTGTGTTATACTAGAAAATCCTTGGGTTGGCTCTATCAAATAACCTATTTTACCTTTTTTACCATAATTTTCGTCTATCATTTTTTGGTGGATAAAGGGAATCTTGGCTTACTTTAGGGAAACATTCTAGCTTCTAATCTTAGAATCCATATTATAATATTATGAATCTCATCTCTCTTTTATTTATTCTTTTGATCCTCTAATTAAGGGTTCTTTCTCTCATCCTTAAAATCTCTATCTATTGATCATAATATTATAATATATTAATAATAATATCACTTGATCCTTTGATATTTATGATGTTGTTTCATTCCCCTTCTTTATTCTTTGATCCTTTTATTAAGATTTATTCTTCTCCCTATCTATCAATTTTAGTATTATTATATTAATTTAATTTAATATTATGTATTGTTAGCACACGAGGTGTAGCTCTATTTGTGATCACCTTGTTATGAAGTAATATGTAAAGCATGATATTCAAAGTTCAAATCCCCAAGGTTACACCAACAAAAAAAAAATGTATTAATATGATTCAATGTTATGAAATTTAATATAACACTATGATCTAGCAATAAGAATATGTAACTTTTATTCCGAATAGCGGAATATTTAGAGTAATAGAGAAACATAGTACATTTGGAGTTTTTCCTACCATGGTGTGCCACTACAGAAACTCAATAAGTGTTATAAGGATAGTTTCTTAGGAAAACAAATTATAGCATACTTGTGAAAATTATGAGTCATGGAGACTCAACAATACCAAAAATAAAAAATAACAACATGATTCTAAGAGGAACCCTCAAGCATAGAGTAGTATATGCTAAATGAGAGTTTCTTATGGTTTTCAACATAAAGGATGTTGACTTGCAAATTAGTTTCAATGTTGTTCTCTTGTCTATCCATTAAAGCATTACCAAGTTCATTATTGGTATGCCAATAGATTTCTACCATGCATAAATAATGGTTCTGGCACCCCTTGGAGTAACCATAATCCAGGATCTAGTCTTAATTATTCCTGGAAATGTCATCATTTATATATATAAAAAAATCCATGGATGCTTAGGTAGTGATATCAGTTTCCTGTTGAATTGGTCGTAGCTTATTCATGAGTTAAAATTTATTCATTGTGTTCATGGGTCATATATTTTTCAACCTTTTCATGGATCATAACTTCTTCAATGTGTTATTTTAACATTGTACCCCACATTTACCCACTTTGACAATCTCACTAGGTAAACATGAGATGAGATTTAGTATGCATGACACAAAATACAAGTTCCAGTCATGGAAGTGGGCTATACCATCATGAAAAATTACTAGAAACCTCCAAGGTACACCTGATCACCCAACTGTGCAGAAACATCCACTGATAATCATTCCCTGAGCTCGAACTAAATTCTTACAAAGCTTTACAACCCATTTTCTTTCATGTAGTCGAGTCCATGTGGCCAGAAGTATCTAGAAGCATGCACAAGCCATCGTGTGTGTGGCTACAACCAAAATCCCCTAGTTTTGTGTCTACTGTCATAGATTCAATGTAAAAATTTTAGGGCTAGCCTACAAGCCACTTCCTAGAACTTCCCACAACTTTCCAAGATCCAGTATATGACCATGATAAGTCTGCATAGTCTATACCTAGGCTCACAAATTTCCGAATTTCACTTAACAAGTAATAACAATTTAAAAAAATACTTTATAAAAATAGTAACTAAAGGTCATGAAAGCATATTTTTTTACTTTTTCCTTACCTTTCTTAAAGAATCATCAAGAAGGCTTACTACCCTCTCATACTAGCTACAAAAACAGTTGTTAGCTCATGCATTCATATAACCATTAAATAACTTATCAAACCATGTATAATATAAATAACAATAGCACATCATATAATAATAATGTATCATTCCTATAACTAACATTTAATCATAATGAATTCATGAAATACTAGTCATAAAATCAACACAATAACCAATGCATGTGCTCGTTGGTCTCAATATGGAATAACAAATAATAACACATGCATAAATCCAACCAAGTTAGGGACTTCTACGTACCAGCTGAATCTAGATTGGGTTGAACCAAAAATTTCTTTCAGCCAATCACCCCCGTACCATATTCCAAGCATGAACGTGGGATGACATGGGATAAACCAAAACAAAACCAACCATGGAATCCAAAGGCTAAACCACCTCTACCCTCAACCAAATTGATTTCACCTAATTTGGTACAGAAATCACCAAAACCAATAAAACCTTGGATTCCTTAGACTTTCTTCACCATATGCAAAGGAATTTTCCCATCTCCACCCACTTTTCATCAGTTCTAAGATAAAACCATCTCCACCATCAACCCTTGTGAATTTTCCTCAGACCACCTCAACCAAGCTCCAAAATCTACTGAAAATCCAAACCTTAACCAAAATAGGGAACCCACTACATCGTGGCTATCTAGGAAGCGGCAAGGAAAGTTTTTAGACCACTGTCAATCCAGGGAGAACCCATTTTAATGATGAAAAACATGAAAAATAAAATAATGCATAAACCATTCATCAAATACCAACATTCTTAATCACACATGCACACTGTTACCTACAAAATCCTTTTGTTCATTATTACTTCTTTGCTTCATTTCTTCCCTTGTGTGTTGTTATCCAATCTTGCTCTTTCGCTCGCCGGTTTGTTCGTTGCATGTTTGCATGTGTCCTGCTTGTGTCCAAGTGCTTGTTCTCTCTATATCGCTTACTCTTCTCTCTAAGTGAATGTTAGAATGTCCAAGTGTGTGTGTGAATATTCTCTCTCCCTTTTATTTCTTTTCCATTTAATTTTCCTTTATTTTCCATTTCATGCATATGCATGCCCTTTCATGTCACTTTTCTCCTATTTTCCTTTATTTCTTGAATTAATTTTCATTTATTGCATTTTTCCCTTTCCAATGCCAAAACAAAATTCCATAGCCAATAATAAACCATCAGTGATTCCCAATTTAATTTTTTCCCCTCCATTCTGCTTGGAATATGTATCTCATGACCTTGGTTTTATTTAATTACCTAGATACTCAGCCTAGGGCTGTTACAAACCACTCCCCCTTGGGGAAACACTGTCCTTGGTGTTCTATGAGACGTGTGACTAGAAAAAAATATTTAAAACAAAACATACTACTTATTGGAGCTTTATAACATGGTTCATTGCAGTATTTACAAGGACAAATTGTTGAAAATGTAATAAACATATTGATTATTGGAGCTTTATAAACATAGCTTGTTGTAATATTTACAATTATTGTAACACCCTCCTCCCACATTTACTCAACCTAACTGGTCCACCAAGTTAAACATGTGACAAAGAGTTACTATGATATGATTCAACTCCCCAAGTCAATCAAGGATGTGTTATCAACAAACCAAAACCAAATTAACCTTCCTCAAGAGCTATAAGACCTGTAGGGGCTAACCAACTAGTCCAGGTGCTCAACGCCTATGTTAGCATGCTCCATGATTGAACTATACCCCTTTTGTCTCCCATGAAAAGCCCTCCATGCGACTAAAACCCTCCAATGGCATGCAAAACAAAGGCATCCATGTGGCTGCATACTTTTCAAAGTATTTTTGTGACAAGTACCCTGAATTTTGAGCCAAATTTTCAAGGCTAGGACTTGGGCCTCTGCCTAGAACTTAATGAAATTATGAAAAATGATAAATAATAAGATGACAATGCCTCTAATGAAAAACGTGAAAAATTACATGACCTGATAAGGCCTCACCATGACATACATTTTCTTAAAAACATAACATGTAATCTACAGGTCATATAAACACATATGAGCATAGGGACTTCATACTTATCTGAGAACCATCACGAAGGTCGGATTCCCTCTCATAACAACTACAATATAATCAATTAGGTTATAAATTCATTAAAATTTTATTTAGTAAACAAAACATGATGAGGACCATAACTTAACTATTTCATTAACCATGCTTATAACCAACATATAACCAACAGATTAACATTGATAGAAAAACCATTAAAATCACATAATAATCAAGCACATTTACACATAATACACAAGATTAAAATAGTTCTTTATATTAATAGAGGCAAAATGAAACTAGGTCAGGGAATTCCACGTACTGCAAGACCATATGCTGGGATGAAACAAATATTTCTTTCAACCAATCACCCTATGCCATATTCCAGGCATTAATGTAGGACTTACAACAAAATAACTAGGGATTCCTCATGCTTTACCAAAATCCACCAAGGGATTTCTAGGCCCAAGCCATCATCTATAAAATCAGGCTTTACGACAATCCTGCCAAGGAAGTCCTAGGCCCAAATAGGAAACATACAATACGATGATTTACTGCAATCCCAGTATATACCAATCTAGGGATCACGAGGCCTATATAAACATGGGTGCCTCTAGATCTCTCCACCTAAACTCTGATGAATTTTTCTGTCTCCCCCCTATAGGATTTACGATAGATACCTCCATTCATCGTTCAAGGATTAGTTAGCCTAACGAGGGTATACAAAATAAATATTTACTGCAATCCCACCTTCACTAGTCAAGGGTTTCTTTAGCCTTGTGTTTCTTCCCAATACCACCCCACTCATTTTCAAAACCATCAGGAAATCTATCTCAACCAAGAAAAGGAGAACCCCATCACAACATGGATATATGGAAATGGAAAGGAAAGGTTGAAACCATTTTTACACCAGGAAAAACTTATTCCAATGAAAAAAAGAGAACCAATTACACACAAACATGTACCATGCATTCCAAAACTATCAACGAAGTAACACATTCAACCCGCCACCTGCAAGTTATACCATTATAGCCGCCAGATCCAATTCTTCCTCAATTGATATTTTCTTTCCCTTTCCTTTTTTTCCCTTCCTTGGCTTTCCTTGTTCCAACGCTAAATTTCTCTAATAAAACTATAAGTGTGAAAGAGCATGAAAGATTAGAGAGAATAGAGAGAGAGATCCAAAATTGAATTGACAAAAAAAATGTGAACGGATCCTCATAAGAATTTTTATCATTGAGGCCTATAATCTCTTCATTTTCCATTATTTTCCTTAATTTTACTCGTCACATGCAACTTTTGACTTTTCACCTTCCTTTTCTCCTAATTTCCATTATTTTCATGAATAAAATGCCAATTAATTTCTCTTTCCTTTCCAAAGTCTTTCTCATTTCCTTTTCCAATTTCTCCTAGCCATAATATACCAAATGAACACCAACACTAGGATATTTTTCCCAACATTCATCGTGGAATAAATGTCCCATGACCTTGGTACTATTTTTCCTTTATTAACTTTATAACATGGATTTTCAACCAGGGTTATTACAATGACATATTGGACAATTGGTATTTGATGGATGGCTAGTGGAAAAAAGTGTGTTGGTGTTGATTTCAACGATGTTAGCATTGAGGTTGGTGGAAGCATGTGTGTTGGCATTAATGTCAACCAAATAGGAATTGAGTTTGGTGGTAGTAGATGTGTTGGCACTGATTTTAACTATACGAGCATGGATATTGATGTCAATTATGCTAGTATTAATGTGCATGGTCTGTCAATTTCTAGGGAGTTGCATGGTTGCTGCAATATATTTTGGAGAATCATCGTAGTAGCAGGCTTATTAGAGAAGCCATAAAATGATGTCTGTGATGGTTGGGAGTCATATAATTTGGAGCCATTTCTAGAGCAATAAATTTCCTCAAATTCATATGAAACTTAACTGGATGGAAAAATATCAGAAAAGGATTTATAATGGCATGCAAAAGTCTGGAAATTTCCTCTTGGTTTGAGAGATAGATCCTGTCAAATTTATAAGGCCCCACATTCAAGCTATTCCAAAGTTATAGGCTTGGAAATGCTTTCAGAATGAACCCAATTTTGGTTCATTGCCAAAGTATAGTGGAACGATTAGTGGTGTGACCATCTAATGGATCAGGCATATCTAGCATGGAAAAAAAGAAATGGGAAGCACTTTTATTGGTTGACAGGTGGAGCCCATCCAGTGGTAATATACTAGCAGCATTTCCGTGATTTTTTTTTTATATCTCTCAAGTTTAATGAGCAGGATGATGTCAACATATGACAACATCCTAGTGGAGTTACAAACTTACCCTTGCGGGTGTACCCTGAAGGTTGGAAAAGAGCACACAGAATTTATGCGCTTGAATGAAATTGAGTTTGCTGACAAGGGGCACACACTGCAGTGGATAAGATTTTCACTGGCTTAGGAAAATCCTACATAACACATAAGCTCACAATTATTACCCTCGAGGGTACATCTTGGGAGAAATCAAAGGGAGCTCTTAAGATTTCTAGAGGGATGAAATGCGAAGGGAAATAATAGCCCCTAAAAGTGGTGCTAGGTAGTTTTATTAGCTAAGTATTTGAGCAGGAGGTCCCCTCTCCAACATCTTAGCTCAGTGAGGGCTAGCCCACAGATATAAAAAAGTTGCAGTGCAAAGGAGAACATGCTGAGTGAATGAAAAAAGAAATAATCAGGAACCCTTAAAATTTTTAACAAAGGATCTCAATGAAAAATGATGGGCCATATAACCCCTCTCTCTCATCTCTAACAGAGGAGAAGTGGAAACATATTATTGGCTCTCCTCAGACAACGTATGCCAATGAAGTTAACATGACGTGGTCCAATCAGAGGTGGACACATGGAAAGTAGTTTTGGCACTTTAGGGTACCCAAAAGGAACATATTTGAGTGACACATGTCACCTATCACAAGCCAAAATATAGCACAAATTACGTCAGTGGAATTTCATCCTTATGGATGAATATTGACGGTTTATTAACTGTGTTCAAAGGGAATGCATCAGAAGAAAAAGTGTTGGAACACTTTGGTGAGATAAGACACAGTCAGGAAACGAATAAGAGAATAGGAAAGGCTTTGGGTCGTCCCCACCTTCACATGTAATCCTGGAGGAGATGATTGGAGGCTAATGTTGGCACAAGACTTGGTTATGTGGGTGCCATGTGACTAAGGGAATGGAATGTTTGGATGAATAGCTTAATCTCTTAGGGATATATCTCAAAGAGGTTCCTAGGCCTTGGTTTTGTAATGTTTTTTCATGTTATTGCGACCAAACACCTTGAGGACAAATAAAAATAAAAAAATGTGTGAGGAGGGGTAGGATATAGTCTTAGCACTAACACAATATGGGAAGAAGTCTTGTCTGCATAATAAAATGGGCTAAGTTCCTGTGGGCATTAATGACTAATTTTTTTTGGTAAAGATCATCTATATTTGGCATATGTGTCATGTGTCATTGCACCACATTTATCATTAACAGGAATTGAATGGGTTGCCAGCTGTGACTTGAAAATTGGATTAAATGTAATTTCCAAGAGATCTGGTTCAGGGTAGCAAGGACAATTGTTAGTAGAATTTATTAATTTCACTAATTGAAATAAAAATTCATCATAACTAAGTGTCCCTCATGTGAGAAATAATTAAATGAGAATCAAAATTGCAATGGGGAGACATGTTGTCTATGGAGGAAACATTTAAGGGAAGAACTACTTGAGTTTACAGGTTGACTATGATTTAATTCTTAGTATGAAAAACACTCAAGTGCCCATTCTTAGAATTAATTCAATTGCAATGACCAGGAAGTAGTACATAACAGAGAGATAATGTTGTCCATGCATAGTTTGACTGATAATTAATTCTCAATATGCAATAAACACACATGTTCACATCCTTATGTTTAGTGCAGCTACAATCACTAGGAAATTTGATGTAACAATGACATGGAGATCCATGATGAGTATGATCTTACCCAGATTTTGACTGAATGTAGAGACAACATCAATCCTTATGTAATAGTAGAATAAAACCAATGATTGGAAGGGATCGATTTGGTTGGAGGGAGAATTGTTGAGAGAGTTGAGTCTCCTTTTGTTTTATAGAGAGGCCGAGAGTGGCTATGTAGAGGATAAAATTTAAGAGTTCCTACGAAAGAGGGTTGATTATGATAGTATGATGTTGAGAGAAAGTGAAGGCTATTGAGAAGAACAAAGGGTAGAAGGAAGAGGAGAACAAAGAGTGTTGCAATAAGGAATTACTGAGAGGGAGTTAATCAGTAATTGCGAGATTCTTTAAATTTTTATTGAATAATAATTTTGTTCTTTCCTATATTTCCATCTACTTATGAGATAATTTATTCATAAAGAAAATGAGCAGTAAAATTATGCGTTCATATGTTCAAAAAATCATGCAGATGAGAAGCACACACACACATTGACACCGATATTTTTCTGGTGGAAATCAAAAGGGAAAAAACCACTAATTTGTTGTTGTTTAAGATGTAAATTAAGCACCGACTTAATTACATCTATTTTATTGTGATCACCCACTCACAAGAGGCACTAACCCCCTTTGGATAGCAATCACCAACTTGCCAATAGGTACCAACCTCTTCTGAATGCATTCCACCATCTGTTATTTCCACTATTCTTCTCTTGACACAATTTTCAAAATGAAAACATAGGCATATACAAATAAATAAAAACACCAATATGATAGGTCATAGAATCAACTTCCGCTCTCAATCCTTTGTTGAATGAAAACTTCTTTTGGTCTTACACATCATCAATTCTACCCTCTTCCCACAAAAACATATGCTTAGCTCTCTTCCTTATTGGAACATTCTCTATATTGAATACATTTTAGATTTTCTCTTATGCTTGCTCCACATCACTCCCATGGCTCACACTCCTCAACTGATTCAAAAATTCTCACTTGATCTACTTTTCTCTACAAAAATCGATAGTTTTGATGCTCTGTTTCACACTGCACTATGTTGTTTCTGCCACTGGTTTCCAGATTACTCGAGTGTACCTTAGTGTGTATTCCCTTGTTGTTGTTGTGTCTTCCCATTGATTCATGCCATGCTACTAATCATAGGAATGGGCTTCTGAGTTATTTACTATCTCCTTGTGTAAACCTCCATAGTAATATTTAATCTTAGTCCACTTGTGCACTTTACCGTGACTTGACATGCTTATTTATTTATTATCATAGCTTGATAGTTCATAAGAATGAAAAATTTGTTTCTCATTTAATTTATAAAGATGTGCATGGAACGAGGAACCTGAATTTCTTTTATCCCATCAGTTCTTCTCTGTGAAGCATTTTCCTGATTTCCTTATCTCATTTATTCCTCCAAATACCATCTTTGTTGCTTTGCATTTAATCTGCAACTGCTCTGCATTTAATCTCAAGCTACATATGCATTCATTATTTTAATTCTCTATATTGTTCCATTGGAGCCTCAATAGATCGTAACTCATATAGAATGAGTGTTACGATGTCACATAGGTCCGATATTCCTTTAGCCCCTTAATGCTTAGATCTTGGTTCCTTTGGTCTCCACACAACCATGTTCATAACAGTATCAGAGCCCCTTATATCAGAACATGTTTCAAATGAATTTTCATTGAAGTTACAAGGTCCTCATACTCCCATATCCCAACCTCCGATATGAGGTCATGCGTACGTCATCTTTCCAAATGGTCCCTCTTGAGTAATTACACATGTCACTCTAATTTTCCCTATTAGGCCCCTAAAAATTCCACAACTAGCTGCCATGTGTCCACAACTCTTTCCACATCATGTTGTTGTCATTCGTCACTTCATTTCTAAAGGACCAATCGGCTGCCACCACGTGTCTACTATGAGGTGAAATAAAAATTCCTCATGATCCTTGGTGGTTCTCATAATTCCTTTTTATTTATTCTTCTTAGCAAACCTCAAAACTTTCATGGAGTTCCAATTTACAAGACTTATGGAATTCTTATATTCTGATATGCTAATATGTTCGGATAGCCTGATGTTCCTATTATCTTATGTTCCTATGTTCTGATGCATTGATTTCCTTACTCTGTGATGCTATGAGGGTGTAATATAATCAGACGCTTGATATGTCGATGCTCTGCTATTACGATATTTGGTTTCCTCTAAAGGCCTTCAAGCATCTTACTTTGGCAATAAATATATTTTGATTGTAATTGCCATTTACAGATTTCTATGAACCAATGGAAAGATTATTCTCAACACTTTTTACTGGAGACAATCTGATGCTGAATTTGATCCCTTTCTCAACCTAAAATATGGATCGAAACCTGAAGGATGATGCCAAGGACCTGGACCCTCAATTTACCATAGTCATATTTGTATGGCTTTTTAATAAGCCTACTACTATGGTAATTCTTTGCCATAAAATTTCAGCTATCATTGGATTCCTCCTAGACACTTAATCACCATTGACCAGCTTACATAAATGCCAATACACTCACAACAACTTGCCATCCATAAAATCCTAGTTTTCCAAAAATACCCCCCTGTGGAATTGATGGAAACACCATTATATGCCCTTGAAGCGAAGCACGGTATTCTTCATTTCTCCCTCTATAATGATGCCCGGTAATTTTCTCCCCCTTTAGCACCAATGGGAAAGAATAATTCTTGAATACTCCCCCTAAATCATTGCAGCCTAGTCTTCCATTAATACCACATGTTGAGTAGTTTCCAACACACACACCAAAATGGTGTCATTTCGAAGGAGGAGTAACAACTCCCATTTTATTCATGAGATATTCAAAGGGATCTCTTTCTAGTGGCGTAGTAAAGATATCTTCAAGTTGTTATTTAGTGGAAACTTATTAAAGTATGAAAACATTGGATGCAACTTGTTCCCTTAAGAAATCAAACTTTATAGGAATATGCTTAGTCTTTGAATGCATGACTGTATTTTTAGATATATTGATGGTGCTTGTATTATCACACATAATTGGAATATGATCAGTCAAATCTACCTTAATATCTTTCAAATTATTCTTCATCTATACGATTTGTGTGTAATAGGTTGCAGGAGCAATATACTTTGCTTTAGTAGTCGATAAATAAATGGAGGTTGTTGCTTGTTGAACCAGAGCACCAACCATTTTCACAAGAAGAAGGTTGCACCTGAGGTGCCCTTCCTATATCAATACTACCATCCCAATCAGCAACAGTATAGGCCTTCAACTTAAATTGTTTTCTTTTGGCATTTCACATCCCATAGTCTCTTTTTCCTTAATATATTTGAGAATCCTTCTGACAACAAAAACATGACTCTTACAAGTGAAGACTTGAAATATGACCACAAGACCTACATCTTGCATGATGTCTAGCCTCAAAGCTGTAATATTAAACAAGGTTCCCATCATAGATCTGTATTCATTATGATTGACTATAGGTGCCTCATCTTCTTTGCACAGTTTGCAACTTGTAACCATAGGTGTGCTTACTGGCATGAAATCTTCCTGCCTAAGCTTCTTTAGAATTTCTTGGAGATATTTGGTTTAGGAGATAAACACTCCTTTCTAAGACTAAGATATTTGCAAACCTAGGAAGAAGGAAAAATCTATGATGATGGACATTTTGAACTATGTATGCAAACATGTTGTTAATTGATGCTCTAATTGTTCGGTTTTACTACCAAAGATTGTGTCATCCACGTATACTACTACAATTACTAGATTATTGGCTTCAGATTTTATGTGTAAATTGTTATCAATGGTACCCTTTTTAAAGCCTTGTTGTTGAAGGTATTTATTATTCCTTTCATACAAAGCTCTTGGAGCTTGTTTGAGTCCACATAGGGACTTTTTTAGTTTACACAAAAACCATTCATTTGTGGTGAGCATAAATACTTCTGGTTGCTCAATGTGAACTTCTTCTTCTAGATTTCCATTGACAAATTAAGACTCCACATTTATATGATATACCTTGATGTTTTTATGATTGGAAAGGGAAATAAATATTTTGATAGCTTCTAGTCATACTAATAGTGAAAAGGTTTACTCGAAATATACCCATTCTATTTTGGAATACAATTTACATACCAATCAAGCTTTGTTCTTCACTACTTGACCCTAATCATTGAAATTTTTTTTGAAAACCCATTTGGTCCCAATAAAATTTTTCTCTCTAGGTCTTGGAACAAGCTCCCAAGTGTAATTCTTTTCAATTTGTTCAATTTATTCTTTCATAGCTTTCATCCAGAAGTTGTACTCACTTTCTTGGTTGAGATTCTTGGGTTCAATATATGACAACATAGCCAAATTTGCACAACTTGAATTGCTAACAAGTTTCCTCCTAGTGTGAACACCATGTATTTTATCTCCATGTATTTGACTCTTAGGATGATGTTTTTGTACATTCCTGGAAGGTGTTTTTGGCTTTGGAGTTGTGCTTGACTCCTCGTCTTCACTATCCGGACTCACTTCTTCTTGAACTGAAGACCTCATATCTAGATTTACTTCACCGTCATAGTTTATCTTTGTTTTAGATAAAATCAGGTTTTGAAACTATTTAATCAAAAATCACATGAATGCAATCCTCAATCTTCTTTGTCTGCTTGTTGTAACACTTATATCCTCTTCTTCGAATGGAGCACCCGATTAATATTCCCTCATCAGCTTGGGAGTCAAACTTTCCAATATTTTTATCATTACTTTTGATAAAAACACGTACTCCCAAACACTTTCATGTGTTTAATTGATGCAGATCTCCCCTTCCATGACTCAGTGAGTTTTGTTACTATTAGGCCTGAGATTATTTTTGTTCGAAAGATACATTATTGATTATTTTTCTTCTCTCCAGAAGATGTGAGATACACTTGCTTCATCTAGCATGGCCCTAGCCATTTCATGGATGGTTTTTTTCTTTCTTTCCACTACTCCATTTTGTTGTGGATTTCTAGCCATTGAATACTCCCTTTTGATGCCATGTTATTCACAGAATTATTCAAATTATTTTGAAGTGTATTATCCTCCTTTTTCCAATCTTAATCATTTGATATATATATCTTTCTCATTTTCGACTTGAGATTTGAATTTTTTTAAATGTTTAAATGCTTCTAATTTTTATTTTAGGAGAACGATCCAGGTGGCCCTGGTAAAATTGTCAATGAGAAACATAAAGTAACTTTATCCTCTTATTATTTTTTCTTTGGTTGGGCCATAATTATCTGTGTGAATTAGCTTCAGTGATCTGGATGACGCAAATTATTTTTTCTTGAAGTGAATCTAGGTTTTCTTACCAAATTGACAGGACTTGCAAATTGAGTTCTGAGGTCTCGATGATCCTGAGAAACCTCTCACATCTCCAAGTTTGTTGACTCTTATCAAAATTCAAAATTCATATGGCCAAGTCTCATGTGCCATAATCATGCTTCATTTGTATTTTTTAAATACCAACTTACTCTGGAGTCATCAAACACATATACATTGTTGTGAGTACATATTGATTTTCCTACTGTTTTCCATCCTTCATATTATGGATCTCACATTCCTTGGATCGAAAGGTCACATCATAGTCATTATCACACATCTGGATGACTCTAAGTAAGTGTTTTATGCCTTCCACATACATCACATTATTTTCCTTTGTGGTTTGATCAAGTTTGACTATCCCTTTACCCTTAATTCTTGTGAGAGCATTGTTTTCGAGGCTGACAATGTTTCGCTTGTCTTTTTCTTATAGCCACAAAAATTTTCTTTTATCCCTAGTCATATGCTTCGAACACCCATTGTCCACATACAATTTATTCTCTTGATTATGATTTTATAGAGCGATTCCGCACTGCATTCTCTCTTCAGTCTTTGATTTCCACCTCCCCTTATCCTTTTGAGTGGATGATTGTCTTATATTTTGGAACTTAGATAGGTATTCAAACCTTCTTCTACAATCGCTTCCTTTGTGCCTAGAATTATTATATTTGAAACATTTAACATCATTTAACATAGGAGAGAAGAAATTTTTGTCTCTGAGACATGGAGTTTGAGACCTAAAAATATGATACTTATTATATCTAAGATTTTCATCTCTTACAAATTTGATCATTCTATAATCAACAACTTTATGTCCAAACATATGACACTTATATAAATAACCATAAAATAAATAGCCATGCATATTGTTTGAAGTATTATGAGTTTGTGCATGAAGGTACCTTGGATGCCTAGCTGATCGATTTATTCTCCATTGATAATCCCCTCTTTGTTATTTTTCCCTTTTCTTTTCATTGATTCTCTCTTCATGATTATTTACATAACTCTATGGTTCTTCAAATCCTGCGGACCTAAATTTTATCTTCCCCTTGGAAGATCTTGTGTCTTTCAGTATCATAGACCTATTTTGATTCCTAAGGGCCTTTTACTATTTAGAATATACTGTATTTTTCTTGTTCCTACTGCAAAATTTCTCACTTAGACTTCTCTCAGTCTTAAATCCCTCAAGATATGTTCTTAAAGATAAAACCCTTGCCTCAAAACACCGATAGTTCTCTTCCCATTCATGGATCAAATCTTGAAGTACTTCTTCCTTTCATTTAGCTTCTCCCAGCTTAACTTTCAAGGTCTAAATATCATCTCTACATGTTTTTGACATTGTTTCCTTTCTTATATTGATTTTTGGGAGAAATAATTGGGGGGGTGGGGGTGGGGCAAGGGGGGCTGAATCAATATTTTAGAACTCACACATACTTTTACTTTTGTTTCCTGAATTATATACAAGACTTTAATTAATCCAACTAGCATATGTACACAACTTGCATTTACAAAACTAGAATATGCCCAATGAACTTATAATTCAGATAAATCTTCAGTAAATTTACTTATACCAGTGCATTAAGGATTCACCAGACATTTAGTAAGTAGAAATCATGTGCAGTAAGAACAAAATAGATCACCGCACATAAGAAACACACATGAACACTAGGATTTGAGGTGGAAACCCAATATGGGAGAAAAATATCATTGTTGTCATCTATCTCTTCAATATTTATTATATATAAAACTAGTTACAATCTTGTATTGGCACAAACTCATACTAGCACACAAGCACCCAACTGCAAAAGGTTGCTACCTTCAATCGTTCTCCATATGCTACTGGAATGGAGCTCCAAACCCCTGATCTAGTTTACCAGCCACCAATTGACGGGAGCTTTGATCCCCTGCTCTTGTTTACCAACCACTAGTAGAAGGGAGCTACAACCTCCTGATCTAATTAGCAGCTCCTACTAGCAAGAAGCGTCGACTTCCTCACTGAAGGCTCTAGCTCTCAGCACCACCACAGACCACGTTTCATAAATTTTCACACTAGATCCATCGACTTCACTACATCATTTTTTTTATACCTCTTTTCATCAGAATTTTAGACTGGACCCACCACAGTCATTTAAGCCCAATATCAAACTGAAACATATAATTGTACCAAATAATTCAATGAATCATCAATCAACCAAACAATCACTAATATTTAACAATAATCAACTAGCATCATAATCAATACTAAAACAACCCAAATCTATATGAAGACATCATTAACAGATAACATAAACACAACAAAAAATTGTCTTGCATACGTGCCTTCAAGTAGACTTATTGGCGTATGTACGCACTTATCCTGAAAATAACTCATGTATAGATATCAACATATTACTGAACATATATGCTACTCTGATGAACAAAAATCGCGTGTATACATGCCTTCCATGTCTCAAACCCACGTATAAATATGTAAATAATTCAGGATTGTGCAATACTTCACAACTTCAAACTTACTCAAATCATACCATTCACTGCAACAAACATGCCCCAGGCCACAAATCTAAACATCTCATAGACAGATCATGCAAATACATATTCATTTCAAGTCTAGAGATCTTGATCCATCATTGTATTCATGATTTCATCTTTATTTCAGATCTATCAATCAACTATAGCCCATACCATACAAATATACTTCATACTGAAGTATTCATTCATTAACCTTACTTATGCACCTTTAGACGTTTTATCTTCACCTCCTTATATATTTAGAGCCTTAGCCACTACCATGAGCCATAACCACACAAGTGTCGATGGTATTCTTGGATGGGATTAAATAGTTGTTATTACAATTAATATTGTGGGATAATATCCGGTAAGGACCCTTGGTATTTTTAAATTAGTGCGCCAACATATACAAGACTTTGTGTCTTTATACATGTGTGTATACGTGACTTTGACTTGACAAACCCACATATAGATCTTCAAATATTAACCTTTAATAAACTTCTAATTATGATATGCAAACCTTTGTCCCATCATTCTGTCATTTTGTTCCACCACTCTAGCACCTCTATATTGATTTATGAACTTATCTAGTTACCATATATTTGATCTGTTATAAGTGGGTTTCCATGAAGGACAACATGTTAGACTCCTATATTTCACAATATCACAAGGTGACTGATCATTTCTTATATTTTTCATACTAAAAATAATATTCCATGGCTATCATTTATTTTCAGAGAAAGAAAGGGAACTCCTAACTATAAATAGCTTCAAAGGAATCAATCCGCCTCTCTATCCAGTAGGAGGAATGAAGTGTTGCTAACAAGGTGTAATGGGGATCAAAATTCATTTGTTCCCTTGTTTCATTTCATTTCGTTCACCCTCTTCCCCCCCCTCCATTCCTCCATATTCTCCCATGCTCTAAATCCCATTCAAACCCCCAAAAAACCCACATAGATAACTTTTAGGGGCTTATTACTTTATAAACACTTTTATTATAAAGTTTCAAACTTTATAATTATAAGCTTACCCACCCACGAACAACCATGTTATATTAAACCTTATCGTTATATCATATATATATAACAGGACCCATTTAAAACCCTTGGTGGGACCCCTTATACCTCATTGCATATCGCTGTCACAACGTTGTGTTATAAATCAAATTCCAAAACTTATAAAATTGCCGATGTGATATAATTTGGGACCCAATCCCCACCGCCCTTTCCTTTATGTTTCATTTTTCCTTCAAAAATAATTAAACTTTACCTTTTCATTTCTTTTCCCTTGTTTCGCTTCGCTATTCCTGATCGCGATCAAAAGTGGGCACTCACTGCATTTCAAAAACTTTACATATTTGGCATGGAAACTAAACTCTAAATGTTGTGATCACCGATTTTCAATTTCCATATCGCATCGCATTTGAATTACCATTGTGCGCACCCGCAAATCTATCCATTTAGTTTTGAGATGCGATAAGCCAGCCCCACCTCCAGAGCTCCGCTCCCGCTTCATAAGCTGTTGCAATACATATGAATATCATATAAATTCCATAATACTTACTGCTTTAAACCTTCCGTCAATTCATAAAAAATCCACTGCATTGCGAGTGGGTCCCTCTTCCCCACATTTCGCAAAGTTTAAAAGTTAACCCCCACATCTTATAACTAAAGATATACATTGTGATGTGCACTACGGTCGCGGTCCCACATCTGCCCTACCACGTCATTCATCTCCTCCCAAGCACATCGCCCTTCACACTTTTTAAATTTTATACCATTTGTGCTTACAACTAAAAGTTAAAGATTGCGATATGCGATGCGGTCTTGTCTCGCTGACCCTCCACGTCACCTCCCCTTCGCATCGCACCACCGATCATATTCTTATGACTTAAAATTTAAAGATTGTGAATTGCACGGATGCGACACCACTTCATAACTACCGTATACAGAATTTCAGGTCTGAGTAAATGATTTTTCCATGCTGTTTTGTGGGTATAATAGGTTAAGTCGGGCCTACATGGTTCGAAGCTCATTTTATGAAGCAAGAAGGGTAAACACGACCAAATGGGCTTGAGTATAAAAATGACACCAAGGGTTTAGTTGGGCATTTATGTAGAGATATAACAACAAAAACTAAAGGGGCAGTAGAAAACGCATCAGTGCAATCACTAATCAATGAAAATAGCCAGCAGTACACAAAACTTAATTACCCAATGTCAGATTTCTGAAGAGCAAGGCTAGATGTCAGGAATACCTTATGGGTGGCCTCTGAGGTGTCACTTGAACAATTTTCCAACCACTCTGTAATTAATAACATATTGGCGAAAGCCACTATTGTAGTCCAAGCTGGTCTTATCACCGGTTACATGTTTCCACTTGTCTAGTTTTTCTTTAATGTGATTACTGCAGTACACAGACTAGAAGACTTAAGTTTTCTATAAATATTGTATGCATTAGAAATGTAGAGGGGGCCCAGAAGGGGAAAACCGTTGCAACAGACTTAGATGGTTGTTAGCACTCTCTATTGAATGAATGAATGAGTATGTTGTTTTCTATATTCTTGTGTTATGGCCTGTGGTGAAGTATTTTTCCCATGTAATTTTTTATTTTCTTTTTTCCTCATACTGTTTTCTTTTCTTTACTGTGGATAGAAATTTTTGTGTAGGATTTACCATAGGGTACCCTACTCAGTCTTGAAACAGTATATTATGTTTTCCTCTAAGACTTGTATGTATAATTCAGAGACGGTCTACTCTGCATCCATGTCGAGATTGGAATGTAAAATTCAGAGATGGTATGCTCTGCATTCATGTTAAACCTTAATCTCCTCCCCTTTTCCATTTCACAAGTTGTAAAGATCCATTGACATGGCTAGCTTTCCTGGTTGCACCTGAACTCAGTTATCAGTATATTTTAGTTTTTTCACACCTATTTGACTCCATAGCCCAATGGTCCTCTTCTACTACCTCAACCAAACATCTTCAAATAAACCTCATTTATATAACTAGCCTAATATCATAGCTTATAGTTATCAAGCTATATCTAACAGAGAGAGCCCTCTCTGAGTCCAGAAAGGCTAGGTCTTGTATATCAAAGTTGGTTTTCAATGTTTCACTCTGTGGTTCTATATCCAGCCTTCATAAATTACAGATTGCTAACACAACACATGCATCATACTGCCAACAATCTCCCCCTTTGGACTTGATGGGAACCATTTTGGTGTTTGATCACCAAAACCTATAAATACCTGTTAGACACATCAACATAAGCATTATTCAAATACTAAGATACTCTTCACCTTTGAGAACAAGGGAAAATGGTGGACCAACGCTAAATCCAAGAGATATTTAGATATCATATGTGTTATAATCACCATGCTCCCCCTTAACACATGCTGATCCTTCAGAAATATTTTCAATGAAGTACATGACTCTATAACTCGACAGAGTAGGACCTTTTATATGACCAAGGACTCATACATACATCATTCACCCAACCAAGTGGGGTTACATATTTGACTCAACCACCCAACCAAGTGGGTTCACATATTTTACACAACCACCCAACCAAGTGTGAATAAATATTTGACTTGACCTTAAAAGTCCATATATGACTTAAAGTGACAATATTTACATCATAGGCCTCAACGTGACCTTTACATCAAATTACATATATGAATTTTATAACCAAGATCAAAAGACATTAATAGTAAGAGATCATTGAACATAATTCAACAACCATAATGACAAAAATGCATTATATTTTGAAAGGCTAATTGTCCCCCGTGAACCTGTGCTACCTGTTCATTGTCAAAAAATCATCAAAATATATTTATAAATCAGATAAATATCAATGAAAATAATAACTCAATACAATATCAGCATCATGTACACATGAACACTAGACCAATCAAATAATAACTATTTGCAACATATCAAAGTATTTTCTAGAGTCTATCCCACAATTTTTATTTTAGAGAAAAACATATGAGGTTGTATACAAAGAAACTCACATATATACATGACTATACTTAATGAAACCCACGTACAACAAGGAAATTTCTAAATTTTCACCTGTAGGCTGATCAGACTATGTTAACAACAAAGTGAGGCAGAGACAACTCCAAGTTTTTGTCTGAGATATTCAAATGCTTCTCTTGGCAGAGGTTTAGTAAATATATTAGCAACTTTTTCTTTGGAGGGAACATAGTCCAATTTAACCTTTTTCTCAAGCACTTGTTCTCGTAGAAAGTGGTACTATAATAGGAATATGCTTGTTTTTGGAGTGCATAATTTTTTTTTTTGAAATATTAATAGAAATTGTATTACCGCATAGGATGGAGATGGGGTGGAGAACATTTAATTTGAATATATTGTAATGTCTACATCATCAGAAGAAGTTGGGTGCAACAAGATTTAGTAACCACATATTTTTCTTCTGCTGTAGATAAGGCAATGGAACTGTGTTTCTTGTTGAACCCAGATACTAATTAAGGCCCCATATAAAATGCACCTCCACTAGCACTTTTCCGGTCATCAACATTTCGAGCCCAATCTGCATCTATGTAAGCATGAAGAGTAAGATAAAAAAAATTAGGATACCAGAGGAAAAAGTATTAAGTTCCTTGGAGATATTTGAATATTCTCTTTAATACTTGAAGATGTGATTCCTTTGGATTAGCTTGGAAACATCCAATAATCCCAACTGCATGCATGATATATGGTCTAGTACATGTTAGATAAATCATATTTCCAATCATAGATTTGTATTCTAGTTCGTTTACAATGGCAGAATCATCATGATAAATGAGGTTACATACTGTCATCATTGGAGTACATACAAGTTTGCAGTCTTCCATCCCATACTTCTTCATAATCTACTTGAGATATTTTGTTTGTGAGAGAAATATGCCATATATTGCTTGTTACACTTGTAAACCAATAAAATATGTTAGTTCCCCAAGTAAATACATCTCAAATTATTGCTGCATAACAAAAGCAATAGAATCTTCATTACTACCAAAGATGATGTCATCAACATAAACAACAATAATTTGTAGTTTATCATCCTCATTTTTGTGTACAAGTTATTGTCTATAGATCCTTTTGTGAAGCCTTGGTGTTGAAGATACTTGTCAAGATGATAATACCATGCCCATGAAGCTTGTTTTATCCCATATAAAGCCTTTTTGAGTTTGCATAGAAGGTTTTCATCATTCTGAAGAATGAATCCTTCTGGTTGTTTAATATATACTTCTTATTCTAGATCTCCATTAAGGAAAAACGAATTTACTTCCATTTGATAAAATTTGAAACGTTGAAAACTTGAAAATCCAAGAAACATTCTTATTGCTTCAAGTCTGGCTACTAGTGCAAATGTTTCGTCAAAGTCTATAACTTCTTGTTGAGCATAACCTTTACAAACAAGTCTAGCTTTGTTTCTAATGACTTCTACATTTTCATTCAAATTATTTTTGAATATACATTTTCTCCTAATAACAGTTTTACCATGAGGCCTTGGAAACAATTCCAAATTATTATTCTTTTCAATTTTAACAAGTTATTCATCCATGGCCTTAACCAAAAATTCATCTTTATTAGCTCAATTTACATTTTGTGGTTGAATGGTGGATAATAATTCTAGTTAAATAGGAGATCCTAGAAGGGTTCTTGCTTTTTGTACCCCAGATTCCTTTTCTCCTAGAATTTGAGTTCCTGGATGAGTTTTTGAACGTACCTGGATGGAGCCTTTTATTTATCTGATGTGTCTTCTTCTGTTGCTTCATTATTTTCTTCTTCTATATCATTGTGATTTTATCATCATCATCCCCCTCTTTTGTTTTTGTTACCCTTTTGCAAGTTGTGCATTCTTCATCAATCACAACATCAATACATTCAACAATTTTCGGAAGTCTCTTATTGTAGCATTTGTATCCTTTACTTCTAGATGAGTAACAAATAATTATTTCTTCATTTTCTCTAGCTTCAAACTTACCAAGTTTTTCATCATGATTTTTGATGAAACATTTTCTTCCAAAAACTCTTAAATTCGTTACAGTGGGACGCTTACCATACCAGATTTCATAAGGATTTATGTTACTATTCACATGAACATGAGCCTTGTTGAGAATATTTACTGTGGTATGTGCAGCTTCACCCCAGACACTGTCAGGAGTTCCAGACTCATCAATTGTAGCATGAGCCATTTCATGAACTTTTCTATTAATTATTTCTTCCATGCCATTTTTTTGAGCAGTTCTGGCTAGAGAAAATTGTCTTTTTATGCCATGTTTTTAACAGAGATCAAAGAACTCATCTAATATGTATTCTCCTCCTTTATCAGATCTGAGACATTTGATTTTTAGGTCTAGTTCATTTTCAACTAATTCTTTGAAGACCTTAAATTTATCAAATGCTTCATATTTTTGTTTCAATAAACCGATCCATCACATTCTAGAAGAACTATCAGTGAGTTATATATAATATTGTTCTCCATGAGGTGACTTTTTATTTATAGGTCCACACAAAATAATTATGTACAATTTCAAGAGGCTTACTCGCTCATCCTTATTTGGCATGGAATTTGACTCTGGTTTTCTTACCGAATTGACATGACTTCGATATGGTACTTCCTGGTAGGGTGATGTTGTGTAGATCACGAAGAACTTTGAGCTTGCTTGATTTTCTTATTTGAGGGAAAATTAGGTGCCCAACCTTCTATTCCATAACCATTTTTCCTCTACCTTTCTTGGTTAACATTGTTCTTGGCCACCTTTAAATATATACAGATTGTTTGGTGCTCTTGTTCCCTTTATTATGGTATTTCCTTTCTCAAGTTCATGAACCACACATTATTTTTATGGGAAGACCACCCCATTTCTTTGATCATACATTTGTATAACACTCAACAAGTTATGCTTTAATCCATCAACATACATACAATTACTAGCTTCAACCTTTTCTTTTGGAAAAATAGATCCTTTACCCTTAATGACAACAAGGGAGTTATTTCCAAAAGTGACATTATTTTCATTCTCTAATGCATTGTATTAAATGAGTTTATCTTTATCACCTATCATGTGTTTTGAAAATCCACTATGTACAATTTATTTCCTTGTCCTTATGCAAATAAAGCTATTCCACAACTTTCATAATGTAAGTCCTTTTTCCATACCTCAGAATTTGTTGATATTTTCTCCTTTGGCTATAATTTGATCCTGAATTCAATTTCCTCATGTCCAAAATTATTGCAAAATGAGAATTCAATTTCATCTTTAATATGAGAGAAATTTTTATAAGTATTTTTCTTGATTCATGTCTCAGTCTTTTGTTTTCTTGCTTCTCTAGTCATGGTGGTTTCGTATGCAACACATTGAGCAACTTTGTGACGAAAATTATGAAATCAGAAAGATTGCCCATTAAAGAAGAATTTTTTGTGATCATCGAACCTTCTAGTGTTGTTTAATTTTTTATTGATTCTTATATTATTATTCATCCTTGAATTAGAGTGAACATCATTTACCTTTTAAGTGTCTTTATTATTTTTTTGAAGGTTGAAACTTTGTTGATTTGGTTTTGATGCATTTAGATAGATTCCGGTTGTGGCTAAGGATTTTTATTTCTGTGATGATTCAACAATGTATCCAAGACATGTCCTCATAAGAGGAGAGCGTTGAACCTTGATAATTTCATATAAGGTTTCATATCCTTTAGCAAATATAAGATTTAGAGTTTTAATTTTCTCAAGTTCCTTTCTTATATTTACTGTTTCACATTATAACTTCTCATTATGCTTCTCCTTTTCTATGAGTTGATTCTTTAGAGTATCTATGGCTACTTTGTTTTCTTCTAAGAATATTTTGAGTTGAATAATTTATTCAAATAATTTTTTTTCGTCTAAAGCATCAATAAAGTTATTATTAGACTCATTAGTGTTTTTCTCAAATGCTATGAGTAATTTAATATATTGATCAAATTCTCCTTCTTCACTATTTGACAATCCATCACTATCTTCATGAGTATAATAAATATTCATATTTCCAAATATCTCCAATTACCTTTTGCAATATCTTTACCCTTGTAATGATTATATTTATGAGGACATTTAACAGCATAATGACCCACTCTACCACAAGAAAAACATTTGAAGGGAAGCTTACCTCTAAACCTTCCGGTGCCAAGTTGAAGTTTCTTTACAAAATTTACCTTATCTTCTTCAGACACATACCCAGATTCCTTGTGTTCTTCCTTTTCCTTTCCTTTTTTAGTTTCTTTAAATACAACTTCTCTAACTTCTGAGGTACCTCCTTTTATTATTTAAAAAACAGTCAGGATCCCATGAATTTGAACAACAGTAAGAGTCTGTAGATCTGATGAACCGTTATCTAAAATGAGAGGGGGGCTGAATTAGTTTATTACATTCATGGACATTTAAAAATGTTTTCTTTAAACTTATTTACACCTCCATTTCATAATAAAATTAATATATAATGAATCAGCAAACTTATTATGTGGGCAGCAAGTAATAAGAATATTAAACACAATACATCAACACATAATCATCATGCACATAGACAAAAGATATAAGTGGAAACCCATAAGAGAGAAAACCACATCTTATTATTGCTATGATGCAAAGGCAAAGATCCAACTCCCTCTCACCATTGATTTTATGTAGGCTCCAACCTACAAGAGGCTACTACCTCAATTTCTACAAGCTACAACTTGCAAGGAAGCTCCAAATCCCATCTATTTTCTACAAGCTACAACCCACAGGAGGCTCCTACCTCAACCAGCTACAACTGGCCATCTATCAAGCTCCAACTTGAAATGAAAGCACCAAATCCCATGTATTTTCTATAGGCTACAACCCATAGGAGGCTCCTACCTCAAGAAACTACAAATGGCCACCTATCAAGCTACAACTTGATATGTAAGAACCAAATCCCTCACACTACAATAAAATCATATGTTGATTTACCTAGATATCAGCTATGTTTTACTCCTTTACTACTGCCCTTTCAGCCTTCTATCTGCTTCATATCAGCTCTGAATGTGCACAACATCTCTATCTGCTCACACTCATTCTTCCACTCTCTAAATTCTCTATGCACATTGTAATAACTTCATTTATAGAGATAACTTCATGGTTGTTTTCATTCTATATGGGAATATGAAGTGAACAACCATGACTCTTTGCCTTCCACCCATTTGATTCCTTACACTTCAATTAAGGTTATTACATTAGTCATAATCATTACAACACTCATTCGAGTTTTGTCTATGCCTATGGAGACTTTCCTTTGCATCACAAACAATATAAAATAATTAATGAATTTGCATTTACAGTACAAAAATATTTCAATTCAGCCCTTTTAGTTTCTTGCATTTCTTTTCATTTTGTCTTCTCTGCCTATTGTCCCTTTGTCTTCTCTGCCTGCTGTTATATTTTCAACCGTGCATCCTAACCTTCTTTGCCCGACTTGACCCATGCATTTACGTTTTACACATCCTCTGAATTTTTCATATCTTACTCGCAACATTCTATGCTCTTCTCTATGTTTTGGGTCACTTATACACCCAAGTACTTCCTTCGTGTTCAGAATTTTGTTTTAATAGGCACACTACCATTTTCAATATAGTCGAGTCACTTGCCCGAGTCTTTTCTCTTGCGTTCAACCTTTCCTTTTAACTCAGAGCCGTAATTGCATGACACTGCTCTGCATGAGTTTCGGGTCCTTTTTCCTTAAGGAAGATATAACCTCATATATATATATATATATATATATATATATATATATATATATATCATTGAGCACTTAGAGTCAAGTCTTATACGAGTCCTCTTTCTTGTGTTCTAGTTGTTCCTTTATTACCTGAGTCAACTTCACATTCAAGATATTATTCTAAGAAATGGCACAAACACATTAAAACTTGGACCTTTATTATATTGCAATTAAACTTTGAAAATCCTCGCATCTGGTTACTTATCGCAATTCGGTGTTCTGCTATGTTAGATGCTATATACGCCTTTCTTTCTCCCGATGCGATTTCATAACTCAATACACATACACCAGGACTTTCAAATGTATTATCATTTACCTTTGGAAGGTATCGAGTCCAGCATCTCATCGCATTTCGGCACTTTTCATTGTTATTCATTGTACTCTAGTCCTTCTGAACTCTCGATCTACGATATACAAAGGGGTCCCACCTGTCTTATTGCAAATTTCATCGCACTTTCCTATTGCAGTTTCCACATCACAAATTCTTATTGCAATTTTTCTTCGATCTTTGGTCATAACCTCCTGAGAAATGCGATTTACGATAAAAGGTTCGGGTCCCACCAGGGTGCCACGTCACTACCACATTGTCTGCCATGTCACCTACCATGTCGTCTGCATGTCACCTGCCATGTCATCAATATGTATTTATGACTTGTGGGGTCAGGTCCACGTTGTTTGCCACATCAACAACCACGTCACTTGCCATGTCATCTACCACGTCATTTCCCGCACTTCGCAGGGTTTAGAATTTCACAATATTTGTGATTTCATGATTTCGTAGCCCGTGGTGAAAACCTTATCACATGTCGCACATTTTAGAATTTACCATAATGGGTTTTCCTTATTTTCTGTGGTATGCGATATACTTCACATCACAACTTAATACATATATATTGCGATGACTTAGAAATAAACATAAAAATCGTCGTTTTCAATGTGCAGTATGCCAACATTGTTTTCATTGTGTATTTTCATAACTTGACCTGCTGGTTCACTCCTTCATGCGTTTGCTTCTTTGGTTGCGCACATTCTCTTATTCTTTGCTGCACGTAGAGTACCCAACTCGTTCATGATATTCTGAAGGCAGAACCATTGTTCTGCACGCATTTGACAACTAGCCTAACTTGGCCCGCTCATTCATTTCTTTTCTTTGTTGTATGCATTATGTACTTGTTTATTACTTTACTTAGGAACATTCACGACTCTGCCCACTCGCGCACGATTTGACCCAACATGTTCACGACTCTGCCCACTCATGCATGACTTGACCCAACACGTTCGCAACTTTTCCTGGCACATTCACAACTTGACCCAAACTTTCTACCCTTCCTGCATTTTATCCTTGATAAAGATTCTAATGTTGCTCCTCTCTACTCTTTTGCCTTATATAATGATCTAATGCTACTCCTTGCCTCTCTTTTATGCTTTCTCACTGCTTCATTGCCCGATCTTCTCCTTTTCTTTATTGTTGTTTCTTTTGTGCTCCTTTTCCTTAATGATAATTTGGGTGTTAATCCATGCCTCTTTGCTACACCTCTACCTTTCTCCTTTGCCTCTAATGTTGCTCCTCTACCTCTATTTTATGCTTCTCCACTTAAATTTTTCCTTAATTTCCTTGTTGCTCCTTTATACTCTAGTTGATCTTGGTATGCTCCTTTGTTCTCATTGATATTTTGGGTGTTTCTCCTTTCTGCTCCTTTGCCATCAATGACAATATTTCCAACAATCTCCCCCTTTGGCATTGATGGCAACACTTCCTCCACCACTTCCTCTAAGACTTCGTCCCCCTTTCATTCTGAGAAGTACCTTTCTTCCTCTTCTTGCTTTTCATAAGTGCCTTTCCTCTTATGCTTGCTTTTCAGAAGTGCCTTTCTTCTTGTGCTTTCTTTTCCTCCCCCTTTGAAATCAATGGCAAAGGGTTACACATTTTCCAATGTAGTTTCCATCATTGCATTACTTCTATCTGAGTTGTGTGTAAGCATTCTTCATTATGTTATTTTGATATGAAATGAATATACACACTCCATCTATTCATTACACACTTGATGAATCCTTTTGTATTTGAATGAATACACCTAATTAACCATAGTATTACTACATAATAATCTTCTACAAACATAGTGGGTGTTGCTTTACATTACACATAAGCATTTCTTTATGTGCACTTCAAAATTTCAAGAGTGTAGTAGACCATATTTGTGGTTGCATTGCAGACTTCATAAGATATATGAGAATTTTTGAGGTAACACTTTGAAAATCATATATATTACATGAATATGCTGCAAATTGATGCTATCCAAAACTCATGAGAATGTTGTAAGGCTTTTCACCATAGAATTTTTTCTACTTTTGTAGCTTACTGCTTGATAGTGTTGATATGTGCTAAACTTTTGAAGATATAATCACTACAAGCCAAAAGCCCTTGATGATGACGTGAACAATGAGTCCGCATAGAGATTACAACTTATTGTGAGATTAGACAATATATTTCCAAAAAAAGGACCCAACACCTTTAATATTGTACAGATCATATTCAAAACAAACCCTTGAGGCTAGATACATTCAACGGATTGGAAAATTTTCACTACCAACTATATAATTTCGTTTTTGACACAGGGAGGTATTTGTGTTAATGATCAGACTCTTTGCAATGGTTAAATATCATTTATTCCTTCATGCTTAAGGTTCAGATGAATTAATCATAGACTCTTGACCCTCAATAGTAAGATTAACACAAATAACCCATCATACTTCAGACACTTCAGTTGTTCTATTACCATGTTATTTGGGAAACATCCTCAATTTGGCTACTTCAAGTTTCATCAGATAGAATTCAACAATCTTAAGGATGAATTAAGAGAGAGGATTTCAAAGTATATCCGTATTGACATGAGGAAGGCATGTAATTATATGCAAGAATAGATATTTCTTAAATGCTTAATATAACACTTCAAATGCAAACAAGATAATGATCCTTTGGCACTTTTAATGACCTTTCCACGCTTGAATAATGCAACTTGACATTCTCTAGCATTTACAATCAGAAGATACTTCTCAATAATCAGACCAACCATATCTTAATCCACATATACTATAATTTTGATAATGTTGGGACTACTTCCTTGATGTATTTCTGCCATACCACGACCATGATGCATACCATGATATTCTGATCCTGACGACCTGTATCATACCACTGCTCCAATAATAACACTTTTCGTATTCATCCCTCTTAAAATAATTTTGTTACATTATCAACACTTGTAGTGAGACACACAATGTAATCATACTCCTAGTTTCCAAGTTCATGAATGATGTTCCCTTTAAAACCATGGTTGCTTGTTTCTTTCTCCTCTTCGATTAATTTGTTGGCTATCTCAAATTAGCATTGAGTGCTTCAGGTGTCCTTCTTCCTCTATAGTTCTTTGCTAGAGGAATTGTCCTTTCCCTTCCTAAACTTTTAGCTGTTCTTATTGCAATTAGTAATTCTTTGACACCTCTTATGGGGACCTTTTTTGAACTTCTCTCCCCCTGGGATGTTTCTTATTCTCTACCAATGACTAGATATCTGTGTTGCTTCCTGGAGAAGCTCCCCCTGAGACTATGATGGATTAAAAATGTCATTAAAGTAACAGGCTCCCCCTCTTTCTTCTTATTCCATATTGTATTGGGGTTCCTCATAATGTCAACATTTCTTTTCGATAACCAGTTTGGTTTGATTTGATTTGGTTCCATCATTTGTCTAGAGTCCTTTATTGTATATGGTAGCCTGCAGTCATTTTCTTTGTGTCCAAGCTTGTGGCATACATAACATCTTATTTTACCTAGGTACACTTGAGATGATGTATAACATTTTGTTCTCCTTTTTGAACATAAATTAAATTTAACAATTTTATGTCCAAATTCATTGCATGCATAACAGTACCCTTGGAAATGATTTTTGTACCTGTTGAAAGGTTTTCCTCTCCATTTTCTTGCTTGAGGTAGTCTATTCATTTTATGCATCCTTTGTTGGTTCAACATCATTTGCTTTGTCTTACATTGAGATGTTGCATGTCTATATTCATTGCATGAATAATAGTAGCCATGGAAATGATTTGTGTTCCTGGTGAAAGATTGTATTTTCCATTTTCTTGCTCGAGGGGTTCTTCTTATTTGCTGCATCTTTTGCTAGTTAAAGTTGATATTCCATGTCTTATAATGTGCTGCAATATGTCCTAGTTTATGAAAAGAGAAACATGTGATATTTTTCATAGGAGGAAAGAACCTCCTTTGAGATCTTCCGAACTTGTTCAATTGATCTTCAGGAACAATTGAGATTTTTGCAACTGATTGCTTCTTCCTCTCATTCTTTGTCTCTTGATGTTGCTTCTTGTTTCTGTTTGTTTTATTACACATCATGGTCTTGCTGGATTCTAATTCTGTGGGTTCCCTTTTTTTTGCTTCATTATGTTTTACAACTTTTACAAAAATGATATTCTTGTTATCTTCTACCTTGGACTTACTATTTTATCATTCATAGCATATCCCGACATTTATAAGAGGATATCTTCGAGCATTTAGTATTTTTTCCAACTGTTCAGAGCTTTTCATTTGTGGAATATTCATAGTTAATTCCATTTGGGCCGTTTCTGATTTATTCTGTAGGATTACCACTTCTTCTTCCAACTTTTCACAATCCTGATTTTTCTCCGTTATTTCCCTTTTCAGAATATCCTCTATTTTCCTCGATTCTTCTAGTTCAACTTTGAGTTTAATAAGGACTTCTTAATCTCATTCTTTCTTTGCATATTTCACAAGCATCTCTTTATGTTTCTTACTCTTAAGTTTAAGCCTTTCAATTTCCTTTAGGGCACTGATCAACTCCCCCTTAAGGTCCACCACACCTTCTTCACCAAATTCCAGGAGATCATCTTCAAGATTTTCCTTGGACATGAAGACAAATTTATAGGTTCCTTCTTCATTGGAGGCTTCATCTAATATTTCAGATACACTGCTATCTTGCTGAGCATAAAATGATTTTCTATAACATTTCTTCCCTTTCTGCATATTATAGGGGCTACTTTTCTCTTTCATTTTAGACTGATTCTCCATTATCTTATTGGGAAATTTTCTTTTACATAGTTAAAGCACTTGAATGGAAGTTTACCTATGTACTTTCCTTTGCCTCTATACAATCTTCTGAAAAAATTGGCTTCTTCTTCATCAAAGCATGGGCATGTACCTTCCTTTTCGTCTACGCACATATCTGCCTTAAAGGAAGCCTCCCCTGTGTTTTTCTTCCCTTTAGGAAGTCTCATCTCATATGATATTAGGTTCCCAAGTAATTCGTTTCTCGTTAAGGTTTCCCAGTTTGTTGTTTCTTCTATGGAAGAAACCTTAGGATTAAACCTGGATTGTAGAGATCTCAATATTTTCTGGACTACAACAATTTCTTTAATTTCTTCTCCTAGGCTAATCATGATATTCACAACTTTTGCAAATATTAAGAAGAATGAAACTATATCTTCATCTTCATTCATTTTTAAGTTTTCAAACTGAGTTCTATGTGCTTGTAGTTTGGACATCTTCACCTTTGTATCTCCCTCATGAATGTTTCCTAAAGTATCCCAGATATCTTTGGTAGTCTTACTATGCATTACTTTGATAAATTATAACTCACTTAGACCACTCAAGAGTGCATTCATTGCTTTTTCATTAGCTCTGAAATTTTCTTTGGCTTCTTCCTCAACGTATATATCCTTTAGTGCATATTTTTCTTCCATAGCAGCCCAAACTTCTATTCCTAGAGACATTAAGTATGTCCTCATTCTTATTTTCCAGAAATCATAGTTTGTGCTAGTAAACCATGGGGATTTATTTGTTAAGAATCCTTCTAGGTTAGTCATTTTGGGGACCTAGCGCTTCCTTCCAGTTGTTAAATTTTTACTAAAGGAACCAGCTCTGATACCAATTGATGAACCATTAGCTAAAATGAGAGGGGGGGTGAATCAGTTTATTACATTCATGGACATTTAAAACCCTTTTCTTTAAAATGATTTACACCTCTATTTCATAAGAAAATTAATATATAACCAATAAACAAACTTAATGTGTGGGCAACAAGTAATAAGCAGATAAAACATAATACATCAACACGAAATCCTCATGCACGTAGATAACATATATAAGTGGAAAACCATAAGGGAGAAAACCCCATCTTATTATTTTTGTGATGCAAAGGCAAGCTCCAACTCCCTCTCACCACTAATTTTTATGTAGGCTCCAACCTACAAGAGGCTACTACCTCAGTTTATGCAAGCTACAACTTGCAAGGAAGCTCCAAATCCCATCTATTTTCGGTAGGCGGCAACCCATAGGAGGCTCCTACCTTAGAAAACTACAACTAGCCATATATCAAGCTCCAAATTGAAACAGAAGTACCAACTCCCATGTATTTTCTGTAGGCTACAACCCACAGGTGGCTTCTACCTCAACCAGCTACAATTGGCCATCTATTAAGCTATAACTTGGTATGGAAGCACCAACTCCCTCACACTACAGTAAAATCATATGCTGATTTACCTGGATATCATCTCTATTTTATTCCTTGTTTATTGCTGCCCTTCCAGCCTTCATATCTGCTTCATATCAGATCTGGTTGTGCACAACATCTGTATCTGAGCACACTCATTCTTCTACTCTCTAACTTCTCTATGCACATTGCAATAACTTCATTTATAGAGATAACTTCATGGGTGTTTGCATTCTATATGGGAATAGGAAATGAACATAGATGACTCTTTTCCTTCCACCCATTCGATTCCTTACACTTCAATTCAGGTGATTACATTAGTCATAATCATTACAACACTCTTTGGAGTTTTGCCTATGCCTATGGAGAATTTCCTTTGCATCACAAACAATATAAAATAATCAATGAATTTACATTTACAGTTTGACAATTTTTCAATTCAACCCTTTCAATTTATTTCTTTTCTATTCATTTTGTCTTCTCTTCTTGTTGTCCCTTTGTCTTATATTCCTCATGTTATATTTTCAACTGTGAAGCCTAACCGCCTTTGCCTAACTTGACCAATGCATTTATTTTTTGCACAACCTCTGCCTATTGCATATCTTACCCTCAACGTTCTATGCTCGTCTCTCTGTGTTGGGTCACTTATACACTCAATTACTTCCTTCGCGCTCATTTTTTTTTTTTAATAGGCACACTACCATTTTCATTACAATCGGGTCACTTTCCCAAGTATTTTCTCTTGCGTTCATCCTTTCCTTTTAACTTATAGCCATAACTGCATAACGTTGTTCTGCATGAGTGCCGGGTCCTTTTACCTTAAGGAAAGTATAACCTCATATATATATATATATATATATATATATATATATATATATATATATATATATATATATATATATATATCGTTGAGCACTTACATTCGAGCCTTACACGAGTCCTATTTCTGGCGTTCCAACTTTTCCTTTATTACCCGAGTCAACTTCGCGTTCAGGATTTTTTTCTAAGAAATGGCGCAAACACATTAAACCTTGGAAATTGATTATATTGTAATTAAAATTTGAAAAGCCTCTCTTCCGGTTTCTTATTGCAATTTGACATTCAGCTATCTTATGTGTTATATACGACTTTCTTTCTCCCGATGCAATTTCATAACACAATACACATACACCCGGACTTTTAAATGTATTATCATTTAAATTTGGAAGGTATCGCTTCCGGTCTCTCATCGTCGTTTGGCACTTTTCATTGTTATTCATTGTGCTCTAGTCCTTCTGAACTTCCAATCTGCGATATGCGAAGGGGTCCAACTAGAATTATCAAAATTTTCATCGCACTTTCCTATTGCAGTTTCCACATCGCAGATACTTAGTGCAGTTTGCTCTGATATTTGGTTATAACCTCTTGCGATATGCGATTTGCGATAAAAGGTTCGGGTCCCACCAGGGTTCCACGTCACTGCCATTGTCTACCACGTCACTGCCACATTGTTTGCCATGTCACCTGCCATGTTGTCTTCCATATAACCTGTCACATCATCAATATGTATTTGCGATTTCTGGGGTCAGGTCCACGTTGTCTGCCATGTCAGAAGCCACGCCACTTGCCACGTCATCTGCCACATCATCTCCTGCACTTCGCAATTTTAAGAATTTTGCAATATTTGTGATTTCACGATTTTGCAACCTATGGCAAAAACCTTATCACATGTCTCAAATTTTAGCATTTACCATAATGGGTTTTCCTTATTTTCTGTGGTATGCGATATGCTTCGCATCGCAACTTAAAACATATAGCTTGCGAAGGCTTAGAAATAAACATAAAAATCACCGATTGTGATGGGCGGTATAAGAACACTGTTCTGAACATGTATTTTCAGAACTTGACCCGTTCGTTCACTCCTTTAGGAATTTTCTTCTTTGGTTTTGCTCGTTCATTTCTTCTTTGCTGCACATATAACACCCAACTTTTTCACGATATTCTGAATGTAGAACCATTTTTATACATGCGTTTTACAACCAACCCGACTTTTCCCGCTCGTTTATTACTTTTCATTGTTGTATGCATTCTATATGTGTTTATTACTTTACTTAGGCACATTCACGACTCTTCCCACTCATGCACGACTTAACCCAACACGTTCATGACTCTGTCCACTCATGCACAACTTGACCCAACATGTTCATGACTCTGCTCAGCAAGTTCACAACTCGAACCAAACTTGCTGCCTTTGCTACGTTTGCTCCTTGATAAAGATTCGAATGTTTCTCCTCTCTACTCCTTTTCCTTAGAGAAGGATCTAATATTTCGCCTAGCCTCTCTGCTGCTCCTCTTCCTCTATTTTATGCTTTCTCACTGCTTCATTGCTTGATATGCTCCTTTACCTTATTTCTACTGCTTCTCTGCTCCTTTTCCTTAACTATAATTTTGGCGATGATCCATGGTTCTTTGCTTCGACTCTACCTTGCTCGCTTGCCTCTAATGTTGGTCCTCTGCCTCTCTTTTATGCTTATCCACTTAATTTTTGCCTTATTTTCCTTATTTCTCCCTTATACTCTAGCTGATCCTAATATACTCCTTTGTACTCACTGATAATTATGCTGCTACTCCTTTCTACTCCTTCGCCATAATTCGGGTGTCTTTTTTCTTTTGCTGAATGTTGAAACTTTGTTGATTTGTTTTTTTGCATTTAGATAGCTTCTGGTTGTGGCCAAGGAATTTTGTTTCTGTGATGATTCACCAATGTATCCAAGACCTGTCTTCATAAGAGGAGAGTGTTGAACCTTGATAATTTCATATCCTTTAGAAAATATTGGATTTAGAGTTTTAATTTTCTCAAGTTCCTTTCTTATATTTACTATTTCACATTCTAACTTCTCATTATGCTTCTCCTTTTGTATGAGTTGATTCTTTAGAGTATCTATGGCTAATTTGTTTTATTCCAAGCATATTTTGAGTTGAGTAATTTATTCAAAGAAATATTTTTCTTCTAAACCATCCATAAAGTTATCATTAGACTCATTAATGTTTTTCTCAAATGCCATGAGTAATTTAAGATATTGACCAAATTCTCCTTCTTCACTATTTGAAAATCTATCACTATCTTCATGAGTATAGTAAATATTCCTATTTCCAAATCTATCTTATTACCTTTTGCAATATCCTTCCCCTTATCATGATTATCTTTATGAGTACATTTAACAGCATAATGACCCACTCTACCACAAGCAAAACATTTGAAGGGAAGCTTACCTATAAACCTTTTGGTGCCAAATTGAAGTTTCTTTACAAAATTTACCTCATCTTATTTTGATACATACCCAGATTCCTTATGTTCTTCCTTTTCCTTTCCTTCTGTAGTTTCTTTAAATACAACTTCTCTAACTTCTATGGGACCTCCTTTTCTTATTTCAAAAGTATTTAGGATCCCGCGATGTTGAACAACAGTAACAGTCTGAAGATCCTATTTTTCTTCAATGGAGGAAACATTTGAGTCCAATTTAGGAGTTAGAGATCTTAATATTTTCTCTACTAAAGTTGTGTCTTTTATGTCTTCACCCATATTTCTCATATGATTTACAATCTCATCGAGACATAGAATGAAATGAGAAATACTTTCATCATTAGGAATTTTGAGATTTTCATATTGAATTATGAGAGTTTAGAGTTTAGCACTTTTGACCTTGCCATCGCCTTCATAACTTAGGATGATTTTGTCCCATATTTCCTTTTTTGTATTTAACTGCATAACTTTGAAAATTTTTGATCCAGTCAGGCTTCCCAATAATTCATTGACAACTTTCAAATTTGTTTCATATGAATTTTTTCCTGTTGCATATGTGGGGACTGCAGCTAGATATTGGTAACTACCTTAAACAATCACCAAAACATCTACTCCGAGAGACTGAAGATAGGATCTTGTTCTTGTCTTCTAGAAGATTAAATTATTTTTGTTGAAGAGTGGTGGTTTAATATATGTTGTTTCATCTTGATTTCTCATCTTGGTAGATCTTCCTTCAAGTGATCAAGCTTCTTCTGAAGGAATTTCCCTCATGCCAATCGTTGGAAAAATTACTTAGAGGAGTGGGGGGGTGGGGGTGTTACAAAGCATTTTGTCACCATCCCTGCAATCCCTCGTCCCCTACATTGGAGGACTATTCCTGTGACCTGTGAATAGTAAAATGTCTCGAAACCACCTTCATGGCATCCTCTTGCATAAGGAAAAACATTCCCCTGAAGAACATTTCCTCTGAAAAACTCTAAAAATAGATGTTTTAGCCTTGGCGCAACTAGCCAGTTCATCCCTCACTCCAATGGGGGAAATCCACACTAGAGGGCGCACCAACTGGTGCTCTGTCCATGTGTTTCACTTGCGCCAAGTTTATTAAGGGATTTTTTTTAAAAATAAATGGTGAAGTTTTGATTCTAACAAACTCTTGAATGAATCATCAAAATAAGTTGAGTGGTTTGGCTCTAGATCTCCATGTATAGGAAGTGGTTTTCCACCTATCATGGAACCTTCCTAAGAGATAGGGCCTATCCCATGATTATAGGGATCTCAACTTACTTTCCTCCATCTATAAAAGCTTGCCCTCTCCATTAGCAAGTTAGTTGAACTTGTAGGAAGGAAACTATATAGCTAGGCAACTATTGAGAGCCAAGCCGAAGAGAATCTCACAAGAGAGAGAGCTTCATCTAGATTCCTGACAGGATTTGTTGAGACACTGTCCACTGCAAGCCCCACCAAAGGAAGATCATAGCGTCAGAGCATTTGGTTGAAATCGCCCTTTTGTCATTTATAATATAAGAGACTCTGATTTTGGTTCCATTCATGTGTTCATTTCTTCATGTAATGCAATGAATTATATCCTCTCTGACTGATATATAGTTACATGCTTTAGATTTTACGTTGTATGTCATTGTTTCCCTGCATGTGTACATGTGTTCGGACGTGTTGAAGGGAAGGATTGTGATCTGTCAAGATAGGGATGGGAAAAATCATCTTTTCTCCGACGAAAACTGCGTGGGATTTGAGGTAGGCTACAGTTAAACACACACAACAATAAACTCAACACAATGAAGGATAAATGTGTAGCTCTATATTTTTCCATTATACATGATGTACATTTATAGTACAATGGTGTGACTCTTGGTTTCATATTCCAAGGTCACTTGGACTCCTTTGTTACTTTTCTTCTTCCACACCTACCCATAGAGGATTAGGTGTTCAACATTCCCCCCTTAATCCGAAGGGGTATGTGTGAGTCCAAGAAGAGAGTTGTAATAAAAATCTGCAAAGTATACATGGCGGCACTTGGGCTGAATCAACTCTCTGAAATGTTGGCAAAAATAGGTGGTTTAAGGATGACCACCAACACTGGAATGCAATACTTGCTGCAGTTCCTGGAACTCTTCCAAAACTGGCAAGAAGCTGAAAGCTTCTGCTAGAGGAATTGTCCCTCATAAAAAAGGGATACCTTCAACCTAAAATAAGGGAGGTCTACAACCTGTGATGGTTTTAGGATGACCAACAACTCTGGAATGCTTGAAGCATTTCCTGGAACTCAACCAAAGATGACAACAAGCTGAAGGCTTCTGCTAGAGGAAGTGTCCCTCATATATGAAAGGGAGACCTTCAACCTAAAAGAAGGGAGTTCTACTACCTGTGATGGTTTTAGGTTATCCACCAACCAAAGATGATGGTTTAATGTTTTCCACCAACCGAAGGCATGCTCATGGGAATCCATGTCTCTGGCTACATCTCTGAATCTGGAATGACGAATTGTGGCTCAGGCTCACTTGAACTGCTGTGTCTCTGGCTACAACTCTGAACATGGAATGAGAGATTGTGGCTCAAGCTCCCTTGATCTGTTGTCGAAGCTTGTACATCACCACCATTTTCCCCCCTGTCAGGGACAAGGTGAGATGATGGCGAAAAATCAACTGCAAGTTTGCTTAATATACATGAACAAGTTCTGACATGTGTTTTAAACATCTTCTTGGCTGCTAATGCCCATTGCCAAGAAGTAATCCATCCAAGATGAATATTTTTTCTTGCAGGAGGCTTGTGTATGAAGAATCTGTGTGAAGAATGGGTGTGCCTACCACAGTGCTTGCATGGATGAATATCAAAACAATGATCTTTCATATGGCCAACTCGATCACAGTGTTGGCATTTTACAATTTGTTGATTTTGTTGTGGAGCAGGATCTCGAACAGCTGCAGGTGAACTGTCATACAAGAATCCAGTACTCTGAAATATGATGGGCTCGGTGTAGTCTGGAATATGAAAGGACACATCCTTGTCATATCCTAGACCAGTTATGTGCTTTTTGTGGACAAGCTCTTCCCAAGGTTTGATGATGGGCTTGAGAAGTGCAGGCTGAACTGCTGCATCTGAATGTACATCTGCTCTTGTGCAAGGAAATGAATGGGAATCGACTTCAACTTTACTGAATTTCTGTTGATGGGAGTCTTTCTCAATCTTCTGAACAGAAACAGGTTCAGAATGGTGACTCTTTTGTTGAAGTTCATCTTGTTGGAGCTGAGATTCCAACTGGAAAAACTCAATCTTTTCTTGTGCATCTTGCAAACAAATTTGAATGTTACAAAGAGCATTATTGCTCATTTTTATCATGTCATCAACATTTGAATGAATGAGGTTATTCAACAACTCTAATGCCTCACTGATTTTAGCCATTTCAACAACTTAGGCTCAAAAATTGAAAGGGTGTCAGCTTCAACCGAAAATGCACCCATTTACAATGTGATTCAACAAATACAAATGACTCCAAAGAATTTCCAACTATGGAAATCTCAAGGTACAAAATGTGCTCCTCAAATTATGGAGGACAATCAACAATTTTTGAAGCAAGACAATGTCAATTCAATACATCATCTCTGCAAAATATTTGTTTGAATGTGCAGCTGAAAACATTGTGCAAGAGGCCTTTAAGGCAGCTGAATTTTTTATTCAAATAACTATTTTGCAATGATGGCAAACTTATCTTCACGTGTAAATTTTTTCAGAAAATCACCCTCTTGTATATGCCACAAATCATAAAATGTAAATCTCACTTTTCTCTACGTATTCAATCCATCTACTCATATTCCATTTCTTCTTTTCTGTTGTTCATATCCTCTTTTCCTCTCTCTCATCGCGATATTTGTCTTTTTGTAACTATGAACCAACTTCATTATGTGACTTGATTGTTGCTACACCCGATCTAGGCTAGTGGGATCACCTCTGTCCGTAGAGGGGATTTACCTCCTCAACAAATTGGCGACTCCGCTGGGGAATTAGTTGGAGTTAGTCTTTCCTCTTTTGTTTTTTTTTTTATTTTGATTGATTTGTTTGCTCTTCTGGTTCACCTCCTTTGGTTTCAAACCCCTATTTAGCCTCCAAAAGACTAGATCCAGTCTCTGTTTGTCCTTTTTCATTTTTTTCCCATAGTAAACTTGATGGGTGCGGTTTAGCTCTTGACAATCACGCCAACTGGCGCTCGTTGCTATTTAGGCTCCTGTGCCAATGCTTTTTTGGCGCATATTATAGCCAAACAGGCGTGCCAACATTGCTTGGTGTTAGGGTTTGCTTGCTTTGGCCTCCTTCAGATTGATTTTTGGTCTTGGTGTCATTTTTATGACTTCTTGATGTAAAAGGGAATGAATGCCTTGTTTTGAACTCATGCTTTGGAAGTCCTTTTTGTGCTTGATATCATATGTCTTGTAGCCTTTTGAGGAATTTCGTTACAAAGTGTTTAAAACAATGGTTGCATTCTTAGTGTGGTTTTGCATCCTTTTTGAATTTCATCCTTCCATTAAGAAGATTTGCGTTCATTTAGTTTTCGTCTCAAAGTTTTCATTTTGTTAAAATGCATTAGATCACATTGCATTGAAAAGTATTTTTGAGATTTATCATTGAACTTAGATCACATTGTTTAATGATTGAACTCTAAAAATCACTTCGAGTGCATTCTCTTTCATTAAAAGCATGCATTAAGTAAATTCTCATTTCATAGAAAAATGCATTGAGTGCATTCTTATCATTCGAAAAGAAAAAGAAATTTTTTCATAGATTACAATTGCATAGTTTTCGAAAAAGAGGATTTTGCATAGATTACATTGCATTATTCACATTGTTGGATGTTTGAGATTACTTTTGGATAGTGAAAGTCATCTATTTTGGAAAAAGTTTCATTTTCTATATTGTTGTTTGCTGCATCATTGTTTGGAACTCTTCCCTTAACTAGATAACATTCATCCAATTGAAAGATTTCTTTCCTCATATAGCTGCATATAGGAGATTGTCAGATGACATGTGGTAGGGCTTTGAAACCGAGACATAACTCAAGATAAACTTCAAAATTTATTGAATTAACCTAAGGAAGCATTGAAACCAAACAAAACATTTTTAGTGGTCTAGGCTAGAGACGTGTTCCGACGTCTTTAAACCTAGCAGCTGTCGCTCACCATCTAGCTTCAGACAGTGCTAGTACGGAATTGTGCTCCCTGTACCTTCGAGTATATAAAGGGAGACCATTCTAGGTTGCAATCCTTTATCCATAGGAAGCCAATTTTTCCGCCTTGTAACTGTAATACACCGACAACATTCAGGGAGACTACCTGCACGTACGTCAAGTCCTTGGTCATTTTTGTTTCATTTGATCACCAAGGTGTATATGGAAGTGCATGGAAACTTGGTATACCCTCTTTCTTAGATTACCTGAGAAATCATTTTGGTCTTTTCGTGACTCTTTAAAAGTGAAAAGATAATCAAGCTCTTGTCCTTTCATGCTCGTTTCAACCTGAAAGTGATAGAGTCATCTTTTTCCTATTTCCTGACTCTTAAAATATGAAACGGTAGAGTTTTTTTTCAGTGTCTTAAAATATTAACTACCCACGAAATATTCCTGATTAAATTTATTTTCCTTAGCATTTTTTTTTATGGTTGTTTCCAATGGAAACATTTCCGGAGTTCACTAACCTAGGAATCCCTTCCAAAGGGAATCCTGGTCCTTTTTCTTCTTTAGGAAATATTGGTGCTCCTTATATGGCCACGTTATCCCTCCCTGGGTTAACTGTTGGGTTTCCTGTTTGGTTGTTTTCAACCTCTGTAGTCTCAAGTGTTCCGGCTACTGTACTATCCACTCCTCCACCTGAGAAATGCCATGTTCATTCGAAGGTGGACCTCTCCCCTTCTTTGCCTGTTTCTTTGTCCTAATATTCTACTTCGCCTGGTGAAAGTTTGGATTCTAGTTCCCAGGTGGCTGATAAGAATAAGAGTAAGAAGAAGAAGTCAGATAAGAGAGACGCTAATTCTGCAGTTGTTGCTTCTAAAACACTTGCTTTTAATGAACCTTCCAACCCTCCGTAGAAACTCAAGTTCCATTGCTTTTTGTGTCAAGGAAACCATCTTCTTCGAGTATGACCTGGCATTCCCAAGGTGCTCAAAGTATGGTCCAACGTTCATCTGCCGTTGCCTTTGGCTTTCGGGAGTCAGGTTCAGGGAACGTCTTCAACTAGTGATGGTAAAGCTCCTAAGAAGCACGATAAGCTTGCCAATCCCTATAAGTTGTGTGAAGGGCACCATGCCATTAACCTTTGTCTAGATATGGATGAAGACAAGAGATTTTTGGACAACTCGATTGTTTCTTCACCGTTCCTTCCAGCTGGTTACAAACAAATTTCTTTGAGTCCTTCACCGGTTGATTCAACGATCGGTCAAGAGTCATCCTTGCTTGATCCCGCTCCCCTGGAAATTCACCATCATGAATCCATCCCTGACCAACCATTATTCGTGGGATCGGTTGAGGTGGCCCCAACTACGGTGCACCAGTTATTTTCCATTTATAGTGGATCTCACATCCCTCGTGTTCTTCTTGTTTCTTCAGATTCTTCGGACTTAGAGAAATATTCTCCTGTCCCTATAACTCAAGAAGTCGCTCCTCTGCCTCCCATGATGGAGGTCCCGGAGGATACCCCTCCTCACACCATGATGGAGGTCGTGGAGGATGCTCCTTCTTCTTTCGTAACACCAGGCAAAGACCATCTTGATTCAATGGTAGCCCCTCTGAGTAGTTTGGCTACTTCCTTTTATTGGAATTGAATTGCAGGATACTGCCTTTCATCTTATGTGCCTTTTGAGATCACGGTACAGATCTTTGATCTAGTCGTACCCAACACTATTATAGACGAAGGCGCTTCTGTTAGTATTTTATCCTCAACTACTTGGAAAGCATTTGGTTCGCCTCTGCTTGTGCCTGTTACGCAGAATCTGTTGGCATTTAACAGAGGAAATAGTCAACCATTAGGGATCCTTCCGAAGTTGCCTGTTACTTTGGGAGGGAAAACTGTCCATATGGATGTGATGGTTGTTCTTGGCCCCTTGGATTTTAATTTACTCTTTGGCCATGATTATACTTATGCCATGGTAGTGCTTGTCTCCTCCCTCTTTCGTGTGATGTGTTTTCCGCACCAAGTTTGGATCGTGACCATCGATCGGCTTGCGTTCTTTGGTCTGAATATGGCAGCTAGTCAACCATCATCCCTGCCAGATCTTTATCGACCAATTGTATCATCCCCGGTGCATGTCAATTATGTGGATACCCATCCTGTGCCCATATTTAGTGATAGTGTCATTGTGCATGAGGTGCTGGGGGCATTGTGTCCGGATTTTCGAGATGTTGTTCTCCCATATGGTGTGGAACTCGTGGAAGCCATAAATTATTATTGGTCATGATGAAAGCTCTCCGGAGCAGAGTTCATTTTCCTGTGTCAAGCTCGTTAAAAAATGAAACAAGGTGTCCAGAGCATAGTTCGTTTTCTTGTGTCAAGCTCATTAAAAAATGAAACAAGGTGTTTTGAGGATAGTTTGTATTTTGTATCAACCTCGTTTAAAAAATGAAACAAGGTCATCTAAGGAGAGTTCTTTTAATGTGTCAACCTCGTTAAAATAATGAAACACTTTCTTGTTCAATTCGAGTCTTTGGTAAGATCTCGTAAAATCCCAGCTGAGTCTTTCTCTTGATCTCGTAACTTGAACCTTCACTCCATATGCCTTTCATATGGGTTAAATCTTGGGGGGCATGTACCTCAAATTGAGTCACCACACTGGGGGCATGAAAGATTTTTCAAGCATAGTTTGTTTCTGTTTCAAGCTTGTGTAAAAATGAAACTTGTTTCAAGCATAGTTTATCTTTGTTTCAAGCTTGTGTAAAAATGAAACCAACTTCAAGCAGAGTTTTCTGATTTCAAGCTTGTGTAAAAATGAAGCCATTCCCATTTTACCTCTTGTTATTGCCATTTTATCAGCTTGTTTTTGCTAGTTGAGCCTTGGTTTTCTCACTCCATCGTCACTATCTACTTGGCCGATCATATGCCTTCACTTGGTTGTTTTAACCAATCCTGAGGAGCCGATGCGATGAGTGGTATTGTTAGCTAGCCTCTTAACCTTTACTTGTTCTGAGAAGTTCCACCATTACCAGAACCAGTTCCTACCCTTTATACCACTCGTTCCTCCAGGAGGAGTCACCTTTCAGCTCTTTTCTGACTCTCTAAAATTGAAAAGATTGCTGAGACTCTTGTCGTTTTGAACTCGTTAAATGGCTACGAAACAATATCTACCTAGTATATGTTTAACCCTTTTTCATGTTTGGATGGATTATTTACGAAAAAGAAATACCTTAGCCTATCGCGACTAAGAGGTTCTCTCAGACACAATTTTATACCTTTTCGGATATGTGAGAATACCTACGAAAAGGGCCTGCTAGATTTTTCTTTTCTGTCTTCTTTTCAAACTCTCTAAACATGAAAATACGTTGAGTTCTTCCTTTGTCAGACACATTAAAAACTGATGACATCAGATTCCATCGTAATGACGATACTCGAGTTCCTCCTTCCTAGGGCTCGTTAAATGTACTAGGTTGGATTTGTCCGAAGGAAAAACTTATATCGCAAGCATATGCTATCCCCTTCAAGCTTGTTTCCAAGAATAATTGGGGTAATCACCTGAAATGGTGGGGGGAAAAGGAACCAGTATCACCGTCGTGTCGGCAGTATGTTTCTCTTTAACATGGCACTTGTTTGCATTCGTGTCGGGTTGGGGACATCTCATCTCGTTATCTGCTTGCCTCCGTGCGTTTGGGTAATCTCTTTTGACCACTCATCTGCTCTTTTCCACGTCATCATGACCTTAGATCCTTTGATGTCAAATACTCCAAAATCCAGTGTCGTGTCGCCCATATGTTCAAGATAAGTTGGCCTCTGCAGTTTTCAAACTCCCTTTGATTCTCTACTGATCTTGATTTGCAAACATCATGTTCCTCTATCTCATTTCAATGATGTGGGAAACAATATGGCCCACCTTCGATCAAGGTCGTTTCCTGTCGACTTCAGCTCATTATCCAGGAAACTAATCTAGAGACTCCCTTCAGGTACCTTGGAGCCTGCATGCCTCAATGGCAAGTTCTTCGCATTCGATGCAAGGTTTTCATTATTGGCCTTCGATTGGATTATTCTATGAGTGTTCGATGCCAGCTCACTGTTCACATTCCGTGGATTGTACCTATGGTACCTTGAGGGCCATCCTCATTATTGGTGGTTCCTCTCGCGTCTCTTAACGACGTCCATTATTGGCTGGTAATCAGACGATGTTCTTACATGTTCAACTTCAACTCACTTATTCAGATGGTCGGACTTAGTACTCTATTCAGGTCGAGATGTAGCGCAAGACCCTGGATTTTGTCTGATGAAATCCAGGCTGCAGATTCTTTGTCGATTATCATGATTAGTTATGTGACTTATTTGATTGGATGGCTGCGACCATACCTGAGTCCACTTGTTGATCATTCTTTGTTGGATGGCTACGTCCATACCCTGGATCCAGGTTATTGTACACTCTATTATGGATGGCTGCACCTATACCACATATCATGTATCAGAGATATTAGTTGTATTTATATTTGAAGGTCTTCCGACGTCAGTGTTTTCAGTTGGGCGCATTCTCATAAAGCATTTCACCCCTCCCTCTCTCTTAGACCTCATGCTTTAGGGGGTATTTGTTCCACAACATTTTGTCACTGTCCCTGTAATCCCTCGTCTCGTACATTGGAGGACTATTCCCATGACCTGTGAATAGTAAAATTTCTTGAAACCACCTTAATGGCATCCTCTTGCATAAGGACAAACATTCCCCTGAAGAAAATTTCCTCTGAAAAACCCTAAAAATATATGTTTAGCCCTAGCGTGACTATCCAGTTCATCCCTCATGCTAATGGGGGAAATCCACACTAGAGGGCGCGCAAACTGGCACTCTGTCCCTGTGTTTCACTTGCGCCAAGCTTATTAAGGGATGTTTTTAAAAAATAAATGGGGGAAGTTTGATTCTAAAAAACTCCTGAATGAATCATCAAAAGAAGTTGAGTGGTTTGGCTCTGGATCTCCATGTATAGGAAGTGGTTTTCCACCTATCATGGAACCTTCCTAAGAGATAGGGCCTATCCCATGATTATAGGGATCCCAACTTCCTTTCCTCCATCTACAAAATCTTGCCCTCTCCATTAGCAAGCTAGCTGAACTTGTAGGAAGGAAACTATAGCTGGGAAACTATTGAGAGAGAAGCCGAAGAGAATCCTGTAAGAGAGAGAGAGCTTCATTCAGATTCTCGAGAGGCTTTGTTGAGACACACTCTACTACAACCCCCACCGAAGGAAGATCATAGTGTCAGACCATTTGGTTGTAATCTCCCTTTTGTCATTTATAATATAAGCGACTCTGATTTTGGTTCCAATCATGTGTTCATTTCTTCGTGTAATGCAATGAATTATATCCTCTCTGACTGATATATAGTTATATGTTGTAGATTTTATGTTGTATGTCGTTGTTTCCCTACATGTGTACAGGTGTTTGGATGTGTTGAACGGAATGATTGTGATTTGTCAAGCGAGGGATGGGAAACATCATCTTTTCTCCAATGAAAACTGTGTGGGATTTGAGGTAAGCTACTCATCGTGATCTTTGTCTTTTTGTAACTAGGAACCAACGTCATTACATGAATTGATTGTTGCTAGACCTGGTCTGGGCTAGTGGGATCGCCTCTGCCCGCAGAGGGGATTTACCTCCTCAACAGGGGGGGAATCAGTATTTTTAAAATCACATAGAATTTTATTTTTCTTTATTGAATTCTATACGCGACTTTATTTAAGCCAACTAGCATATGTATGGGACTTGCCTTCAGGAAACTTATAATTCAGTTAAATATTCAGTAAATTTACTTAGACTAGTGCATTAATGATTCATCAGACATTTAGTAAGCAGTAACCATGTGTAGTAAGAAAAAAATAAATCATCACACATAAGCAACACACATGAACACTAGTATTTAAGGTGGAAATCATATGTTGGAGAAAATCACCATTGTTGTCGTCTTTGTATTTAATATTTATTATATAGAAAATTGCTTACAATCTTGTACTAGCACAGACTCATACCAGCATGCAGGCACTCACCTGCAGAAGGTTACTACCTTCATTTATTCTCCAGCTTCTACCAGAAGGGATCTCCAACCCCCTGATATCGTTTACCATCCACCACTAGATGGGAGCTTTAATCCCTTGTTCCTGTTTATCGACCACTATTGGAAGGGAGCTACAACCCCATTATCTCATCACCAACTCCTACTAGCAGGAAGCTTCAACTTCCTTTATGAAAGCACCAACCCTTAGCACCACTGCGTACCACGTTTCATAAATTTTCACACTAGATCCACCGAATTTAATACATCACTGTTTGTAGGCCTATTTTCATCATATTTTAAAACTAGACCCACTACACTCATTTAAACCAATATCAAAATGAAACATATAACTGCACCAAATCATTCAGTAAATAATCAATCAGAAAACCAATCACTAATATTTAATCACAATCAACTCGCCGCATAATCAATACTCAAACAACCCAGATCTATATGAAGACATCATTAATAGACATCATAAACACAAAAAAAATTAACATACGTTTTCTCAGTATTTTTCAGCAAAACCCTAGATTGCATACGCCCCTTCCAGTAGACTTATTCCTGTATGTACGCGCTTATCACGAAAATAACTCACATATAGATATCAACATATTAATGAACATATAAGCTACTCTGATGAACTACACTCACGTGTATTTGTGCATTACTCATGTCAAACCCACATGTAGATCTGTAAATAATTCAGGACTGCACAATAATTCTGAATTTCAATCTTACTAAGATCAAACCCTTCAATACAAAAAACATGCACCAGGCCACATATATAAACATCTCATAAATAGATGATGCAAATACATATTCATTTCAGGTCTAGAGATCTTGATCCATCATTGTATTCATGAGTGAATCTTTATTTCAAATTTATTAATCAACTATAGCCCATACAATACAAATATACTTCAGATTGATGTGTTCATTCATTACCCTTACTTATGAACCCTTAGCACTTTGATTTTAACCTCCTTATATAGTTAGAGACTTAGCCAATACCATGAGCCAAAACCACACAATTTTCATTGGTATTCTTCGACGGGATCAAATAGTCATTATTGCACTCAATATTGTAGGATAATACCATGGTAAGCACCCTTGGTATTGTTAAATTAGTGCGCCAGCATATACATGACTTTGCATATTTTTACCTACATGTATACACGAGTTTGACTTAACTGACCCACATATAGATCCTCAAATATTCACCCTTAATAAACTTTTGATCTTGATCTACAAACATCTGTCCCATCATTCTGTCATTCTATTCCATCACTTTCTCACCTCTATATTTATCTATGAACTCATCCAGTTACCATATACTTGATCTATTATAAGTGGGTTTCCATCAAGGACAACACATGCATCATACTACCAACATTGATCAGCTCTTGTTTTAACACCTTGTTCTCTTCTTCTAATTTCTCACATGCTCCTTATTTTTATTCTAGAAGAAGGACTAGACTACCTTTTCTCTTAATATCCTCTTAAAATATTTTCTTTTTAGTAAACAAATTCCTTATTATCATAGTTATACATACCTTATTTAGCATGTTGTAGTTGTTCCTTCAATTTATTTTTATTTTTCCTTGGTTTATTTAACTCATCAAGGGCACTGATGAGTTCTCCTTCAAGTTCGACTACTCCTTCTTCCTCTTCAAAGTCAATAATACTTTGTTTCTTGGAGTCTGTTCCAAATTCCATAAGTAAATTCTGATGTGAATTGTCCTTTGAAGAGTTTTATATGTTATATTCTAGTGTTGAGCTATCTTGTTTGCAGTATAACCACTTTTCTTATAGAACCTGTTCTTCTGTTGTTTTAAATATTTGTTCCCAGTTTTCTGATCATCTTCCTTTTCAACCCTTTATTTGTAGGGTCATTTAGAAGAAAAATTTCCAACTCTTCTGCAGTCAAAAAATTTAAAGGGAATGTTCCCTTTATATTTCCCCGAGCCACGCTTCAGCTTTCTGGCTAATTAAGCCAACTCCTGATTAGAGTCACAACTACAACCTTGACGATATTTGAGCTCCTTGGCCTTTTTGGATACTTTGAACGTTGCTTCCTTCTTTTCATACTTCTCTTTTCCTAGTCTCATATCATAGGTTGTGAGGGTACCAATCATATGTTCCATCTTGAGATCTTTTCAATTAGCCATTTCTTCAATAGCTGAGAATTTGGCATTAAATCACATGGGAAGAGATCTTAATATTTTATGTATAATCATCTATTACCTGACTTCTTCACCCAGCCCTCTAATAATATTGGTTAATTCAATGGCCATGAGGAGGTATTCTGATATACCTTCGTCTTCACTCATTCTTAGGCTCACAAACCTCATTCTGAAGGTTTGGAGTTTTGCCTACTTGACATTATCATCCCCTTCATGACTTTGATTAAGCTTTACCCACACATCCTTAGAATATTTTAGTGCATGTCCTTTACAATTTTTTATTAACTAATACCAAAGAGAATGTAATTATTGGCTTTAGAATTATTTCCATACAATTTTTTACCATCTGCATTAGTGGGATAAATATGAGGGACATTTTAGTCTACTAGCACTAAAGTCCAAACATCCACTCCTAGAGATGTGAGATATGCTTCCATCCCTACTTTCCAGAAGACATAGTTTGTCCCATCGAAGACTGGTATTATCCTTAAGTAAGCCTCTTGAATCTCTTTCCTCGACATAATTCCTTATAGATATAACTTCGGGTGGTTAGAATATTCCTGAAGAAACCTGGGCTCTGATACCAATTGTTGGCATCAATAATTACTAAGAGGGGGCTAAATCAACAATTGCGAGATTCTTTCAATTTTTACTAAATATGATTTTAGTTATTTCATCTATTTCCTGCTACATATGAGAGAATTCATTCATAAATAAAATTATCAGTAAAATTAAGCATTCATATCTTAAAACAATCTTTCACATGGGTAGCACATACATACACTGACACTGGTATTTTTCATGTGGAGGCCCAAAGGGAAAACCCCATCAATTTTTTTTTGTTTAATATGTAAATTAAGCATTGACTCAATTACATCATTTTTTTTGTGATAACCCACTCATAGGAGGCACCGACCCCCTTTGGATAGCAAGCACCAACTCTCTAAGAGGCACCAATCTCTTCTGAATGCATGCCACCACCTGTTATTACCATTGTTAAGCTTTTCATATAATTTTCAAACTGAAAACAAATGCATATACAAATAAAGAAAAATACCAATATGGTAGGTCACAAAATCAAATTCTTCTCTCAATCCTCTGCTCAACAATAGACTCCTCTTGTCTTACACATCATCACTTCTGTCCTCTACCCACAATAACATAGGTAAGCTATCTACCTTCGTCCAACATGTTGTATGTTGCATACCTTTCGGCTCTGATCTTTTTATTGTTTTGTAGGACTCCCATAGGTCGCACTCTTTAGTTCATTAAAAAATGTTCTCTTGCTCTACTTTTATCTATGGAAATTGATAGTTTTCATCCTCAACTGCACACTTCACTATGTTGTTTCTAGCACTAGTTTCCACACTGCTTGAGTGTACCTTTGCATGTCTTCCCTTGCTACTGTTGTGTCTGCCCATTGAATTTTTTCATGCTCACTTAATCATAGGAATGGGATTTTGCATTCTTTACTATCTCCCTATGTAAACCTCTATACTAAGATTTAATCTCAGTCTGCTTATGCACTCTACCATGACTTCCCACGCTTATTTATTTCTTATCAGAGCTTGACAATTAACATAAATGGAAACTCTGTTTCTTATTGAATTTAGCAAGATGTGCACGGAAAGAGGAACCTAGATTTGTTTTATCACAACAGTTATCCTTTATGGACCATTTTTCTCGTTGCATTGTCTCAGTGCGTCCTCCAAATACCATCTATGTTGCTTTGATTTAACCTCCAACCTCTCTACATTTAATCTCCAGCTTCTGACCCATTCGTTCTTTTATTTCTCTATACTATTCCGTATGAGCTTCAACAAATTGTAACTCATATACAATAAGTTTTATGATGTCACATATCTCCAATGTGCCTTTAACCCTTTACTTCTTAACTCATGGTTCCTTTGGTAGCCATACGACCATGTGCCCAACAATATTGAGGCTCATTATATCGGAACATCTTCCAAATGCTTTTTCATTGGAGTTACGAGGTCCTCATACTCCAATATCCCATCCTTCAATATGAATTCATGCTTACATCATCCTTCCATATGGTGCCTCCTAAGTGATAACACATGTCACCGTGATTTTCCTTGTTAGGCCCCCAAAAAAGCCACAAACAGCTGCCACCTATCCACAACACTTTCCACATCATGTTGACATCATTCACCATTTCACATCTTTAGAACCAATTGGTTTCCACCACGTGTATATTAAGAGGAGAAATAAACAGTCTTCACAGTCCTTGCTTCTTCTCAGAATTCCTTTGTATTTATTATCCTTCACAAGCCTCAAAACTTTCATTGAATTGAAATTTACAAGACTTACAGGGTTTGAAGGTTCCGATGTGCTTTGACCTTCAATATAGCCTACTCTGACGTTCTGATAATATGATGTTTCGATGCTCTGATGTTTCTATGTTCCAATTTTCCGATGGCCTCCTGCTCTGAAGCTCAGAGGTTTCAAATTTCCCAGACCTTCGATATGTTGATGCTTTTATAATCCAATATTTGGTCTCCTCTAAAGGCCTCCAAGATCCTTACTTTAGAAATCAATACGTTTTGATTCCAATGTCCATTTCTCGATTTCTATGCACAGTTGGAAAGCATATTCTCAACGCTTTCTGTTGGAGATGGTTTGATTCCAAATTTTAGCCCCTTTTGAACCCATAATATGGCTCTAAAACTGAAGGGTGATTCCAAGGACCCGGACTCCCAATTTACCATAGTCATATTTTTATGGGTTTTCGATAAGCCTGCTACTATGGTGATTCTCTAGTAGAAACCTGAAACTATAATTGGATTCCTCTTCTAAAATTAATCACCATTGATTGTTTAACATCAATTCCAATACACTCATATCCACTACCCATCAAGAAAATGCTAACTATCCAACAAAGAGATGGAATTAGGAAGACTTCTTTCTAGTTATAGTGAGCAATAAATTTCCTTATTGAGTTGGAGACTACATAAAAGGAGTTGTTTGCTTCCATCTTAGTGGATTTATGAGTAGATATTAGGGGTTGGTGCCTCATACAAGGTTTTGTTTGCATAAGTCCAAAGAAATAAAAGTTTGTGCTTACAAAAAATCCATGAAGTTAGTGCTTTAGTTGGTTTCTGGTAATCCAATTACGTGTCTACAAAAGGAGGGACTCGGTGCTTCATGTTAGTGGGTGATAGAAAGCAATACAAGGGATTTGGTGCTTCGTAAGAGTGGGGGCTCATAAAAATTTTCTGTGATAATAGATGAGCAATTGCCTTGTCAAAGAATTCTATTTTCCAAAAGATAACAAAGAATATTGATGCCAAATACCATTCTATAAGGGAATTAGTTAACAATGGTGAAATTATTTTGTAGCATTACAGGTCAGAGGAACAATTTGTTGATATCCTCGCAAAGCCATTAGGAGACAATCTCTGGGAATGATTGATGGCAGCAGTTGTGATTAAGGGGGAGTGTTGGAATAACTCCCAACCACCATCATAAATAAATGTGGCAGCAACCCACGCTTCATTAAATTCTTTTTTTGCAGGGAAGGACGAAGCTTCAGTCTTAAAAATATAAAGGCGTTCACACAAAATCAAAATAGAGTACCCGAAGCCCTTTGTCTACATTTATTTCTTTTCGTGTTGACCTACAATTTGCCTACAGCTTTGCGCCCACAAATGTTTTGGTTTACCACTTAAGGCCTTCGCATAAGTTGTTTCCCCACCAATGCGATATCGACGGGACCCACCACCTACCTTACCTCATTAGCAACCGCCGAGAAAATATTTCTATCCTGTCCATTTCCTTTATTTTATGCATTTCACACTTACCAAACTTTTCTGCATCACCACCCGCACATCGCAACTTTTAAGATTTAACTCTTAATCCCGCACCAAAACTTATTTCTCTGCTGATGCGATATTGGCGGGACCCACAACTTTACCTCAGTGAAAACCACATAAACCTTCGTATTTCCTTATTTCCCTACCTTTCTGAATTTCACACTTATCGTGCTTTTTCGGCCTGCATCCCACACTTTGCAAAGTTTAAGATTTAACTTTAAAGCTTCCCGCATGTTGTTTTATGTTATTTGTGATGAAATCGCAAAGGGTGCATGTGTTAAACTCAGGCTGGTAGCGCAAAGCACACATCACAAAGCTCACGATTTAATGGATAGCGCCCACAGGTTATTATGTTTTAGATGTAATGCGATGTGCCATGTCACATCGTACATTACAATGTTTTGAGTTTTCTCATATCACGCATATGTTAAATGTTAAGATTTCCAATGTGAAATGAAGCGACGGACACGATGTGTTTTCTGAACTGAATCACATAAAATTTCAAGTCTTTTATTTTGTGCATTGAACGTTGTTTTATGTGTAAACAAAAAAAATAGAGAGGAAGGAAAATTTGTTGTTGAACATCCGTTTCAGCAATGAATTGCTTTGAATGCTCAGGCTCCGACCAATTTTGTATAAACCTATGTAATATCATTTTGTTTCAGAGAAGGAATGAATCGAATTTCAGAGAAGAGTTGAATAAATTTTAAATAGTCCCTCTCCTCTGTAAAAACGATGTCTGTTTGTGTGTTTGACTGTTATTTCCGCAATATTTTGCATTCTCTCTATTGTGGGGGAACACATCCCTTTGTGTTTTTTTTATTCAATAATTCCAACAACATGCACTCTGAGAAGATATTACACTATGTTTAGATTATGTTTACCTCAAAATGTAACTTTTATATCAATATATGGGTGGTATATAATATTGATCTTTTGTTAGTGTTTTATACATGCTTATATTGTATGAAAATCTAGGATCTATTTACATGTTTATTATTTATCATCCCACATGCATTATGGCAAGGCACTTGAATGTGTTTATATTATTTTTTCATAATGTGAATCTCTCAATGTCTAGAAAAGTGACAAAAATGAAGGTCATAGTTTAATATATAGTATTCCAATAATTAGTTAAATGAAAATAAAATGAAAGTGCAAAATGTCCATATTCTATATGGGCATGGTCAACATCACAAATTAAAAATTCTATATCTAGATAAGAAGGTTCTTATAAAAGTTAAATGAAAGGAGATATGGCCTAGAACCCATACTAAATAGATGATAGAAGACATATAATGATAGAGGCCAAATGTAAGGAAATTTGGGGTTTCTTTTGGTCTAAAAAGCAGTTCTAAGACTATTGTTGGAATATAAAATTAAGGTTTCTTTGAAGCAACAATGTTAAAACAAGAAATTGAAACAAGCTAATGAATCAACAACTAATCCATTAAGAGAAAATATTTCTCATTTTCTTCAAAAATCAAGTAATAATCAAAAGTATAAATCAAAATCAAACATGAATTATACATAGATTTAAACTAACATATAATTAAAATCATTAAAATAATAGGTTAGGAATTCAAACCTAAAATTTAAATTTTGAGGGGTGAAGGGGGTTCGATTTTGTTATCCAAGAAAAACGAAAGTGGCACTTGTTATGGCCACAATGATTGGAAACAAACTAGAATAACCAATTATCTATGCCAAAAACATTTCAACCTCTACTAAAAATCTAAATGTGAGGAATAATTTCATTAATTAAAGGAAAATTTCAGTATTTATGTATACTATAATGATGCCAAACTTATCGAAAGAAAAATCCAAATTTCAAGTACTTATATCATATCATTTAAAAAGAGGCAACTAATGAGATTAATTCATTTCTAATTGTTCATGCAATTTTTAATCGCATCTACTTTACCGTGAATTTTTTACTTTTATAACAGGAAAACCTCCACATAATTGTGTTCCTCATCTCTCCTCTTATAGGATTTTGTTACATCCAATGAGCATCCATATCCCCTACAAATTTCTATTTTACATTATCGCTCATCATTATTGATTTGTATATTTTTAGTGTATATGCAATTGAGTGTATAAGAAGTGGGGTGATATGAGAGTTTCTTTGATATGCTAAAGTATATTCCATGAATTTAAATTTAATAATAGAGGTATCGCTAAATAACATCATAGTAGAAACCATCTGATTAATATGAAGTGGATGAAGCTTAATGAAAATAATATATAGATAATTTTAGCTAATCATGGATTACCATGTTATTGCTTAGTAGGAACAAGAGTTCCACTAAAACTAACAGTTAATATTCAACAACTAATAGCTAATTTTATTTTATTTTTAAATTGAGCAATCCATGTTTGTCATGAACCATATGAATGTCTTCATAGAGAAGAAAAATTTGACCTACTCTTACACTCAAATTGAAGGGTTAAATATCATTACAAAAATGATGCAAGGTCATGTAACAATCTAACATAAAGGAAGAGATAAAGGCCATGTCTACAACTAGAAGTAGGAAAATGATAAATAAAAAGCCTAACGTAGAACCAAAGCATAAGAATGAAAACAATAGAAAAATGAAACTAAACTAAAAGAAATTCCAATAAAAAAATGTAATTCATTGAACTAAAATTTAAAAGAAAATTGAATTGAAAGGTAAACCTAAGATCCAAATGGCATTGGAAAATTCATGAAAAGAAACCTTGCATGAATGATATGTTCAAACACATTACAATAAAATCCTACGAATTAAACAAAGGGAAAAAAATTCATAGCATAAGATTTCCTTACAAAATAAATCCCAAAAAAATGACTCCTAGGACAAAGTATATAATCATTTAAATTTATTTCCATAATCCTTTAAATGTGTTTTCATCAATGGGGCCTTGATGAAATACGATCTTGAAAATGCAAGGTCACCAATCACAGAAATTACAATTTCTCTGTTTGTCCAAACTATTAACCACCTATTTAGGAATAAAGACGATTATTAATTACAATCATTGAAATAATTTTATGGTGATGAAAAAGAACAACATAATGCCTCTTTAAGAATAAAAACGATCATTAATTACAGAAATTCAACTAATTGTATGATGATAAAAGAGAACAACATAATGCCATAGCCTGAAATAAGTTAAATATAATTAACAAAAAATGACTCTAAACAATAATTTATATAAAATGAAAGAGATTTACCATTAATAATGGATCATACATATTAGAGATCATAAATAAAAGAAATAATTAGGAATGGATTTCTAAACATTCTATGAAATTGGTGAAAATGAATATTGATAAATTCTATGAATTGATAACATAAAAATTTTCTCATTAAAATCCAAAACAGAAATGCTAAAAATAACAATTTCTTCCATCGTTCACACATACTTAATCTTTCAAGGAAGAATGTTCTTTTTCTATTGGCCATGGAGTGTATCATTAAACCTACTCATATAAAAAAATTCCTTATATTAAATAAGACTTCAATTGATAATAAAAATTCATCTCTTAAATAACTAAATTATAAAAAATAATTTAATTTAATGGAAGAAATAAAGAATTATAATTAAGTCAAATACTAAGTAAACAAATACAAATAAACTACAATAACTTTCACTCTACTAAACTTATGCTAAAACATGTTGGTTTAAAACAAAGTATGTAAAAACTGAGTAGGTGTGCATCCATTTGAATGACCCCACACTTGCATTAAAAATCATAGTTTTGAAGTAACATTAATATTTAAAGATTAAAACTATTATGACACTAAAAATTTTAGTAATCACGTAAAAAACAGCCGAACAAAAAATATCCAAAAATGAAAATTCTTCCGGTAAGGATTTAATTGGGATGGAAATATGAAATCCCTAAATTCTCTCGTTATTTAAACTTGAAAACCTTGTACTAAATTAAAAGAGACCTACTTTATATTTTTATTTAAAAATTAAAATCATTATTCTATAAAATAATATAATATGATAGCTTCTCCTTCAAAATGTCGATATATGTGAATCATAAATGTCATGGTAAACACAATGATCCAAATACTAATACAAAATACAGAGACAAGGATGTGAAAGTCTAACAAATAAATGCTTCTCTTTTTGCAAAAAAAATCTCTTCTAAGGCGAAAATACTTATCTTATTTCCACGTCACTAATGAAATGCCTTTTTATTCCATTAAAAAATCTATTCAGCCAATAAATCTCTTTATTACAAGTAATAGAAGGCACATAAGACTACTTAGAAATTAGATAATAAAATCATATTATACTAGGGAATCTAATAAAGAAGAAAGTATCCTTAAAAGTAATCTAATGACTCTTATTTACCAAAATAAAAATTAGTTATGTGATTTGTCAAAATAAAAATTAGTTATGGGGCTTTAAGGATTGAGTAATATCTTGGATAAGAGTAATAGATATCATTCCTAATAAATAATTTTATTATTTTCTTCGTAGCTTGAATTTATTGAAAATCAAGTGTATAACAAACTATTATGTAAACAAATATAATTTTAATCCATTTTCCCTTATTCATATCCTACACTACACTTACGAGAAAATGATTTGTGTGAAAACATAATTACAATACCACCATTTAAGTAACATCAACCCCACAAGTATACTTTTATTGAAAACAATTAGCATGAATTAAATTAGTCTTGAACACAAAATAAAAAGAATTATCATATTAAAAATTCAATCCTTCGTCTTTAATATAATGTCATTCTTATCCACATGGATTTTTTCTTGAAATGATTCCATGTTTCTATCTTATTATGAACTCCTCATGATTAATATGCCATTGTTAAAGGGCGAACATAGATGATTATTATAGTTAATAAAAATCATGTGGATCAATTTCAAGTGTTGTACCTTATAGTAGAGTAGTAAAGCTCATCGTATCATTAATCATAGAAGGAAAATCAAAATGATGATACATAATCATTGATTAAAATTGCCATGATTCCTAGGTTTATATTTCAAGTTACCAAGGACTTGGAATGAATTAATTGAATTAAATAAACTACATGAATAATCTTCCATTATTACATAAGGTATAGTATCAATCAGATACAGCAATGGCTCAGAAGAGCATAAGCACCTGCATTGCTAACCCTGCCCGCGTGGCAGCCAGAAGGCAACAAAGGAGAATAGGGTGGAATGGAAAAGAAAAAGACCAAGTTACTCATGCACTGAAAAGAAAAAGACCAAGTTACTCATGCACTGAGCATAAACCGTAGGGATATTAGCGTCTGAAGATGCTATTATAGTTTAATTAATTTATGTGACTTTTTTCTTATCCTACTTTACTTAATTTATATAATATTTTAAAATTTGCTAAAAATATAATGAACCATGGTATTTACTAATAGTAAACAGATAATTATGCGAACTGCTAAGTAACAAGCAGATTTATGAAATTGTGTGATAGGCTATGGATATGTTTATTTATGGTAATTATATATTTAGTTTTTTTTTTTTAACATATATATATATATATGACTTTAACGGTTTTGAATTGTTCTCGTCCTTGATATTTTCCAAAATATTTTGGAATTCGCACTCGAGTGAAGTTGACAGCTACATTGAAAAAAATAAAATGTAAACGTGGAAAAGAAACGAAGAGAAAGGGTACTCAACAGTCTCATTTTAAATGAACAAAAAGAACGAGGACAGAGAAAGGGTATTCCTCATCACATTAGGCTCAGAATGCACCATGTAAAGGATTCACTGTTTTCGGAATTTATGAAGATTTTGTTTTACATTCGATATGAACCTTTCAAAGGAGAAAAACATAATTGATAGCAGTCAGACTATTCTCTGGCTTTCTTAACATATATGAGATCAATACGATCGAGGTAACGGGATTTGAACCCTTGTCATTGCAGAGATCAGGCCTTCAATTGCGAGTGCCCCGGCTTGAACCAAATAAAAAATACGATCGTTTTATTTTGTCAATCTTGCCGTCTCTCCTTTAAAAGCCTATTTACATTATTACTGTAGTCATGCTTATCATATGATGTACTGCGATTGCTCCACTAAACATTATAGTTCTCAAACAGAGAGAACCTTTCCAGAACAGTTATGTCTTGAGCAGCTAAATAAACCCATCAATCACGTTCTGACTTAATTATTGATGGAGGAATTACAGTACTTTCGAAATTTTCATGGTATCAAAACTTGGACCGAGGTTTTATTCCACCTGGAATGTGGGAGGAATCACCATACCTTTATAAAATCCATAATTTACTAGTTTGAAAAGTTTACTAACAGTGGGTTTTCAATTATTCTGTCTTCAGGGATACTCCCCAGCGATGGCTTCCATCCACCGCCACTGCCGAGCACTGCAGTGCAACAATTCTTAGCCAACAAAACTTCCATGGCCTCTCGCTTAGACAAACCATTAGCCAGCAATTCCGCCAGATCCTGCTTTCTGATGACCACTTTAACCCTCAGAACAGCTTTTCGTGTCTTGTCACAATAAAGTGCTGCCTTTGATGAGTTCACATCTTTTTCTTCGCCGCTGCTTGCTGTGCTAATTCTCTCTGTGCGCATTTGTTCATCATGGTCATTTTTGGCATGGTCCGACTTAGGCCCAATACAGTTCCCCATTTTACTTAACCAAGTAAAGTAAAGTAACACAAATAGATATTGTTAATATGGACAACTCGACTCCAGCCTAGCTTCTGCTTCTTAATCTGGAATTCATAATTTCCATTCTGAAGATCCTAGTTACCAGTTCGGAAGTTTAAGAATACTTGCGAATTTTGATGTAACAACAAACCTCTGGACGATTCTACTTGCTTCTCAATCAATTGTAGTCTGCCCGGACCAGTGTTTCAGTTGTTACACAATGTATGTTACGCCATAATAACATGGATATTATATAACAATTTGGTGCAGCTGTGAGCTCAGGTATAATTCAATGTTCAAATAGAGATTTCCGATGTTTGGAAACGTCTACCGTAGGTAGCACGTCCAAGAAAAAAAACGCAGTCCACTCGGCGAAGCCCGCCTGGTCAATGCGGAATTATGTGAAATGGCAATACAATTGACATCTAAGAACTCTACTGGAGAAGTGAAGCGTAAGTAGTACGTTGAAGAAAAGCAGGAAGTAAGAAAGGAGGTCAGTCATGACCAAACCGCGTAGACTGGAGTTAAGAAAATACATAGATGGTCAGATTAACTAAAACGCTTCCTCTAAAAGCGACCGATTTCATTATTTACACTTTGGCGTTGATTTTGTAATTTTGACGATGTCATGAGTGACTTTGGTAGCTTGCAAATCGTTATGTCGCGTGTAAGTACACTTTTAACTTCAAATTTTGTTCCCCAAATGAGTGGAAAACGTCGCATTTAATTGGAATTGCAATTGCTTACATTCATCTCCAAATAGTAATTAAAAAATATAAATAAACAAATAAGGTTAGGCTCAATTTCAATTATATATAAATCTTTGGAAAACACCACAAGGAACTTCACTCGACGATCATCGTTAGCTAGATTGTATTCTCGAGTCATCAAAGGCCGGAGAACCTAAGATAACCTAAGTAACATGACATAAATTTACAAAGGAGTTTGACTTTGAAAAGGATACCAACATGCAGTTGAAGAGGAATGTAATAAAGGTTACGGAAGATTTTAAGTTTTTATTATCATGTTTTATTATTTTTTATAATTATTATGTTTTATTGCTTATAGATATTAGAATTCAATAGATTTTAATTTCCATTTGAATGGTTTTTCATTATTGATTTACAAACTTATTTTTTATTCCACATGCATTGCGTTTATGTTATGTTTTCTTCTAAATGTAATTTATATATGAATATATGGGTGGTATAAAACATTGATCTATTGTGAATGTTTTGTATATGCTTATAGTGAATGTAATTCTAGGATTTATTTATATGCTTATAATTTATTTACCACCGCCGCATATGTTGTAGTGTATGTAAATATAGGTTTATTTACAAGTTTATTATATAAATTTAGGATTTAGTTACCACCCCACACATGTTGTATTGTATATGTAAATTTAGGTTTATTTACATGCTTTTTATGTAAATCTAGGATTTATTTACATGTTTATTACTTAACACCCCCACATGTTTTATATGCTTATTATTTATTTCCCCACATGGGTTATAGGAAGGGATTTGAATATGTTTATATTATTTTTTCCTAATGAGATTTTCTAAATATCTCAAAAAGTGACACAAGGGAAATTTGAGTTAGCAAACCAAATCTAGATATTGAGTCAATTATACATGTTAAGCCAAGAAAAAGACTCCATAGACCAAATGGGAAGGAATACATATAATGATAAAGGTCGGATGTAAGGAAATTTGGGGTCTTTATTGGTCTAAAAAGGAGCTCAAAGAATATTGGTGGAATATAAAAATTGAGGTTTCTTTCAAACAACAATGTGAAAACAAGAAGTTGAAACAAAGTAATGAATGAACAACTAATCTACTAGGAGAAATCTTGCTCATTTTCATCAAAAACCAAATAATAATCGCAAGTATAAATCAAAATCAAATATGAATTATACACAAACTGAAACCAATGTATAATTATAAACATTAAAATAGTAGGTTAGGAAATCGAACCTAAAATTTAAATTTCGAGTGATGAACGGGGTTTAATTTTCTTATTCAAGCAAAACGAAAATCGTAGTTGTTGTGGCCACGACAATTGGCAAGACACTAGAATAACCAAGTATCTATGCCAACGAAATTACAACCTCTACTTAAAATCTAAATGTGAAGAATAAGTTCATTAATTGAAAGAAACTTCGAGTATTAATGTATATTATAATGATGTCAAATTCCTTCAAAGAAAAAATCCAAATTTCAAGTACTTATATCATATCATTTAAAAAGTGGCAACTAATAAGATTATTTCCTTTCTAATTGCTAATGCAATTTTTAATGGCATCTATTTTACCATGGTTTTTTCACTTTCATAACAAGAAAACCTTCACATAATTGTGTTCCTCATCTCTCCTTTCCTAGCATTTTGTTACTTTCAATGAGCATCCATAGCCCCTACAATTTTTTCTTGGCATCATATAAGCATAGCCCCATTATGAGTGAGAATCCATAGAATTTGTAGATTTAATTTTACTTCCCACATTGTTCGTAATGAAATCAACATGTTTCTGATTTATTTTACATTATTTCTCATCACTATTGATTTGTATATTAATATTGCATAACTAAGGTATAACACGTCCATGTATCATTCTTATTAATGAATGGAAAAAGTGAATTCATTATCTATTTCATGTTCTCATATGTTCTCATATGATTTCTTTATTATCCTATAATTTGGTGCATGCTAAATTTCTTTTGGTAAAGGAAAAAATTACATTTTTTTGGTTTTGCATGTGTGAAGGAGATTAAATCAAAGAGTTTAGAGTGGGATGTTGAGATTGGATTTTTCCTTCCAGCTACTTAATGGGGTATGCAAACTATATTGACCTGCTTGGATGTAGATGTATTATTTTGACATCCTCCTCTATTAGTTGAATACTTTGTAATTGTATTCGAGCGAGGGAATTTTATTAGATCCATCACACACTATTTGGAATATCTTGAGGTCATTTTTGTGGAGCAATAGCTCCTTATCCTATGTGATATTTTCAAGCTAATAATAAAAAAATTAACTCATTGTCTTTCAAGTCACCTTACAAATTATCAAAATGAGCTAGAAATCAATTTCCAATTTTAATGCAGTTAATGCAATTCATGCACCTTAAGTTAAAAATTTATATTTTGATATTCTCTCTAATATTTTTTCTAAATTGATGGCTATAGATAATTTCTTGACTAGAAAAATTTCCGTTGAATTGATTTACAAGCCTTTAGTACTTGGTAACATTATTAATTAAAGAGTGTTTAATGATGATAACTAAATGCTAAAATTCCTCATACAATAAGATACTTTTAAACGATTAGTCCTTGACGAAAATTGCATGATTTATAAAAAAATTAATTAACTCTATAAATAGGAGAAAATGAATAAAAATAATTCGAAAATATGTTATTTACATGGAGAAGTTTTATGGTCTTGAAGAAAATTTAAATGGATTAAAAAAATTACAAAACCAACAACTCATCTAATTTTGGTACTATTTAAAATATATGGAAAATCAATCTTGAAACTAGATTCACACCTATAGAGGGAGTCATTCTTTCTCATATTCTATGAATATAAAGATCTATTTTCTCGAACATATTCTAATGTGAAAACTTGTAAAAAAAACATTATCTAGCATGTCATCCCACTAAAAAATGATGTAGAACCTATTCAAGAAAAGCTAAGGATGATGCATCTAATAATCAAATAAAATATTAGGAAAGAACTATATAAATTATTGGAATCCAAGATAATTTTCCAAGTTGAAAATTCTCAATGTCTATAAAATATGATACCTATTCAAAAGATGAATGGATAAATTAGAATTTACATCAGTTTTTGTAATCTTGAAGATGAATATTTAGTATTATCCATAGTGTTGAAAGACATTTGTCGATGTTTCTAATGGATTAGAAAGTGTATCTTAGGCTTAGAATTATTATTTTGTTGGATACATTTTTTGGTTATAAACAGTTTCTTATTTCACATAATGATAAGTTGTACACTACATTCAAGGTATGCACTCACCTTTTGAGTTGATCATGCACACACATGCACTTATTCTAAAGGAAACACACAAAAAAAAAATGCATGGATATGTGATAAAACGAACCTTCATATATGCCCCAAAATAAACCAAATGTTGACAAATACAACCAAAAGTTTCCCAAGAATTCGCCCATGTGAACCCTAACAAGGTATCCTATAGGAATATTTTCCTTTTGATTATGATAAAGAGCACATATATGCTCTTTACGTTAATTAAATGTTCATACAAACTTAGATTTCATGGGGGGAGAGTGGGGGAGGGGGAATCATAGAAAGCCTTACAAAAACTCTAGAAAAGTGACATATACGTAAACAATAAAGTTTCATTGTTATCAAGTACACAAACAAAAGGAAACAAAAAAATATGGTTTTATTTTCAAAATTATGAATGCAAGGAAGGAAACAATTAAAACAATACCTACTGAAGCAAATTATCCTTAGTTATTTTAATTTTTGTTAAAAACAAAACAAAGAAAAAGGAGTAAGAAACCTAATGCAAAAAAAAGGACTTTTTCTTTTACTTCATCAGCGTAAATAGATACAATGAAATAATAGACAAATATTATAAATAATATTTCGAGTCTCATAAAATGTAGCAACTAGTATTCAAGAACCACAATAAACAAAATCACATGTTATTTTCTTGAATAAAGTACCATTTTAAATAACTCAAGGACTAGACCTACAAACAAATAGAAAGATTATTTATACTTTTAAAAATGCAGTAAATAAATACCTCTTATAGTTTCAAATATTAGTTAACAAACCAAACATAAGGAAAAATTCTCAAATAAGGCATAGGACCTTTATGATGGAACCAAATTCTATAAGCTTGAAATCTTTACCTTTAAGGAACATATATTATTAATACTTCTCAAACATTCATGTGTACATTATTATTATTCAAGAAACATGTATATATATATATATGAACATTACTTGAATACAACCAACGCATGAAAGGAAATTATTAAAAAAATGGAAGATGATCTAATAAAGAATTACAAAGGTACTTCAAAAAAGGTTTAATCTTGAAATTATAGACTGAAACAAAGAGAAAAGGGAAGTCAAAACTTAGTAAAAGAAATTAGAATTTCTCTAAGATATAAACCAAAATAATTTCATTCCTAGTGGAATCACTAATTCTTTTAATGGAGGTTATTTCCTATGGTTAGACTTATGAACCATAGTAAAATAAAGGAAGAAACATGCACTTCAATTAGAAAGAATAAATATTTATTAACTACTAATAAGGGTTTGATAAGCTACCTAGAAATATGAAAGATAGATTATATCCTCTACACAAATCTCCTTAATCCAAAATCCTCTTAAGAAACCACACTTAAAAAACAAACAAGAATATGTGACAACAACATAATTAAGGAAAACCTAAGTTGTAATCATGATGAGAATCAAGAAAACAATTATATCGTAATCTAGATGAGAAAGAAACTTAAGTGGGACATAATGTAGTAAATTTCTTATTGGTATAATTAAAAAAATATAACCCCTACATACAACTGACCATTTGTTGTAGGAATTTCTCATAATTTTCCTCTACTTCCCTCTATCCAAGACATCATTAAATACTCAAGAAAAGTAGTATGAGTGAGTCATCGAGGATAGGCAACGAGATGTGAATTATCCGTAACACCTATAAACCCTACTCAAAAAACATAATAATGAACACATTTCATTTCTCTTGTAAAGAGAAATTTGAATGAGTATTTTAGTTTCTTAAAGAAGAAAAGCACACATATGCACTTTTGTCAAGTAATAGACATCTATGTATACTTTTTTTCCAGAAGAAAAGGTGCTTTTGTGAATTTTTTTTTTTAAGAGTTTAGTATCGAGAGAGAGTGTGATATTTTCATTAAAATGGGAAGGGATGATATTTTCATGAAATGGATAAAGCCCCTAATTCTATAACATGTTTCAGGGAAAATCATACATTGAGTTTGATGAAAGGTGATATATCATTAGAGGCTTTATCCATTTCAAACTCTCCCTTTTCGACATGGGTTTAAAACTTCACTATGCAATAGGGTGATTTGTTATATAGCTATAAGGGAACATCAAATTACCACCCATTACATGATCCACTATTACAAACTAAATATTATAAAAAGCGTTTTTTCTACAAGTAAGATAATATGCAAATGTGTGGAGAAAATATTCAAATTAGAGGTTGATATGATTGACGGAATATATGGAGTTAAAAGTATACGTAAGTAGGAAAATCTACATGTAAGATCAATAAACCTAACTAAAATCCCACACGTGAAATGGCTGACAATGGTTATATGTAGAGTTATTTTGAGGAGGTTATCTTATTACTTAAGGATTTATTCTGTAAATCATCTTTATTATTTTTTTTGGATTTGTTTTTAGTACTCACTTATTATGTACATTATATTTACTCTATTTTGTTATGCTACTTTAAAGATTTGGTACATAATTTGTGTGTTATACTAGAAAAGCCTTGAGTTGGCTTATTTAAGGATTTATTGTGAAAATCATCTTTACTATATATTTACTCTATTTTGTTATGTTACTTTAAAGATTTGGTACATAATTTGTGTGTTATACTAGAAAATACTTGGGTTGGTTGTATTAAATAAGTCATTTTAACTTTTTTACCATCATTTTCATCCATCATTTTTAGGTGGATAAATGGAATCTTGGGTTACCTTATGGAAACATTCTAGCCTCTAATCTTAGAATTCATATTTTAATAGTCTCAATCTCATCTCTCTTTTCTTTATTCATTGATCCTTTTATTAAGGGTTATTTCTCTCTTTATTTTATTGATTATAATATTATTATATTATATTAATTTAATATTATGTATTGGTAGCACACAGGGTGTAACTCAATTTGTGATCACCGTGTTATGAAGTAATATGTAAAGCATGAGATTCAAAGTTCAAATCCACATGGGTTGGACCAACAAAAAAAATGTGTATTAATATGATCCAATGTTATGAAATGTAATATAACACTATGATCTAGTAATAAGTATATATACCTTTTTTGTAAATAGAGGAATATTTAGAGTAATAGAGAAAAATAGTACATCTGTTGCTTTTCCTAACTCTTAAGCATAGTGTAGTAGATGCTAAATGAGAGTTTCTTATGGTTTTCAGTGCAAAGGATGTTGAATTGCAAATTCGTTTCGGTGTTGTTCTCCTGTCTGTCCATTAAAGCATTACCAAGTTGATTCTTGTCATGCCAATAGAGTTCTAGCATGCATAAATAAAAAATTTGGCACCCCTTGTAGTAACCATAGTCCAGGATCTAGTCTTCATTATTCCTGGCAATGTCATCATTTATAAATTTGTGTTTTTTGTTCATGAATGCTTGGGTAGTGATATAAGTTTCCTATTGAATGGGTCGTAGCTTGTTCATGAGTTACAAATTATTCATTGTGTTCATAGGTCATATATTTCTCAACTTGTTCATGGATCATAACTTCTTCAATCTGCTAATGTAACACCCCACCCCACATTTACCCACTTTTACAAGCTCACTAGGTAAACATGAGATGAGGGTTACTATGCATGACACAAAATGCAAGTTCTAGTTATGGAAGTGAGGTATACCATAATGAAAACTTACTAGAAACCTCCACAGGAGACCTTATCACCCAATTGTCAGGAAACATCCACTGATAATCATTCCCTGAGCTCGAACGAAACTTTTACCAAGATTTACAACCCATATGCATGCATGCAGTCTATTCCATGTGGCCAGAAGTATCTAGCTTCACAAACAAGCCATCCTTTGTGTGGATACAACAAAAATCCCTTAGTTTTATGTCTACATTCACGGATTCAATGTCAGAATTTCAAGGCTAGATTACAAGCAACTTCCTAGAACTTTCGAGACCTTTCCAGAATCTAGTATGTGATGATGATAAGTCTGCAGAATCTATAACTAGGGTCACAACTTTCCTAAGTTTGCTTAACACATTATAACAAAATTAGAAAAACACTTTGTAAATATAGTAACTAAATATCATGAATGCATATTTCTTCACTATTTCCTTACTTTCCTTAAAGAATCATCAACGAGGCTTATTTCCCTCTCATACTAGCTGCAACATCACTTGTTACCTCATGAATTCATATAACCATTAAATAACTTATCAAACCATGAACAATATGAATAACAATAGCACATCATACAATAAGAATGTATCATTCCTATATAACCAAAATTTAATCATAATGAATCAATGAAATACTAGTCATAAAATCAACACAATAACCAATACATGTGCTCATTGATCTCAATAAGAAATAACACATAATAACATATGCATAAATCCATCCAAGTTAGGGACTTCCATGTACCAACCAAATCTATATTAGGTTGAACTAGAACTTCTTTCAGCCAATCACACTCATGCCATATTCCAAGAATGAATGTGGGATCACATGGGATAAACAAAAACAAAACCAACCATGGAATCCAAAGGCTAAACCTCCTCTACCCTCAACGAGAGTTATTTCACCTAATCCGGTACAAAAATCACCAAAACCAATACAAGGTTGGATTCCTTAGACTTTCTTCACCATATCCAAAAGAATTTTCCCATCTCCACCCACTTTTCAAGAGTTCTAGGAGAAAACCATCTCCACCCTCAACCCTTGGGAATTTTCCTGAGAGACCACCTCAACCATGATCCACAATCTACCGTAAATACAAAACTTAACCAAAACATGGAACCCACTACATTGTGGCTATCTTGGAAGTGGAAAGGTGAGGTTGTAGACCATTATCAATCCAGGGAAATCCCATTTTTAATGATGACAAACTTGACCAATAAACTAATGCATAAACCATGCATCAAATACCAACATGCTTAATCACACATGCACATTGTTACCTACAAAATCCTCTGCATCATTTTTCTTTCTCTACTTGATTTCTTCCCTTTTGTGTCTTGCACTCCCTGGTTTGTTCCTTGCATGTTTACATGTGTCCTCCTTGTTTCCAAGTGCTTTTTTTCTCTCTCTCTCTCATTAATCTTCCCCTCTATAAGTTAATGTTAGAATGAACAAGTGTGTGTGTGAATCTTCTCTCTCCCTTTTCTTTGTTTTCCATTTTCTTTTCTTTCATTTTCCCATTCATGCATATTCATGCCCTTTCATCTGCCCTTTCTCCTATTTTCCATTATTTCTTAAATTAATTGTCATTTTTTTTTATTTGTCTCTTTCCAATACCAACACAAAATTCCATAGCCAATAATAAACCATCAAGGACTCCCAATTTAAGTTTTTTCGCTTCATTCATCCTGGAATACATATCCCATGACCTTGGTTTTATTTTATTTACATGGATACTTAACCTAGGGTTGTTAGAAACCCCTCCCCCTTACGGAAACACCTTCCTTGGTGTTTTATGACACTTATGACTAGCGAAAACTGTTGAAAAAAAAACATACTACTTATTGGAGCTTTATAACATGGTTCATTGCAATATTTACATGGAAAAATTGTTGAAAATGTGACAAAATTTTTTATTGTTGGAGCTTTATAAACATAACTCGTTGTATTATTTACAATGAATATAATACCCTCCTCCCACATTTACTAAAGCTAACTAGTCCATCGGGGTAAACATGTTATATGATTCAACTCCCCAAGTCATTCAAGGAAGTGGAATGAACAAACCAAAACCAAATTGACCTTCCTCAAGAGCTATAAGACCCCTAGGGGCTAACTAACCACTACAGGTGCTCAACCCTTGAGTTAGCATGCTCCATGAATGAACTAGTCCCCTGGTCACACCCATGGAAAGCCCTCGATGCAACTAAAACCCTCCAGTGGCATGCAAAAGAAGGGAATCCATGCGATTGCATACTTTTCAAGGTAGTTTTGTGCCATATACCTAATTTCTCATGGCTAGGACTCAGGCCACTACCCAGAACTTGATGAAACTATGAAAAATGATAAATAAAGATGACATGGCCTCTAATGCAAAACATGAAAAATGACATGACCTGACAAGGCCTTGCCATGACATACATTCTTTCAAACACATCATGAACATGTAATCTATAGGTCATATAAACACATATGAGCATAGGGACTTCATACTTATGTGACAACTGTTAAAAAGGTATGATGCCCTCTCATAATAGCCAAAATATAATCAATCAGCTTATACATTCATTAAAACAATATTTAGTAAACAAAACATGATGAAGGCCATAACTTAAGTCTTTCATTAACCTTCCTTATAACTGACATATAGCCCACAAATTAACATTGATATAACAACCACTAAAATCATATAATAATCAAGCACATTTACACATAATACACAAGAGGAAAAGAACTATTATTAATAGATCCAAAATAAAACCAGGTCATGGATTTCCATGTACCCTCAGACCATAGGTTGGGATGAACCAAATATTTTTTTCAACCAATCACTCCTATGTCATATTCCAAGCATGAATGTGGGACTTAAAACGCAAAAAATAGGGCTTCCTTGGGCTTTACCATAATCCACCAAGGGATTCCTAGGCCCAAGCCATCATCTATAAAAGTAGGCTTTACCACAATCCACCAAGGATATCCTAGGTCCAAACAAGAAACATAGAGTACCATGATTTACTGTAATCCCACTATATACTAGTCTAGGGATCACTAGGCCTATACAAACATGGATGCCTACAGATCTCTCCTCCTAAACTATGAGGAATTTTTCTGTCTCCACCCTCTAGGCTTTACGATATATCCCTCCATTCATCGGTCAAGGATTCGTTAGCCCAACTATGTTATACACAATTAGGATTTACCACAATCCCACCTTAATTGGTCTAGGGATTCCTAGGCCTTTTGTTTCTTCTGAGGACCAACCCACTCATTTTCAAAACCATCTGACAATCTATCTCAGCCAAGTAGAGGAGAACCTCATTGGAACATGTATATTAGTAAATGGCAAGGAAAGGATGAAACCATTATCACACCTAGAAAAATTCATGCCAATGACCACAAGAGAACCAAATACACACATGCATGTACCATGAATTCCAAAACTAGAAAGGAAGTCACACATTCAACTTGATACCTTCAAGTAATGCCATTGTAGCCACCAGAGCCAATTCTTCCTCGATTGATATTTTCTTTCATTTTCATTTTTTTTTTCCTTCCTTGGCTTTAATTGTTCCAATGCTAAAGTTCTCCAAGAAAAATCTAAGTTTAAAAGAGTATGAGAGAGTAGAGAGAATATAGTGAGAGATCTCCAAAGATGAATTGAAAAAACATGAACGGATCCTCATTAGCCATTTTATCATTAACACCTCTAATTTCTTCATTTTCCATTATTTTCCTTCATTTTACTCCTCACATGAAAATTTTCACTTTTCACCTTCCTTTTCTCCTAATTTCCATTATTTTCACAAATAAAATTCCAATTAATGCCCCTTTCCTTTCCAAAGTTTTTTTCATTTCCTTTTCTAATTTCCCTTAGACATAATAAACCAAATGAACACCCACACTAGGATGTTTTGCGGGCCAACATTCATGATGGAATACATGTCCCGTGACCCTGAAATTATTTTTCCTTTATTAACTTTATAACATGGATTTTTAACGAAGGTTATTACAATGATTATCCCAAATTCAGATGAAACCTAACTTGATGGAAAAATATCGGAAAAGGATTTTCAATGGCATGCAGAAGTCTGGAAATTTCTTCTTGATTTGAGAGATAGATCGAGTCAAATTTATAAGGCCCCACATTCACACTATTCCATAGTTAGAGGCTTGGAGACCCTATTGGAATGAACCCAAGTTTGGTGCATTGCCAAAGTATAGGGGAACGATTAGTGGTGTCGCCATCGAATGGTCCAGGCATATGTGGCATGACAAAAGAGTAGGGGGAAGCACTTTTATTAGCTGACAGTTGCAGCCCACCCACTGGTAATACACTAGTAGCCTTCCCCCAACATATTTTTTATATATCTAAAATTGAATGAGCAGAATCACGCCAACATATGACAACATCCCAGTGGAGTTACAAAATTACCCTGGCGGGTGTACTCCGAAGGTTGGCAAAGAGCACATAGAATTTATGCACACGGATGCAATTGAGCCTGCTGACAAGGAACACATAGGGCAGTGGATAATATTTTCATTGGCTCGGGAAAATACCACATAACACATAATATCACAACTATTATCCTCGAGGGTACATCCCGATAAAAAATTAAAGGGAGCTCTTAAGAGTTCTAACGGGATGACATGGTAAGGGAATTATGTGAAATAACAATACAATTGACATCTAAGAACTCTATTGGAGATGTGAAGCATAAGTAATACGTTGAATAAAGGCATTCAATAAGAAAGGCGGTCAGTCATGACCAAACCTCGTAGATTGGAGTTAAAAAAATATGTAGATGGTCAGATTAACTAAAACGCTTCCTCTTCGTTTCAATTTGGAAGCGACCAATTTTTCTTTTTTAGAATTTGGCATTGATTTTGTAATTTTGACGATGTGAGTGACTTTGGTAGCTCTTAAATCATTATGTCACGTGTAAGTAGACTTTTAACTTCAAAAAAATCCCAAATGAGGGGAAAGTATCACATTTAATTGGAACTGGAATTGCTTACTTTCATCTCCAAAGAATAATTTTAAAATATATAAATAAATAGAATTCAATTTCAATTTCATATATATATATATATATATATATATATATATATATATATATATATATATATATTGTTGGAATTTCTGAAGTATTCCAAACAACAGACGAATAAAAATTCCCCAACTTCAACACAGAGATTCAATTTAAAAATTTGTTGGACAGAGATGGCACACAAAAGCTATTTCATTAATCTTGAAAAAAAAAGTATTACAACATCCCTCAGAACTACTGTTCTTGTTTACAAAAAAGAAAAAATTACAAGTTTCTATTGACTTCTACAAAACACAGTGTAAAAAAAATGCTCTTTGTCTCTTACAAAATGTACACACAGTGCTATATCAGTCCTCTGCCTTTTGGCTTTTTAAAATGAAATACACTCTATATTACACACATCACACTTTTCTTTTTTAAATACACAGTCTCACTGTGTTTCACACTCTGGCCTTTTTCTGCCTTCGGGCATTCAAAACAATACATAGTCCATCCTTTTTTTTCTTTGAGCCTTTTCTTTTTATATGTCATTACGTAAACAAAAACTTAAAAAAAAAAAATATCGTGTAATATATATTATAAACATTATATGTTTATAATATATGTATTTGTAACTAAACTTATATATGCATACCACTTAAGTCTAAAGACTTTAAATAATAATACGTCGTGGCATTTAAAACATGCGATAAAAACCTTTTACACAAATCATCACATCCGATCTTTGTCCCTGCTAACTGGACTCAAGGCTTGCAATAGTCTTGCATGCGATATGTGATAGCAGGGATATGTGATATGAAATATCGGCGATATCACATCACAAACAAAACAATGAGACTTTTGATGGTGTGGAAATGATATTCGAAATTGTGAAATTGAGATGTTGCGAAATGGGTTCTCCATTCTTTGGTTGGTGATGTTTAATGCTGGTTGGAACAGTGTTTTAATGTAGTGATGGTGAGGCTTGAATGCTAGTGATTGCATGGATTCAAAAAATATTTTTCACTGTGAACATGAGTACAGCCATTAACTAAAACATGGTTTTGTATATTTTAATGTTAGCCCTTCAATGCAGAGTGGTGTGCTAACAAACGACAAATAAGACTGCTATCCTTCGGCTCTCTTGCAAGGTGCAGTTGAAGTTGAAAAATTCAACACTCCCCCTTAAATTCAACTGTTGGGTTCTCTTTCATACCCAGAAATTTTACCAAATAATTGAAACTCTTCTTCCCCAAAGGTTTCGTCAAAATGTCAGCAAACTGCTCTTCATTTCTACAATATTTCAAAATAATTTCCCCATTGTTCACTAGCTCCCTGATGTAGTGATACTTGGCATCAATGTGTTTCATTCTCTTGTGAAACACTGAATTCTTTGATAAAGCTATAGTTGAGCTATTATCATAATAAATTTTGGTGCCTTTTACTTGTTCACGACATAAACTCCTCAACATTCTTCTCATCCAAACTGCTTGACATGTTGTTGCTCTAGCTGCCACATACTCTAATTCTATTGTAGATAAAGCCACAATTGGTTGTTTCTTAGAAGCCCATGAAATGGCTCCTGACCCATATGAAAAACATATCCAGAGGTGCTTTTCTAGTCATCTATACTTCCAACGCAATCACTGTCAGTATATCCGATCAATTCAGAATTTTATGAAGTGGTATATAAAATTCCATACCTCTTTTTTCCTTTCACATACCTCATAATTCTTTTTGTTGCTTGCTAATGTGCCTCCTTTGGCCTTTCCATAAATCTATAAATTAAAATCACAGCATGCATAATATCTGGTCTAGTTGCAGTCAAATACATGAGGCTACCACCTATGCTCTTGTACAAACTTGGATCAAAATCCTTACTGTTGTTCTTTTTGCTGAGTTTCAATCCCATCACTGTAGGAGTAATTGCTGCCTTTCAATCCTACATGTTAAATCTTTCCAAAAATTCATTTACACATTTAACTTGAGAGATAAATCTTATTTTCATTTTTCTCTACTTCTATTCCTAAGAAGTATTTCAGCAATCCCATATCAATCATCTCAAATTCATCCTTCATGACTAATTTAAAACTCTCAATGAGGTAAGCATAATTACTTGTAAAGATCACATCATCAACATATAAAACAACAATCAACATCTTACCATCTTTCTCCTTGATGTATAATCTGGGTTCTCCTTCACATTTCTCAAACCCATTTTCTAGTAGATAGGCATCTATCCTACTATAACATGCTCTTGGTGTTTGTTTCACCCCATAAAGAGCTTTCTTCAATCTGCATACTTTAGGCTCTTGACCCTTTTTCTCGTAGCCCATAGGTTGTTCAACATAAACCTCTTACTGGAATACTCCATTTAGGAATGTTGATTTCACATCCATTTAGTAAACCTTCCACTTGTGTTGTGCTGCTATGGATAGCACTTCTCTTACTGTTTCCATTCTTGCAACTGGTGCAAAAGTTTCCTCATAGTCTCTTCCTTCTTGCTGCTTGTAGCCTTTGACTATGAGTCTAGCTTTTTTCCTTTCAATCTTACCTTCAGCATTGCTTTTGGTCTTGTAGACCCATTTCACTCCAATTACTTCCTTAACTTTTGGTAGATCAACCAATTCCCATGTTTTATTTTTTTCTATGGCATTTATTTCTTCATCCATAGCATCTATCCATTTCTTATATTTTATAGCTTCTTCAAAATGAATAGGATCATCTACATGACAATACAATGCAAATAAAGAGTTCATACCTTCATTTGCTGCCTCTTGCTCATAAATATCATTCAAACTTCTGAATCTAGTTCCTCTTTCACTCGGTGAACTTGTGCTTGTAGAAGCACTCAAATCTACTCCTTGTGGTGTGCTTGGAGAAGCATTGTTATCACTTCTCAAGGGCGTTCTTATTCCTTCTTGTGGTGTCCCTTACTGTCCTTGTGTTGGTGGAGGTGGTTCTGCTAAGGAGGGATGTATTTCATCCATATCTTCCTCGTTATGATCATGAGACAAATAGCTTTTAACATTTAATGTTTTCTGAATGCGTCTATCCCATGCTTCTTCCTCAATGAACTTCAAATCTCTGCTTATAAAAAAATTCTTGGTGGATGGGTTATACAAACGGTATGCCTTGGATTCTTCACTGTATCCAATAAATATGCACTTCTCCCCCTTACTGTCCAACTTCTTCCTTAGCTGATATGGAATGTGTGCATAAGCCACACAACCAAAAAATCTCATGTGGGTGGCACCTTGTTTTATGCCACTCCATGTTTCTTCCGGAACTCCGTTCATTACAGCTTTGGTTGGGCATCTATTCAAGATGTATGCTGCACAATGTACAACTTCATCCCAATATTCATTTGAAAAATGTTTTTCCTTCAACATACTTCTTACCATGTCCATGATGGTCCTATTTTTCCTTTCAGCAACTGCATTTTGTTGCGGTGTGTACCTTGCTGTAAATTTCTTGTGTTTTCCATTTTCTCTGCAAAAACACAAAAATTATTTGGAGATATACTCACCTCCTCTATCAGTTCTTCAAAATTTTATATGTTGCCCACTTTGTTTCTCTACAAGAGCCTTAAAGTGGCATAACTTATCAAACACTTCACTCTTAGATTTCAAGAAATAAACCCAAGTTTTTCTTGTGAAATCATCAATGATAGTCAGCATATAATGGCTACTTTCTAGTGATGGTGTTTGCATTGGTCCACACAAATCTGAATTGACAATTTCTAAGGGTGCCTTTCCCCTTATGCTCTTTCCTGATGGAAAGTTTTCTCTATGTTGTTTACCCAAGATACATCCTTCACATAGGCTGTTTGGTTTCTCAATAAATGGTAATCCCTTTACCATTCCTTTCCTATGCAACAAATTCAGTCCTCCAAAGTTGAGATGTCCAAATCTCAAATGCCATAACCAATTTTCATCCTTTTTTTTATAAAATTATATATTATGGAGCAATGCAACACATAAAATATGCGGAAAAATACAAGCACACAAAACACATAAAAACAGGGAGACACAGATATACGTGGTTCACCCAGTTTGGGCTACGTCCACCCCAAACAGCCTATCCTTCCTTTCTATTATCCAGCAAAAATTAAGAGACAAAACCTACATTAGATCCGCTGTAATATCATTTGTTCTCTCTCACAGTCTCCCTCTCTGTTTCTCGCTTTGAGAATACACACATAATACATAGTTGCAATACAATACCCTCATATATACAAGGGGGTTGCCTTGTAGGGCAAAAAACCCTAATATAAACATAAATTCTACCGTCATATCATTTGCCTAATGAACGGCCCAGATTGACTAGAAATTACTATACTTTTACAAGGCAATTTTACATCTCTTTTTAGCTTCGGGGGCGCTGCCCCCGAAAACCCCCACCAGGGGGGGGGCTCTAAAAAGTGCTGCCGCCCACCCTGGACCCCCGATGGTAGTGATTAATTACGGGCGGCGTTGCTGCCCCTTTTAAGATACAGGGGTCCAATGTTGTGATACAAAGTAAACAAGATAATTAGGCTCCACACCCAACAATCTCCCACTTGGAGACTGATTGTAGCAACTCCACCGCTACTTCATTTGCTGGAAAATGACTCCTCTTTGGACTTGGTTGTTTCTCATCTTCATCGCCATCCTTGAAGGCAAATTGAAACTGAGCATGTTCTCAGTTTCTCCCTAGTTACAACTTTTGTTAGCATATCTGCAGGATTCTGGCTAGTGTGTATCGTTTCCAGCTTCAACTCTCCATCTTCCAATACTGACCATATGAAATGGTACTTGAGATGTATGTGTTTAGTCCTAGAATGAAATGTTGAGTTCTTTGCAAGATGAATAGCACTTTGGCTATCACTGTATACTGTGCCCATATCATGCTTCTTACCCAATTCACCCATAAACCTTTGTAACCAAATCATTTATTTACTAGCCTCTGTAGCAGCAACATACTCTGCTTCTATTGTTGAAAGTGCAACAACACTTTGGATTTTTGAAACCCAACTGATAGTTGTTCCACCTACAGTAAATACATATCCTGTAGTGCTCCTCCTATCATCTCTGTCACCTACTATATCTACATCAACATATCCCTGTAGAGAAATGTTTGAACCACCAAAGCATAATGCTTTATTTTTGGTACCTCTCAAATATCTGAGAATCCATTTTACTGCCATCCATTGTTCTTTTCCTGGATTATTCATGTACCTGATTACAACTCCCACTGCATGTGCAATATCAGGCCTTGTGCATACCATTGCATACATTAAGCTGCCAACTGCAGATGTATATGGAACTTTAGACATATAATCCATGTCTTCTTCGGTCTTTGGGCACATCTCCTTACTAAGTTTGAAATGGCTAGAAAAAGGTGTACTAACTGGTTTTTCATTGTGCATATTAAATCTTTTCAACACCTTTTCTGTGTACTCATTCTGAGACAGTGTTAATTTGCAATTTTTCCTGTCTCTAGTTATCCTCCTACCAAGGATTTGTTTTGCAGCTCCCAAATCCTTCATTGCAAATGAATTTGCCAATTTTCTTTTGAGCACAGTTATTTCCTGCATGTTAGATCCTGCAACAAGCATGTCATCTACATACAATAACAATATAATATAGTTGCCATCATTTTTCCTTTTTAGATAAACACAATGATCATAGTGACATCTAGTATAACCTTGTTCAGACATAAACTTGTCAAATTTTAGATACCACTGCCTTGGAACCTGTTTTAAGCCATACAAGCTCTTCTTTAACCTGCACACCAATTTTTCTTTCCCTTTTACCTCATATCCTTCTGGTTGCTGCATGTATATCTCTTCCTCCAAATCTCCATGGAGAAATTTTGTCTTTACATCTAACTGTTCAAGATGTAAATCTTCCGCTGATACAAGACTTAAGATAGTTCTGATTGAATTCATCTTAACAACAGGAGAAAATATTTCATCAAAATCAATACCTTTCTTTTGTGCAAACCCCTTCACCACAAGTCTAGCTTTGTACCTATGTTTTCCTCCATCTTCTTCCTTTAGCCTGTAAACCCATTTATTCTGCAATGTAGTTTTACCTACAGGCAACTTGACTAAGTCCCAAGTCTGGTTATGCATTAAGGAGTCCATCCCTTCTTCCATGGCTAGCTCCCACTTCTTCCTACTTTCAACCTGCATTGCTTCTTCATAACATTCAGGTTCACCAGAATCAGTCAGCAATAAATAATATAATGAAGGAGAGTATCGTTCAGGGGGTCTACTTATCCCGGTAGATCTTCTAACACCACTTTCAGGTGTTTGAGGTGCCTGTTGCTGTTGTGGTGGTTGCTGCTGCTGTGGTTGTTGATTATTATTATTTTCAGGCACCTTTACTTTTTCAGTTATCTCATCAAGAACTGTGTATTCCTTGCTTTCTTTTTCCTATTTATTTTCCTGCAACTGATTCTTATACAAGACCTTTTCATTGAATATTACATCTCTGCTCCTAATGATTTTGTGATTTTCATAATCATATAAGCGATAACCAAAATCATTAGCACCATATCCAATAAAGGTACACTTCTTTGATTTTGCCTCAAGCTTTGTTCTATTTTCTTTATTAATATGGACAAAGGCCTCACAACCAAAAGGCTTTAAAAAAGAGTAGTTTACCTTTTTACCTGTCCATGCTTCCTCTGGAATACCACCATCCAAGGAAATTGAAGGCCCTCTGTTTATTAGATAAACAACAGTATCTACAACATCTACCCAAAATTGTAAAGGAAATCCTGCATGCAATCTCATGCACCTTGCACGCTCCATGATTGTTCTGTTCATCCTTTCTGACACACCATTTTCTTATGGTGTTCTTGGAACTGTCTTCTCTCTGCGAATTCCATGCTCTGAACAGTACCTATCAAACTCTTTGCTACAATATTCACCTCCATTATCTGATCAGAGACGCTTCAACTTCTTTCCTGTCCCAATCTCAACCAAAGCTTTCCATTTCTTGAAAGTATCAAATACATCAGATTTATTCTGAATATAATAAATCCATGTTTTTCTAGTTGCATCATCAATAAAAGTAGCATAATAACGACATCCACCGAGAGATGATACCTGAGCAGGTCCCCATACATCTGTATGCACAAGCTCTAATTTTTCACTCTTCTTTTCTTTCCCAACTCTAAGAAATCTGACTCTCTTTTGTTTTCCATAAATTCAATTCTCACAGAAATACAAATCAACTTTCTTCAAACCTGGCAAAAAATTTCTTGAGTGAAGAATCTTCATTCCCTTCTCACTCATGTGTCCGAGCCTATGACGCCATAATGCTGCATCTGCTCCTTTGGAAGTTAAAGCATTAAGAGAGTTAGAAATACCATTGCATAAATACAATGTGCCAACCTTTTCACCTTTTGCTATTACCAGCGCTCCTTTGGTGATCTTCCAAGTTTTATCTGTGAAAGTTGTCACACAACCTTCACTGCCTAACTGCCCTGTTGAAATCATATTTTTATTCAGATCTGGAACATGCCTTACCTCTTTTAGTAGCCATTGGTTTCCATTCTGTTGTTTTACAATAACTTTACCTGTTCCAACAATTTTACAAGGTTTATCATCACCCAAATGAACTTGTCCAAAATCTCCTTGAACATAGTCATGAAAATATTTCTTATCAGGTGTGGCATGGAATGAAGCCCCTGAATCTACAACCCAAGAATCAGTAACATTTTCGAAAGAAATAATCAAAGCATCTTGTAACACATCACCTGTCACATTTGCATCATGATTGTTTTCTTGCTGTGTGTCTCCTTCTTTTCCCTTCCGAGATCTACAGTCTTTCTTTAGGTGTCCTTTCTTTCTGCAATTCCAGCACACTATCCCCGATCTGGACTTGGATCTGACTTTCCTTGATTTACTGCGATATCCCGAGCTCTTTCCTCTTTCCATTCTTCTTCCCCTAGACTCTGCACTCAAAGCATTACCCAATGTCTCACCGGAGCTTTTCCGTCGCATTTCCTCGCTAAGGATAGCACCAACAACATCATCAAACTTTAAAGTACTAGATCCAAAGATAGAGTTAATAATGGCCATTACTAAACCATTCCAACTCTCTGGCAATGAGCACAAGAATAACAGAGCTCTAACTTCATCATCAAAGTTTACCCCTACAGAACCTAACTGACTGGTAACTGTATTAAATTCATTTAAATGGTCTCCAACAGATCCACCTTCCGACATCTTCATATTAAATAGTCATTTCATAAGAAATACCTTGGTTGAGGCAGAGGGTTTTTCACATAGTTTCACCAATGTCTACATCAAACCCTCTGTTGTTGTTTCCTTCGAAATATTGAAGGCTACTGACGCTGCAAGGCACAACTGTACTGTTCCGAGTGCCTTTCTATCAAGAATGTTCCATTCCGCATCTGTCATGGTTGCTGGCTTCTTTGTTTTTCCGCTCAATGGTAGGTATAGATATTTTTGATACAGATAATCTTCCATCTGCATCTTCCAAAGCAGGAAGTTTTGGCCATTAAATTTCTCGACCCTAAACTTACCATCATCCGCCATTGCTCCCACTCAAACCAGGAACCCTTCTTTCCTGCGATTTTATCAGCCAAATATACCTTCATCTCTGATACTAGTTGTTAGAAAATTATATATTATGGAGCAATGCAACACATAAAATATGCAGAAAAATACAAGCACACAAAACACATAAAACCAGGGAGACACAGACATACGTGGTTCACCCAGTTTTGGCTACGTCCACCCCGAACAACCAGTCCTTCCTTTTTATTATCCAGAAAAAATGAAGAGACAAAACCTACAGCAGATCCGCTGTAATATCCTCTGTTCTCTCTCACAGTCTCCCTCTCTGTTTCTCGCTCCGAGAATACACAAATAATACAAATTTGCAATAAAATGCCCTCATATATACAAGGGGGTTGCCTTCTAGGGCAAAAAACCCTAATCTAAACATAGCTTCTACCGTCAGATCATTTGCCTAATGAACGGCCCAGATTGACTAGAAATTACTATACTTTTACAAGGCAATTTTACATCTCTTTTTAGCTTCGGGGGCACTGCCCCCGAAAACCCCCACCAGGGGGGGGGCTCTGAAAAGTGCTGCTGCCCCCCCTGGACCCCCCACGGCAGCGATTAATTACGGGTGGCGTTGTCACCCCTTTTAAGGTACAGGGGTCTAATGTTGTGATGCAAAGTAAACAAGATAATCAGGCTCCACACCCAACACTTTTCTTCTCTCTGGAATTTCTCTTGTGTCACTGTTGCCATTTGAACTCCTCTCTTCAAATCTGCTCTCATCTTGAGAGGGAACATTATGTTCCTTGTCATATTCATTTGTGAAATGCATTTCTTTCTTGGTGGTTTATCCATGATGATGCATACATCATATTCAAAGAAAAAATTGTACCACTTTTGAATGATTTGTCCAATGCTCAAGAGGTTACACTTCATATCATGCACATAATAAACATCTGATATGGATCTTCCTTCTCCTTTGTTTTTCAAAACAGTCACTCTACCTTTTCCCATGACAAAGACTTTACTGTCTGTCCCCAATGTTACTTGAGACTTTACATTTTCATCTAACATGGAAAACATGGAAATGTTTCCAGTCATATGGTTGCTACATCCTGAATCTAGAAACCATATATCTTCATTATTTTTCTTAGCCATATTACATGCTAAAAACAACTTCTCTTGACTGATGTTTTCCTTAGTAAAATTAGCACTGGGTCTATTACCCATGTCATTCTGTTTCTTCCTACATTCATTAGCATAATGGCCATACTTCTCATAGTAATGACATTGGACTGGGGATTTATCATACCTTTGTCCATGTGCTTGATTTTGTCCACCTTGCTGGTTGGTGCCTTGGCCTTGGTTTTGATTTTGATTGTTGCCCCTTCCATTTGCATTTGTAGGGCTATTTCTTCCTCCTCATTTTTGGCTTCAGCCTCTTCCTTTTCCTTTGTATTTTCCTCTGCCTTGACTTCTTACTCTTCCAAAGGATATTTGGGTCTTGAAGACATGCTCCAAAGATGAGTTTTCTATTCTTCCCAATATTTGTTTATGAGTCATCAATGATGCATGAAGCTCATCAACAGTAAAATTTGAGAGATCCTTTGTCTCTTTAATGGTTGTGACTATCACATCAAACCTTGAGGGTAAGCTCCTCAACACTTTCTCCACTATCCTTCTTTCTTCAAGTGTCTCTCCATGAGACCTTATTTGGGTAACCAACCCAATCACATGTGTGAAGAATGAGTCTACGTTATCAGACTCTTTCATACAGAGAGTTTCAGTCTCTCCTCAGCAATTGTAGCTATGCTGTCTTCACCTTCTCCATACCTTGATAGGCAGTCTGGATGGTATCCCATGCATCCTTGGACCTATTAGCTGTTGTTACCCTTGGAAATACACTTTCATGCACTTCTTGATAGAGATAGAAGAGGGATTTTGAGTCCTTCTTCCTATTGTTCTTCAGCAAATCCTTCTCTGCCTATGTTAAGGCATTAAAAGCATTTTCATATGTTGGTTCTTCAAAATCATCTTTAACAAGCTCCCATAAATCTTGAGAGGCAAACATCGCTCTCATGGTGACTTCCCAATAGTCATAGTTCTTCCCATTAAACTGTGGGAGTTGAGTATTTCCAATACTTCTGCTTGTGCTGGCTCCTACCATGGCTAGCACACTGAACTATGCTTTTAAAATTGACTGTGTTCTTAAACAAACTATCTCTCTCCTTAAGAAACAATATTTTTCTTCAAAAATACTTCTGTAGACTGCGCTTTTTAAACACAAAACAAAAACTCTATTTTGTAAATACCTCGTCTTTGCTAAGCCTTCACACTGCTGGTCAAAAGCTGCAAAAAAAATTCTTCCTTTAGCTTTTTTGACAATCCTTCAAAGTGTTTGGACTAGCTCTGATACCATGTTGGAATTTTTGAAGTATTCCAAATAATAGAGGAATACAAATTCCCCAACTTCAACACATAGATTCAATTTAAAAATTTGATGGAAAGAGATGGCACACAACAACTATTTCATTAATCTTGAAAAAAAATTATTATAACATCCCTCAAAACTATTTTTCTGGTTTACAAAAAAAAAAAATTACAAGTTTCTGTTGACTACTACAAAACACAGTGCAAAAAAAATGCTCTTTGTCTCTTACAAAATATACACATGGTGCTCTATCATTTCTCTACCTTCTGGCTTTTTAAAATTCAATACACTCTATATTACACAGAACACACCTTTTTGTTTTAAATACACAGTCTCATTGTGTTTCACACTCTAGCCTTTTTCTGCCTTCGGGCATTCAAAACAATACACAGTCCATCCTTTTTTTTTCTTTGGGCCTTTTCTTTTTATATGTCATTACATAAAAAAAAAAATTGAAAAAACAAAGTATCATGTAATATATATTATAAAAATTCTATGTTTATAATATATATATTTGTAACTAAACCTATATATGCATACCCCTTAAGTCTAAAGACTTTAAATAAGAATGCGTCGAGGCATTTCAAACATGCGATAAAAACCTTTTACAGAAGTCATCACATCTGATCTTTGTCCCTACTGACTAGACTCAAGGCTTGCGATAGTATTGCATGCAATATGTGATAGTAGCGATATGCTATATGTGATATCAGAGAGATTGCATCGAAAAAAAAAAAAGAGACTTGTGATGGTGCGGAAAGGATATGTGAAATTGTGAAATTGCGATGTTGCAAAATGGGTTCTCCGTTCTGTGGTTGGTGGTGTTTAATGTTTGTTGGTACAGTGTTTTAATGTAGGGATGGTGAGGCTTGAATGCTGGTGATTGCATGGATTCAAACCAGATTTGTCACTATGAACATGGGTACAGACATTAACTAAAAAATGGTTTTGTAGATTTTGATGGCAGCCCTTGAATGCACGGTGGCATGCTGACAAACGAGAAATAAGACTGGTGTCCTTCGGCTCTCCTGCATGGTGCAGTTGAAGTTAAAAAATTATATATATATATATATATATATATATATATATATATATATATATATATATATATATATATATTATAATGTTGAAAAACGCCACAAAAAACTTCACTGGATGATTTCAATTATATATAGATAGTTGGAAAATGCCACAAAGAACTACACTCAATGATCATCGTTAACCAAATTGTAGAATCGAGTCATAAAAGGCCGAATAATATAAGATAACCAAAGTAACATGGCATAAATTAACAAAGAGTTTTATTATAAATAGTATACCAACATGCACTTGAAGAAGAATATAATAAAGGTTATGGGAAGATTTTACGTTTTAATTATCATGTTTTATTATTTTTTATAATTAATAATTATCATGTTTTATTGCTTATAGATATGAGAATTTGAAAGTTATTAATTTATTTTTGAATGATTTTTCATCATTGATTTACAAACTTATTTTTTATTCCACATGCATTGTGGGAAGATATTACAATGTGCTTATGTTATGTTTTTTTCGAAATATAATTTATAGATGAATATATGGGTGGTATAAAACATCAACAATTTTTTAATGTTTCATATATGGCTATAGTGTATGTAGATCTGAGATTTATTTACATGGTTATAGTCTGTTTACCACCCCACATATGTTGCAGTGTATGTAAATCTATGTTTATTTACATACTTATTCCTTAAATCTAGGATTTATTTACATGCTTATTACTTAACACCCCACATGGTTTATATGCTTATTATTTATCTCCCTAGATGGGTTATATTGGAAGGCATTTGAATATGTTTATATTATAGATGGCCTAGAACCAGATACTAACACATGATAGCTAGACAAAATGGGAAGGAATATATATAATGATAGAGGTTGGATGTAAGGAAATTTGGGGTTTATTTTGGTATAAAAAGGAGATCTAAGACTATTGTTTGAATATAAAATTGAGGGTTATTTAAAACAAAAACGTTAAACAAGAAATTGAAACAAACTAATGAATGAAAAACTTATCCATTAAGAGAAAATCTTGCTCATTTTCTTCAAAAACAAAATAATAATCGGAATTATAACTCAAAATCAAATATGAATCATACACAAATTGAAACCAATGTATAATTATAAACATTAAAATAGTAGGTTAGGAAATTGAACCTAAAATTTAAATTTCGAGTGATGAATAGGGTGTAATTTTCTTATCCAGACAAAATGGAAGTTGTATTTGTTGTGGCCATGACAATTGGCAACACACTAGAATATCTAATTATCTATTCCAACAAAATTAAAACCTCTACTTCAAATCTAAATGTGAAGAATAAGTTCATTAATTGAAAGAAACTTCAAGTATTAATGTATACTATAATGATGTCAAATTTATTGAAAGAAAAAATCCAAATTTCATGTACTTATATCATATCATTTAAAAAGAGGCAACTAATGAGATTATTTCCTTTCTAATTGCTAATGCAATTTTTAATGGCATCTATTTACCATGGCTTTTCCATTTTTACAAAAGGAAAACCTCCACATAATTGTGTTCCTCATCTCTCCTCTCCTAGAATTTTCTTACTTCCAATGAGCATCCATAGCCCCCACAAAGTTTCCTTGGCATCATATAATCAGAGCCCCATTATGAGTGAGCATCCATAGAATTTTTGGATCTACTTTTACTTCCCACATTGCTCATAATGAAATCAACATATCTCTATTTTATTTTACATTATTTATCATCATCATTGATTTGTATATTAATATTGCATATGTAAGGTATAACATGTCCATATATTATTCTTATTAATGAATGGAAAAAGTGAATTCATTCTCTATTTCATGTCCTCATATTTTTTAATACGACTTCTTTATTATTCTATAGTTTTTTGCATGCTAAATTTCCTTTGGTAACAGAAAAAAATTACATTTTTTGTTGGTGCATGTGTGTAGGAGGTAAAATGAAAGAGTTTAGAGTCGGATCTCGATATTGGAGTTTGGCTTCTAGCTACTTAATGGGGTATGCCTACCCGCACCTACATGGATGTAGATGTATTATCTAGACATCCTCCTCTATTAGTTGAATAGTTTGTAATTGTACTAGAGCGAAGGTATTTTCTTAGATCCATGGCACACTATTTGGAATATCTTGAGGTGAGTTTTGTGGAGCAATAACTCCTTATCCTCTATGATATTTTCAAGCTAATAATAAAAAATTTAATTCATTTTCTTTCAAGTCACCTTACAAATTATCAAAATGAGCTAGAAATTAATTTCCAATTTTAATGCATTTAATACAGTTCATGCACCTTAAGCTCATAATTTAGATTTTGATCTTCTCTCTAGCATTATTTCTAAATTAATTGCCATATATAATTTTCTCAACTAAAAAATTATCCATTGAATTGATTTACAAGCCTTTAGTACTTGGTAACATTACTAATTAGAGAGTGTTATATGATGATAACCAAATCCTAAAATTCCTCATGCAAGAATATACTTTTAAAGTATTAGTCCTTGATGAAAATTTGCATGATTTAGAAACAAATGAATTAACTCTAGAAATAGAACCAAATGAAAAAAAAATATTCCGAAATATGTTATTTACATGGATAAGTTTTATGGTCTTCAAAAAAAATGTAATAGATTAAAAACTTACAAAACCAACAACTCATCTATGCAGTACTCAGTGATTAATTCTAGTACTAATTAAAATCTATGGAATATCAATCTTGGAACTAGATGCACATCTATAGAGAGAGTTATTATTTCTCATATTCTATAAATACAAATATCTATTTTCCTGGACATATTCTAACTTGAAAAATTATAAAAAGAAAACATTATCTAGCATGTCATCCCACTAAAAAATGATGTAGAACCTATTCAACGAAAGCTAAGGATGATACATCTAATAATAAAAGAATAAATTAGGAAATAAGTAGATAAATTATTGGAATCCAAGATATTTTCCAAGTTGAAAATTCTCAATGTGTGTCAAATATGATACCTATTCAAAGATGAATGGATAAATTAGAGTTTACATCAATTTTTGTAATCTTGTAGATGAATATTTTGGATTATCCATAGTTTTGAAAGACATTTATCGACATTTCGAATCCACCTATGGAATGGATTAGAAAAGGTATCTTAGGCTTAGAATTATTATTTTGTTGGATACCTTTTTTAGTTATAAATAGTTTCTTGTTTCACACGATGATAAGTTGTACACTACATTCAATGTATACACTCACCTTTTGAGTTGATCATGCATGCACACGAACTTATTCTAAAGGAAACACACACACAAATGCATGGATATATGATAAAATGAACATGTGTACACTTGATCATTCTTTGTAGGAATTTCTCATAATTTCCTCTACTTCCCTCTACCCAAGACATCATTAAATACTCAAGAAAAGTAGTTTGGGTCATCAAGGATAGGAAATGAGATGTAAATTCTTTGTAACACCTATAAAACCTACCCAAAAAACACAATAATGCACACATTTCATTTGTCTTGTAAATATAAATTTGGATGTGCATTTTAGTTGGTTAAAGAAGAAAAGCACAAATATGCTCTTTTCTTAAGTAAGAGTCATGTATGTACACTTTTTTTTCCAGAACAAAGGGTGCATTTGTGAACCTTTTTTTTCTTAAGAGTTCATTATCGGGAGGGTGTTTGAAAATAGGAAGGGGATGATATTTTCAGGAAATGGATAAAGGCCCTAATTCTATAACATCTTTTAGGGAAAATCATGCATATTATATTGAGTTTGATGAAAGATGGTATATCATTAGAGGCTTTTTCCATTTCAAACTATCCCTTTTGGAGATGGGTTTAAAACTTCACTGTGAAATATGGTGATTTTTTATATCACTATAGGTGAACATCAAATTACCACCCATTACATGATCCACTATTACAAAATAAATATTCTAAAAAGTGTTTTTATACATGTAAGATAAAATGACAATTTGTGGAGCAAATGTTCAAATTAGAGGTTGATATGATGACAGAATATATGGAGTTAAAAGTATATGTAACTCGGAAAATGTACATGTAAGATCAGTAAACCTAACTAAAATCCCACATGTGAAATGGGTGATAATGGTTATATGTAGAGCTTAATATAGTAATATTTTCATATGAATATAGAAACATGAGATTTTGTTATGTGGCTTTACATGAATTATTTTGAGGATGTTATCTTATTACTTAAGGATTTAGTTGTGTTTAAATAATCTTTATTATCTCTTTTGGATTTTTTCTTCGTACTCACATATTATGTACATTATATTTACTCTATTTTGTTATGCTACTTTAAATATTTTCTACATAATCTATGTGTTATACTAGAAAATCCTTGGGCTGGCTCTATCAAATAAGCCATCTTAACTTTTTTACCATAATTTTCATCCATCATTTTTAGGTGGATAAAGGGAATCTTGGGTTACCTTAGGGAAAAATTCTAGCTTCTAATATTAGAATCCATTTTTTAATAGTCTGAATCTCATCTCTCTTTTCTTTATTCTTTTGATCCTCTAAATAAGGTCTCTTTCTCTCATCCTTAGAATATATATCTATTTATCATAATATTACAATATATTAAAAATATTATCACTTGATCCTTTGATATTTATGATGTTGTTTCATTTCCCTTCTTTATTCTTTTATCTTTTTATCCTTGTATTAAGAGTTATTTCTCTCCATATATATCGAATATAATATTATTATATTAATTTAATTTAATATTATGTAGTGGTAGCACACAGGGTGTAGCTCAATTTTTGATCACCTTGGTATGAAGTAATATGTAAAGCATGAGATTGAAAGTTCAAATCCCCATGGGCTAGACCAATTTTTATTTTTATTTTTATTAATATGATCCAATTTTATGAAATGTAATATAAAACTATGATCTAGCAATAAGAATATATACCTTTTTTATAAATAGAGGAATATTTAGAGTAATAGAGGAACATAGTATATCTAGAGCTTTTCCTACCATTGTCTTCCACTGCAGAAACCCAATGAGTGGTGGAAGGATAGTTTCTTAGGAAAAAAATTATAGCATATTCGTGAATATTATGAGATACATATCCATTGCAGTTCTTCACAGAGGCTCAACGATACCAAAAATAAAAAATTACAACATGATTCTAAGAAGAACCCTCATAGAGTAGTAGATTCTAAATGAGAGTTTCTTGTGCTTTTTAGCACAAAGGATGTTGACTTGTAAATTCGTTTCAATTTTTTTCACGTGTCTATCCATTAAAGCATTAACAAGTTGATTCTTGGTACGCCAATACAGTTCTACCATGCATAAATAATGGTTCTGGCACCCCCTGGAGTAACCATAATCTAGGACCTAGTCTTAATTATTCCTATAAATGTCATCATTTATAAATTTGTGTTTTTTTTTCTTAGATTCTTGGGTAGTGATATCAATTTCCTGTTGAATGGGTCATAGATTTTTCACGAGCTACAAATTATTCATTATGTTCATGAGTCATATATTTTTCAACTTTTTCATGGATCATAACTTCTTCAATGTGTTATTTCAACACCCCACTACACATTTACACACTTTTACAAGCTCACCAGGTAAACATGAGATGAGTTACTGTGCATGACACAAAATCCAATCTCCATTCATGGAAGTGGGGTCTACCATCATGAAAACTTACTAGAAACCTCCAACGTACACCTGATCACCCAACTATCAGGAAACATCCACTGATAATCATTCCCTGAGCTCAAACTAAATTTTTACCAAGCTTTACAACCCTTCTACATGCATGCAGCCTATTCCATGAGGCTAGAAGTATCTAGATGCATGCACAAGCCATCTTCTATGTGGATAAAACCAAAATCCCCTAGTTTTGTGTCTGAAGCCGTGGATTCAATGTCAGAATTTCAGGTCTACCCTACAGGCCACTTTATAGAACTTCCAAAAACTTTCCAGAATCTAGTATATTATCATGATCAGTCTTCAGAATCTATACCTAGGCTCACAACTTTCCCAAGTTTTCTTAACACGTAATAAAAATTTAGAAAAATTCTTTATAAACATAGTAACTAAATGTCATGAATGCATATGTTTTCATTGTTTCCTTACTTTCCTTAAAGAATCATCAAGAAGGTTTACTTACCTCTCATACTAGCTTCAACAACACTTGTTACCTCATGCATTCATATAACCATTAAATAACTTATCAAGCCATGAAAAATATAAATAACAATAGCACATCATATAATAAGAATGTATCATTTCTATAACCAACATTTAATCATAATGAATCCATGAAATACTAGTCATAAAACCAACACAATAAAAAATAAATGTGCTCATTGATCTCAATACGAAATAACACATAACAACATCTGCATAAATCCAACCAAGTTAGGAACTTCCACGTACCACCCGAACCTAGATTGGGTTGAAGCAAAAATTTATTTCAGCGAATCACCCCTGTACCATATTCCAAGCATGAATGAGGGATCACATGGGATAAACTAAAACAAAACCAAACATGGAATCCAAAGGCTAAACCACCTCTACCCTCAACCATAGTGATTTCACCTAACCTGGTACAAAAATCACCAAAACCAATACAATTTGGGATGCCCCGGACTTTATTCATCATATCCAAAGGAATTTTCCCATCTTCGCCCACTTTTCAAGAGTTCTAGGAGAAAAACATCTCCACCCACAGCCCTTGGTAATTCTCCTGAGACCACCTCAACCAACATCCAAAATCTACCAGAAATCCAAAACTTAACCAAAGCATGGAACCCACTACATTGTGGTTATCTAGGAAGCGGCAAGGCAAGGTAGTAGACCACTGTCAGTCCAAGGAAATACCATTTTAATGACGACAAACATGACCAATAAACTAATGCATAAACCATGCATCAAATACAAAGATGGTTAATACACATGCACATTGTTACCTACAACATCCTCCTGTTCATTATTATTTCTCTGTTTGATTTCTTCCCTTGTGTGTTGTTGTCCAATATTGCTCTTGTGCTCCTCAGTTTTTTCCTTGTGTGTTTGGATGTGTCCTCCTTGTGTCCAAGTTCTTGTTCTCTCTATCTCACTTACTCTTCTCTTCTCTAAGTGAATGTTAGAATGTCCAATTGTGTGTGTGAATCTTCTCTCTCCATTTTCTTTCTTTTACAATTACTTTTCCTTCATTTTACTTTTCATGCATATTCATGCCCCTTCATCTCCTGTGTTAGCCACCTATAAAATTTTTTATATCAAAAGGTGGCTAAATCATTTTTGAAGCCTTCAAGAAAAACAATTTATAGCTAAAAATGTTGTCTCTTGAAGACTCGTGAAGACATCATGGCCTTTGATTAAATCTTCACTACTGTTCCCATTTTAAACTCTGAAATTTTGTTGATTTCATAGAGGAAAGACCGCTGCAAAACACCATTTTTCCCTTCTTTTCACTTCAAACTAACCTTCATTTTTACCACTTTCATTCCCATGAAATTCCTCTATTTTCCATTTTTCTCCATTTCCCCTTCATAATATCCTCTTTACAAAGTTTAAAACTCACTTTTAAACTCTGCCGAAACCCCCAAATCCATCAGAAAACTCTGAAAAAATCACAAAAATACATTTTTTTGTATTAAAGGCTTAAGCCCCCTTGGGCTAAGTCCTAACCACCTCCCCACATGTGCCCCGATGCTAGAACCAAGTGATAAGCCCATTTGGTGCTTATCGGATCGGAGAGATCAGAGCACGCAAGTCTATTTCTTATGGTAAGACCTCCGATTGTGATTATCCCTTTATTTATAAACCCTCGATCTTATTATTATTTCATATAACCACATAGCCTGCATTCGACACTAAGCATTGTTTAAAACTCATCTCCGATGCATTGTTTCCCTTTGTAAATTCAATAAACCCACTTTCCTAAGTTTCGGTCTAAACCCGCTGGAGCAATGTTTTTTAATATAAATGGGTAGATTGAAAATCCCCGCATCAAAGTTCTGATGCGATTAAGCCTCATTTGTATAAAATCCCGCCCTCCGCTTTACTCCATATAACTTGCGCCCGAGACCAAGAGTTAAAAGTCTCGAAGCGCTAATCGCATCGGAGAATTAAAATGGGTAGATTGAAAGACCAACACTGAAGTTCTGATGTGATTGGCCCTTATACATATAAGCCCTGGTCCTATCGCATTCCATATAAACCAACAGTCCCACAGACGGGTGCCAAGGCATTTCATATATATAACCCGCCCCAAGCCATAAAACCTTTGTACTTTATTAATTTTTGGTTTTCATAAGTATTAAAGGGTTTTCGTCAGTGCATGATTTAAAACAATATCTGTCATTGATATTAAGCCAATCAAATGGCCCGCGCAATATTGCATTGCAAGTTTTTTCTGGGTGCATTTGTTCCCCGTTATGATTGGCATTTCCCCGATGGATCCTCCGCCGTTGGATCTATCCACCATATCTTTGATCCAACGGCCCTTATTTGCTCCGGTCATAAGCTTTTCCCTCCACTTGGAACCCCTCTGATTCATTCTCCACCGTTGATCTGATCTGCAGATCGACAGCCAACTCTAAATCACATCGGCACCATTCAGTTTCTTCCCCCGCCGATCGCATGCCTCCGATTGTATCTGGACTATCCACGCGTCCATATCGGACGGTCCATAATTCTTTTCCCGACTTTGGTTAAAAACATTCAGCCCTGCTCTATAATGTTTTTCTAACAAATCGCAGTCATTGATCTCCGTAGATCAACAACCCTTATTAACCCTTCTTCTCCCTTGTTCATTTTTTCATTTTATCCCTAGATCAAATCCTGACCATTGATCCTGTACATCTAACGGTTCTTATTAATCCTGACAGGCCTACCTCCTGTGGGTCCTACCTTATTCAGTTTTTGATCCCAGCCGTCCATCCTTAATCCAATGGCCCAGATTGAAACCGCCCATTTTCCTTCCGCTCGCGCATCTTTCCTATATCGCGCTCGCTTCCCCACCGTTAGATCGGAGGCCCCAGATCTAACGGGCGATGTTCTATATCGCGTAAATTTTAGCGCGAAGGTTAATTTCCTGAGGGTTGCGTGATATAAGTGGTTTTAAGAAGCCACGTGTCAGGCGGGAACGCATGTCACGTTCAAAATGGCAAAACTGCCTCCCCGCCTTTTCACTGCGTGAAACCCGTGGTTTTCATCCCCGAAACCATTTTCCCTTTTTTCCATTGTGTTTCATCACGCGTGGCTCCAACCATTGATCTCTCTAGATCAACGGCTCTGATCTAATCTGGCCTTATGTTATTACCCTCCACCCCTTCCAAAGGTTTTTAACGTGCAATCTTCATCCCTAATCTCATGGCCTGGTCTCATCCGATGGCCCACGATCATCCCGAACCCCCAAATTTATTTTTAACCATTATCCTCTGCCAAAGATTTTTAAGCCCCATTTCTTCGCATTTTCTTCTATTTTCCAAACAATGTGACCCATTCACACTGTTAATTCACAACAAATCCTAACCATTGATTTTCTTGTTCAAATAATAGATCAATGTCTCTGACATAATTTTTCACCACTCATTCATCAAACCGCTTCCCTTTGACCTTCGCACGCAGATCTCCACCATTGGATGCTGCCATCCAATGGCCATGCTCCTGACCACGGCCTCCTAAGCAGTTTTACCCCAATAACACAGGATTTTATAATATTTTTTGTGTATTTTGTAGGTTTTAATGGTTTTTTCCATTATATAAAAGGAAAATTGAAGCCGAGGATGACAATCCTCCAGGCTCTCACTTATCAAGAAGAAATCATTGAGAAGGGTTCAACTCCACATTTCGTCAATGCTTCATGGGCATTGATGCCATATGAGCCCTTTGCGGCACCTGCACATCAACAAGACACAGTGAAATTAAAAAGAGTATCAGTGTTGAAAACCTACCATAGCAGAACTGAAGATTGAAGATGAATTCCATAATTTAATGGATTACGGCTAAGATCGATTATCAAAAGCCTAATCCATTGGATTAAATACAATTAAATAAAATCATAACATTTATCAGACATAGGAAGCCTCCACCACCACATCAGAGGCTAATTGATTCCTCTCAGCTACCTAATGCCACCTGTAACCTCAAGCGTTCAACATAGGCCGAGTTATTATCAGAACATCAGATATTTTCCTCAACGCAGCCGAATAGTTAATTCTTCCAAAGGAACTTAATGAAAAACTATCAGCAGAGTTATTGCAAAAGATGACAGATAGCCTTAAATTCAAAAAAATCTCCCACCGACCTTAATTCTTAATGTAAAACAATTAATACAAACAGAACATCTGTAAACTTCTCCATCAAGCCCCTCAAAGGCTAAAAAGCACTAAGTCTGTATTAATTGACCTGGGAGATCTTTTATCCCCTCCCACCTCTTCATTCCTTCTATAAATACTGTTGTAGAAGATGAGAAAATGTTGGTTGCAGAACTTTGAAATATACTTGTGCTTGAAAATTCTACTTGAAACTTTGAAATAGTGTTCACGGGTTCTTGAAGCTCTGCTTGTGATTAAATAAGTTAGGCTGAGAAGTGAAGATGATTGTTGAACTGAAACATTGGAATTGAAGTTGTAACTGGTTTGAAGCATCAATACAATCTGATTTATGGGATCCTGGTCTATGTCAACGGTGATGTTTTTCTTATTGTAAATCGTTATTTTATTTCCATTTTCACTTCGTCCATTTTCTCTGATAAATAACAGCAAGCATAGAGTTATGATTTACTGTATATCAGTACCCTTCACTGACTGATAAGCTTTATCTCCATGTTTTATTCTAATTTGTCTTGTTTAGGAATGATTTAATTCAGTTTGAGCAGTTAGGAATGCTAGTGTTCCCTCGTCCTACTGTCTTAGCTAAATATCATTCTTAAATGTTATTTTTAGCTTATGTTAAGTAGAGATGAACTAAGGAAGTTATGTTGAGCCATGTCCTAGTTTTATCCCAAAAAAATATCTGAAAGTTTCCCTAAGAATGTGTTGAAAGCAGGATAGGTTCAAAGTCCTTACCTGATCTTAGACCATTTTTTTTTTATCTTATGTGTTTGTCTTAAACTTTTACCAAGTAAAGCAGAGTTAGAGAGGTTTATGTTGAGCCCTGACCTATAGTTTCTTCTCCAATAGTTTCTTTTAAGGTTTCCCTTTGTGTTTAAAATGTTTTTGTATTGAAAGTGCATCAAAATATGGCTAGTTTCAAAGTACTTACCAGATCTTAGATTACTTTTATGTCTTTCTTAAGTGTATGCCAAAAGCTGGCTAGTTTCAAAGTACTTACCAGATCTTAGGCTGCTCCTTGTTCTTCATTTGTCAATTCCCCTTCTTGTTGTATCATTTCATTCCATAAAATAAACTTTAAAGAGATCCTTAGACATAGATGACTTTCCCCATGGACCACTCTTGGTCCTTGTCGTTTCAATTAAACCCTATTATGACTCCATAGCCCAATGGACTAAAAACAAGCGTTATATCTATCTTTTCAACCAAAGCTTGTTCTGATTGCTTGCAACTTCACACCTTTGAAACTATTTCCATTTAGAACTTTCCACTCAAATAATAATCATGCTCAACCATCCAAAAACAAATCAAAACCTTCGGACTTCATAACTAACCTAATATCAATACCCAAAACTTGAAAGATAAATCCATCTTTGCACTTATTAGATAGATCCCCCTCCGGATTCAGGAGGGCTAGATCCTAGAATCCAAAAGTGGTTGAAATATTGGTTCTCCCTATAGTTGAACTTTGTCCAATATTGCTAATTACAGGGAGCTAACATCCTGTAATGTTCCTTTTCAGGATTGCTCATAAATCAAGCATCAAAAATGAATTTCCAGCAACAATTGCAATAAAATAGTAAAATGGATTCTTATATCCCATATATTAGTCAATATACATTCTAAATCCAATAATAGAGATAAAAAAAATCAAACTAGCTGGGCTAAACAGACCTCCCACACTAGTGTAGCTGAAAATGGTGAAAAAACCCCAAGACTGCAAAATGTCGGAGAAATTCCTCAAGGGACTGCGTAGTATAAGAGAGGTTTTACAAATAAAATGGTAGAAGAATAATATATCTACTCATATGTTTATAAATAATTCTAAAGTACAAATATCTAATCTCCTATACAAAATACAAGATAACCCGACAAGGGTTTCTTATCAAACACTCTATATATAAAATGTGATATTCAGGAAATGATTGAATAATCACTGCAACACTGAAGTACATGAGTGTAAAAGGCTTAAAATATGTCTTATTTGATGTATAATCCTCAAGGGTTTCCTCCCATGAAAGGATGGACCTCTCAATCACAAGGAAACACTGCAACGGAGCCACCAAACCATGCAATGAGCACAACCTCTAAAATAACGCACTCCCTAGTAGAAACAAAATTGGGAGGGTATGATAAATGTGTGGTCTGATACCACAGATCTGAAATAATCTCTTCATCTCTCCAAACATATCTCTCAAGTGAAGGAAACCTTCCTCCAATGATAAACTAGCTTGGAAGCCGAGATTCCAATCCCTTCCACTGCTGCACCCAGCAACACTACACAATCTCTGAAAAAGTTGTGCTGATGTAGATGGCTGAAGCTTGGCCTAAAAACCTGATGTGGAATGTGAATAAAAACTCTCCCAATGAGCTACTCAAAGGAAAGAGGTGGGATTCCCACCCGGGAACACCCAGTGCTAAACAGCGATGCAACTTTGCTAAGCAGCAAAGCAGCAACAATTCTTGGCTGCCAAGAACAATAATCTACAACATGATGAATAATTCTGCCATCCTCTTCCTTATATAATATGTGAGTTTTCTTTCCCTTTCACCCACTCACTTATGTTACTTCTAACCCAAGTTACCTTTCCCTCCAAAATTGCGTTATCCATCCTAGGATTCCTCCTCCTCTAAAATTGCATTGTTGACTTGGTCAAAGCAGCTTCATTTTATCTTTTTTCACACATGGAGGTGCTTTATTAATCTAGAAAGAGTGTCCCCTTTCACAATTGGAGTGTTTTATTCCTCCTTAGGAGACTTATGGGCTTTTCTACCGATTTATTTACTGGCTACAGCTGCTTCTAACTCTAATGTTCCATTTAGCTTGGAGGCTAAAATTTTGGAACATTACAGTCCTCCCCTCCAAAATATTTTCTTGTCCTCAATATCATGCATAAGGAGAGAAATATATCTCCCCTACTCCTGATGTGGCCTCCCATCAATAGCCTCCATCACTGCATCAAGAGAATCTGCAAACAAACTATCATCCAATGCTTCCTCCCAAGTGTGCAAAACCAAAGTGTTTGCATCAATCAGAGGTGGAAAGTGTGAATGGAAGCATGATAGTTGTCTCATATCCACCACAAAGTAGGAGTGATGATCAACATGGTGAATGATTTCCTCCTTCATCCATGCAATCATCCAAATGAAGTGAGTCACCCTCGAACATGGTAACTCCTGAAAAGTCTCTTCCACCTTGTGTTCCTGAAATGTATGTGGGCTGAATAAGTTAACATGATAGGCAAGAGAGCCTATCTCACGATGTCCTCTTCTCCACTTATGATAAGTGTAGAAGGTATGCTGATCTTGGGCTGCAACATGATTTCTCTCCAATGGCAAGAAGAAGATTGAGCCTCCTAAGACTCTTCCTCCAAAATCATGAGTCATGCCAACCCAAACCATTCCATTCAAGATGAATGGCACATAATCACCACATGGCATCCAAATCAGAAGATGTATGAAGGTTATGTGCAAATTTGGATGATACATATGGTCTCTCTAGTGGATACAACACAGTTCTCCCAGCTGCTGGTTGAGAATGTCATAAGGCAAGTGGTCCTGCAACAAGTTACAAGCTGGATTTGTTTGTTCTCCCAACATGGGGAAGTAAGCATAAATGTATATCAGCTGTACATATATAAGACAAAAATATACTTGCCCAAAGTCATGTATAGATGGGCTACTATCATCATAAACATTGGCCCTAAAGTTACCATGAAATCCAAAAATACTCTTGCTCTTTTGAGGAGCAATGCATTGTTCAAACATGGTGGGAAAGTACAAATACTCAATGGAGTAATCAACAAGTACATAAATGAATTCCCTACCATACATAGTGAGTACGTTAAAGGTGGGGCCCATGTATAAGCTCCCCCATGAGGATTTCCTCACAAAAATCTGCAACAAGGGATACACATACTATTTGGAACACTCCATCAATAATAACACACTCCCATGTGACAGCGCTGTATTCCTTGAGAATATGGCTCCATGACTTCTCCCTTTGACATTCCACATGCCAAATCCATCCACCATAATGCTGCTATGTGAGAAGATCATCTTCCGACATGGAAGTCTGTCATGATCCTCCAATACTGAAGGGTAGCCTCCTTGCACCATGAATGTGCCTTTCTTCTCTTTAGAAATATCATGAAAAGTATGGGAATAATTTTGCCCATACTCTACCAAGTGCCACCATAGCAACAAAAAAAATTTCTGCTGCTTCTTTTTTCCCTCATACAAGCTATGAAGTGAGATCATGATGATCAGCTTGTATGATGCCCCATACCAACAAATCTTCTGCTGCTCTATCATATGGGTGCCATGCCATCCAATTGGCTTCTCTCTCCATACAAAGCTTCCCGTGAGTAAAAACACATCGGCAATACATGGAAGCAAAATACAATAAGAGCAAGTTTCCAAATGACAACCGGAGAGTGAATCATAGTTCCACTCATGGAACCAGCGCAGTGCATCCTTAGCCTGCATCAAAATAAGAAATAACAAGAGCTTGGCCAACCACTTGTTTTCTGCCACAGTCATCTAAAAATATGGAAACATGAAGTTATAATATGGCATCATTGGTGCACACCAAGAGACATATGACTTCCTCCATAGCTCATAAAAAATATAGCCAAGATCACTGCTACAAGTAGCTACAAGTACATCATCATACAATATGCAAGAATAAATATCTCTTCTTGTTACATCATGTTTCCCAAATAAGTACAATATAAAACATGAAATAATACCTCCTCCATTATGTACTTGAGTACTTAAGCTGAAATGGCTCAACTGGAAATCCTCCCTTACTCTGAATGAGTAGGAAGGTGGTTGTGACATCCTCTCTATCACCATCCAGGCTATGCATCTATCCATATGTTGATATATATCATTTTGGATGCCCTCCCAAGTGAACTCCTCCATCAACTGGAAATATGTATCAAAGAGCATAGAAGAAAAGTCCTCATGTGCTGCATGTAGCAGCTTCTCCTTGAGACTAGAAGATCTAGTCAAGAAGATCCTGCCATAGGAATAGATGACCACATCATCCACCATGTATCTATCATCTCCATCCAAGTCATCAAAAATCCACCATGCATGAGCCTTACCTCTGAAATGCAGCGCTGCAACTCTGATAGCTTCATCTCCGGAAATATGGTGCAGCTGCAAATAGGATTTTAGCTCCTTCACCCAAGTTCCAAACAAACATGTAGGTGATCGAGCAAAAGTAGATAGAAGAAATTTATCTACATCCTGCTATTGGCTCTTCTTCATTTGGATCTTGCAAAATTCTTTTAAATTAATATGATCTCTAAAATTTTCATTTTGAGATTCATACTCCTGCAAAAAATTAGTAAGAGTTCTCCTCTTAGGCATTATTCCTCCTCCCATCCATCTCAGAATAGCTCTAGGCATGTGACTGCGCTGTGCATCATGGAGTGCAACTGCATGCTCACACTCACCATGTGCAAATCTAGATTCAGCTCTAGAATCAACCTCCTCTAGAGATTTCATCTCCAATCTCATTTTATTTAGCTCTCCTTGAAAGCTCTTCATAGATTTTGGAAGAAGCTTTGTAAGCTTGTCTTCCTTTCTTCCTGCATAAACTGAAGCTTTTTGGCTTTTGTCCATCTCTCCTTCTTCTGATAGTTGGGTCTCACAGGATGAGCCAAGAGATCATGCTTTGATACCATGTAGATCCAACCACTACACCGAAAGCTCAAAATTTTAGTGACGGTGGCATCCCAGGGTGTTAAGGGTGGGCCTAACCCCACCGGAGCATCTGAGGGCAGGGGCCCTTGCGCAACACCCCTCATTACACAGACTCAGACATGTGGCTGTGGGCCCTACCTGCACACGAGATATTACAGCCCACCATGATCTGCAAGTCTCGACCTCGAGAGCTTGGATCTAATACCACTATAATGTTCCTTTTTCAGGATTGCTCATAAATCAAGCATCAAAAACGCATTTCCAGAAACAATTGCAATAAAATAGTAAAATAGACTCTTGGATCCCATATATTATTCAATATAAAATCTACATCTAATAATAGAGCTGAAAAAAATCAAACTAGGTGGGCTAAACAGACCTCCCACACTAGTGTAGCTGAAAATGGTGAAAAACCCCAAGACTGCAAAATGTCGGGGAAGGTGCTCAAGGGACTGTGTAGACTAAGAGAGGGTTTACACATAAAATGGTAGGATAATCATATATCTACTCATATATTGATAAATAATTCTGAAGTACAAAGATCTAATCTCCTATACAAAATACAAGATAACCCGACAAGGGTTTCTTGTCAAACACTCTATATATAAAATGTGATATTCAGGAAATGAATGAATAATCATTGAAACACTGAATTACATGAGTGTACAAGGCTGAAAATATGTCTTATCTGATGTATAATCCTTAATGGTTTCCTCCCATGAAAGGATGGACCTCTCAATCACAAGGAAACAGTGCAACGGAACCACCAAACCATGCAATGAGCACTGCCTCTAAAATAATGCATTCCCTAGCAGAAATAGAACTGGAAGGGTATGATAAATGTGTGTTATGATACCACAGATCTGAAATAAGCTCTGGAGCTATCCAAACATATCTCTCAAGTGAAGGAAACCTTCCTCCAATGAGAAACTAGCTCGGAAGCTGGGATTCCAATCCCTTTCATTGTTGCACCCAACAACACTGCACAATCTTTGAAAAAGTTGTGCTGATGTAGATGGATGAAGCTTGGCCTAAAAACCTGATTTTGAATGATGAATAAAAACTCTCCAAATGGGCTACTCAAGGGAAAGAGGTGGGATTCCCGCCCGGGAACACCCAGTGCTAAACAACACTACAACTTTGCTAAGCAGCAAAGCAGCAACAATTCTTGGCAGCTAAGCATAATAATATACAAAATGATGAATAATGCTGCCATCCTCTTCCTTATATAATATGTGATTTTTCTTGCCCTTGGCCCCACTCACTTAGGTTACTTCTAACCCAAGTTACCTTTCCCTCCAAAATTGCGTTATCCATCCTAGGATTCCTCCTCCGCTAAAACTGTGTTGTTGACTTGGTCAAAGCAGCTTCATTTTATCTTTGTTCACACATCGAGGTGTTTTATTAAGCTATAAAGAGTGTCCCCTTTCACAATTGGAGTATTTTATTCCTCCTTAGGAGACTTATGGGCTTTTCTACCCATTTATTTACTGGCTACAACTGCTGCTAACTCTAATATTCCGTTTAGCTTGGAGGCTAAAATTTTGGAACATTGCATCTCCCTTCTCTCCTATTTTCCTTTATTTCTTGAATTAATTTTCATTTATTACATTTTTCCCTTTCCAATGCCAACACAAAATTCCATATCCAATAATAAACCATCAATGATTCACAATTTAATTTTTTCCCCTCCATTTAGCTTGGAATACCTATCTCACGACATTAGTTTTATTTTATTTACATGAAGGCTTAGCCTAGGGTTGATACAAACCCTTCCCCCTTGGGGAAACACTGTCCCTGGTGTTCTATGACACTTATGACTAGCGAAAAATATTTAAAAAAATATATAATACTTATTGGAGCTTTATAACATGGTTAATTGCAATATTCATAAGGAAAAATTGTTGAAACTGTGATAAATATATTGATTATTGGAGATTTATAAACATAGCTCATTTTCCTATTTAAAATGACTGCAACAACCTCCTCCAAAATTTACTCAAGTTAACTGGTCCATTGAGGTAAACATGTGACGAAGATTTACTATGATGTAATTCAAGTCCCCAAGTCAGTCAAGGAAGTGGAATTGACAAACGAAAACAAAACTGACCTTCCTCAAGAGCTATAAGACCCCTAGGGGCTAACCGACCACTCCAGGTGCTCAACCCCTAGGTTAGCATGCTCCATGATTGAACTATACCCTTGGTCACACCCATTAAAACCCCTCCATGCGACTAAAATCCTTCAGTGGCATGAAAAACAAGGGCATCCATGTGACTACATCCTTTTCAAGGTAATTTTGTGCCAGCTACCCCGAATTTTGGGCCTATTTTTTAGGGCTAGGACTCAGGCCTCGAACCAAACTTATGAAATTATAAAAATGATAAATAATAAGACGACGAGGCCTATAATGAAAAACATGAGAAAGGACATGACCTTACAAGGCCTCTCCATGACATACATTATTTCAAAAACATAAGTAACATGTAATATACAGGTCATATAAGCACATATGAGCATAGGGACCTCATAATTATATGAGAACCATTAAGAATGTCGGATGCCCTCTCATAATAGTTGCAATATAATAAATTATGTTATACATTCATTAAAATTTTATTTTGTAATCAAAACATGATGAGAGCCATAACTTAAGTCTTTCATTAACCATGCTTATAACCAACATATTAAAATTGATAGAACAACGATTAAAATCACATAATAATCAAGCATATTTACACATAATACACAAGAGGAAAATATCTCGTGTTAAAAGATGGAAAATGAAACCAGGTAATGGAATTCCACATACCACTGGACCATAGGTTTGGATGAACCAAATATTTCTTTCAATCAATCACCCAATGCCATATTCCAAGCATGAATGTGGGACTTACAACACAAAAACTAGGGCCTCCTTGGGCTTTACCACAATCCATCAAGGGATTCCTAGGCCCAAGCCATCGTCTATAGAATGAGGCTTTACCATAATCTCGCCAAGGAATTCCTAGGCCCAAATAAGAAACATGCGCTACCATGCTTTACCACAATCCCAGTATATACCAAAACAATGATCACTAGGCCTATACAAATTGTAATATTTCTAATTAGCTTTCAGCTAGTTGGAATATTAATTTTTTCTACTATCATTAAGGTAGATTAATAAGAGGGTAGGGAGACCCATAAATCTCTTTATTAGGAATAAAACCACTTCTAATGTGAATTTGTATCATCTTATCAGTTGAATAAATCACTCTTGGGTGTGAATAGAGGTTAAATCATTTGGATGATATCAAGTTTGACCAAATCAACATCATTGTTATGGAGGTAGTGGAGAGTTATTGGAGGACAATGCAGTCTTAGTGGGAGGGAGTCTCCATGAGAGTAGCATCATTAATGAGTGGTACCAAGGGTGAGGAGGTTAACAAAGAATATAAGGAAGGGGATGGAAGCCATAAAAGGCATTCTGAATATTTTTAAGTTTTGTCTTTTATGACTTTTTTCACGCTTCAGCTGTTTAGCGGAGTCTGTTGTGCTGTTTAGCACTAGGGTGTTTCCAAGACAAAATCCCACCTTCATTCTCGGGGGACATCGAGTGCCCACTCAGGAGAGGTTCCTTTTAGCTTTGTTTCATTATCTAGCATTAGGACAAGCTTCATCTATCACTAGTAGCATAGTATCCTTCAAGAATTGCGTTATTTTGCAGGGAAATTGTAGTGGGGGGGGGGGGGGTCAATTACCTAAGTTTTTGAGTTGAGTTCTAGTGATGGGAGAAACCCTTCATCTGGAGGACCTATTGGGAGGGTCCTTGAGCTTCATTTCCACCATCAAAAATTTTTCCAAGCTTCAAACATCTTTAGCAGCATAGTCTCCTTCAAAAACTGCGTTATTTTGTTAGGAAGTTGCAGTGGAGGGCCTAGTGCCCAAGTTTGTGAGTTTGTTTTCCAGTGAGGGGAGAAGCCCTTCATCCTTAGGATCTATTGGGAGGATTATCAGTAAATTTTGCATCATATCAGCCACCTCCTGACATCTATCCATTTGTAGTGTGTTATTCATCCCTAGGGCTACAACTTTCATTTTGTTTATTTCTGGAAACCCTTTCTGGGTTGTCTTGGGTTTTCTTGGAAAGGTGTTAGGAAGCCCTTTCTGTGTGTTTTCTGTTTTACCCTAATTTTATTCTCCATAGGACTATGCAACCATATGTCCTCTGGCATTTTATGTAGCAGCATCGTTTCATATTTCATGTACTGGGTCATTTGAGGCTTGTTTTGATTAGCTTGAGTGTCTTTTTCCTCAATATCTTCTACTAATTTCTCTCCTATAATGTGAAATAAAATAGATCTATGATATTCTCCTATTGATGAATTTATATTTTATTGCATTTTCCAGTTTTATGTGTTATATTCCTACTTTTCCTAATTTGGAATATTACAGTAGTATCTGAGCATAATCTTGGCTCAGCCTGTGAGACATCACATCTATGTCATTAGAAGAAGAAGAGCCTCTTAGAGAAAGGAATAAGCGATACAGAAATAGGATAATAAGGTTTGATTGTACAAGAAATGAAGCAGACAAAGACAAGACCCCAATATCATGAGAAATGGATGAAAAGGAGTTTCCAAGGATTCTTCTCCAAACTATGCAGGATATTACCAAAGAAATTAATAAGATGAGGATGAAGAGACATAAAGAGACCCCAAGAAGGTTTTGACGTGTGGAAAGCTCTGGCACTTCACATCACTGGGGTGAGAAACCATTAATGTAGCAAGTTTCCCAATGCTCCACTCTGACTACATTCCTAGTAGTAGGAAATGGAGGTTGAGGACCTCAAGAACAAGGGACTCTTGAAAATTATTTTCTAGAGTATGAGTCTCAATCTCGGAGATTCAAAGATAATATGAACTTTCTGGAGTTTTTCTAGATCAAGGAAAATAGGAGACCCCGGAATAAAAATAGGAGTGGAGGGTACACGCAGAACAATGATCTGCACCATACAATGGGTAGATTTTTTCTGCGTACTTTTGATGGGTCACCCAAGTGCACAACCAAGTCTTGGGTGGAGAAAATAGACATCTATTTTTAGTTGAACCAAGTACTGAAGATTGAAGCCATTAAAATAACATTGTTTCACCTTGAATGCGAGGCACATGATTGGTGGTTTCATGGTCTTTCTACATTGGGGCATGCCAATGTGACTGCATATTCAGAGTTCACCCAGAGGTTAGTAGAAAGATTTTTTGAAGAGACCCATAGGCACCTTTTATTGAGCTATCCAAGCTCAAGCAGTCAGGTAGTCTGAGACCTATATCTCTGAATTTCTAAGACTTTTCATCATGGTGTAGCTAGGAGGTTTTATATGCTCATTGATGGGCTAGAAAATCCTCTGCATGGGTTGGTAAAATCCACGAAACCAACTACACTCCAGGATGCTATTGTGAGGGCTAGAGATTTACAAGATGCTTTGCCAAGGGAAAGAGCTCCACTTAACCAAAGGCCCACCTTTCAGTCAAAGGGGAAAGACGTGAAGGTTCTTCCTCTAAAGAAGAACCAGAACAAAGGGTCTCTTAGTGATGATGTCTAAAGAGACTTGAGGAGGAGGAAGCTTTTCTTCACATGCCAAGAACCATGGGTACCAGGGCATCGTTGTGCTGCCGAAAAGGCACACTATATTGAGGTCTTCTCTGATAGTTAGAAGGAAGAATAAAAGGATCCAAAATGAGACAAAAAAACTGTGATAGAAGTGGAGGATCCACCACCACCAGGCGGTGGGAATAGGGCATTTGATCCGATTGGAGGGGCCCTTGCATCCTTGAGGAGAGTACTCAAGTATATGACTTTGAGAGTCTGAGGTGCCATTCAAGGGTAATAGGTATCAATATTGATTGACATTGGGGCTACCCACAATTTTATTGATGCTCATTTACTGCAGAGGAGAACAATACTCACTCATGATTTTGAGGGATTCTCAGTTTTGGTTCGAGGATCTAGAACCATGCAATGTATGAAGTATATTTCGATTTTTTTTGTAACCATTGGGACATACACTTTCACTAATCACTTCTTTTTGGTCAATATTTCAGACACCAATGTGATATTGGGTGTGCAGTGGTTGATTACATTGGGGAAGGTCACCATAGATTGGGAGACTTTCCAGATGGAATGGGTAGATAAAAAGAGTGGTAAGCATCAGATGATCAGGGGCATGCACACCTATCCACCTTAGGAAACCTCTGCACATAAGATGGAGCCTGATTTTCTCAATGGGAGAAAGGACACATCAGTCCACTCAGAGATGTAGTTTACTCTTAACCATGCTGTTATATTATTTGGAGGTATTCCACGAAGGAGGCCCCTTGTACCAGGAGTTGGTTAAATATTTCTCACAATAATTTACACCATTCATAGATCTGGCTAATAATGGAGCCTTGGGTGAGTCTATCACATCGTAGAGGGCCTTTGATAGGCCCAAGGAGCATATGGTTATTTTTTTCGGTGTCAATATCACCAACTCTCACTAAGCTTCTTGCACTGAGAGGTGATGTTTCATGAGTGTATGATGGAAACATTCTGGTGCATAGGGACTACTCCATAACCTTTGAGAGTTGGGATATGCTTCCATATAGGAAGGAGCCTTCCATATATAGTAAGGGGTTTTGGCACTGATAAATGCATTTTCCAAACTCAAGAAGTTTTGGAGGAGTAATAGCTTCCAAACAAAGATTCACCACCATAAAATTCAATCTTCTCTTGAGAAAAAACATCTGCAAGGAGGGAAAAAAATGTGGAGTGGCAGTGTTCTGGCATGTGGCCTTGCAATTGATCATGTCAAAGAAGGGATCAGTAAGGTGATAGGTACCTTATCGCAAAGGCCAACCACGATGTCATTGTTGAGGACAGATCCAGATTGGGAGTCCTAACTATTGGTGAAGTACTCCAAGAACCACTTCACATGTGAAGTGCTTGATGGGGAGTTGTGTGATGAGAGGTATAGAGTGATGGATGGATTCATTTATTACCAGGTTAAGATCTTATTGACTATAGATTATAAACTAAAGGATAAGGTTCTACATGCAACACATGACTCACTCCTTTCCGGTCACCAATATTTCATCGAGACATATCAGGCCATTTGGGTGATATTCTCATGGGAGGATCTCAAGGAGGATGTGCTCCTACATATAAGGAAATGTGCAGTTTTCCTGAAGAATGAGGAGGAAAAAAAGCATCCTGTAAGGTTGTTAAAGCCACTTAATTTTATAGTAGATAGATGGGAGAGCTCATCTCTGGACCTCACCACCAGCTTTCAAACAGTACATGGTAAGGGTTGTGTCTTTGTAATTATTTATCAAATAACGAAGTATTTGCATTCATTTTCCATTCATGTATAGTGCATTTCACCACAAGAGGGAAATCCTCTCCTTCGACTTCATGGTGTTCTTGGAGCCACAATCAGTGATGGGGATGACCACTTCCTAGAAGGCTTTTGGTAGATGTTGTATTGTCTAGGTTGTACTCAATTGACACCAAACATCAATTACTACCACTTATAAAATGAGCAAATAGGGGTGGCAAGCAAGTGGTTGGGAAGCTACTTACCACAATGTGTTCCAGGGCAGCAAGGAGCAGAATTGTGCTGCTTCCACTTGAGGGACTATTATGACCATCCGGTATTTAATATGGCAGTCAGTTCACATATATTTTTTATTTCATATGTTGATGATGCTTTAGTCACTGTTGTTAGAATGGTTGGTGTAAGAAAGGTTCTTATAACCAAATATTGGATCCCAGAGACTCAGGATGTATAATGGTCTCTTGAGGACAACATTTTTACAAACTGATATCAGCCAGTGTTCTACATAGATCTTGGATGGGAAGAGAGACAACGTATGGTGGAAAATTTGGTCTATCTCCACTTTCAACCATATAGACCATTCATATTGCAGAATAAGGAGATTGCATATTTTTTCTATGGGCCACACAGGGTGATCCATCTTGTTCAAGGAGTAGCATGTGGGTTGGAGCTTCTCATTGGGAATAATAACTCCAACATTTTTTATGCTCCATGCATAAATGAGGCCATTAGATAGTAGGTAGTTTCCACCATGGATATCCCACTTCTTTATGCTGTGAGCCATTTGGTTTTATCACCAAAGGCTAACTTGGACACTTGGGAGGGGTAGCTAAGGGACAGGTTGATTGAAGGACATATGATTCAGTGAAGGAATTTGTCAGATGAGGATGTAACAGGGGAAGGAGAGGAGGTTTTGCAACATCCATCCTTGAAGTTGCTTGAGCACAAGCAACATTTGGGAGGGGAGGACTGTAATATTCCTAATCAACTTTCAGCTAGTTGGAATATTAATTTTTAATATTGTCATTAAGGTAGATCAATAAGAGGGTAGGGAGACCCATAAATCTATTTAGTAGGAATAAAACCACTTCTAATTTGAATGTGGATCATCTTACCAGTTTAATAAAGCACTCTTAGGGGTGAATAGAGGTAAAAGCATGTGGATGGGATCAAGTTTGACCAAATCAAAAATGATGTTATGGAGGTAGTGGAGAGTTATTGGACGACGATATACTCTTAGTGGGAGGGTGTCTCCATGAGAGTAGCATATTTAATGAGTGGGACGAAGGGTGAGGAGGCTCACAAAACATATAAGGAAGTTGATGGAAGCCATATAGGGTATTATGAATATTTTTTATGTTTGGTATTTTATGACTTTCTACACACTTCAGCTGTTTAGCAGAGTCTATTTTGCTATTTAGCACAAGGGTGTTTACGAGCGGAAATTCCATCCTCATCCTCAGGGGAGTTTGAGTGCCCACTCAGGAGAGGTTCCTTTGAGCCTTATTCCACTATCCAGCATCACTACAAGCTTCATCCATCACCAACAGTGCTATCTCCGTCAGGAATTGCGTTATTTTGTAGGGCAGTTGTAGTGGGGGGGTCAAGTACCCATGTTTGTGAGATGAGCTCCAGTTAGGGGAGCATCCCTTCATACGAAGGACCTATTGGGAGGTTCCTTGAGCTTCATTTCTATCATCTGGAATTTGGCCAAGTTTTAGCCATCTTCAGAAGCGCAATCTCCTTCAGAAATTGCGTTATTTTGCAGGACAGTTGCAGTGGAGGGCCTAGTGCCCAAGTTTGCAAGTTTGTTTTCCAATGAGGGGAGTAGCCCTTCATCCAAAGGACCTATTGGGAGGAGTATCAGTCAATTTTGAATAATATAATCCACCTCCTAAAATCTATCTAGTTGCAGTGCATTATTCATCCCTAGGGATGAAAATTTCATTTTGTGTATTTCTGGAAACCATTTCTGCGTTGTCTTGGATAGGTGCTAGAAAGCCTAGATCTCCGATCTCGACATTTTATAAGCATTATATTAGTAGTTGTTTGTTTTTTTAGTTTTAACATGTAGTTATTCTCCATAGGACTACGCAGTCATATGTCCTCTAGCATTTTATGTAGCAGCAACATTTCATATTTCATGTACTGGGTCATTTGATGCTTGTTTTACCTAGCTTGAGTGTCTTTTTCCTCAATATATTGTACTCATTTATATGCTATAATGTGAAATAAAATGGCTCTATGATTTTCTCCTATTGATGTATTGATATTTTACTGCATTTTCCAGTTTTATGTGCTATATTCATTTTTTTCCTAATTTGGAATATTACACAAACATGGATACCTCGAGATCTCTCCACCTAAATTGTGAGGAATTTTTCTATCTCCACCCTCTAGAATTTATGATATATCCCTCCATTCATTGGTCAAGAATTCATTAGCCCAACGAGGGTATACATAATCAGGATTTACTGCAATCCCACCTTCACTGGTCCACGGATTCTTAGGCCTTGCGTTTCTTCCTAAGACCACCCCACTAATTTTCAAAACCATCTGGAAATATATCTTAACCAAGAAAAGGAGAACCCCATCACGGCATGGATATCTAGAAATGTCAAGAAAAGGTTGGAACAATTTTCACACCAGGAAAAACTCATTCCAATGACAACAAGAGAACCAAATAGACACATTCATGTACCATGCATTCCAAAACTAGAAAGGAAGTCACACATTCAACTCGATACTTGCAAGTAATCCCATTGTAGCTGCCAAATCCAATTCTTCCTCAATCGATATTTTCTTTCCTTTTCCTTTTTTTTCCTTCCTTGTCTTTCCTTGTTCCAATGCTAAATTTCTCCAAGAAAACTCTAAATGTGAAAGAGTATGAAAGAGTAGATATAATAGAGAGAGAGCTCCAAAAATGAATTGACAAAAAAAATATAAACGGATCCTCATAATCCTTTTTATCATTGAGGCCTATAGTTTCTTCATTTTCCATTATTTTCCTTCATTTTACTCACATGCAAATTTTGACTTTTCACCTTCATTTTCTCCTAATTTCCATTATTTTCATAAATAAAATGCCAATTAATGCCTATTTCCTTTCCAAAGTATTATTCATTTCATTTTCCAATTTCCCCTAGACATAATAAACCAAATGAACACCCACACTAGGATGTTTTTTCCCAAAATTAATCATGGAATACATGTCCCTTGACCTTGGTACTATTTTTTCTTTATTGACTGTTATAACATGGATTTTTAACCAAGGTTATTACAATGGGATACTGGACAATTGGTATTGTATGGATAGCTAGTGGAAACAAGTGTGTTTGTGTTGATGTCAACCATATTAGCATTGAGGTTGGTGGAATAATATGTGTTAGCATTGATGTCAAACAACTTGGAATTGAGGTTGGCAGCAGTAGATGTGTTGGCACTGATGTTAACTAGACTAGCATGGATGTTGATGTCAACTTTTCTCGTATTAATGTGCATGGTGTGTCAATTTCAGGAGGAGTCACATGGTTGCTACAATATCTTGTAGAGAATCATCATAGTAGTGGGCTTATGGGATAAGCCATAAAATTATGACTATGATGGTTGGGAGTCATAGAATTTGGAGCCATTTCTAGAGAGAAAAGTTACCTCGAATTCATATGAAACCTATCTGGATGGAAAAATATTGGAAAACGATTTCCAGTGGCATGAAAAAGTTTAGAAATTTCCTCCTAGTTTGAGAGATAGATCCAGTCAAATTTATAAGGCCCCACATTCAATATATTGCAGATTTAGAGGCTTGGAGACCCTTTTGGAATGAAACCATGTTTGGTGCATTGCCAAAGTATAGTGGAATGATTAGTGGTGTCGCCATCCAATGGACCACGCATATCTAGCATGACCAAAAATCTGCGGGAAGCACTTTTATTGGTTGACAACTGGAGCCCACCCAGTGGTAATACACTTGTAGCATTTCCACAGTGGATTTTTTATATCTCTCAAATTGAATGAGTAGGATGATGCCAACATATGACAACATCCCAGTGGAGTCACAAACTTACCCTCAAGGGTGTACCCCAGAGGTTGGAAAAGAGCACACAAAAGTTATATGCTCGGATGGAATTCAGCCTGCTGACAAGGAGAAGACATTGCAGTGGATAATATTTTCATTGGCTCAGGAAAATCCCACATAACAATTAAGCTCACAACTATTACCCTCGAGATTACATCTCGAGAAAAATCAAAGGGAGCTCTTAAGAGTTCTAGTGGGATGACGTTGGAAGGGAGAACATGGCCCCTAACAATGGTGATCGGTAGTTTTATTGGCTAAATATTTGAGTGGGGTGTCCCCTCTCCAATATATCAACTCGTTGAAGGCTAGCCTATAGATATAACAAACTTGAAGTGCAGAGGAGAACATGCCCAGTGAAAGAATAAAGAAAAACTTGGGAACACTTAAAATGTTTAACAAAGGAAATCAATGCAAAATGACGGGCCTTAGAACCCTTCTCTCTCCTCTCTAATAGAGGACAATTGACATCATATTATTGGATCTCCATAGAAAACATATGCTAATGAAATCAACATGATGTGGTCCAATTAGAGATGGACACATGGAAAGTAGTTTTCACACTTTAGGGTACCCAAAAGGACCATATTTGAGTTACATGTGTCACCTATCACAGACTGGAAAATAGCACAAATGAAGTTCATGCAATGTCATCCCGCTGGATGGAGCCCAACAGTTTATTAATTATGTGAAAAGGGAATGCATCAGAAGGAAATGTGTTGGAACACATCGGTGAGATAGAGCATAGTTGTGAAACCAATAGGAGAATAGGAAAGGCTTTGGGAGAACCCCACCCGGACATGTAATCCTGGAGGAGTTGGTTGGAGGCTAAGGTTGGCCTAGGACATGGTTATATGGGCACCATGTGACTAAGGGCATAGAAGGTTTGGATGAATAGCTTAATCCCTTAGGGATATATGTCAAAGAGGTTCCTAGGTCTCGGTTTTGTAATGGTTTGCACATTATTGTGACCATTCACCTTGAGGCCAAATATAAATAAAAAAATTTGTGAGGAGGGGTAGGTTAGAGGCTAAGCACCAAAACAATATGGGAAGAAGTGTTGTGTGCATAATAAAAGGGGCTAAGTTCATGTGGGCATGAATGACTCAAAAACTTTGATAAGTATCCTCTATAGTTGGCATATGCATCACTGCACCACATTTATCGTTAATATGAATTGAACAGGTCACCAGATTCAATGTAATTTCCAAGAGATCTGGTTCAAGGTAGCGAGGATCATGGTTAGTAGGATTTCTTAATTTCCCTAGTTGCAAGAAAATTTCATCATAACTAATTTTCCCTTACATTAGGAAGAATTAAATGAGAATCAAAATTTCAATGGGGAGACATGTTGTCTATGGAGGAAAAATTAATGGAAGAACTCCTTGAGTTTGTAGGTTGACTACGATTTAATTCTTAGTATGAAAAACACTCAAGTGCCCATTCTTAGAATTAATTCAATTGTAGTGACCAAGAAGTAGTGCATAATAGATAGATAATGTTGTCCATGCATAGTTTGACTGATAATTAATTCTCAGTATGGGAGAAACATACAGGTTCCCATTCTTATGTTTAGTGCAGCTGCAATGGCTAGGAAATTTGATGTAACAATGACACGGAGATCCATTATGAGCATGCTCTTACCCAGAGTGTGATTGAACATAGAGACAACATCAATCACTTTATAATAGTAGAATAAAACAAACGATTGGAATGGATCAATTTGGGGGGAGGTGTTGAGAGATTTGAGTGTCCTTCTGTTTTAGAGAGAGGCCAAGAGTGGCTATGTAGAGGAGAAACATTAAGAGTTCCTTAGGAAGAGGTTTGAGTATGCTAGTATGATGTTGAGCGAGAGTGAAGGTTGTTGAGAAGAACATAGGGTGGAAGGTAGAGGAGAAGAAAGAGTGCTTGAATAAGGAATTACTAAGAGGGGGTGAATCAATAATTATGAGATTCTTTAAATTTTTATAGAATAAGGATTTTTTCTTTCCTCTATTGCCTTCTACTTATGATATCATTCATTCATAAGAAAAATTAGTAGTAAAATTAAGTGTTCATATGTTTAAACAATATTTCACATCAACAAAACACACACATATAAACACCGTTACTTTTCACGTGGAAACCAAAATGGAAAAAAACACCAATTTTTTGTTGTTTAAGAAGTAAATTAAGCACCGAATTAATTACATTAGGTTGATTGTGAGCACAAAATCATAGGAGGAACTAACCCCCTTTTGATATTAAGCACCAACTTGCCAATAGGCACCAACCTCTTCTGAATGCATTCCACCAACTGTTATTTCCACTATTCTTCTTTTCATACAATTTTCAAACTGAAAACATAGGCATATAGAAATAAAGAAAAATACCAATATGATATGTCATAGAATCAACTTCAGATCTCGGTCCTCTACTGAATGAAAACATCTTTTCATATTACACAACATCACTTATACCCTCTTCCCACAACAACATAATCTTAGCTCTCTTCCTACTTGCAAAACGCTCTATGTTGAATACCTTTTATCTTTTTTCTTCTACTTGTTTTGCATCACTCCCACAACTCACACTCCTCAACTAATTCAACAATGCTCTCTTGCTATACTTTTCTATTGAAATCGATATTTTTGATCCTCTATTGCACACTACACTATGTTTTTCTGTCATTGGTTTCCACACTGCTCGAGTGTACCTTAGTGTATCTTCCCTTGCTGCTGTTGTGTCTTCCCTTACTGTTGTTTTTTTTTCCCATTGAACTCTACCATACTAATAATCATAGGAATGAGCTTCTAAGTTATTTACTATCTCCCTCTATAAACCTCCATACTAATATTTAATCTAAGTCCGCCTGTGCATTCTACCATGAATTCCCATGCTTATTTATTTCCTATTAGATATTTGTAGTTCATAAGAATGGCAAATTTGTTTCTCATTTAATTTATAAATACATGCACAGAAGGAGGAACCTGGATTTCTTTTATCACATCAGTTCTTCTCTATGAACCATTTTCCCTATTTCCTTGTCTCAGTTCTTCCTCCAAATACCATCTTTGTTTCTTTGCATTTAATCTCTAATTTCTTTGCATTTAATCTCAAGCCACAAACCCATTCATTATTTTAATTCTCTATATCATTCCATCGGAGCCTCAACATATCATAACTTGTATAAAATAAGTGTTATGATGTCACATAGGCTTGATATTCCTTTATCCCCTTAATGCTTAGCTCTTAATTACTTTGGTCTACACACAAACATGTCATAAAAATATCAGAGCCCCTTCTATGAGAACATGTTTCCAAGGAATTTTCATTGGCGTTACGAGGTTCTCATACTCCCATATCCAGACCTCAGATATGACATCATGCTTATGTCATCCTTCCACATGTTTCCTCTTGAGTCATGACACATGTCACCCTAATTTTCCCTGTTAGGCCCCCAAAAATGGCACAATGAGCTGCCATGCATCCACAACTATTTTCATGACATGTTGATGTCATTTTCCACTTCAGCTCTAAAGGACCAATTGAATGCCACCACGTGTCTATTATGAGGAGAAATAAAAATTCCTCATGATCCTTGGTTCTTCTCAGAATTCATTTTTATTTCTTCTCCTTATCAAACCTTGAAACTCTCATGGAGTTTCAATTTACAAGACTCACGGGGTTCTGAGGTTCTCATATGCTCAAACCTTCGATATATCCTTCTTTGATGTTCTGATAGTATAATGTTCCTATGTTCTAACATGTTGATTTCCTCCTTCTATGATGCTCTAAGGTTTTAATATTATCAAACGCTTGATATGTCGATGCTTTTCTATTCTGATATTTGGTCTCCTCTAAATGCCTCCAAGCTCCTTACTTTGGAAATCAATATATTGTGTTTCCAATGGCCATTTCCAAATTTTTATGCACCATTGGAAAGAGTTTTCTCAAAAATTTATACTGGAGGTAGTTTGATGCCGAATTTGAGCCCTTTCTCAACCTAGAATATGGCTCCAAACCTAAAGGATGATGCCAAGGACCTAGACCCTCAATTTACCATAGTCATATTTTTATGGCTTTTTAGTAAGACTGCTACTATGGTAATTATTTACCATAAACCTGGAGCTATCATTGGATTCCTCCTAGACACTTAATCACCATTGACCAGTTTACATAAATGATAATACACTCAAAATCACTGGCCATCCATATAATGCCAACTGTCCAAAAATATCCCCCTTTGGAATTGATGGAAACGCCATTATCTCCCCCTGAAGCTAAGCATGTTCTTCTTCATTTCTCCCTCTCTAATGATGCCCAGTAATTTTCTCCCCCTCTATCATCAATGGCAAAGAATATTTCTTCAATACCCCCCCTAAACCATTGCAACCTACTCTTCCATTAATACCACATGTTGAGTAGTTTCCAACACACACACCAAAATATTGTCATTTGGAAGGAGGAGTAAAAAATCCTATTTTCTTCCTGAGATATTCAAAGGGATATCTTACGAGTGGCTTAGAAAATATATCTTCAGGTTGGTATTTAGTGGGAATGTATTCAAGTCTTACAACATTGGTTGCAACTTGTTCCCTTAAGAAATAAAACTTTATAGGAGAATTTAGTCTTTGAATGCATGATTGAAGTTTTAGATATATTGATGGTACTTGTATTATCACACATAATTGGAATAGGATCGGTCAAATCTACCTTAATATATTTGAAATTATTCTTCATCAATAGGATTTGCATTTAATAGGTGGTAGGATAAATATACTCTACTTGAGTAGTCAATAAAGAAGTTGAGGTTGTTTCTTGTTGAACCATGACACTAACCATTTTCCCAAGAAGAAAGTTGCACCTTAGGTGCTCTTCCTATCATCAATGCTACCAACGCAATCATCATCAGCATAGGGATTTAACTTAAATGATTTTCTCTTAGAATAACATATCCCATACTCTTTTTTTCCTTGAATATATTTGAAAATCACTTTGACAACAAAAACATGACTTTTAGGAGTGAAGGCTTAAAATATGACTGCAAGACCTACATCCTGCATGATGTCTAGCCTCAAAGTTGTAAGATTAAGCAAGATTCCTATCATAGATCTATATACATTATGATTCACCATAGGTGTCTCATCCTCTTTGCATAGTTTGAAACCTGTAACCATAGGTGTGCTTACCGACATGAAATATTTTAGCCAAATCTTCTTTAGAGCTTCTCGGAGATAATTGGTTTGGGAGATAAACACTCGTTTATAAGACTGAGATATTTGCAAACCTAGGATGAAGGAAAAATCTTTGATCATGGAAATTTTTAACTCTGTCTACATACATTTGGTGAATTGATGCCGCAATTGTTCCATGTCACTGCCAAAGATTGTGTCATCCACATATTCTACTACAATTACTAGATGATTGCCTTCAGATTTTATGTATAAATTATTATCAACATTACCCTTTTTAAAGCCTTATCGTTGAAGGTATTTATCCATCCTTTCATACCAAGCTATAGGAGCTTGTTTGAGTACACATTGGGACATTTTTAGTTTGCACAAAAACCATTCATTTGAAGTGAGCATAAATAGTTGTGGTTGCTCAGTGTAAACTTCTTCTTTCAGCTCTCCATTGACAAATTAATATTTCACATCAATATGATATACCTTGATGTTTTTATGATTTTAAAGGGAAACAAATATTCTGATAGCTTCTAGTATTTCTGATGGTGTGAAGGATTCCTCGAAATAAACCTATTTGGGAATACCCTTTACACACAAATTGAGCCTTTATCTTGACTACTTGACCCTACTCATTCAGCTTGTTTTTGAAGACCCATTTGGTCCCAAAAAAAAATTTCTCTCTAGGTCTTGGAACAAACTCCCAACTGCCATTATTTTCAATTTATTCAAGTTCTTCATTCAGAGCTTTCACCCAGAACTTGTACTCACATTCTTGGTTGAGATTCTTGGGTTCAATCTATGACACCATAGCCAAATTTGCACAACTTGAATTGTCAACAAGTTTCCTCCTTGTGTGAACGCCATGTATTTTATCTCCAAGTATCTGACTCTTAGGATGTTTTTCTATAAATTCCTAGAAGGTTTTTTTGGCCTTGGAGTTGTTCTTGACTCCTCATCTTAACTATATGGTCATGTTTCTTCTTGAATTGAGGACCTCATATCTAGATTTACTTCACCGTCTTAGTTTATCTTTCTTTTAGAGAAATCAGGTTGTGAAAATATTTAATCAATAATGACATGAATGCAATCCTCACTCTTTTTTTTCTGCTTTTCGTACCACCTATATCCTCTTCTTCCAATGGAGTACCTGATTAATATTCCCTCATCACCATGGGATTTAAAATTTCTAATATTTTTATCATTCCTTTTAATAAAACTTGAGCTTTGAATTTTTTGAAATGTTTAAATGCTTCTGATTTTTCTTTAAGATCACGACCCTGGTGGCTCTTGTAAGATTATCAATGAGAAACATAAATTACCTTTCTCCTCTTAGGATTTTTTCTCTAGTTGGGCCATAGATATCTGTCTGAATTAGCTTTAGTGATCTTACAATGCAAACTGTTTTTTCTTGAACTGATTCCATCTTTTCTTACCAAATTGACAAGACTTGCAAATTGAGTTCTGAGGTCTTGATGGTCTTGATAAACCTCTCATAACTCCAAATTTTTTGACTCTTACAAAAAATTAAAATTCATATGGTCGAGTCTCATGTGCCATAATCATGCTTCATTTATATTTCTTAAATAACAACTTACTCTAGAGTCATCAAACACATATACATTATTGTGAGTCTGGATTTCTTTTCCTACTATCTTCCATCCTTCATATTATGGATCTCATAGTCCTTGGATAAAAAGGTCACATCATATTCATTATCAAACATCTATATCACACTAAGTAATTGTTTTATGCCTTCCACATACATCAAATTTTGTGCCTTTGTGTTTTCATCAAGTCTGACTATCACGTTACCCTTAATTCTTGCTGGAGAATTCTTTCCAAAGGTGACCATGTTTCCTCTGTCTTTTTCTTTTAGCAACAAAAAATTTATTTTATCCCGATTCATATGCTTGGAACACCCACTTTCCACATACCATTTATTATCTTGATTATTATTTGATAGAGAGATTCCGCACTGCATGCTCTTTTCAGTCTTTCATTTCCACCTCCCCTTATCCTTTTCAGTGGATGATTGTCTTATATTTTGGAGCTTATATAGGTATTGAAAACTTCTTCTACACTCAGTTTCTTTGTGCCCAAAATTATTACATTTGAAAAATTCATCATTGTTTAGCATAGGAGAGAAGAAATTTCGGCCTCTGAGACATGTATTTTGAGACTTAAAAATTTAATACTTATTATATCTAGGATTTTCATCTCTTCCAACTTTGATCATTCTAAAATCAACAACTTTATGTCCAAAGATATGACACTTATAACAAGAACCATAAAATAAATAGACATTTCTATTTTTGGAAGTATTATGAGTTTGTGCAAGAAGGTAACTTCGATGCTTGAATGATCGATTTATTCTCCATTGATGATCTCCTCTTTATTATTTTTCCCTTTTCTTTTCATTGATTCTCTTTTGATGCTTCTTTGCATAACCCTATAGTTCTTCAAATCCTGCAGACCTGAATTTTATCTTCCCCATGGAAGATTCTTGTCTTTTTGAGTATCCTAGACCTGTTTTGATTCCTGAGGGCCTTTGGCTATTTAGAATTTGATCTAGTTTTCTTGTTCTTACTGCAAATTTTTCATTTATACTTCTCTCGATATTTATTCCCTCAAGATATGTTCTTGAAGAGAAAACCTTTTCTTTAAAACAATGACAGTTCTCTTCCCATTCATGGATTAAATATTGAAGTACTTCTTCCTTTCATTTAGCTTCTTTTAGTTGAAATTCCAAGGTAAAAATATCACCTCTAAATGTTTTTGAGATTGTTTCATTTCTTATCTCGATTGTTGGTAAAAATATTGAGGTGGGAAGGGGGGGAGGGGAGGTGAATCAGTATTTTAAAACTCACACATACTTGTAATTTTATTTATTGAATTATATATGTGACTTTACTTAATCCAACTAGTGTATGTATGCGACTTGCATTTAAGAAACTAGTGTATGCCCAATGAACTTATAATTTAGATAAATCTTCATTAAATTTACATATACCAGTGCATTGATGATTCATCATACATTTAGTAAGCAGTAATCATGTGTAGTAAGAACAGAATGAATCATCGCACATAAGAAACACACATGAACACCAGGATTTAAGGTTGAAACCCAATGTGGCAGAAAACTATCGATAATATCATCTTTGTCTACAATACTTATTATATAGAAAACTTCTTACAATATCATATTGGCACAGACTCATACTAATATGCAAGCACCCACCTGCAGAAGGCTCCTACCTTCACTCGTTCTCCAGCTGCTACTGGAAGGCAGCTCTAAGCCCCTGATCTATTTTACCAACCACCACTAGATAGGAGCTTTGACCTCCTTCTCTTGTTTACCAACCACTACTGGAAGGGAGCTATAACCCCCTGAGCTAATCACCAGCTCCTACTAGAAGAAAGCTTCGACTTCCTCACTGAAGGCTCCAGCTCTTAGCACCACCACAGACCACGTTTCACAAATTTTCACACTGGATCCACTGGCTTCAACACATCATTGTTTGTAGACCTATTTTCATCATATTTTTAGAATGGACCCATGTTATCATTGGAAAATCAGACAAGCAAAGAAGACATTATTTAATGTCAAGAAGAAGGATTTACAAGGCTAAGAAACATTAGAGAATGTGAAGTATTTAAAAATATCTAATTTCTAAGATGAAAAATCAAATTGCGCACTGAAGGAACCAGAAAAATGCGCTTTGCACACATTTTTATTCGATAAGTGTTCCTTTACATGGGTTTTCCTCAAAAAGCCGCGCAGACCTGAGAGTGGCAGAAGTCACTTTCTGGGACCACAAGGCACAGTCTAGGACGTTGATCCCACACTTGAGGCCACCTAAGGACAATCGCCCAAGCCATATTAGGACCTCAAGGGAGCACACAATGGAATAAATGTGGCACACAATGGAATCACCCTCCTCTCTTGGGTCACCGTCCACAATGTACCAAGAGAGGGAAGGAGAGGTTGAATTCTCCTATAAAAGGCCACCAAGGGATGAAAAATTTCGGAACACATTGTTATGCTAGCTAGAATTACCCCAAGAAATACTAGCAGTGTGTGATCTAGAGCAGAGATAAAGGGGACTCAGTTGCTGGCCATCCAACAACTCCAATCCACCATAGTAGAGAGAGGGAGACTTTACGCCAAGGTAGCTCAGAAGTAAAGACATCCTTTCATCGGGACTTATAACTCCCTAGTTCTAAGGGCCCCTTAGAAAGTGGGTAAAATTTTCATCGTTCATTCCTACCAGCACTCAATAACAGGGGACGTAAGTGCCACTATTTGGATTATTGAAGTTGTTTGACTCTATTTAGAGATTTTTTATCATTTGTTTTAGTTTATTTTTTTATGTTTGAATATGCATGCTATTTCTCTATCTACTCTTTTTATGTTTTAGCATGTTCCCTAACTTGCTTGACTCTATTTATTTTTTGCCTATGACCAAGCACTTAAGAGGGAAAAACCACTCCACTTAAGTAAGTGTGATTTGGTACATTTGTGCACCAAATACAAAAACACAGGATTGGCGACTCCACTAAATTTTATTTCCAAGTTTATGTGGTTTTTCCTTTTTTGGCAGAGACGTCCTTCTTTGCTGAGGAGTTGGGATGGAACTGCCCCCTTTCTCTCCTTCACTGCCTGATTCACCCTTAGTGACAGGCTGAAGCTAAAGAGCTCCCAAAAAATTACTTTCCAGGAAACTTGTGCGTATTTCTTACTGATAGATGCACCCTAGTGTGCACATTTAGAGGTGACTTGTGGGTGTCCTTTGCACCTGTCTCAGCCTTTTCTGCGTAGAAACCAGAAGTAGGATCTTTTATACTATTTCCATTTTTTTCCTTGCTTGTAAAGTGAATGGAAACCCATAATACATCTTCCAGGACTGGTTGAGCTGTCCCGCAACTTGTTAAAGCTCACTTTTAGCTACGTTTATTAGTTTAGGTGTTAGTTTTATTTCAAGTTGATTTTCACAAAGTTGACACATAGTTTAAGTAGGAGGAAAATTAACTTGCATTCCGAAATAATTTATGTTTTGCGAATTTAGGCACCAAAAAACACTTAGATAATTAGCCAAAGTAAGTGGCCCAAGTCCACACATGCTTAGCTAAAATATTTTTCATTTTTCTAGTTTAAAAGTCATTAGATTAGTTCAATTTTTGCACTAGGATTCGAGACCAGGATAGAATTTTCTGTAGAGAGAAAAGTAATCTTTGATGCCTTTGCACCTTCGGGTGATCCTAGGAAAGCATATGAAGACTCTCTATTGATAACTCACCATCTGCATATAGTTTATTATTTATATTAACTAGGAAAAATTGGAAGTGGCCCATATCTACACATGTTTCTCTTTTGAGCAAGGAACAACAAAACATAGTTTAAATAGGGGATTTTGAAAAGGATCATCACATATCCACACGTTCAAACTATGTGCTTGTTCACCTTTCTTTTACACACATCCACACCCTAGGTAAAGTAAAGACACCTAAAACTAACTTAACCAAACTCACTAAATTCTCCCCACAGGGGCCACAAAATAATTTATAGTCTAAGTTAGGGCCAAGGGGGTAGGCATCCAATAAGCTTCCTTGGTTATTATTCATCTTGAAACATAGAATTTTAATATTTAGGGAACTTTCAAATCTTGCTATCCACCCACGATAAAGAAACCCCAAGCGCAGTAGAGATTCGATTTAGAGGGAGTTAGGCTTAGGCCCAGTGCATGTGGTATCATTCGGGGCTACCTGACCCATCTGATACTCGATACTGGTAGCTGAACTAATAAGAAGCCCAATACTTGAACGCTCACGTGGGATGGTGGTGCTTAGTGGCCAAAATTAGGGCATCGTTCCCTATAGGTGATGGTACAGGAAACACTAGATCCTATACAATTACCTTGGTGGATTTTCTTCGATTGAATGGGGGTGTCGCGAGTTCTTTCGTGACATTGTGCCAGCATTCAAAACATATCTTCTCAAGCCCCAGTTTCATTTGAGCGTGTGAGGATGACTATGTTTTCTAGGATTTGAATATCATATGCAAACAAGAAAAACCATATCTATTTATTGACCTATCACATAGGATTAAGCTAAAGGGAAAATTATCTTTTTATTTTCACTTTGTTTTATGTATGCGATCAGATTTTTTCTTTGATTATAATCTCTATCCTCTCAAATATTTCCAAAACTATACCTAGTCAATGCCAAAATAGACCCTATGGGACCTCGTCAATCTAGACACCTTTGGACCTCCCCCTATTATCAGGAGGGGTTTCAGGTCTTTCGCCATTTAGGCGTCAAACACAGAAAAATGCCACCATTATTGGTTCATCCTTTATTGTGGCATCATTAGTTTGGAACCCTAGACGTTCTCCCAATGCCACACCGGTGAACACCCCCATAGGGTCACCACACACCACTCCTCCCACAACTCATAGGGGCAGAGGAGTGCTACCCATTCGGGAAGCCGGATGAATGCACAACAGGGTATGTCATAGACAAACCCTATTCCTAACCAGAACATTGTGCTTTCACAGGCTGCAATGACTACAAACTCGCAGTCAAATTTTCTAGCTTTGTTAAATATACCATATTTAAACAAGTTGACAAACAACCCTATTGCACACTACCCCAGATGGCCTCCCATGCCCATGAAGCTTCCTTTGGACATTCTAAAATTTGAAGGAAAGCAAGCGGAATACCCTGAAAATCATGTAATGAATTTCCACCTATAGTGTTCATCGAACAACATCGTTGACGATACTATTTTACTAAGACTATTTCAATGCACCGTAACTGAAATAGCCATGAAATGGTATGTGGAGTAGCCCTCTGCTACACATGGAACCTTTAGCACCCTCGCTACTATGCTCCTAACCTATTTTCAATTACCCATCCACCATGACCCTGGAATGGAATTAGTGACCCACTTTAGGCAAAAATTCACCATCAATATCTCAGACCATCTCCACGAATGGTGGCAGCGTCGTAGTTTGTGCAAAGCCAAAGTCGACAATCGAGTTCTGTTAGACCTGTTCCTAAAAACTCTCACCATATAAATTTCAAAGGATGTGACTCATCAAAGGCCCATATTTGAAGAGGAAGCCATCAGTAAGGCCCAACAGCTCGAGCTGATTTATACAAAGTTAGGGTATATTTACAATATCCTGCCAGTGCCCCATGCCTGCAAAATTACAAATAATTTCCAAGTATGTCGAACTCTGCAAATGATTTAATTCGTTCATTGACCCAAAATCACCTAAGAAGCAACGTTCGATACCCTGGTTACACGTATGATTCTACACAGATCATACAGCAACCTGACTACCAAAGTCATCATGCGCCTCCACAAATTCTGACCAGTAGGGCGTCATCGTACCACCATCAACATGGAGGACCCTATCCTTCGGATCAGGGGACCTAGTATGCAGCTAGACATTCTGACGAGAGAGATCCCCCCAACAACCATTTATAAACCAGGGACTGCAATACGTCCAGCCCCCAACACAAGACCGGCCCATTCAGAATAATACACAGGTGAAATTTGTGCAACATTCCCAAATCCAACCGCACCAACCATATAATTAGGAGAATAAAAATTATCCTCCTTACGCGGTTAAGAAAAAAGGAAAAAAAAAGCCTAAAGGAAATCCTGGACAGGGGGTAAACAATCAGCAATGCCCTCCGCGATCTCAGGCTGGAGGCAACTCCAACTGAAATCAAAACCAGGAGCCAAGTAACCCCCAAAGGCAGAATAAGAGGGAAATTCTTTAGATGAACCAATATTGTTTGATCTGTTGTGAGTATTACCATTACACTCACAGCTATCCCAACCTCCCTAAGCTAAAGAAACTGTAGAGTAACCATGGACAAGGGGGATCCTTCGAGCAGATAGTCATCATGCAGGAGCCCTTTCCTCATCAAGGGATAGTTTGCACGTAGCAACAAACTCTAGACGATTCTGAAAAGAACAACCACGAAATATACATGACTGGTGAAGAAATATTTTTTCAGACACGGAACTAAAAATACAATACCCCACCAGACACCAATGCATTAGGGGCTAGTACAAGTGCACCAAAAACACCTTTGACCATATCAAATATTCCTATTGAACCTTTGCCAAAAATGGCTAAGGGACCAACTAGGCAAGCAAGAAACTATTCCAAGGTAGCCCATAACTATAGCATTTTGGATGATCTAGCTCAATCTCCCATCGCTATCTCAGATTTGGAGGTATTACAATCATGCTCAAAGCAACGGAAAGCCTTACTTTCCACATTAGGGGCCATCGACCCTATTGATTCATGCCTGATGGCTTTTGGTTTAGATAAAGCCACCCCTAAGCTTCCCTCGATGGTCGCTTTTCAGATACCCATGTCGGTCCAAAACATCATGATTCACTGATGTATCATTGACAAGGGTGAATTCACATGCATTATGTGAAAGAATGTATGGCAGAACTTAGGGTCCCTTGAACTAAATCCATCAGACATCACGCTTGTATCATATGATGGTCGCCCTTCAACCACCGTAGGTCTCTACCAAAATGTCCAGTCTTCTTAGCTGGCAATATCATCCTTATAGACATTAAAGCATTGGATGCCCAAATGGATTAAAATATACTCCTTGGCCAGAGTTATATGTACACCATGTCATCCATCGCCTCCTCCGTCTTCTGAACTATGATGTTCACCCATGAGGATTTCATCGTTACTGTCGACCAATTAACACACAACGAAAAGTGGCCCCTAACAAACACCAATGTCATTCTATCCTATGTAGACACATCTGCTGAGATGCTTACAAGGTACCAGGAATATGGCCCTGGCCAGTTCAAAATGTCATCCATCCTAGGGTTGTTCCTAAGAGATCCCGCTGTTATACCTAATTCATTACTTGATGTCACAGGGGCTTCGATGTGCATAATGTCCTCATCAAGCACTAAAGCAAGTCAAGACATAAAGACGAATAGTAATGACACAGATTCCTCAGCTACGATAGCCTCTCTAGCCTACGTTGCCTCCCAAACTCCTTTCCTCTTCCCCCCCAGCTGGTTTTGTGTCACAATAGGTAATGACCATGGTGGTCCTACCAAACTTATCATTTGCAATACCAATTTGGTACCTAGTTCCAATTAATCCAGTGGGAGTCGTGCACATCACCTCTATAGGGCTAATCCCTATCGATCCTAAGCTGGCCCTAGTTGTTCAAGAGATTGTCACAAACATCCCTTCTAAGAAAATTCCCATCACAAATCCACTGGTTACGAATAAGAGAACCATTGGAAGAGGAAAGAAGGTGGAAAATCCCACCCTGCAATGGGAATCACCACACTGCACCATATGTGATGTAGTAGGCCACCCTACCCACATCTGCCTAGAGCTCGATGAATTAAAACTGCTCCTTAGCTCTGTGGCAGACATCGTGACACCGAGTTCCCGTAAAAAGGAACCTGCCACCAAATGTCAAGGCAAAGCATTGCGTACAAACCATGCATGCACTATCTGCAGCAATTATGGACACTATACCCATTATTGCCTCGAGATCCCATGATATAAGGACACCTTACACACCATTGACCAACCCTATCAAGAGGATCCCTCCACCTAGTCATCTCGAGACGAACATCACATTATTCTATACGTATAGGAGGAGCGACTATCACCTGAGAGACTCCCAACCATTCCCCTTCCCCCCATCGAACATTGTGTACTCTGTGATGAGCAATATCATTTCGTCATTGATTCCCCATCTCTAGAAATGTTCTAGTGATGGTATCCTGTCCATGTAGTATATGGCACTAAACCAAGTACCTAGTATTCATGTCAAATATGCGGTGGAAATCACCCTTTACTCCATTCTCACTACATCCCTAGATTCTGTGTAGCGCTAGCTTGTATGTGATCGAATATAGTTCTCCTCTCCTGAGAAGATGGCTCTAACTTGGAATATATCAACAGCTCGACAACCCAAGATGATGTGGCAAGTAGATCCATCCTCTTTCTGTCAGTTGAAAAATGACCAATTGGGGAACCCCAAGTTACCCCCAACCACTCTCTGTGAAGAAGACCAACATGTATATTGTGTAAAGTGAAAAATCATGTGGTCGGCACTTGCCCTGACTTAGAAGCGCTACACTATTGGTACCTAGTCATGCTATCAAGAGAGAAAGATGGGAACCCCATATCTAGGATGCTTTCCTAGTGTGTCAGGGCAATCACCATGAGCAGAGTTATTCTTATATTTGCGAGTTCGTCCTCTAATTGATATGATACATACATTAGAGAAGAAATGTGATGATCTCATCAAGCAATATAGAAGGCAAAAAGCCCCCAGGCCATCTACCCCACATCCACATCGGTGTAATGGGAAATTTGGGATGTCGCACCAGCCAAGAATGACCCAGGTTCAACCTAGGATAACATGCGGACTATGCGACCTGATCGGCCACCAAGTCAATTAGTGCAAAGAACTGAGGCACCTCACAAACACTGTTCGCACAGTATCTTCGCAACTACAAATACTTCTCTCTAACGAAGAGAATATCATGCACGCTTATTGCTGGATTTGTTCACATTTTCATCATACAATAAAATGTGAGCATCTCCCGAAGCTTAAAGCAGCAAGAGCAGAGTTAATTCTACACTCCCAAAAAGCATTAGACATACCGAAGCCAAAAACTAAAAAATCAAAGCAGAAGACCTCATATTCAACATCTGACCCTTTCCGAGCATCCATGCTTGGGACGAAGAGTAGTGTTGAGTCCCACATAATATTCTTAGTTGGCATAGTAGTACCGTGCTATTTGCATTGGCCATAACCACAAACCAGAGGCATGCCCACTAATGGAAAAATTCAGGCTTCTCTACACTAGGAACAATTTCCACACACAAAAAATTGACCATCCTAATGAGGGACCCATCCTTGCAGTCATGCAAGATCCTATCATGAAGATTCTCCCCCCACAAAACACCGATGACACGATACACCATATATGATTCATATCATCATGTATCATAATTATGACTCGAGATGTCTACTCATCTACCATAAGTGTCGAGTCAGCTTCTACTACGATATTATTCGTACCTACGACAGTGTAGACCTAATCTGTCTGCACTCTTCGACCGCATATAGTTCCACCACGTCGATGATGGAATCCTTCTCATGTCTATCAATAAGCTCCGTGTAGATTGAACCTCTTCGGCACAACCTTTTACATAATCAATCCCCCTTAGGATCCTTGTTCCATTCGAATGAGGACATCCTAGAGGCCATGACAGAGCCGGGTTACCCATGAGATGCGATGCATCATTGTTTGCTTCTTCTCCCCAAGCAAGTGTTCAGTCATAACAAGACAAAAGAACAAGAGATCTATGTGATTGAATCAAAATATTTCCTCCCATCAGGGAAATTCTATTGGTTCAAGAATCCTATCCCAATGCTCGATGCATTTGAGGAAAGAAACATATAAAACATCTCACCTACCATCAAGGTGAATATATCCCAAAATCCTGGAAAGGTCGAAGAAATGTCACTGGGGGCAGCATGTTCTCCAGAAGAAATAAACTCTTATACCCAATTGCTACAAGGGTACAGAGATATCTTCACATGGGACTACTCAGAAATTCTTGGGCTTCATACCACTATCGTAGAGCACCATATTCACACCTGGCCCGACGTACCTCCAATACGTCAGAAACAACATCAGCTGCACCCATCAAAGGTAGAAGCAACAAAACAAGAAATTTATAAGCTTCACAAAGCCGGGTTTATCTACCCATTGCTTACACATATTGGGTTTCCAACCCTATTCCCATCATGAAAAAATAGGGCACCATACGTGTTTGCAATGATTTTCGAGATTTGAACAAAGCATTTCCCAAGGAAAATTACCACACCCCATTCATCGACCAGGTCATTGATGCTTGTGCGGGTCACACAACTCTCTCCTTCATGGATGGATTCTCGGGGTATAATGAAATTCAAATCCGCCACATAGACTGGTACAAAACCATGTTTACCACCCCTTGGGGCACATTCACATACAAGGTAATTCCATTTGACCTAAGAAACACTAGAGCCACCTTCCAGAAGGCCATGAACTACATATTTCATGACATGGCACAACTCATCGCCACCTACTTGGATGACCTAACTGTCCAATCCAAGAACCGCTCAGACCATGTTGAGGATCTACGATTAGTATTCCAACGATTTTGACAGTACAACCTATGCTTGAACCCCCTCAAGTGTGTTTTCTACGTCACAGCAGGAGGGATCTTAGGTTTTATCGTGTCCCAACAGGGAATTCAAGCGGACCCCCTCAAGGTCCAAGCCATCAAAGAGGTACCTCCACCTCGAACACTTTGTCCCAAATTATGCCACTTGTTCTCAAGGGTCCTTGTGCCTCCTTCGCCAGGAAATCCCATTCAAATGGGATGATCATTCCCAGCAAGCGTTCGATGCACTGAAATAAAATTTGTCTTCAGCCATGCTCATCAGTCCCCCAGACTATGAGAAAGGCTACATCCTGTATCTATCAGCTTCCGAGACTGCCTTTCCTAGAGTATTGATCCAGAAAGGCCCAGATTAGAAGGAGCACATAATCTACTACATCAGTAAAACGTTAGTAGGCCCAACATTAACATATGAACTCGAAGAAAATACTGCCCTAAAATTAATACATGTAGTCCAAAAGCTTCACTAGCACATCATCTTAAAGACCACTATGGTCATCGTGGATATTAACCCCAACAAATATCATCTCACGTGCTGCCTAATGAAGCACAAATATGCCCACTGAATTGTCATTCTCTAAGAATATGAGTGACAGTTTCGCTCCTCCAAGAGAAAAAAGGAGATAATATTAGCAGAGCTCATTATGGACCTCCCAAGAGATACCAAGGGATCACCAATAAATGATTCACTACCAGACGAACATATCGTCTTCGTAGCAGCCAAAGACCCTTGGTACGGAGATATTCTCCTCTTATTATGAACCCAAAATTTTAGACCTCATCTCGCTCGAGGCGACCATTGGTGCATTCGCCATCACGCCCCCAGTATCTCCCTATGGGAGATGTCTTATTCTGATGGGGCATTGACACCATTTTATGTCGATGCCTTACTCAAAACCAGGTGTAACAAGCCCTTAATGACTGCCACAACGGAGCTTGTGGAGGCCACCTCTTCAGGACAGCCACCGCCCAAAAAGTCCTACACGCAAGATATTTCTGGCCCTTCCTCTTTCATGATTGCATCATAGTAGTTAAGAGATGCGAGCGATGCCAGAATTTCACTCATAAGGCAAGAACCACTCCGACTCCTCTACACCTTGTCATCGTCGTTGAGCCCTTTTTAAAATGGGGAATGAACTTCATGACTTCCAACCTTGCGTCATCAGGAAATCATAAATACATTGTAGTGGTTGTCGATTATTTAGCCAAGTGGGCAGAGGCTATGCCCACATAAGACAACACCGTAGAAGCCACTGCTTGATTTATGTTTAACCACGTGATTGCCTGGTTTGCTGTTCCCAAGGAGTTAGTCTCCAACCATGGGAAACACTTCGAGAACGAATTTTTCCAAGAGCTATCTCACCATCTCAGATTCACCCATGAATTAGCTTCACCATACTACCCCCAATCCAAAGGACAAGTAGAAGCTGTGAACAAAGTCCTCAAAACAATGTTACAACACATGGTGAATAACCATAAAACCAACTGGCACCATATGCTTTTCTCCGCCCTGTGAGCATACCACATGGCTGTGAAAAAATCCACCAGTTTCACTCCATTCCACTTGGCATACGGGGTGGAAGCCGTGATTCCCATAGAACGTGAGATCCCGAATTTACATGTTTCCATCGAACTCCTCGATGGTACCCAGCCTCTAGAAAAATTTCTAATACAACTAGAGTTTGTCAACGAAAGCCGACGGTAATCTCAGCAACACAATGAGGCCCACAAGAAACAGGTAGAAGCATCGTTCGACTGCCACATCATCCCTCACTCATTTACCGAGGTAGAACTTGTCCTTCGCTACAATGTCGCAAAAGAAGTCCTAGGGCTATGAAAGTTTGAAACTTTGTGGAAAGTACCCTACATCATAAAACATTGCCTCCTTAAGGCGGTATACATCTTGATTGATCCGGACTGGACATGCCTCAGCAACCCTATCAAAGGCCTTTATCTCAAGAAATTCTACCCATAAGGGCCGAGAAGGCCCTCCCCTAGAGTCAACATACAGAGACCCAAAAACTTTAAATTTTTTTACCAAAAGACCTGTTACAAAATTCACTCTAGTGTCACAATGGAATACCAACCTAACCTTTACTTCATATTTGATGATGGAGCATTGCAATGGTCTCAAATTTTAGCAGCAACCACCTGGGTTATCTATCACCCTGACCGATCACCACTCCACACCAACTGTGTTTGTATTGGCTCAGCAACAAAAAATAAGGAAGAATATGACATCTTCATTGGACTTATGTGCGACACCCTCAATTAGGGAATACGCCATATGAATATGTACCTTGATTCCCAGTTAGTAGTGTGATAGTTAAACCAAGCATTTGAGATAAGTGATTCACGTCTGTTTAGAATATACACGCATGCAAAAATATTAAGCTGACAATTTTACTACATTACATTGACACATGTACCAAGAAGTCAAAACCAAATAGCTGATCACATAGCTAAAAATATTCTAAAATGGAATGAATCTCGGATAAACCATCATATAAAAAAAAAAACATAGAAAGAATAGATATCCATTAGCATAGAATAATCCATAAACAAAAACATGGGGCACACAATGTAGAGCCCAAAAAATATCTCTCGCATATATACCAAAGATGTATGTGTCTAAGTACAAAAAATAATGTCTCTGACCCATAAGTCAGCCCAAAAGATACTGAAGTACAAGTCGAAAGAAATAGGGGAAGAATCCTCATAATGGGTGCTTTTCCCATGTACAATAAGACTCTAGGGCGGTTCTCCCCAAGGTGGGGCACCTACACCCACTAGTGCTCCCAATACAAGTACTGGAGCCATCATCAAAACGAAGATGGGCACCCGACGTGAAATTGGTTGTTAGCCCCTCTCCCGGGCCATCAAGGTCCCGAACCACACATCCTCGAGGTCATCCACAAAACCTTGGGTAGGAAACCCTTAGGTCAATAGGTCCACTCAACCCATGCATGCTCTAAAGCAGCCACCTGATCGGTCAACTAGGCTACGCAAGTATTTGCCCAATCGGTATGAGCTCACTCAGCAGCAGCCAAGCTGTTACCCTCACATGAAGAGCCAACCTCTCTACCCGATGCTCCACCCAGAGGTTGTGTAGGAGCTCCTCCCTACCCCCCGTGAGATCCTCAAGGTCACCGTATCAAATGGTGTCCCACCATCCGAGCCATAGGACGAATGACCTCGCTAACATCTGCAAGAGTAACCAAGACTGTGTCAGTGTCATCCTAATACACATACAAAACATAAATACTCATGTAAATGCAAAAAAAAAACATACCTGCGAGCCCCTAAGCATATCTATAAGGCACACCCATGGCTGGATCTCTTCGAAAGTCCATCCTCGCATAAGGGAATGGCAAGAACATTTGAGGATTGGCCTCAAACCAAGCCTCCGTGGTCATGTTGCAATAGCGCCCCACCCTACCTCTACCTCTGCGAGGCATCATGGGGCCCAATTCCTCATACAAGGCTCTCGTGGCCCCCCGACAGGAACTGCCACCGTAGGTCTTAGCAGCACCACCCGCTCATACATGATGTTGCATATGATGATGGCATAAGTAAACCACTTCAATCCATCATGGACCTTAGAAATCTATGCCAGCATCCTGTCATAATATAAATGTGCAAAGTAAAAAAAAATCCGAACCATCAGCTGGCACAAGACACCGATTTGTGGACCCGATTCCCAATGCGGGGCAGATGACCTTGCCAGTCACACAATGGTCACTAGAGCACATCGCTCGGCCAAGCCTGTCACTGTAGAAATCACTATACACCCCTCCATAAGGGGCGCCCCGTGACAGTGACCTATTCAAAATCTCTCAAGATCCACTCTCCCAAAGGGGATTGGATATCAAAGTGCCTCACCTTGAGGAAGCAGCCCAGTCATAAAATAGATATTCGTTGAAGGACAGATAACAAGGTCTCACCCCCGTAGCACCATCACCTTATGGAACCTGTTCTATCATCGGATTAGGTAGTGCAAAATATGATCCTATGATCATAGTAGGTCATTCTCCAGAAGACCCTAGCACGAAAATTTCTTATGTGCGCGACCATAAATAGCCAAGGAATCATGGACATATGTCTAATCCCTCTCCCTTCATAGCATCCTATTATCAAAACAAGAACACATCAGCCACACTAAAAACACTTAAAAAGCAGACAAAATTTCCAAAATTTTGGAAAAAAATAGCTTCAGCTCTCCGCACACCTATTCCTCAAACAAGCACGAGGAGGACACCTGTGCCCTTTTGAAAAATGTGCCAAAGGAGCGCCCAAATCTAGGACAGGTGCACTAAATGTGCAAAAAACCTTATTTTTTCATGCAAGGTGTGTGCCTGTACCTTGATCGCCAGCGCGGTCAAGGTAAAAACTAGCCCAGGATCCGTAAAAACCCATGTTATAAGGACCTTGGCACCGACACATTGAAAAAATCCAAGTACAGGATTTCATGGAGCCTACCTGACTCAAAAATCACTAGTCCTAGGTGCTAAGGCTGAGTGCAATGGCAATAAATGTTCCACAAAAGCCTCTGACCTCTCAACACTCAACAGAAAAAAATGAGCTAAATTGAGCCATATTTCCCTATATGTCACCCTTTTCAGAAAATTTGGAGGACCATAATTAGAGCTCAAAATGCCAAATCAACGGACCAAAAGCAACATTGTGATCAACACTCCATAATTCCCAAGGTTGGTGCCACACATTAGCACCCGCAAAAAAATAATTTATTAGTACCGACAAGTATGCCCTCTCTCCTCTTATTTTTTAGCGCATGTCTTTCAATAATATTTGAATAAATAATATGCTTTCACTTGGGGTATTTTTTGCAAGTATTGTGCAAACCATACATCACTCCATCCACTGAAAGTTCTAGAGCAGGTATGATTCTACCCTAAACATAATAGAGTCCTAGAAAAAATCTACATTTCCTGACATGATTTCTCCATAATAAATTAACCATAGGTTCCAACCACCGGTCCATGTTTATCATCACCTCACCTTGCACATGATAAAGATCCTCATTGGTCTGTAGAGCCTCCCCTCCATGGTGCCTATCACCCAAATTAGACCACATATCACAAAAAAATAATTATTCCATGGCCATACCACTTTAGTCCGAGAAGCACCTCATGCCCACTCACCTCCCATGCATCAGGTCAAGTTTTACCATATTGAAATAAAACCCCTTTCCCGGACTACCAAGTTTTTCAAGAAGATCGAAAGTGCACTACCATGCCTCACATTTGGCCTACCATACCTCCATCAGCATAGCCCATATTTTTCATTTTCCATCCGCTTCATCAACCCCACACATGAGACAAACCAATGGGGCCCCCACCCTCAGTAAAAACACCTTCCTCACATCATCAGTTAGTGAACACTTTCATGTTTTGGGCACTCGTATATGTGTTTTGTACAAAATAAACCCCATTATTTTATTCTTTTGGTAAGTGTACAAAGACCAAAAACGGTGCACTATGTCCCCCACCCACCCATTCATTTTTCCTCCCATGGCAGCAGTCCTTGGTCACCCTTCGTCGGAGTACCACACCCTCACACATAATCCACCATGAAATTCAAAACCAATATAGACCCACCCTGGATGTCCTACCGACTCCAGGGATTTCCCCATCAGAAATAGCTATGAATACCACCAAGTAGCTTTTTATACTCCGACCTTGGACCAATGAATCCCCATCATCAGTGTTGAGATTCAACAAGATGATGATCCTAGTGAAAATTAAGCACCTACACTAGGTGAGGCCCGCAGGCTATTTTTAGGTGATATGTCTATTCTTATAATTTGGATCAAAGTATATTTTTAGCAGTAGTCTATTTATAGATGGTTGAGAAAATTATATGGATGGATGGGCGTATATTTTTGGAATGCATGTGAAAAATCAGTTCGTGGATTGCATGTCTAAAAATAGAATGCATGTCGATTATTGTTATCTCTTAACAATAATTAGACAATAAATAATAATCTATTTTCTTGAAGCACTTGATTTCAATTAACTGATGTCGAAAACTAGTTGACTGAAGGAATTTCAAGTCCTAAGGTTGGTTGGTGGGACATGCAAGTGGACTTCATTGTAATTGAGTGATACAAAGTTGTACCAGAGTTGGATGTGTAGTTATGTGGGTTATAAACTAGTTTAACTCAGTTAAGTGAGTTAAACTTAGTTGTGCTAGTTGTAACTAGTTGTAACTAAAGATAAAATAGTGAGAGATCAATGAATTAAATATTAAATTAATTCACATGGAGTGATCTCACATGAAATTGAAGATTAACTACTATCAACTACATGCATGTCAGAACCAGTGGAGACCCAGTTGAAAGATAGGTGAGAGGGAGAGTTTGACTATCTGTTGTGACATTAGTGGTGCATCCAATGCAACCACACACACATTCAAGATTCTAACGAGGATTGATAAGTCAAGGCAAGGAAATATGGAATTCATTCAGGGATTGTTATGAGGAGGGATTGTGCAGTGGAGGCAGGTTGTCAGGAGGCAGTAAATCGGTGCACGTATATGCAAATTTCAGCATGACAATGTGAGAGGATTTTATATTGTACTGAGAGATCTTGGAGTAGAGTTTTGTATGAGATTTTTTCATGATCCACGATATGTACATAATATATAATAGTGGTTTTTTTAGCTTTACGCTTTCCCAGTAAAAACATTTGTGTTATGTGTGATTGATATTTCTTCATGTGTTTGCAATTGCGATTAAATTTCCGCAAATATTTAAGTAGAAGGATTATGTATTTAACAGTGGAATATAATTGTTAGATCAGGAGAATATGGAAATATGTAATTTTATTAATATTTCTACATGGTATTAGAGAAAATAAAATTGCAATTTTGAAGCAGTAGTTGAGTTTTGTTGGTGGAAACAATTCGAATTTGCTTCAAGAATTTCTTGGTGCAATAGTTGAGTAAACATCGAAATGGATTTCAATGGTTTGTGGCTAGAGTATGCAATGGAGGGTAGCTCAAACTACATAGCCTAGAAGGACAGGATGGAGGCAGTGCTTGAAGATAATGGCTTGAAGGAATTCATTGAAGGTGATGTTCCTAAGCCCACTTCGATGGATGCTGTATTACTTCATGCATGGCAAAAGAAAGTAGTGAAGACGAGAAGGATTTTGTTGGAAGGTGTGAGAGACCATATTGTCTCAAGCCTTCATGGGAAACCCACTCCATTTGCAATGTGAAAGCCTTTGATGGATTGTTTCCAAAGAAGAAATAGCCATAGGAAATTGGCGCTAAAGGACAAACTCAGAAAGATCAAGATGGAGAAGGGCAACAATATTCCAAAGTATCTCACAAAGTTTGTCCAATGTCAGGATGAACTGGGGAGTGTGGGAATAACCGTTGTTGATGATGATTTGGTGATCTTGGCTCTCTTGGGACTTCCTAAGCATTGGCATAGTTATCAAGACTCTGTCAATGGACATGAAAAACTGTTTAATTGGGAATGAATATGGTCAAATATAGTGCAAGAGGAGTTTAGGTGGAACACCAGGGATGGCTCTTCATCAAAGCATGATGATGAAGAGGATTGTGATTTGGCTTCTAAGGCAAGGAAAGGGAAGGGGAATAAATTCCACTCAAAATCCAAGGTTAAAGGAAAGAAGCTAGATTTGTCCAAGGTGAAGTGTTTTCACTGTCACAAACATGGGCATCTTGCCACAAACTACCCAATAGAAAAAGAAGAACAAGAAGGTTGTTGGAGTTGCAGCTGGTGAGGCCCTTGCCTCTCAATTTGAACATGATTTCTCTTTGATCGCATGCTTGGCTTCAAGTGCATTGGGATTGGTGTGGTATATTGCTAGTGGTACTTCCTTCCATATGACGGGAGATAAGGAGCTTTTCAGTGACTTGGAGGAGAAAGATCTCAAATTTATGCATATTGAGATGGGATATGATGGCGATACAGTGCGACTGGAATTGGTACCATTACCTTTGAGAGGGATTCAGGTAAACCATTTATGTTGAAATATGTTATGCATGTTCCAATTCTAAAGAAGAACTTGGTCTCGGTCATGATGTTGGAGGACAGAGGTTATGATGTTGTTTTCAGCGATGGAAACTATTTCCTGTGACATAAAACAACAAGTCAAACCAAGATGATAGGGATTCGAGTCAAGAATCTCTATAAGGTGGAGGTAGATGGCTGCACTGTAATGCTGGGAAAGTAGAAGAAGTGGTGACCTAGGATGAGGGCGAATTTTGGCACAGGTGATTGGGCCATCTTCCCCATGACGCCCTAAAAATATTGCAGCAGATTTCTACTGGACTTCCAAAGGGTACACTTGCACAGTTAGATCAGTTAAAGGGACGTACTATGGGTAAGTTAGTGAATACCACCTTTCATGAAAAGGAGAACTATGCTTCGGTGATCCTGGAGAGAGTTCACACAGACGTGTGTGGACCATTCTCGATTGCTTCAATGACAAAACACAGGTATTATGTTATTTTTTTTATGATTATTCTCATAGATGTTGAATCTTCTTCATGTAGAAAAAGGATGAAACATTCTCAAGGTTCTGTGAGTTTAAAGCATTGGTGGAGAAAGAGTCATGGAAGTAATTGAAGGGTCTACATAGCAATAATCGTGGTGAATATATCTCGAACGAATTCAAAGAATTATGTAGCAAAGAAGGAATTTGAAAAGAACTCATAGTGCCTCATAACCCACACTAAAATGGTGTCATGGAGAAGAAGAATAGAGCGATCGTGGCTAATGCATGAGCTATGTTGCATGATCAGGGCCTACCAATGCATTTGTGGGCAGAAGCATGCAACATTGCGGTTTATGTGCAAAATTGTTGTCCTCATAGAGTACTTGGCATGAGTACACCTTAAGAAGATTTTACTGGTAAGAAACCAGATATTTCTCACTTTAAGATTTTTGGCTCATCTATTTATGTGCATGTGACCAAGAACACCAAGAAGAAGTTGGAGCCGACTACTGAAGTTGGGATATTTTTGGGGTACACAGAAATTCCCTATAATTATCGTGTGTATTTTCCAAACAATCGAATGACTCTGAGGAGATATAAAATTCAATGAGGAGAAAGCCATGAAGTTGTCGCTTGAGAGGGAGATAGACTTACATGCAGAGGAGGAACTTTTGGTTGCCAAAGATGAGCCTCTTGATTTGGATCAACCACAGGAGGAGGATCATGGAGTTGAGGAGTCCACTCACATAGAGAAAAACATCAGAACTGGCAGAAGGCATACCACAGAAGCTGAGAGTTTGAAGCTTGATGCGACACATAATGTAGGAGTCCCTACTTCATAGGGTAGATAGAGACAGTCTCCTAATCGTTTCACTGGATACATGGCTCTCATGAAAAAATGTATTGTGACAGAGCCATCTTTATTTCAGGAAGCAACGCAAGAGCCCACATGGGTAGATACGATTGTGGAGGAGTATGACAACATTGTCAAAAACCTTGGGAAATTGTTCAAAGGATGGTTGATAAATCAGTGGTAGGTTCAAGATTGATTTACATGGTAAAGCAAGCTGTTGATGGGAGTGTTGAGAAATACAGGGCCAGATTTGTTGCCTGACGCTTCTCATAGATCGAGGGGATTGATTATGAAAAATCCTTTGCACCTGTCACACTGTATTCTTCCATAATAGCCATCCTTGCTCTCTCAACACAGATGGGTTGACACATCCATCAGATAGATGTAAAGACTATGCTCCTTAATGAGATCATTGAGCAAGAAGTGTACATTGACCAGCCTGAATGATTTGAGATCTTTAGCATCTAGTCGCATGTGTGAAGACTCAAAAGAGCATTGTATGGGCTGAAGCAAGCACCTCATGCTTGGTACACTTAGATCGACAACTATTTCACTAGACTTGGCTTCACCAAGAGTGAGGCGGATGAAAACCTATACCAGATTGTGGTGGAGGGTAAGCTTTTAATCATTGTTCTTTATGTTGATGATTTAATATTGATTGGTGATGTGCAGTTGATACACTCATGCAAGGATGACCATTCAACGGAGTTTGAGATGAAGGGTGTCGGCCTCCTTCATTATTTCCTTGGATTGAATATGGCAGTGAGATGGTGAAATTTTTGTGTCTCAAGGCAAGTATGCAAAGGAGATACTCGATAAGTTTCACATGGAGGGCTGCAAACTCATGGATACTCCTCTTACAGGAAAATGGATGAAAGAGGATGCTACATTAGGAGAGGTAGTGGATGCTACTGTGTATTGACAATTGGTAGGTTTTCTCATGTATTTAGTTAATACAAGACCAAGCATATGCTATGCTCGAAACCAGATTAGTAAAGAGATGTTTAAGAATACCAAGCTCTTCTGGAAGGCGAGAAAGCATGTCCTGAGATATCTTATGGGCACACTTGAGTATGGCTTATGGCACGGATAGATGGATGAGGTAAAGTTTCATGGATTCACAGATGTATATTGGGCAGGCAGCCCAACGGAAAGAAAGAGCACATCAGGAGTGGTCTTCAATATCACATCTACAACTGTTTCTTGGTACAAAAGGAAACAGAGATCTATGACACTCAGTTCATTGGAAGTGGAATACATGGCAGCAAGTCAAGATACATGTGAGGCTATCTCGATGAGGAAACTAGTTTGTTTTTTTGGTTCTCATTTAGATCCTACAATGATTCACTGTGATAATCAGAGTTGCATTAAACTCTTGATTAATCCTGTGTTTCATGATAGATCCAAGCATATAGATACCCGGTATCATCATATCAGATATTGTGTGCACTGGAAGATCATGTTGCTTCAGTACATTCCTACAGAAGATCAGGATGCAGATATTCTGATGAAGGTGCTCACCAGGAGAAAATTTGAATACCATAGAGGTAGGATCAGGGTGAAGGATAATCCCTTTATTTTTGAGAGGGAGTGTTGAGATTCAACAAGATGACAATCCTAGAGAAAATTAAGGACCTACACTAGGTGGGGCCCACAGGCTATTTTTAGGTGATATGTCTATTTTAAGAATTTGGATCCAAGTCTATTTTTAGCAGTAGTATATTTATAGATGGTTGAGAAAATTATATGGATGGGTGGGCATCTAATTTTGGAATGCATGTGCGAAGTTAGTTCGTGGATTTCATGTTTAAAAATAGAATGCATGTCGATTATTGTTATCACTTAACAATAATTAGACAATAAATAATAATCTATTTTCTTGAAGCAATTGATTTCAATTAATTGATGTGGAAAACCAGTGGACTGAAAGAATTTCAAGTTCTAAGGTTGGTTGGTGGGACATTCAAGCGGACTTCGTTGTAACTGAGTGATACAAAGTTGCAACAGAGTTGGATGTGTAGTTATGTGAGAAGTAAATTAGTTTAACTCAATTAAGTGAGTTAAACTCAATTGTGCTAGTTGTAACTAGTTGTAACTATAGATACAATAGTGAGATATCAGTGAGTTAAACATTAAATTAATTCACATGGAGTGATCTCACATGCAACTGAAGATTTACTACTATTAACTACATGCATGTCAGATCCAGTGGAGACCCAGTTGAGAGATAGGTGAAGGGGACACTTTGACTATCTCTTGTGACATTAGTGGTGTATCCAATGCAACCACACACACATTGGAGATGCCAATGAGAATTGTGTAGTCAAGGCAAGACAATATTGAATTCATTTAGGGATTTTGATTAACAGGGACTGTGCAGTGGAGGCAGGTTGTCAAGACATAGTAAATTGGTCCATGTATGTGCAAATTTCTGAATAACAGTGTGAGACGATTATATAATGTACTAAGAGCTCTTGAAGTAGAGTTCTGTATGATATTGTTTTGTGATCCATGATATATACATAATATATGATAGTGGGGTTTTTAGCTTTATGCTTTCCCAGTAAAAGCATTTGTGTTATTTGTGATTGATATTTCTTCATGTGTTTGCAATTGGCGATTAAATTTCCGCAAAGATTTAAGTAAAAGGATTCTATATGTAACAATGGTATATATTTGTTAGATCAGAAGAATATGGCAATACATAATTGTATTAAAATTTCTATAATTAATTTTCAGTTACCCCTCGCCATAATGCCTATGTTAAACCTATCACATCCAAGATCTTGATCCCCTGTATTAGTGACCCACTTGTTCAGTTGAGGCTTCCTTTTTTTCGAAATCAACACCTACTTTCTAAAAAGGAAGCGGTATCTTGGATCACCTCTATCCATAAAAGGGACATCCTTGAGTGGCACTTTGGCAGACATCATTTCCCACAGATGTCATCGATCCTCCTGACATTCGACTGCAACACAAGCTTTCATGTCAAGATGTTATCGTACCTTACAACCATTTCACTTTTATCAAATTTTTCAAAGACCCATGCCTTTATAAGAATCTCTTTCAACAATTCTTACACATGAAGGTCCCATCCATGCACCTATGTGAACAATGCGCATTTATATGCCATACCAATTTTATGCATATGGGTACCACATTCCACCTATTTTCAAAGAAAAAGTGCCCCTAAGGGCATCAACAGTTGTTGTCATCAACCAACAGATAACTACCATATTAGTGACACAGACAAAATCTGTATTTGTCAAATATATTTTTTTAACTAGCCAAAGCATCACGAGCATGGAACATGCCCGCCTCATAGAAAATTTTTATATTTTGTATTATACCATTGCTTGCAATGACCCCACAGGACATGGTTTCTCTTCGACCTGGTGCAGGGTGTCTCCAACTCCGGGCTACATGCATCTCTCTCTCTCTCTCTCTCCACACAGTACCTAGAAAATAAACTATAATGTATTTTGGTTATACATTTATTCCTAGACCTCACACATTAGGGGGCCACTATTATCACTGGAAAATCGGACAAGCAAAGATGACATTATTTAATGTACAGAAGAAGGATTTATAGGGCTAATAAACATTATAGAATGTGAAGTATTTAAAAATATCTAAGGTCTAAGAGGAAAAATCAAATTACGCACTAAAGGAACTAGCAAAATGTGCTTTGCGCAAATTTTTCTTCAATAAACGCGCGTTTTCATGGCTTTTCCTCTAAAATCCACACGGACCTTAAAGGGGTGGAAGTCACTTTCCAGGACCACATGGCACATGCTAGGACGTTGATCCCACACCTGAGGCTGCCTAAGGACAGCCATCCAAGCTTCCTTTAGAACTAAAGGGAGCACACAATGGAGTCACCCTCCTCTCTCGGGTAACCATCGACAATGTACCAAGAGAGGGAAGGAGAGTTTGAATTCTCCTATAGAAGGCCACCAAGGGATGAATAATTTGAGAAATTTTTTTAATGATGGCTAGAATTTCCCCAAGCAATATCAGAAGTCTGTGATCCAGAGTAGAGATAGAGGGGAATCAGTTGTTGACCATCCAAAAACTCCAGTCCACCATAGTAGAGAGAGGGAGACTTTACGCCAAGGTAGCTCGACAGTAAATAAATCCTTGCATCAAGACTTAGAACTTCGTAGTTCTAAGGGCCCCTCGACAAGTGGGTAAGAGTTTCATCCTCCATACCTACCAGCAGTCAATAAGAGGGAATGTAAGTGCCACCGTTTGGATTATTGAGGTTGTTTGACTCTATTTAGAGCATTTGTATTATTTGTTTTAGTTTAGTTTTTTATGTTTGAATATGCATGATATTTCTCTATCTACTATGTTTATGTATTAGCATGTTCCCTAACTTGCTTGACTCCATTTATTTTCTTCATGTGACCAAGAACATAAGAGGGGAGAACCACTCCTCTTAAGTAGGTGTGATTTGGTACATTCATGCACCAAACACAAAAACACAACCCACTACACTCATTTAAGCCCAATATCAAACTGAAACATATAATTGTACCAAATCATTCAGTGAATCATCAATCAACCAACCAATCACTCATATTTAATCATAATCAACTAGCAGCATAATAAATATGAAAACAACCCAGATTTATATGAAGGCATCATTGAAAAACAACAAAAATACAACAAAATTGATTAGACATTTTCTTCAGTATTTTTCAGCAAAACCCTGTCTTGAATATGCACCTTCCACTAGACATATTCACGTATGTACACACTTATCCCGAAACTAACTCACATATAGATCTCAACATATTACTGAACATGTATGCTACTCTGATGAACCAGATTCATTTGTATACACCCCTTCCTCATGTCAAACCCGCGTATAGAACTGTAAATAATTCAGTACTGTGCAATACTTCACAACTTCAAACCTACTCATATCATACCCTTCACTGCAACAAACATGCGCCAGGCCAAAAATATAAACATCTCATAAACATATCATGAAAATACATAGTCATTTTAAGTCTAGCGATCCTGATCCATCATTGTATTCATGGGTGCATCTTTATTTCAGATCTATCAATCAAATATAGCTCATACCATACAAATATACTTCAGATTGAAGTATTCATTCATTACCCTTACTTATGCACCCTTAGCACTTTGATCTTCACCTCCTTATATAGTTAGAGCCTTAGCCAATACCATGAGCCAAAAACACACAATTGTTGATGGTATTTTTGGATGGGATCAAACAGTTATTATTACGCTTAATATTGTGGGATAATACCATGGTAAGTACCCTTGGTATTTTTAAATTAGTGCGCCAACATAAACATGAATTTGTGTCTATGGTACCTGCATGTATATGTCACTTTGACTTGAGGAACCCGCGTATAGATCTTCAAATACTAACCTTTAATAAAATTCTAATTCTGATCCGCAAACCTTTTTCCCGTCATTTTTTCATTCTGTTCCATCACTCTGTCCCCTCTATATTGATCTATGAACTCATCCAATGACCATATACTTGATATGTTATAAGTGGGTTTCCATTAAGGACAACACATCCATCATACTACCAAAAATCTCCCCCTTTGGACTTGATGGAAACCATGTTGGTGTTTAATCACCAAAACCTGTAAATACCTGTTAGACACATCAACCTAACCATTATTCAAACACCAGGATACTCTCCCCCTTTGACAGCAAGGGAAAATGGTGGACCAATGCTGAATACAAGAGCTATGTAGATGTCGTCTGTGCTATACTGACCATGCTCCCTTTGAGAACATGCTAAGTCTTGAGAAATATTTTCAATGAAGTACACGACTCTATAACTCAACAGAGTATGACCTTTCCTATCACCAAGGACTCAAACATACATCATTCACCCAACCAAGTGGGGTTACATATTTGACTCAACCAGCCAACTAAGTGGGTTTACATATTTCACACAACCACCCAACCAAGTGGGATTACATATTTGACATGACCTTAAAAGTCCATATATGACTTAAAGTGACAATATTTACATCATAGCTCTCAACATGACCTTTACATCAAATTACATATATGACTTTTATAACCAAGATCAAAATACCTTAATAGTAAGATATCATTCAACATAATTTAGAAACCATAATGCCAACAATGCATTATATTTTGCAAGGCTAATGCTCCCCCATGAACCTGTGCTACTTGTTAATTTTCAATGACTCATCAAAGCATCTTCATAAACTAGATAAATGTCAATGAAAAATCATAACTCAATACCATATCAACATATTGTACCCATCAACACTAAACCAATCAAATAATAATTGTCAGCAACATGTTAGAGTCTTTTCTATATTCTATCAAACTATTTTTATGTTAGAGACAAACATACATGGTTATCTACACATAAACTCACATATATACGCGACTATACTTAATGAAACCCGAGTACAACAATCAACCTTCTGAATTTTCACTTGTAGACTGAGCAAACTATATTAACAACAAAGTGAGGCAGAGACAACTCCCTCTTTTTGTCTGAGATATTCAAATGATTCTCTTGGGATAGCTTTAGTAAATATGTCAACAACTTTTTCTTTGGAGGGAAAATACTCAAATTTGACCTTTTTATCAAGCACTTTTTCTCGTAGAAATTGATACTTAATACGAATATTCTTGGTTTTTTAGTGAATAACAGGATTTTTCAAAATATCAATATCACTTGTATTATCAAATAGGATGGATATGGGTGGAGAGCATTTAATTTGAATATCTTGTAATATATAAATCATCCATAGAAGTTGTGTGCAACAAGATGCAACAACCACATATTTTTCTTCTGTTGTAGATAAGACAATGGAACTATGTTTCTTGTTCAACCAAGATATTGTTCGAGGCCCCATACAGAATGCACCTCCACTAGTGCTTTTCCAGTCATCAACATTTCCATCCCAGTGCACATCTGTGTAAGCATGAAGAGTAAGATTAGCATTTTTAGGATACCATAGAACAAAGTATTAAGTGCCTTGGATATATTTGAATATTCTCTTTATTGCTTGAAGATGTGATTCCTTTGGATTAGCTTGGAAACGTCCAGCAATTCCAACTGCATGCATGATATCTGGTCTAGTACATGTTAGATAAAGCAGAATTCCAATCATATACCTGTATTATGGTTCGTTTATAGTGGCAGAATCATCATGAGAATAGATGTTACATCCTGTAATCATTAGAGTACATATAGGTTTGTAGTCTTCCATCCCATACTACTTCAAAATATACTTGAGATATTTTGTTTGTGAGAGAAATATGGAATATTTTTACTGTTACAATTGAAAACCAAGAAAATATGTTAGTTCCCAAAGAAAATACATTTCAAATTCTTGCTACATAATAGAAGAAAATTTTTTACTCATAGATTCTTCATTACTCCGAAAGATGATTTCATCAACATAAACAACAATAATTAGTAGTCTCATCCTCAATTTTTGTGTACATTTTTTGGTCTGCAGATCCTTTTGTGAAGCCTTGTTGTTGAAGATACTTGTCAAGATGATAATACCATGTCTGTGAAGCTTGTTTTATCCCATGTAAAGCCTTTCCGATTTTGCGTTCAAGGTTTTCATCATTCCCAAAAATGAATCCTTCTAGTTGTTCAATATATACTTCTTCTTCTAGATATCCATTAAGGAAAGCAGATTTTACATCCATTTGATAAAATTTGAAATGTTGGAAACTTGAAAATGCAAGAAAAATTCTTATGGATTAAAGTCTAGCTACTAGTGAAAATGTTTCATCAAAGTTTATACCTTCTTGTTGAGCATAACCTTTAGAAACAAGACTAGATTTCATTCTAATTACTTCTCCAATTTCATTCAACTTAGTTTTGAATATTCGTTTTGTCCCAATAAATTTTTTAGCCTGAGGCCTTGGAACCAATTCCCAGCTATTATTCTTTTCAATTTGATCAAGTTCTTCATCCATGGCCCTAACCCAACATTCATCTTTATTAGCTTGATTTTAATTTTGCGGTTCAATGGTGGATAATAAAGCTATATAACTAGCAGATCCTAGAAGGATTCCTCTTTCTTGTACTCGTGATTCCTTTTCTCCTAGAATTTGAGTTTCTGGATGATTCTTTTGAACATACCTGGACTGAGCCTTTTCTTTATATGATGTGTCTCCTTCTGCTGCTTCATTAGTTTCATCCTCTATATCATTGTGATTTGATGTGGGAAAGCATTCATCATCATCATCCTCTTTTGTTGTTGTTACCCTTTTGTCAGTTGTGCATGCTTCATCAATCACAACATCAATACATTCAACAATTTTCCAAAGTCTCTTATTGTAGTATTTGTATCCTTTAATTGTAGATCAGTAACCAAGAAGTATTCCTTCATCTGCTCTAGCTTCAAACTTACCAAGTTTTTCATCATTATTTTCGATGAAACATTTACTTCCAAAAACTCTAAAATTATTTACAGTGGGAGGCTTACCATACCATAGTCCATAAGGACTTGTATTACTATTCACTCAAACATGGGCCTTTTTGAGGATATTTATTGGGGCATGTGCAGCTTCACCCTAGAAGCTGTCAGGAGTTCCAGACTCACAATCATAGCATGAGCTATTTCCTGAATTGTTCTATTCATTATTTCTACCACGCCATTTTTTTGAGAAGTTCTGGCTATAGAAAATTGTATTTTTATGCCATGTTGTTCATAGAAATCAAATAATTCATCTGATATGTATTCTCCTCTTAGGTCAGATCTGAGAAATTTTATTTTTATATCTAATTCATTTTAAACTAATGCTTTGAAGACCTTAAATTTATAAAATTCTTCATCTTTGTGTTTCAATAAACCGATTCAACACATTCTAGTAAACTTATCAACAAATAATATATAGTATTGTTCTCCACGAGGTGGATTTTTCCTTATAGTTCCACACAAATCAGTATGTATAAGTTCAAGAGGCTTTTTTTCTAACCCTTATTTGGCATTAAGTTGAACTCTGTTTTTCTTATAGAATTGACCTAACTTGTATATGGTACTTTCTGGTAGGGTGATGTTGTGTATATCATGAAAATATTTGAGCTTTCTTGATTTTCTTATTTGAGAAAAAACTAGATGTCCCAACCCTCTATGCCATAACCAATTTTCCTCCTGTTTGCCTAGGTAACATTTTTCTTGGCCAACTTTCATTATATACATATTGCTTGGTGTTATTGTTCCCTTTATTATGGTCTTTCCTGTGTCAAGTTCACGAACCACACATTCTTTTGATCAGAAAACCACCTCATTTCTTTGGTCATACATTTGGCTAAGACTCAATAGGTTATGCTTTAATCCATCAACATACATTACGTTACCAAATTTAACCTTTTCTTTTGGAAAAACAGATCCTTTTCCCTTAATGACAACAAGTGACATTCTTTATCACTTGTCATCTGTTTTGAACATCCACTAGCAATGTACCATTTATTTTCTTGTCCTTCTACAAATAAATCTATCCCACGGCTTTCATATTGTAAGTCCTTCTTTTTCCACACCTTATAATTTATTGCTATTTTCTCGTTTGGCTATAATTTTCTCCTGCATTCAGATTCATCATGTCCAAAGTTATTGAAAAATGGGAATTCAATTTCATCTTAATATGATAGAAATTGTTATAAGTATTCTTCTTGATTCATGTCTCATTAATTTTTTTTATTTGTTCTCTAGTCATGATGGTTTTTTATGAAACACATTGAACAACTTTGTGACCAAAATTATGACATGATCAAAATTGTCTATTAAAGAAGACTTTTTTTTTATCATAGAACCTTCTAGTGCTGTTTTCTTTTTTACTGATGCTTTTTCTATTGTTCATCCTTGAATTAGAGTGAACATGATTTACCTTTGAAGTGTCTTTATTCTTTTGATAGAGGTTTAAACTCTTTTTATTGCGGTTTTTTGAATTTAGATAGCTTCCAGTTGTGGCTAAGGATTTTTCTTTTTATGATGATTCACCAATGTATCCAAGGCCTATCTTCATAAGAGGAGTGTGTTGAAGCTTGATGATTTCATATAACATTTCATACCCTTTAGCAAATTTAAGATTTAGAGTTTTTGTTTTCTCAAGTTCCTTTCTTAGATTTACTATTTCACATTCTAACTTCTCATTATGCTTCTCCTTTTCTATGAGTTGATTCTTTAGAGTATCTATGGCTACTTTTTTTTCTTCCAAAAATATTTTGAGTTGAGTAATTTCTTCAAAGAAATATTTTTCTTCTAAAACATCCATAAATTTATCGTTACACTCCTCAGTGTTTTTCTCAAATGACATGAGTAATTTAAGATCTTGATCAGATTCTCCTTCTTCACTATTTGACAAGACATCACTATCTTCATGAGTATAATAAATTTTCCTATTTCCAAATCTCTCCTATTACCTTTTGCAATATCCTTCCCCCTGTCCTGATTATATTTATGAGGAAATTTAGCACCATAATGACCCACTCAACCACAAGAAAAACATTTGAATGGAAGCTTACCTCTAAACCTTCCGGTTGCAAGTTGAAATTTATTTACAAAATTTACCTCATCCTCTTCTGATACATACCCAGATTCCTTGTGTTCTTCCTTTTCCTTTCTTTTTGCAGATTCTTTAAATACAACTTCTCTTACTTTTTGAGGGACCTCCTTTTCTTATTTCAAAAGAAGTCAGGATCCCATGAAGTTGAACAACAATAAGACTCTGGAAATCCTATTTTTATTCAATGGAAGACACTTTTGATGCGAATTTAGGAGTTAAGGATCTTAATATTTTCTCTACTAAAGTTTTGTATTTTATGTATTCACCTAGATTTCTCATATGATTTAAAATATCATCTAGACATAGAAACAAACCAACAATACTTTCATCATTATGCATTTTGACATTTTCATATTGAATTCTGAGAGTTTGGATTTTAGCATTTTTTTTCCTTGTCATCGCCTTCATATCTTAAGACGATTTTGTCCCATATTTCCTTAGTTGTATTGAACTGCATAAATTAGGAAAATTTTGATTCGGTCAGGCTTCCTAATAATTCATTGACAACTTTCGCATTGATTTCACATGTCTTCTTTGCTGCTGCATCTGTGGGAACTACGACTGGATATTGGTAACCACCTTAAACAATTGCCTAAACATCTGCTCTGAGAGATTAATGATAGGATATTGTTCTTGTCTTCCAGAAGATTAAATTATTTCCATTGAAGAGTGGTGGTATGATAGATGTTGTTTCGACATGATTGCTCATCTTGCTAGACCTTCCTTCAAGTGATCAAGCTTCTTCTGAATTACCTGCTCTGATACCAATTGTTGGAAAAAATAGTGAGAGGACGGCAGGGCGAATCAATATTTTAAAAATAACACAGAATTTTAATATTATTTATGTAATTCTATACATGAATTTACTTAAGCCAACTAGTGTATGTACACGACTTGCATTTGGGAAACTAGTGTATGCCCAACGAGCTTATAATTTAGTTAAATCTTCATTAAATTTACTTAGCAGTCCATTAATGATTCATCAGAAATTTAGTAAGAAGTAATCATGTGCAGTAAAAATAAAATATATCATCACACATAAGAAACACACATGAATACCATTATCTAAGGTGGTAACCCAATGTCGGAGAAAAACATTGTTGTTTTCGTCTTTGTCTTTAATGTTTATTATATAGAAAACTTCTTACAATCTTGTGCTAGCACAGACTCATAGCAGCATGAAAGCACCCACATGCAGAAGCCTGCTACTGGAAGGGAGTTCCAACCCCCTAATCTCATTTACCAACCACCACTCGATGGGAGCTTCGATCCCCTATTCTCGTTTACCAGCCACTACTGGAAGGGAGCTACAACCCCATTATCTGATCACTAGTTCCTACTGGCAGGAAACTTTAAATTCCTCACTGAAGACTCCAACCCTCAACACCACCGTGGACCACGTTTCATAAATTTTCACACTGGATCCACCGACTTCAATACATCACTGTTTTTAGGCCTATTTTCATTATATTTTCAGATTGGACACACTACACTCATTTAAGCCCAATATCAAACCAAAATAGATAATTGTACCTAATCATTCACTGAATCATTAATCAACAAACCAATCAGTAATATTTAATCACAAGAAACTAGAAAAATAATCAATACTCAAACAACCCATACCTATAGGAAGACATCATTGATAGACAACATAAACACAACAAAACTGAACAACCATTTTCTTGAGTATTTTCTAGAAAAACCCTGGATTGCATACGCACCTTCCAATAAAATTATTACTGTATGTATGCAATTATCCCGAAGATAACTCACATATAGATATAAATATATGACTGAACATATAAGCTACTCTGATGAACTAGACTCTTGTGTATAAGTGCCTTCCTCATGTCAAACTTGCATATAGATCTGTAAATAATCCAGGATTGTGCAATGCTTCAAAACTTCAATCTTAGTCAGATCATACCCTTCACTGCAAGAAACATGCAACAGGCCACAGATATGAACATCTCATAAACATATCATGCAAATACATAATCATTCTAGGTCTAGAGAGCTTGATCCATCATTCTATTCATGAGTGCATCTTTATTCCATATCGATCAGTCAACTATAGCCCATAAAATACAAATATACCTCAGATTGAATTATTCATTCATTACCCTTACTTATTCACCCTTATCACTTTGATGTTCACCTCCTTATATAGTTAGAGCCTTATCCAATACCATGAGCCAAAACCACACAAATTCCTATGGTATTCTTGGACAGGATCGAATAGTCGTTATTGCGCTCAATATTTTGGGCTAATACAATGGTAAGGACCCTTAGTATTGTTAAATTAGTGTGATAGCATATAAATTACTTTGCATCTTTGTACATGCACATACACGTGACTTTGACTTAACGAACCCGCATATAGATCCTCAAATATTCACCTTTAATAAACTTTTGATTTTGATCTACAAAACTTTGTCCCATCATCCTGTCATTCTGTTCCATCACTTTGTCACCTCTGCGTTGATATTTGAACTCATCCATTTATCATATACTTGATCTGTTATAAGTGGGTTGGCATCAAGGACAACACTTGCATCGTACTACCAACATTGATCAACTCTGTTTTAACTGCTTGTTCTCTCATTCTAATTCTCACATGCTCCTTGTTTTTATTTTAGAAGAAGGACTATACTATATTTTTTGTTAATAGCTTCTTCAAGTTTTTCTTTTTAATAAATAAATTCCTCATTATCATAGTTATAAATAGCTTCTTTAGCACGTTATAGTTGTTCCTTCAATTTCTTGTTACTTTTCCTTGCTTTCTTTTAACTCATCAAGGTCACTGATGAGTTCCCCTTCAAGTTCGACTACTCCTTCTTCCTCTTATTCCTCTTAAAATTCAATAATACTTTGTTTCTTAGATTTTGTTCCAAGATACATAAGTAAATACTTATTTGAATCATCCTCTTAAGAGTTTTCTATGTCAGATTCTAATGTTAATCTATCTTATTTGTAGTATAACCCTTTTTCTTATAGAACCCGTTTTTCTGTTGTTTTTAAGATTTGTTCCCGGGTTTCTAACATGGAAAATTTTAGGGGCTAATATTCGTAGGTGGGCTAATATTCCATTTTTTTCCAAAAAAAATATTCGACAATTTCCATTTTTCTAAAAAAAAAATCGCCCAAATTTTATAGTATAAAATAATTTTACCTTAAATATTGCCAATATCATATATTGTCTGTTGTGTAGCCAGCTCCAAAAAGAGAAGAAAAGAGATATAAACGCCTTAGAAATGAGCCACTTTGAGGGGGAAACCTCCAATACATTACATAAATGAACAATTCTTGGATGATACAAATGAACAAAACCTCCTTCTATATATAGGAGTCCATGGGGCCACAATATAATCCTAATGGGGCCACAATGTAATCCTAGCCGACCTAACAATAATAATGTAAGGGCACAATAATAACAATATGGGGGTTACAGGGGTACAATAATAACAATAAGGGGGGCTACACTAACATAATAAGGGGATACACTATTAATATAGGGACTTAACATGCCCCTCTCCTTCAAACAAGTGTTGTCCTCAACGCTTGATTATTTCTTGATGCTTCTGTATAAAATTCTCATCCTCCCATGTGAAATATTCTATAGGAAAGTTCTTCCACTTTCTGAGATACTCTGAAATTGATCGTATTTGTCGAGTTCCTGTTTCTGTGACTGCTTCAGATCTTCTTGCGATGTGATGTTGATCTTCCTGTTGTTTCATTAGATTCGGCACCAAAGTTAGGTTATCCTTTGAGAGTTGGAAAACTTGTTGTTGATGCTCGTTGTGATATTCCACAAACTTATCATCCATATTAGCTATTATTTGATCCTTCAAGCCATCCAACTTAGCCTCCATTTCTGCTTTTAAACCATCTATTTCATCTTCGGTTGCTCTTCGTAAGATCGAAATTTGTTGCACTTGGTACCGTAATTTTGATATCTCATGTACATAACTCTATTATCTTCAGCTTGCATCTAATTGTGCAGAGGTTAATGGGTATCTGAGGATTATTTTGAGGCATAACCATTGATACTGACAAAAATTCTTCAATATTCCCTTGGAATCAATTCAACTTGATTCTTCAAACAAGACTTATGCAATTCGGGAAAAATAATACACACCTTTTACTTGCTTTGAGGAGCTCGATATTGAAATTGAATTATCTCTGTAATTGAAAATATTAAATATCTGAAATTCAGCCCTGTAGTAGCCCTCTGAAGCTTCTTTCAAATTCCACAGGTCTGATCTAATTTGGATTCCCCAAGACAAAGTTGTGTCCAATCTCCCACAATGACCTAATTCTGGACTGGTTCAGTAGAGAAAACTTGTAGGACTTGCCACATGTCACTGTTTCGTCCTTTGTCTTTGAAATTGATAGACAAGAAACTAAAGTCCGTGTACTTACGACCACTTTTTACGGCACTCAAATCCGCCTTCCGGAAGAGAAGTTGTCAGACTTTTGATCACCTGTTTGGATAGAAATTGAGGAACTGAAAAAAGCACTACCTTCCATAGATGTATACTCCAAAATGTATGGACAAGATCTGAAATTTTGACACCTTTCTAAAGATTTCAGCTTCACACCTTCAGAATTCAGTTACGAACCTTCGTATGTCCAATTTATGTATGATACACATTATTTCATTTATGAACTGAAAAAGGCCACAACACACGATCACCATCTCAAAATTTATGTGAAAAAATATCAAATATTTGAGACAATAACATGAGGATTTCAGCTTCACACCCTAAAAATTTCAGCTTGAAAATTAGCTGAAAAAAATTATAGCAAAAATTCCACGATGACCTGTTTGGAGCAGCGAAACCATAGAATCCCAAGCTCTGATACCAAATGTTGTGTAACCAGCTCCAAAAATAGAAGAAAAGAGATATCAACGCCTTAGAAATAAGCCACTTCGAGGGGGCAACCTCCAATACATTACATGAATGAACAATTCTTGGATGATACAAATGAACAAAACCTCCTTCTATATATAGGAGTCCATGGGGCCACAATATAATCCTAGTGGGGCCATAATGTAATCCTAGCCGACCTACAATAATAATGTAAGGGAAGAATAATAACAATATGGGGGTTACAGGGGTACAATAATAACAATAAGGGGGGCTACACTAACATAATAAGAGGCTACACTATTAATATAGGGACTTAACATTGTCTAATGTAAAATAATTAGAAATCTAGACATTTTTACAAAATTACCATCAAGCATTTTAAATTTTGGATAAATACAATTTTTTACCATTTGCATTAGTGGGAGAAATATCAGGGACATTTTATTCTACTAGCACTGAAGTCCAAACATATACTCCTAGAGACGTGAGATACGCCTCCATCCTTACTTTCCAGAAGACATAGTTTTTCCCATCAAAGTATGGTATTCTCCTTAAGTAAGCCTCTTGAATCTCTTTCCTTGACATAATTCTTTATATATATAGCTTCCAGTGGTTAGAATATTCCTGAAGAAACCTGGGCTTTGATACTAGTTGTTCGAATAATTAATTACTAAGAGGGGGTTGAATTAGCAATTATGAGATTCTTTAAATTTTTACTGAATATGCTTTTAGTTCTTTCATCTACTTCCTGCTACTTATGAGAGCATTCATTCATAAATAAAATGATTAGTAAACTTGATTTTTCATATCTTCAAACAATCTTTCACATGAGAAAGACACACACACACACGTTGACACTGGTATTTTTCACATGGAGACCCAAAGGGGAAATACCACCAATTTTTTGTTTTTTAATATGTAAATTAAGCATTGAATTACATCAGTTTTTTTGTGAGAACCCACTCATAGGAGGCACCGACCCCATTTCGATAGCAAGAAAAAACTCTCCAAGAGGCACCAACCTCTTTTGAATGCATGCCACCACCTGCTATTTCCATTGTTATGCTTTTCATACAATTTTCAAACTGAAAAAAAAAGGCATATACAAAAAAATAAAAATACCAATATGATAGGTCACATAATAAACTTCTTCTCTTAGTCCTCTTATGAACCATAGACTCCTCTTGTATTACACATAAACACTTCTATCCTCTACCCAGAATAGCATATGTTAAGATATCTACCTTCTTGCAATACATTGTGCATTTCGTAATTTTTGGCTCTGATCGTGTGATAGTTTTATAAGACTCCCATAGCTCACACTATTCAGTTGATTCAACAATGTTCTCTTGCTCTACTTTTCTCTATTTAAATCAATATTTTTTATCCTCTGCTGCACACATCACTATGTTGTTTCTGACACTAATTTCCACACTGCTTGAGTGCACCTCTGTGTGGCTTCCCTTGCTACTGTTGCGTATGCCCATCGAATTTTGTGATGGTCACTTAATCATAGGAATGGGCTTCTCCATTCTTTACTATCTCCCTGTGTAAACCTCTATACTCAGATTTAATCTCAGTCCGCTTACACACCCTACCATGACTTCCCATGGTTATTTATTTCTTATCAGAGCTTGACAATTAACATGAATGGAAACTTTGTTTCTTATTTAATTTAGCAATATGTGCATGGAAAGAGGAATCGGGCTTCATTTTATCCCATCATTTCTTCTCTGTGGACCATTTTCCTTGTTTCCTTATCTCAGTGCTTCCTCCAAATACCATCTATGCGGCTTTGAATTTAACCTCCAAGTGCTCTACATTTAATCTCCAACTTCCCACCCATTTGTTCTTTTAATTTTCTCTACTATTGCCTCAAGAAATTGTAAGTCATATAAAATAATTTCTATGATGTCATGTAGCTCTAATGTCCCTTTAACCCCTTAGTTCTTATCTCTTCGTTCCTTTGGTCTCTAAATGACCATGTGCCCAACAATATTTAATCTCATTCTATCAGAACATGTTCCAAATGCTTCTTCATTGGAGTTATGAGGTACTCATACTCTGACTTAATGCTTACATCATCCTTCCATATGGAACCTCCTAAGTAATCACACATGTCACTCTGATTTTCCCTGTTAGGCCCCTGAAAATTCCACAACTAGCTGCCACCTATCCACAACTCTTACCACATCATGATGACATCATTCACCACTTCAAATCTTATAGACCAATCGATTTCCACCACGCGTATATTAGGAGGAGAAAGAGAGAGTCTTCATGATCCTTGGTTCTTCTAAGAATTCCTTTACATTTCTTCTCCTTCAGAAACCTCATAACTTTCATGGAATTGAAATTTACAAGACTCACATGGTTTCAAGGTTCTGATATTCGCAGACCTACGATATAGCCTGCTCTGATGTTATGATACTATGATGTTCCAATGATATGATCTTCTGATGTTCCAATGTGTCGATGGCCTCCTGCTCCGAAGATCTAGGGTTTCAAATTTCTTAGATATCTGATATGTCGATGCTTTGATAATCTAATATATGGTCTCCTCTAGAGGCCTCCAAGTTCCTTACTTTGGAAATCAATATCTTTTGATTCCAATGGGCATTTTTGGATTTCTATGCACAGTTGGAAAGCTTATTCTCAACACTTTTTTTTGGAGATGGTTTTATTCTAAACTTGAGTTCTATTTGATTCTAAAATATGGGTCTGAAACTGAAGGATGATTCCATGGACGTGGACTCCCAATTTACCATAGTCATCTTTTTATGGGTTTTCGATAAGCCTACTACTATGGTGATTCTCTACCATGAACCTCCAACTGTCATTGGATTCCTCTTTGACAATTAATCATCATTCAATATTTAACATCAATGCCAATACACTCATAGCCTCTAGACATCTATAAAATTCCAAATTTCCAACAAACAGATGGAATCAGGAAGAGTGGTTTCTAGTTATAGTGAGAAGTAAATTTCCTTATTGAGTATGCGTCGGAGACTAAAAATAGGGAGTTGGTTGCTTCCATATTAATTGATTTCTAAGTATATCTTAGCAGTTGGTGCCTCCTATACATTTGTGCTTGCATAAATCCAAAGAAGTAAATTTTTTTTCTTGCAACCAATCCATGAAGTTGGTGCTTTAGTTGGTTCTTCTGGTAAGCCAGTTAGTGTCTACAAAAGGAGGGAGTTGGTGCTTCCTATTAGTGGGCGATAGTAAGAAATACAAGCATTTTTGTGCTTCCTATGAGTGGGGAATCATAAACATTGATTTAATAGAGTAGGTGCTCATATTTACTTCGAATAAAAAAACAATCTTTGGTGGTTTTTTTCCTCAAAGGGTTTCCATGTTAAAGCTCTGTGTCTCATGTGTATGATGCTCTTGTTGTGTGTGTGTTCATGTGATGATTTGCATTGTTGTTAAATAATGTGGTGATTTTTGGTCACATGAATGCTTGTCAAGTTTTTTATGAGAAAATAGTCTTTGTCATAAAAAGTTAAAGTTAGCCTTAATATTTATTCACACGCCCCCCTCTCAGTATTAACATTATTTCCAACTATTTGAATCATAGAGAGGTTACTTCAGGAAAATATTAACTGATTGAAGGTATATCAAAGGGAAAGAATGCATACTAAAGTTTTTATAACACCATAGGGATTTACATTCTTCAATATATCAGACTATGAGCTCTGGAGGATTAGAATTGGATCCTAATTGATGGTAATCAATGCAAATTTTTGGTTGTCTGTAGAATATGGAGAGAAAATTTAGTTTATTACATAAACCAAGAGGATTATCATGAAAGGGATATCAAATCCAAATGTTAAGAAAATGAGGCATTTTGAGATAGAAAAGGAAATCCTTAACAAAATTAAATATCTATTTGGTGGACAAAGCCATGCAACAGTAGAGGAGGTTGATGAACCTTGTTTCTCAATAAGTGAACCTGAATATGTGAAGGATGTTCTTGGGAACACTAGTTGAAAATGATGTAATTAGTGACTAGGTGACTAAAACATTATTCACCGTAATTATTTAAGGTGAATTACTACTAAATTTGAGCAATTTTAAGCGAAAAACTAAAAATGACTAACTTAAATGACTTGTTTAGTCCACAAATAAAATATATGACTAGCTAATATGTGACTAAACTAAAAATGACTAAATTAAATGACTAATTTAGTCTAGGATTAAAATATATGACTAGATAATTACTGAAAAAAATTTATAATTATTAACGTAAATGACTATTATAGTTCAAGAATGAAAATATGGCCAAATAACAAGTATAACAAGTATATGAATTAGTCATTTATGTTAGTACTTTTTAATTTTGTCACTCTAGAAATGGAAAATTACAATTTTGATATCGAAGTGTTACATTTCACTATAGGGTTCTATGAATCCATCTGCAGTGTGAAAATTTAGAGAAAAAGGTGTCTCTAAATCCATCTACAATGTTAAAATTTTGAATACCCTTTTTTCTCTAAATTTTAACACTATAGATGGATTCAGAGACCCCTGTCTTTGAATCCATCAGCAGTGTTAAATTTAGAGACAAAGGGGTCTCTGCGTCCATATGCAGTGTTAAATTCTAGACACCCTCATTGGCAATGTTAAAATTTAGGTAGATGGATTCAACATCCCCCTTAAATGGGTCCATGGATCCATCTATAATGCTAAAATTATAATAATTTTATACAATATAGAGTATAAGTTTACAATATATAATAGTTTTATATTCTCTTTGGGAGGAGTGACAAGAAAGAGAGTTGTTTATGTTTCTACCTTCTTGAATTCAATCTAAAATAATATACTTTTAAGAAAATAACACATCTCCATAACCATATACATATAATTAAAAAAAATTGATCTGTCGTTATTATAAATTGTGTTAAAAATTAACATATTAATTTAATCATGGAGTTATCCATAAGAAATTAATTTATCAAATATTGAAATTATTGTTTGAGCCAATGACCTGCATGGATAGTCAAATAAAATATTGATATTTATTTTTATTTGGGTAAAGTTTATTTTTTTGTTTGCACTAATTCCTTCAGTATTATTTTAGTAAAGGTAATATTTAGATAGTCAAATTAATATTGATATTTATATTTCTTTTGCCATAAATTTTAATTTTTAAACTTCATTGATTTATGTTAAAAGTGTGAGTTGTTTTAAATATAAGGTTAAACCTTCTTATTTAGATTTAATAAATAGATAAACATAACATTGCTTATGTTAAAAATGTGAGATCATTTAAATCTAGTATTAAATACACATATTTACATTTGGTACATACTAAATATATAAACCTAAAATATATATATTTATATACCTTTTTAGTAAATAGGTATGAACCTTAGTTAATTTTTTAATGGTGTATGAACCTTTTTTAATTGTTTAATTTTTTTTAATAGTGGATAGATAATTTAAGTTGGCGAAATAGATCCATTTCATGAAAATAAAAAACTAGCTATGAAATCCAATATTTCGTGAAAAATGGTTATGAAAGTCTCACGAAAACTAGCTATGAACCTGTTTCCATGAAAACAAAATACTATTTCCTCGCAAAAACTTGCTTTCAACATTGTTTTTGTGAAAACTAGTTATTCTTACCCCACGAAACCTTGCTAAGAGCCTTATTTCCATGAAAACTGGTTATTCTTATTGTGTTGAAGAGGTCCACTCTAGTTTACCCTATTCTAAGTTCTCCTTGAAAATTAGATGTTTTTTCCATGATGTTGGCTCTTTGGCACCAAATGTTTTCCCTTGGTGGGATGGTTTTGATATATTTTGAGAGCTTTGAGACAAATTCGTGATGTGGCTTGAGATTTTTAGGGCTTGTGAAATTTTCTATATATTTATAGCTTCTTCCATGGATATAAGATCATTGGAGATAACTTGGAGGATTCTAAAAGAGCAGGAAACAAATATTTCACAATTAAAGTCAACAACCTTGTAGTTGGAATTACAGGTAATTAGTTCGGTTTATATTTTTCTTATGTTCATGCATATTTTACTACTTGTTACAACCCTAGAAAAATAGACCCAAATCATTAGACACAATTGATTGTAATAATGAGCTGTCAAGGAAAATGCATGTCGGCTATGTAAATTTGTCAATTTTATATGCTTGTCTCAACACCCTGACAAGATATTACAGACTCAAGTTGTACATTGCGAAATAATCGTATACAGTCATTGGACTCCCCTTGGTCTACTCAAACAATTCCCACCCCCCTCAATGTGATAAATTTGATCCTTTTTCCAAGTACCTAATGTTTCCACTGTCTGTGGAACTGACGAGGGAGAAAGAATGTGTTCATTCCATGGATTTTTATTTTATTTTGCTAAGGGATCAATCGACTAAAAAACAAATACCGTGTTCTTATCCAACCATATTTCTCGCCTATAACCTTGTCAGTGGCGGTAGAGGTGTCGATCGTTCTCTAAGCACACTTTTGAACCACCTCCCTTGACTTCTATATTGAAGCCCAGTAGCATACACATCAATTTTTTTTATTTTTAAAAGAAAATGAAATTTGAATGTAGGCATATAAAATCATTTGAAAATCCTACATTGAATTTGATCTGGTAAACTATATGTTAGATCCACTCGAGGGACAAGGGATATGGGGCTCTCTGATTGTGTGTGTGTGATGGGAGTCTTTTTATTATTTAGATAATATCTTGTTTGGTTCCCTGGGGAATTTTCTTCGGCCACTTATTCTAATGTTTCAAAAGAACAAATAGGAAATATTTTGGTGGCACACTCTTCTGATAGACAAGAGGTGGGACTGGAGGTATTATTTCAATCGAAGAAAAGGTATGTGAGGTGGGATGACAGGGGTCATTAAGGTACACCTAAATGTGAATGGTAGAGTCATTAGTTCTAGTACCATGAGCAAGGAAAATGGATACCATTATGTTTATCTAAACTTGTGAAGGTTTTTTACCGAGTCTACTACATTAGGTGATGTCTTTCCAAGTATATAATTTTTTTAGTTTTAATGTGAAATAAATCCCTAGCTTTTAATGTGTGGTTACAGGGTTTAAAGGGGATAAGCCGCTAGTTTTTTATTAATGTTATTTGTCATCTATTATAGCCCTTAGGGTTTTTTCCTATAGTGGTGGTGTCTAGGTGTTTGGGTGCTCAAGTTGTTGGGGCTTGTGGACTTCAAGGTGGAGGAATTGTAGTGGATACTGGCACTCTTAAAAAGTATTATTATTGTAACTCAAAGGGTTTTTTTGTAGTTTATTTCTCCTAATAGTGACCTAAGTGCAAACCTCTGGTGGTGGGATTGGGATCAAGGAACTAGGTGTGAAGGAACCTTTGAAATGCCTAGATGGACATTGACTATAAATATTTCCCTTCACACACTCAGTCGAGAGCATCTCATCTTCATGGTTAGATCAATATCCCAATCAAAGTAAATATGGAGGCATAATTCCTACTCCAACATATGGTACTTCTATGAGTCACAAATAATAAAATAATTTAAAGACGTTTCAAACTAGTTGCTACGGGAGAGGGTTGGTTACTTTAACCTCTATTGTTCTTCTAGAACTCACTTCCTCCCAAGTCTATGGGGTGGAAAATTCATCTATGTGAACTCATCCTTCCAATCACTAGTAATTGAAATAGTTCAAGGGTGGCCTATTCGTTATCTACGAGCATGGCCTTGAATTGGATTGCAATATTAAAATAGTAAATATAATACACCACTTCTTCCTATGGAATGAAAAACTACTTGATCTATAGCATAACCACTTTCCTTCAATGCAAACATAAATCAAATGTACCAAATTTATATAATTTTTTTGAGAACATCTGGAAGAATGGGTATTATGATTGAAGAGCCCTTCAATATCGAGGTTTTGAGTGAACACTTCACCCATCTTCAGGAAAAAAAATCTTAGCGTAAGATAGGAATAGTTCAGGTCTGGAATATATATATATAACAAAGAAAAAATGTAGCCTTTGGATATAGTTAACGAGAAATATGAAATTAGTTAAATTCAAAATTTAAATATATTAATTAAGTTATTATTCGTTAGAGAATTAAGGGAATAATTTGACTGGGTCCAAGAGATAAATTAAATTAAGAATTGATTTATTTAAAAAAGAGTAAATAAATGAATAGTTTAATATGAAATAATTAAATAAATGATCTAGAAGTTAGTGAAATGGAAGGAAGCCTCTAAGATTTTAATTTAAGGACAAAAGGAAATAAATGAATTAAGAAAAAAAATTAAAGTAAATAATTTGTTTAAAAATAAATATGATAGGGGGATTTATAAAATTAAAGAAAGAGATATAATGGGATTGAGTGGATAAATTATATAACGCATTAAAGAATAGATAGAAAGGGAGACTAAAATAGGAGAAATGGAAGAGGATATGGAGAGATAAATTAATGATTTTATACGATGAATTAATCAAATTAAGAACTTTTAGTATAAGGAGTTAAATTAAAATAGATTAGGAATCAATAATATTAAGGATAAATAGGATAAATGACATTAAATATGAATAAAATAAAGTAAAAATGGAGGGAAATTAAAGACTAAATCAATAAAAGTTGAAGAAGGGGGGAGAAGGAATAAAGAGGATTTTAAAAAGAGAGTGGAGGGGGAGAAGGAATAACGAGGAATTTTAAAAAAGAGGGGGTGGTGGGAAGAGAAGAAAGGAGGGAGGGGAGAATGCCAGACTAGGATGGGTTTGATTTGGGAATGGAGGGAATTAAGGTGCTTAGATGATAGGAAGTGGACAGTGGGATTCAAGAAATGACTTAATTGATAACCATCATCAAAATTAAATTTATTAGGATTTTTTTCAATTTCGAGGGCTTCCTGAATGACCCAGTTGGAATGAAAGGGTGTAGATGATAATATTTTGGATTTTTCAAAACAGATAAAGTGTTTGGTAGAATGGGAGTGTTCACCAATGGTTGATTTTGCAATGCAGTTGTCGTTAGTGTCAGCCATATGGGAGTTTATCAGAACATAAAAACGTTTTTCAAACCCCATAGAACCTTCAACCAACTATCTAAGTCAACAAAGGATAAAAATTACCTATGTTAGGTTCTCGAGTCTATGAGATCCCTTGATCCTGTGGAAATTCCCCCTGATCCTATGGAAATTCTTACATAGGTCAAACAGGGAGATCGTCTAAAAATCAGTTGAAAGAAAATATGGCTGAAAATAACCACAACCACATTCAAAAATCAGCCATTGTTGAACACTCCCATTCTACCAAACACCTTATATGTTTTGACAAATCCAAAATGTTACCATCTGTCCCCTTTCATTCCAACCAGGTCATTTGGGAAGCCCTAGAAATTTAAAAAAATCCTAATAAATTTAACCATGATGATGGTTATCGATTAAGTTATTCTTGGAAGCCCATTTTCCACTTCTTATCATCTAAGCTCCTTCCCTCCATTCCCAACTCAAACCCATCCTAGTCTAGCATTCTCCCCTCCCTCCTTTCTTGTCCGATTCTCTCCCCCCCCCCCTGCTCTCTTTTTAAATTCCTCTTTATTCCTTATCTCCCCCCTTCTTTAATTTTTATCAATTTAGTGTTCATTTTTTGTCATTTTAATTCCCCCCCCATATTTTTACTTTATTTTATTCATATTTAATCTAATATATCTTATTTATCCTTAATATTATTGATTCCTAACCTATTTTATTTTAACTCCTTATACTAAAATTTCCTAATTTGATTAATTAATCCTATCAAATCATTAATTTATCTCTCCATATCCTCTTCCCTTTCTTCAAGTTTAGTCACCCTTTCTATCTATTCCTTAATGCATTATATAATTCATCTATTCAATCCTATTATATTTCTTTCTTTCATTTTCTAAATCCCGCTATCATATTTATTTTTAAATAAATTATTTACTTGAAGTTATTTTTCTTAACTCATTTATTTCCTTTTGTTTTCAAATTTAAATCTCCAAGGCTCCCTTGCATTCCCTAACAGATCGATCAATTATTTAATTATTTCAAATTAAATTATTCATTTATTTGATATTTTAAAAATAAATCAATTCTTAATTCCATTTATCTCTTGGACCCAGTCAAATTATTCCCTTAATTCTCTAACGGCTAATAAATTAATTAATATATTTTAATTCTGAATTTAAATAATTTCATATTTCTCGTTGAATATCTCCAACGCCTAGATTTTTCAGTTGTTATATAAATTCCAAACCAACACTCTTCCTATCTTACACTAAGCTTCTTTTTCCTGGATATGGGTGAAGTGCTCACTCGAAAGGTCGATATTGAAGTGCTCTTCAATCATAATACATGGGCTTACAAAATTTCTCAACAACATTATGTATCTGACTGTGGAAACATTCACGTCTAGAACCAAATTTAGTTCAGACAGGGGTCATCCCTGGCCCTTATACGTTTTCTAATTCATCTTAATTATGTAGCTCATGTCGGCTCCATACATTGTAATCCACTGTTGCACACATACATATGTCAATATTATCCAAAGTTAGGTGCCTCAATGGATGGGGTATTTATCCCATATACCCATTTTAGACCTACAACAAAGGTTTGTTGAGCTACCTCAATTCACATTTTTCTTCAATACACCACTTACATTAAAATATGCTGGAGGAGACACTCAGACCTAATGCTGCCAAAAACTATGTGCCATATTTTGTTGTTTCCAACAATTATGTGCCATACTATATTTCCTTGTCTCTCCTTCTTCACTTTTTCTCTGAATTCTTTTAATTTTCCCTTAAAATACCAATGCAACCCTTCCATAAAGTGTTGATGAAGAGGAATGTGGATAACTGTAAAAACCAATCACTGAACCTTTTAAATATCTCCTCAATGATTAATCCTACATCCATACTTGGCCATTTACTGACACTAGTTCTGATGTGCATATGGAGAGAGGCATGGAAATCTCTCTGAGCTTATCAATACATGTCCCTATTTCACTCAGTGGGATCAGATTTTATGTCGTAGGTGAAATATGGCACAATCTAGTCATTCATTTTTTCCTGTCAACATAGCTTTCAAACCTTTCCCTAACTTTTGGAATATCCAAGTCCAATTCATCAAGCTACCCTTGTGAAACCTTTCATCATCTGATTTATTGTCATAAAACCTTCACTTCAACATTCATGCAACAAATTCAACAACTTGTCATTTTTTTTCTCCACTTCCATAACCAAAGATTTTTTCACACCCTCATGGTGGAAGAATGACATATTAAGGTCCCATATACTTTGGCATGCTTCTCCAATATCTATCCCTTTCTCATACTCCTCCAAAAAATTGTTGATTTTTTCCTTTACCTTGTCAATTGTCTAATCAGTCTCACCATTACGGGAATGAACTTGGGGAAAACCATTTTGAAATATGTTCTTCAACATATGAAAATATCCTTCATACTTCTTCTCACTTCATTCCCACACTCATCACAATTTTTATATCAAGCAGAATTGTATTTAAAATTTTCCTCTTGTAACTTTCTTTGGTGCCATATATGCCAGAGATGATGGTTTTCCTATGGGTTTACAATCTGCAATATTCATCTGACTATATCATAGTTTACTTTGGCATGATTCCTCAAAAATTGTGCACAAAGTGTCCTTTCCCAATAGATGTTTTGATATTCCCAACTGTTGGAAAGCTAGAATTACTATGCTACCTAGATGAATGATGAAAAATCATGTGTTATCCTTATGAAAAATAGTGGATAATAGGTCATTGGTAATCTAGCACAGAAGATCCAAGGATATATTGGGTGTAGCAAAAATAAACTAGCCAATTTTCACCATAGCTAACTCTCTGTCACTTTGGGCTAGTGCATGCAAAAAATAAAAACTAATATTTTTATGGTTGGAAGTAAAAATTTCACTAGTGCCTTATTAAATTGGGTGAATGGAGAAAGAGGAGAATAAAATCTGCAAAATATATTCGTTAATTCCAAACCCATTGATTAAGAATACTTCCACAAATAGAAAATCACAAGAAAGACCTTTTCTCTTCTATCTATACTATCTATTGGTGTTTGTCACATTTAATTGGGTAAAATTAATGTTTGATCATATCTTTTAACACCTCCCAATTAGTCACTAGTGGCTCATTTTCTAGTTCCTTTCTAATTGCAATACTCTCCCACCATGCCAAAGAATGGATTTCAATATTCAATCGAGAAAATGAAATATTTTGTTTATCAATTACTTCAAACATATTGAAGTATACATCCAATTGTTTTAGCCAATGGTTTAGTTCAATGGAATCAACTTCCCCAACATAAGGTTTTATATCCACCTTGGCTTCTACATGAAAAGGTATTGGTGCCTTACTATAGTTGGATTCTCCTTTTCTGGTCGATCCTTTCACTTTTTCTTTCACCTTCTTTATTATTTGTTTGAGTCTTCATTTCTAGCATTTATTTATGGTGCTTCCCACTATATCACCACCAATAATTTTGGCACCATTGATGTTAGTATAGTATGTGTAGAAGCTTCCATAAAACTTGGTTCTATGTAAAATATTCCATAGTAATATCTTCTATTGAGGAAAACTATGTGGAAACAACTATTGGAATAAAAAAAAATTATTAGAGTTATATTTAATGTTATTTGTTAGATAAGAAGATATTTCCAACTATAATAAAATAACATGGAAATTAAATACATTGATTAATGCATAAAATTAGTTCTTGAAGGAGTAAAATGAGATGCCCAATGACAAGAAAATACTCAATTTAACATCCTAACTGACTAGTAAGAAGGAAATATTTAGTGGATGGATAAAATTCTTAGTGGTATGGAAGATTCCAAAGGGTGGATTTATGCACATAACAACTATAGAAAATACCCAAGGGTGTATCCATATGCCCAAAAATATTTAAAGTATTTATTCTTGGAAAATTATTTATGAAAGAAAATTATTCAAATTTCGCACAAAGTGAAATTTTTTAGTAAGAGAAGCTTGGAGTCTCTATTTTCTATTTCTAAAGAATAAATGCACTGAGTTGGTTGGATGAGAATTCCCATGAAAACTTTGTTTGTCATGGATCCCTTATGTTGATGATGGGAATTTCTTTTCACTGCCACAAAATATGTCATCTCGTTGTTTAATCTTTCAATACCATCTGTATGCATTTCAAAAACTTACCTTATCTCTCTATGCTTTTTGTAATCCATCGTTGTATGGTAGTTAGAGTCACAAAAAACTTAGCTCCTTTGTTCTCTATAGATTCTCCAAGTATATCAACTTTATAGGTTGCGGGGTAATTATTTGAGACCCTAGGATTCACCATCCAATTCTACACTCTAAAATTAATACTAGAGTACTATTATACATCACGACTGGCACCCTAATTAAATCTAGAGAAAAAATAAAAAATAATAAAATATTTTGCCAGTTGGGGGGACAGTGTAGCCTAAAAGAGAAAAAGGAGCCATAAATGTGAAACCCCCACCACAATGACGATTGAGACCAAAACAAATATGGTAAGTGGGGGAGAAAATGGAGTAACATTTGACCTAGATTGGTAAAAGTCCATTAGCTTCAAGGTTGGGCCTAATTTGAATGTCTAGAGCCACTTGTCTTTGTGAGTCATATAGTCAGTCCCACTAACGTCCCATCAATACATGGAAAAGGAATGATAAACACAAATGGAGTGAGGAATGAACATGCAAGGAGAGTAGAGTGATCATATTGACCAACTCCGTACTTTTTCATAATTAATGACCATGTGAAAAAGATCCACGTGTTATTTCTAAACCTTCAAATTTTTTCATTACATGGAAGGGTTAAGGTACATGTTGTGCATATTACTCGTAGTTCATTTTAACAAAACCCATTTTTCCCTTTGTTGCCCAGTTGGCTAGATGGTTTTTCTCTATGTTATTTTCCCTTAGGACATGGAAACAAGAAACCAAGTCCAACATACATTTTTCCTTCCTTGTTCTTTCTAAAATTAAGTTCAATTGGTAATTTTACAATGAGAAGTTGAAAAGTAAGAACCCAATAATTAGAAATGAATCTTTAATCACTATTAGTTTATAGGCATTAAAACTTATGTTAGATTTACCCTTACAACAAAACATATTGTTTGGCCACATTGTTATATCATATTCCAAGATTATAAGGATAGGAGTACAATTTTTCTCCTCTAAATCCCACACACTTTTGTTCATGGAGAATATTTTCTTTTCTAAATAATTAATAAATTTATATATTTTAATTAATAAATTATAAATTACAATTTAAAATAAATTTAAATATTAAAAAATCATTTTTAATTCTTCAAAATAACCTATTACTTATGTGAGTGACTCAATCCCACCCTAATTTTATAGGAAAACCCCTCTTCCCTGTAAAAAGTGAAGAATGTCGCTCTAAATATTTGAAATTTCATACACTAAGACTCAATAAACTGCCACCAATATGCAGTGAGATGAAGGAATTATGACATTGGCAGCAAGCCACATCACCCCACCCCACTTTTATTTAAGGCTTCCTTGGAAAACTACACGTCCTTGAAAATTTTAGAGTGGATGTGAAAAAAAAAAATGATTTTGAGTACATAGTTAAAGATAATTTGAATTTGGTGTAATTCGTGGTTGTGTTTAATGTACTTTTGGCCTAAAAACTTGGGAAAAGTTAATAGAGAGTCGCAGAGAGATCTAGATTGAGAGATGGAAATTAGTTCAGCATCCCAACTCTGTCAAGTAGAGTCTTAAATCCTTCTCTTTCAGTATGGAATTCTACTTGAATTGGTAAGTATGAATTCATTCTTCCTTCACATTGTCTGTGTTTACAAAATTATGTTTTCTCTTAGTGCATTTTAATGGAAGATGGATTGGGAATAAAAGAGAATGAGGATATGAAGGTGATAATTGATGAAACATGTATCATATCTTCCCATGCCCATAGTCTAAAAGTCCATGTTATTGACTATAAGAGGCTTCTTTCCAATGCTCACCATATTTATCTACTGACAGTACCCCACAGTTCCCAATCGAATACCGTTACTGTGAAGGGACTCTTCCCAAACCTAATTTTTTTTGGGAGGTATAACCTTTTCGAAGAACACACATCCATAGGTTATGGGTGGGAGTTCTTAGTAGCCTTTCCAAAGCATATCCATCAATAGAAAAGGAACTGTAACCCTAAGTAGGGGCAACAAATCACCCTAGTATTGAACATATCTACGGTGAAAGTGTTTGATCAACAAAGTGAGATGATCGATGGGCTCAATGCCATTAGGATGTATCAGAGAAGGGATCATTTGGACTACTAGAATGGCTGGCATAAGTTAACCACTTCTTTGTATCGCCCCTTTGTGTTCCCTAGTTCCCAGTGTAGAGAAAGTCTGTGTGTGGGGACTTCATGTTTTAGGAGGTATGTATAGAACATTCAGAGAAATATGTCATGGATGATAATTATTTTATTTGCAGTGCCTTAAATATTGGAGTCAAGAACCTTTCTATAAGGACAAAAAATGAATAGTATTCATACATTTTCCCCATTTGGGTTCTGCACTTTTATGTTCATGAATATTTTGAAAGGTCAACAACAAAACCATTTATTTTTTTGGGTAACCTAATACATATGTGGATGTTTGTTTACATATATGTATGATTTTATATATTCTTGCTTATATATGTCATGAAATTGTTACTATTGTGCAAGACTGGGATAGAAAAATTTATTTTTGAAGGAAAGATAGACAATGAGAGTAAAATATCGCATCAACTAGGGTATGCTTCTCTTTCTCTTGATTAATTGAGATAAAAGTGAATGCATTGAGTCACGCATTAAAATTAAGGCATTAATTCAAGAAAGATCTCAATTTATGTTTTTCAAGAACCTCTCAAGAAATATATTTGAGAAGCCTTTTAAGCTATGGTGAATGTGTAATAAGCATGGATGTGAAAATGGGGTTTCCTAGTAAGAAATTTGTTAAAATTAGCTCTAACCATGACCACTTCATAATATTTTATAATCCTTATAATCCTTAGGGAAAATGTAAGTAAAATATAATGAGAATGTGAATTCATAAATGTTATACCATCATTTATCACCTTTATATACTTGATGACTTATGTTTTGGCGTTGGGCAACCTTTTCCTTTCACACTTGGTCAACTTCTCAAAAAACATTGTTTTGAATTCCATACATGACTCTGCCCTGACTTATACACATGCAGAAGTGGGTTCGCTCATATCTAACCTGTGTATAAAATTTAAAATATTAAAAATTATATAATCTCCCTATTAATTGGGCAAGTTTTGTGGGTTTTACCTTAATAACATCTACACCATCCTGTGGCCAAACTGTTTCCCAACTGAAAATGTTGATTTGAGAAAGTATAAATACACCTCATTGGGAAGGCCTAAGGGACAAGAGAGAGTGATATTGATACTATAGCCTGTTATAGCCCAGATCAAGTATGATTATCCTTGTGCCTTCTGCACTTCCTAGGTTTAGGAAACCCTTGTTTCCTTGTGATGTTCACCCCATTTATGTGATATCATTTGTGCACCTTTTATGGAAGAATATTGTTGAGGCTTTGGCTGGATGAATCTGGATGACAGTTTCACTTGGAGCCGTGGCCGATTTCAGGTGATATCTCCACTTTCTTTTAGAATTCATCACTAAAAGAAGCTTTGTCCCATTCCTGATGTCATGTTCTCATATTATTCATATACATGTTAATGATATTGTAATCATTATTTCATGTTATATTTTATGAGTTTATATGATCTAACATATTGAAATTTAGGATATATATGTTTTAAAACTATTATATGTGCCTTGTCTTGAGTGAGTTGCAGGTTTTGAAGCACAAGGAGTAGTAGAGGGTTTGCACCCTGCGGGAACGACCTCAAATGTAGGAGATACGGGCAATGTCGCCTATCCCCAATTTACTAGTTTAAGAATTAGAACTTCTAATTTGAATGCTTCTTGTGATTGTATGTTTTTCTCTATATTAGGTCCCTCAAACTAGACCTTAGGGTAGTTTTTACCACAATAGAATTGGTGATTCCATTGGGGATTACATCCGTGTAATTCCTAGTTTGGGTTGTTTTCTCCAAATTTTGGGTTCCCTGACTGATCTAATCACTTTCCTAGTCTTGTTGGTTCTTTTCCCATCTAGGCAAAAGCCCTAATATTCTGGATTAGGCTTGGCTTTTTTATCTTTACTGTCTTTTCTATATGCTAATTTTTTTGTACACAGTCACATATGAATTTTTTTTGTCCAAAGGAACCCGCATATAGGGGAGTTTCCTTAGACAAATTCATGTATACACATAGGTTGGATAGTGTGGATCTGCATATGGCTAGTTAAAAAAGAAAATTTGATTTTTGAGATCCTGTAAGTCCTTCCTGCCTGCTTTTGTTCACTCGTGTAGAACCTCTTATATGTCGTGATAGTGTTTCTAATTGTTGTGTATCAGTTTCTCTCTTTCTTGCTTGAAAACCTAGACAACATAGGGTTTGCCTTGCTTGGTGAACTTTTAGTTGTGGTTGTTCCACCAGGACTTATCTCTAAGGTTCTTGGTGGTTCTGACATTTAATAACAATGAGTCTATGTCAGTTTTCTCATTCTTGGCTTGTTCATTGGTTCACTTTTTGTTTTTTGGCTTGTTGGCTTTCTTGGTTTTCTTGTTTCTTGAGATCAAATTTTCTGGCGAATATTGAAGTTGTCTTTTTTTATTTCTTGAAATTTTTCTTTGCTAGAAGTTTTATGCTACCGTTTCGAGTAATTTTCTTGAGCTAATTGCTTCATTCTTCTTATTGAGTCTCATCATGAGAACGACATAGTTGGCTTATGGAATTTTAAGTTGCGTGTTGGCTCATTTTGTTGATTTGAGGCGTTTGGTAGTTTTGTGCTTTTCTCAAAGTATTTTTTCTTTCTCCTTAAAAAGTTAAAGGCTCAAATTTTTTTTTTATTTTTCATTTCTTTTTCTTTCAGTTTTTATTTTATGGTTTTCATTCCTTTTGAGAAATTTGGTATTTTCTCATTTTGGTTTGGCTGCTTGGTTTTGAGAGAATTTTTTTTTGGGCTTCTCTCTTTTATACCAAGTTGTTTTGGCATTTTTTGTGGAAAGAATTTCTTGTTCAGGCTTGTCTTTCTTTTGTGCCAAAGTGATCAGACCATCCTATTGAAAAACGCATTTTCTTTCCTTTGTGAGTAGTCCTAAAATTTTCATTTGCATTGGTAGTTTTGCATTAGTTGCACCGTTAAGCATTGTAGTATTTTTGATAGTTTTTTAGTGTGTGAGCATGATATTGAAATATATATATATATATATATATATATATCTTGCTTTTTAGTTGTTTCGTAAAACCCAAGTAGAAATCTCTTTCATCGAAAAAAAAGTTGCATATTCATGTAGAAGGTTTCTATTGATTTCTCTTTTACGTAAAAACATTATAAGTTCCATTATCCATCTACCCTTGACTTAAAAAAAAAATAATTAAAATCAAGCGCTTAATCTAAAAATGAACTAGAATTTTTTGAGTTCTCATTAATATACAACAACTATTCTAGGTCATAGGGCCTTGGAATAGGTGAGTGGAGAGTTAGTTCTCGAAGGCCATTCAAAATTTCAAACATAGAAGTTGATTAATGAGTCAAATCTAGCCTCGTTAAGTGGATCGGGAAAAATCTACCTCCATAGAGTTAAGCACGAGGGCTAGTGAAGGCAAAGAAGAGAGATACCCCCTATCCTATTTGTTGGATCCTGACCTAAGACCATTATGCCTGGCTACCAATACGAACTGGTGTCCATAGTTGATATTCCTAGGTATCACATAGGTGACAGTGGGGGGTAATACCTTTGGTACCTGAGGCAGATGTTGCATCACTCCCATTAGGACTTCTGGAGGCTACCTTTGTGAAGCTTGGGTACTTGTATCGGAAAAGGATTTTGTTAGGAGGTCAACATAACTATTTATGTTACCTTCACTAGTAGGCCTAGGGTGTAATTACCCTAGGCTATTCTCAAAAGTTCCTCTTATTCTCTTTCTTATATTTTGGTGTCTCGTCCTAACAGCTTGGAGTGGAAATACGTGAAGGCTTCTTGATTACTGTATCTTAGGGACATTTTTGTAGAGAGTTCTCTTTTCTCCTAAATGTCCATAGCTTCATAATTTTTTGAGTCTAGTTTAAAATATCATAATTATTAAAAGTGGTTGACCAATTGGTTCATTGATCGAGGAGGATTCGTGGGCTTTCTCCTATGAGTGTCGATCCTTATTCAAGAAGGAATAGGAGAAATTCTGCCAGTGATTTTCACTCAGTAGTTGCAAATGAATCTGAGAGTAATCCTTTGCTTGGGGATATTATTTTTGTGGGTGGTACTAGTACTAGCAGTGATATAGAGATGAGTAATCCACTCATCTCTCGAGTCCTTTTTCCGATAGAATAATTTGAGGTGGAAGATATTACTGAATCTCTAGTTCCTCCTTCCTCTCTTCTTCCTGCTAGTTTTTTGGATGTTCTTTTTTAGGTTGGGGCTCCCTCTCAAATACTAGCTAGCCCCCATATTTCTCCTTTTCTTTCGATGGCCACAGCTGGGAACACAAATTTAGCTATGAGAACGTTGAGTGTGCATTCTCCTCTTTCGGCTGAAGGAGGAGGTAGCATTGCTATTTCAACTATCATTCCTAGTGCAGAAAATTTTAGCTATACCTCCATTCCGTCTACGAGTGGGGGAACCCAAAATTTTTTCTTCCCATTCTATACCCTTTTCTTTTGGAATGGCATCTAATGCATTTCCTTCTATTTCCTTCACTATTTCTTCTGTTGTCTTCACACCCATGTCTTCAATGGCTAGTGGATTAGCTTCCTTTTAGGGTTTTCTGTTTGGAAGTTTTCATATCCCTCATTAAAACCCTTCCTTAGGATATTTTCCTTTCTCCTCTCAAGTTCAAGGCTTCAATCATTTTCTTCGAAGCCAAAGCTCTAATGATTTTCAAGGCTAGAACCCTACTTTTACTGTGTTAGGAACTATGAATAAATTTTTCTATGGTTAGGAAGGGAATGTGCCTCTATGATCCTCTGTAGGTTCTTCTCAGGGTTCCTCTCCAATCGCCAATTCATGGAACCCCTACCAAGGGGATTGGTATTTGTTCAACACGTCAATTGGGGGAAATATCCCTATTTATGGTAATCCTACGATGGGAAGGGGTCCTACTTCGAATGCTTCTGGGCCACAAGGTTTCTCTTACAACTCATATTTTTCTATAGAGAATCAATGCAAACTCGGTTCCTCAACAAATCCAGGGTATTCTTTTCAGAATTTTGGGAATCCTTCCCTCAGTGGATGGAATTCTCAAGCTCCTCTGTGCTTATTGTTACTAGCAACTTTGAATTTTCCAGATTTATCAAAATTGACTAATGATCCAATTCGATACAACTCAAGTTGGCCTTCGGTCCCTACTAAACTACCCTCAGGGATTCCAAAATTTGAAGGGAAGACTAGTGAGGATCCAACCGACCATTTTACCACTTTCCATTTATGGTGTTCCTTGAACTCCCTCATCGATTATTCGATTAGGTTCAGACTATTTCAATGGACCCTAACTGGAAACGCTGCAACATGATACATTGAGATTACTGTGGGTAGTTTTTCTACATTAGGAGAGTTGGCTACTATGTTTCTAATCCATTTCCAGCTACCTATTCATTATGATGTTGGGACTGATCTCCTAGCCAATTTCCAACAACATAAGGCAACACACATTTCTGATCATATTTATGAATGGAGGAGAAGGAAGAGGCTCATTAAGGACCAAATTCCTAATGAATTCCTTATAAAGTGGTTTCTTAAATTCTTACAGCCAGAAATCTCAAATTATGTATTCCTTTATAGGGTATTCACTGAGGAATAGACTATATTTATGGCCCACCTGCTGGAATTAATATATTCTCAGTGTGGAGTCCTTAATAAGATTTTTTTGGATGCTCCTCATTTCGAAGTTGATTTACCCAAATCGAGGTCAAGTCCTCATATTAACGGGTTTGTCAGTTCGATCGATAGTGGCACAACTAACATTTTGAATCAATTACAGCAATTGTCTTTACAATCTAATCCTTCTATTCAGGTTATGTCGTTGGTGTCTGCTACTTACCATCCCTTAACTATTAATTTTGTTCAAGCTTCTAACCCCAAAGGAAATCAAAAATTCGATGGGAAGAATAAGGGGTGAGATAATAATAAGAAAAGCAAGGGTGGGAAAGGTAATGAGAACATATATGAGGATAATGTTGTAGCGGATAAGAGAGAGGAAAAGAAGAAAGTTAAGTTTCCATGCAAGTTATGCACCAAAGACCATATTACTCATCTCTGGCCTAAAATTCAAGATGTTCAACACTTGTGAGCTCGACAGTGTTCCTCTAGTTCCGAGGTTGTCTTGAATAACCCTTTTCCCCAAGGGAAGTAGTTTCTTACTGGAACGAATGCTAATACTAGAGCTTTCGCTGGTGGAAACTAAGAAGGGGAAAATTCTTCAAATGTATATATGATGAGTGTTCACGCTAATATTGTGATGAGATCTCGTGATTATGGTGAAGTTGAGTCTTCAAAATCTAAGGGTGCTCTTGGTAGTTCTAAGCCACTCCATATTGATAGGCACACAATTGAGCCTATACCTCGCATGCCTAAAGGTTCTACTAAAATTACGACAATCAAACCTAATTCCAAAGTATCCGAGAACTATTCCATTGTAGAATATCTGGCTCAAATTCCTTCTACAATGTCTGTGTTAGAGGTACTCCAGTCTTGCCCAGCACAAAGGAGTGCATTGCTTACTTCGATCGGGGCAATTGATCCACAATACTCTCTTATGATCACATTTGATATTTAAAATCTTAATAATAGAATTCCTCATCACATGGCTTTTCAGATTAGGTATACATATCGGAAGATCAAAATTTTGCGTGTGTCATGTCTATCTCATTTTGGAAATCCATTGGATCCCCTCAAGCTATGCCTTCATCTACTCTTCTCACTGCATTTGATGGTCATTATCATCGGCCACATAACATTGTTCTGGCTTTTCCCAATTATGTTGGGGGTAAATTTTTGAATATTGAGGTTGAGATAGTTGATGCTAATTTGGACTGCAAGGTTCTATTGGGGAAAAATTCGATCTATGAAATGGATGTTATTGCTTCATCATTATTTCGCATCTTGTGTTTTCCGCATGAAGGGATGATTGTCACTATTGATCAGATGGACTATTCTTTGATCGATCCAATTGCATCTTTTGACTCGACTGTTCCCTTGGTGAATGATGGAAGCAACCTGTGAAGAATTTGGGGGCTGGAATGTATACCTCATTGATGGGTACCTTTGACCTTCCACCTCCTTCCATTCATATTAATGGTATCTCATCCTCGAGGGTTCCTACTCGAAGAGAGTTCGTTAGAACTCATTATTTTTTGGATACTTGGACCATACCTTCTCCTATTTCCACATTAGATGAAGGTTAACTGGGTGAAATTTCATTCCCTATATCTACAACATAGATTGTGTATCAATCTATTATTGACTCTACAGATTTCCTTTCAGTTTCTCTTTCACTGGAGGAGTTGGATGGAGATGTGGCTTCAGCTTGGACACTTAGTTCATCTTCTGCTCACACTAGTACATATGGTCAATTTTCTGACACTTTAGTTCCAAACATTTTGACATATTGTCGGAAAGTTCACAATTTTTTCTCAATTTTTTCAATCCAGCCAAAAAGTGTCGAAATAGTGACTAAAATCTCCAGACGTCGGAATAATGATGAAATATCCAAAAATTGTACTTGCAACAAACATATCCATATGTCATAATAACAACGGAAGTGCTCGAAACGTCTGATTAGCGATGGAAGGTTGAAACTTCGGACTTGCGATGAAAGGCTCCAAATGTCAGAATAGCAACGCAGGATCTCCAAACATTGGAAAAATGATGAAAGCTCCAAATTTCCAACTTGCGACGACATCGCTCAAAACATGATACTTCTAACGACACTTTCCAAACGTCAAACTTCTAATGTGTTTTCCATTCACGCATGGAAAATAATCCTTATCCATGCTCATTATTTGATTATTACTATCATTAACAATATTTTTCATTCCCATCCAATGCATATGTATAAATTCAATTACTGAATACCTTTATCATCGGATTGTGTTCCATTATTGATCTTAGAGACCACTATTTAACGGTAGTATAAGTATGATACAATATGTATTGAAGTTTTAATGTTAGTGTAAATCAAATCAACACTAACCAATGTATACAGGTACAAATATGACCATGCCTCTAGCTATATATATATTACAATTTATTCTTTGGCTCGAATACCATCGATACTTTATTAGATATTTATGGGTTTCCATCTATTTAATTGAATTTAAATATAGTATTCACTTGTAAGCCGGAAGAAATAACATCAGTTATAAGCCCCCCATATGAAGGATGAGAGAAAACCAATGCAAAAAGTTAAATTAATACTACCAGGGGACACCCTGTCATGCCTACCCATATCATTTATGTGATTAACTAATGCTTAAATGGTGTATCTTTATTTCAACTATAGATTATGTGAGTATCTCGAAACATCAAATAATAATGGTTTTAATGGTATAAAATATAGATTAACGTTTGCCATATTAACATTAATTTTTCATATATAGATATCAAATTTGGCATATTAACATTCACTTTTTCATATATAGATATAAATTGAGTCATGACATGTATGTCTAAATATTTCAATTAGTCAGTTATACGATTGTATATATAAAGTTTGATATATTTTTAATATTAAATTATACTACTTATCAAATAATATCAAAATAATTTTAGAAAGTAAAATTCATGGAAGGGGTGTACATAGTGTGCAAGTGGGTGCATTGTGGTTGAGCCCGAAACCTTGGACCATGATGTCAATTAATGAGTAAGCAGTTGGGTTGGGTCAGGTTGGGTCATGTGAGCGTGCCCAAGGAAATGTGTTCAGGCAGGTTGGGTCAGGTCGTGCTGTGTGAGGGCGCCCAAGCAAACACCTTCGGGTGGGCCAGGTTGGGTCGTGTCATGTGAGGGCACCCAAGGAAATGCATTCGGGCAGGTCGAGTCGGGTAATGTGAGGGCGCCCAAGGAAATCGGTTCGGGTGGGTCAGGTCATGCGAGGGCGCACAATGAAACACGTTCGGGTAGGTCACGAAGTCTGGTCATGTGAGGGCGCCCAAGGATATGTGATTGGGTAGGCCGAGTTGGTTCAGGTCGGGTCGTGTGAGGGCCCCCAAGGTAATGCGTTCATGAGGGTCGGGTTGGGTTGTGTGAAGGAACCTAATAAGGAAACGCGTTTGGGTGGGTTAGGTTGGGTCCCACTGTGTGAGGGCGCCTAAGGAAACACATTTGGGCGGGTCAGAGTGGGACAGGTAGGGTCATGTGAGGGCGCCCAAGGAAACGCATTCAGGCGGGTTGGGTTGGGTCAGGTCATGTGATGGCGCCCATGGAAACACATTCAAGCAGGTCAGGTCGATTTGGGCCATTTGAGGGTAGTCGTATCAAAAATGCTAATTTTTAACCACATGTGTGCCTTTTGTACGTTTTTTCAATCCATTTTCCATTTTCTCCCTCGTGCCTTTGTTCGAGCGGATCCGCTCATGTCGTGTGAGGGTGCCACAGGAAACGTGTTTGGGTTGAATTGTGTGAGGGAGGCTGTATAAAAGATGCTAAGTTGTGACTGCCCATGTGCCTTGTGCATGTTCGTGAGACTCGTTTTCCATTTTTTCTATTGTGCCTTCAACGTTCGGGCGAGTAAGCTCAGGTTAGGTAGGGTGAGGGCGCCCAAGGAACGTGTCTGGGTTGGGTCATATTAGTTCATGTGAGGGTGCCAAAGGAAATGTGTTCGGGTGGGTCGGGTTGAGTCATGCCATGTGAGGGCGCCCAAGGAAATGAGTTCAGGCGGGTCAGGTCGAGTCATGTCGTGTGAGTGCACCTAAGGAAACATGTTTGGAGTTGGCTCTAGTACAAGGTTGTGGTTTAGCCAATGGTGAATTTCTAGTACATAAGTGTGTGCTTTCAAATTTATCAATCATGCACAAGCTTGTAAAATTAAGGTATGGTAGACATTTTGTCTGGTGGACAGAATTAGAGTTTGGTTGGATTTTTCTTCATTACAAACAATGGTAAACTACCTGCATCAATGTTGCTTTCCTTTACGAAACAACCAACATCAATGCCTTCAAAAAAAAACTCAAAATAGAAGTAAACAACTCTCCATTCTTATCAAGTCATGTTGGGGCACTAGGTAGCTGAATATAATCTATAAAAGAACACAGCTCCCATTAAGGGAATTTTGAGGTCTAAAATGGGCCTCCTAAGAAAAATTTACAACCAAAATAAACTTTATAAGAACCAATAGGATTGAAGATGATGATGTGAACCATGGGGGACGATTTACCATTTTTTTAAGTAAAAGGGAAAAAATATTAAAAAATAATAAAATAATAAAACTATTTTTCAACTCGTATTTTCAACTTATCTCCCAAAGTTTTTACTCAAATTTTGAGCAGGAGTACTCATTGGATGCCAAATTTAATTCCTCATCTAAGGAGTATGCATGTTGCATACTTTCAATGGATATTGTTATGCGAAAAATGAGAAATACTTGAAAAAATGTGATTTCAATCACGTTTCTCATGTATTTCTCATTTTTCATGTAGCAGGGTCCATCGAAAGTATGCAAAATGGGTACTCCTTGGATGAAGAATTAATTTTTTTCATCCAACGAGAACTCCTGCTTGAAATTTGAGTAAAGACTTTGGGAAATAAGTTGAAAATATGAGTTGAAAAAGTATTTTTTTCTTTTTTCCCTCTAAAATTTGGTGATGTCATCAAATATTACTTTATTATTTCCCCTATTATTTTATAGTTTCCTTAGGAGGCCCATTTTAGACCTCAAATTCCCCTAATGAACATTGCATAATGAAGTATGAACAAAATGAGCCATTACTTAGACTTCATTGTAAGCCAAGAAACCTCATAGCCCTTTCACTTTGTTGGAACTAGAATATTCATGGGTGAACTATATTTGAACCACAATTACCAACCCCTATCCCATTTAACCCCCTAAACCTCTAAACCCCTAACCCATTTAACCCCTAAACCCTAAACCTCTAAACCCTTAACCCCTAACCCTTAAACCCTTAAACCCTAACCCATTTAACTCCCTAAACCCCTAAAACCCTAACCCATTTAACCTCCTAAATCCTAACCCCATTAACCCCTAACGCCTAACCCCTCGAAGGCACAAGAGGGAAAATGGCTAACAGGTTAGGTTGGGTCGGGTTGGGTCATGTGAGGGTGGCCATATAAAAAATGCTAAGTTTTGACTGCCCATGTTCCTTATGCATGTTTGTGCGATCTATTTTCTGTTTGCTCCCTCGTGCATTCATTCGGGCGAGTCGAGTCATGTTGTCTGAGGGCACCATAAGAAATGCGTTTGGGTGGAATTGTGTGAGGGAGGCCATATAAAAATTTCTAAGTTTTGACCAGTTGTGTGCCTTGTACTTCACATTTGTGCGACCCATTTTCCATTTTCTCCCTCCTGCCTTCGACGTTCGGGCGGGTCGGGTCAGGTAGGGTCTTGTGATGGTTCACAAGGAAATGCATTAGGGTTGGGTCAGGATGGGTTGTTTCATACTGTGAGGGTGCCCAAGGAAATGCAGTATAAAATAAAACACCTTCAACAACTCATAAAAAAGCATGAACAAATGAACCATTACTTACTCTGCATTGTAAGCAAAGAAACCAAATTTATCAATGCAAGGATCTACAATCCCAATTTTGTGTAGTCGAATTCATCTACCATTATAAGCATATTTTCCATTTACAAATGGAATATTTTGACATTAATTGAAAATTAGTTCCTTGATGTGAGTTCATGATATGGAAATTTAGTACAAAAAAAATGGGAATATGAGAGACTGAAGGTCAGCTCTGTAATGATAGATTTTAATTTATTTCTTGATCTATTGATGGCAATTTTTTGTGGTGCATCAATTGTTTTTTTTCTTTCTTTTAAATAAAGTTTTCCTAATTGGTGTCTTTAGGACTCCTCTAGAGCTACTCTAAAGGTTGGTGGGTAGTAGGCTCCAGGATTATTATTATATCTACTTTGTAAATGATAAGCACTCTTTTATGGGCTAGCTTCTTATGGGCACCTCATAGTCCTATCACTTTGTTGGAACCAAAATTTTAATGAGTGAACTATATTTGAGCCTCCCTATTGTTCTAAGGCTCCATTTCATAGTCATAATTCTTTTCCCTCTATCCCCAAATATTCCTTTTGAGATTTTTCTGAAATTAGTCTTAATTTTTAATCAATATATTTTTTCCTTCCACTTTATGTTGAGTTCCCTCCACCTTTCAAGATGAACTACTTGCTAAAAATACAACTTTGGAATCCTATATCGAATGGGCTTTGTCTATCAGGAAGGCTAATTTAGAAAATTCTTTCAAACCATTAAGGTTTTTTATGGCAATATTTTTCCATGGAGCTTGAATCCTTAGACACAATTCCTAACCTCTAACCCATTTAACCCCCTAAACCTCTAAACCCTAAACCCTAAACAACTAAACCCTTAACCCCTAACCCATTTAACCCCCTAAACCCATAAAACATTTAACCCCCTAAACCTCTAAACCCTTAACCCCTTACCCCTTAAACCCTAATTCCCGACTCCTAACCCATTTAACCCCATAAAATCCTAATCCATTTAACCCCATAAACCCTAACCCCTATAAGTGTCCTCCATCATGAATGTTTTCAAAGTTCACAATCTGGGTCCAATGTATTCCTCAAGTTATTCCTCTATCATTGACACATATGCAACATCCTCTTCTTCACATGTCTCGGCTTCTTCTTCATTGCAATATGTAGCTCCATCCTGCTCCATTTCCCAACCAAGTTGAAGAAGCTCTACTTCGAAATTATCCTCCAAGACTTCAAGTTCAACATGAATCCATGGATGCTCTTCTTTCATACGACTTAACCTATGCAAGGTCTTAAAAATCCTTGCTTTACATTCTTCCCAAATTGCCATGTCTTGTTATGTAGCTTCGACCCTGACCAATGTCTTGGCACTGCCAATGCTTCACTGAAACCAACCAATATAATGTCCAAGCTTCAAGATCAATTTCATCCTTGTCGTGGTATTCAGGTCAGGTCATTTGAGGGTGCCCAAGGAAATGCGTTCGGACGGGTCCAGTCAAGTCGCGGCGTGTGAAGGCACCCAAGGAAATGCACTTGGGTGGGTCGGTTCAGGTCGTGCCATGTGAGAGCACTCAAGGAAATGCGTTCAGACGGGTCAAGTCAGGTCGGGTCGTGTGAGGATGCCCAGGGAAATGCGTTCAGGTGGGTCAGGTCAGGTTGGGTTTTGTGAGGGTGCCCAATGAAACGCGTCCGGGCGTGTCTCGGGATTGGGTCGTGTTAGGGAGGTCGAATAAAAAATTCTAAGATGTGACTGCCCGTGTGCCTTATGCACGTTCGTGTGACCTATTTTCCATTTTCTCCCTTGTGCCTTCGTTCAGGCAAGTTGGGTCATGTCATGTGAGGGCACCTAAGGAAACACGTTCGGGTTGGGTTGAGTCATGTGAGGAAGGCTATATCAAAAATGCTAAGTTGTGACCATCTGTGTGCCTTGCGGTGCACGTTTGTGTGACCCGTTTTCCTTTTTCTCCATTGTGCCTTCTTTCAGGCGGGTTGGGACGTATGATCCTATGATGGCGCCCAAGGAGACACATTCAGATCAGGTCAGGTCATCTGAGGGAGCCCAAGGAAAAGTGTTCAGGGTGGGTGGGGTCGGGTCAAGTCATGTAAGGGTGTCCAAGGAAATGCGTTCGGGTCAGGTTGAGTCGAGTCTTGCCATGTGAGGGCACCCAAGGAAACGCGTTCGAGTTGGATCATGTGAGGGAGGCAGTATAAAAAATGCTCAGTTGTGATCGCTCGTGTGTCTTTATTTGCACATTCGTATGACCCATTTTCCGTTTTCTCCCTTGTGCCTTTGTTCGGGTAGGTCGGGTTGGGTCGGATCGTGTGAGGGTGCCCAAGGAAACACATTCGGTTAGGGTTAGGTTGGATCATGCCATGTGAGAGCACCCATGGAAACGCGTTTGGTTTGGTTCGGGTTGGGTTGTGTGAGGGTGGCCATATCAAAAATAATAGTTATAATAGAAGCATATATGGTGACTAGAGTAAATCTCTCTTCATATTCCTCTCCTTCTTTCTAGGATAACCCTCTTTCCATGAATATTTCTGTGTACCTCTCTATGTTGCCATCTACAGCATGCTTGATCTTGTAGATCCACTTGGAAGTCTCCACTGACTTCCCCTCAGGTCTCGGCACAATTTACCACATGTCATTCTTCATGATCGACTGATATGCTGCCATCATGGAATTCTTCCAAACTTGCTAGCTTGATGCCTCCTTATAATTGGATGGCTCAAAATCAATGATGTGACTCATCAGTGCTACATATCCTGAGTACTTCTTAGGATTTTTGCTTTCCCTAAAAGTTCCACAGGGAGCTACATGCCTTTCTATATCCTTCAATGTACTTCAAAGCCATGTTGGCCTCTTCTTAGATTCTGGAACAATGACCGTAAGTGGGTCCACTATCTCAATGGGCCTTTTTGGGTCTTCGTAATGATCTAAAGGATGTTCCACAAGTACAAAAGGACTTGAACCCATATCCCTAGGAGCCTTCTGCTCCTCATCATCATGACTGACGCTTTGGCTCTTCAGTAGGGTGCATCCTTCCATTATACCTCACTATTTGTTCCCTCTGAACTAGAAGTTCTTCTAGTCATATGGCACGGTTCTAGATGTTTGTACAATTTCTCCCTCTCGAAATGTTAGGTCCCTATATTACCAGTGTAGTCCCTTATTGTTGTAGTGTAGCCCCCTTATTTTTATTGTTGTACCCCTGTAGTCCCCATATTGTTATTAGTGTGCCCCATAAAACCCCACTATTGCTATTGTTGGCCCCTAAATTATTATTGTTAGGTTAGCTAGGATTATATTGTGACCCCATGGACTGCTATATATAGAAAGGAGGTTTTTTCATTTGAATCATCTAAGAATTGTTCATTTATGTAATGTAAAGGAGGTTGTCCCCTCGAAGTGGTTGATTTCTAAGGCATTGATCTTTCTTTTCTTCTATTTTCAGAGTTGGTTTCATAACATTTGGCATCAAAGCTTTGGATTCTAGGGTTTCACTACTTCAAACAGGTCATCGTGGAATTTTTACTATAACTTTTTTTCTACGAAGGTTCAGACGCTAAAAAAAAAACCCATTTGTGAAGAAATCCTAAGGAAGTTTGTGTAAACATTTTAGATCTTGGTTCGCAATATTTTTGGAAATATGATCTGTGGAAGTTAGGGTTTTTGCAGGCTCCCAAATTTCATCGCAAAGAGGTGACCTAGAAACCGTCCATCACCCGAATCATTATTCTGAACGTGTTGTCACTATTCTGCATGTAGACTCGGGTGGAACTTGAATCGACCCTGCCGAACTTCCTGATGCCCTAAGGAACTCGACTCGCCCTGAACCTAAACACTAATTGTGTTTTCCACGACTCAACCCTTCCATTTCTTCGGCAACATTGGAGCCAAAACTTTACCATCTTATAAAATTTTGATCCTAATCAAGGAGTGGGAAAATTTGAGAGTAATGCAAGCTCTATTACACCTTTTGGCATCTCTATGGCATCTAGTTACTTTGAATAGATGAGAATTTTTGTGGCAGATTTCACTACGGAAAATATGTGAGTCATATGGGATCATATCTCTTACTCTAGTCAAGAACCTTTATTGTTAACCCATCAAGCGGAGTTTTTATAATGATGATATTCTATAGGTATCAGTGAGAAGAGAAAGTCTAAGAAGAATATGAATTTTATTAGCCCTCCAAAAGTCCTCTTTGTGGGAGAAAGGACTGAATAGTGTGTGCCATCCGAATAAGGTAAGCTTTTGTCATTTGTATCTTTGGTAGCATATCCGTCTATTATGGAAGAGGTCCAAATTTTATGATCTGAGCCTCATATAATTAATGATATAAGTCTGAGCTCGCTCATAAGGTCTGAATTTTGTCATCTTTATGATTATAGCCTGAACTATGGTTACCTTTGAAATAATTTGAAGTCTATACTAATTTGAGGAACTATAAGGATCCAAACTCCTTAGAAATATGAGATTCTAATCTTCTACCTTAGTGACTTTTGAACTCTACTACGACATCTTTGTTATGTGAACTTTTGTGCCATTTCATTGTATGTTGTACGTGAGCTACTGTGGTATCTAGTTACTATGAAAACTTGCATATTTGAGGTCATGTATCTATGTAACCATGAAAAAGTTTTGAAGCACGAGTTCTATGGCACCGAATATCTGGGATCTATGACAAGTCTAGGCTCCCTCATTAAATGTGTAGCTTAGATCCAAATTTCTTGACACCTACATGGTAACAGTGGAGGTCCAGTCTAGTGGATATGGGGCTTTAAATGATTTCAAGGATATTGTCTGGACATAATTTGTGATAATTGTAGTTTCTATTCTCCTCCATTAGTATGAACAACCATGGAAGTTGTATCCCACTAATATATTAAAATGATCTTGAGCTTAAGGTTAAATCTAAGGCCGAAATGGCATGTGATAGAAAATATATCTTGCCAAGATCACTCTTGTGTAGTCTTGTTTCCAGTGGTTGTACCTCAAACAACACCATTCAGATATTTCCTCCAAGGACCAACAGTTATAAGAATAGTACTACTACAGTATACCGTGCATCTCTGAGCTGTTTTTATCATTAAATCGGTCAACAATCAGGGGAAAATAACAAACAAAAATAAATATGATCTATTGTTGAACATGAGGTCAGTAACCATATTTGAGAATCTTGCTTATTTAATGTTGAAATCATGGAATATAGAAGTTGAAGATGACTGAGAGACATATTTAACAGAAAATGGTCTGTTACACCATTTTTTGGTCATCTAACCTACTATCATTAGATGGACCCAAGTACACCATGTAAGACCAATTTTACCCTAAGTAAAATTGCTTTCACTATGTAAAATAACTTAATAAAACACATTTATTAGGTTGTTTATGGTCTAAACAGGAAACCCCAAAATGAAATATTAAGCAAACCTATATTTGTTTGATTTTCCTCAAGGAATAATTAATTAAACAATAATTCAATTATTATTCTTGGTCATGTTTAACCCAAAACAAATAAATTAATTAGATAAATCTTTATTTATCTTATTATTTTCTAGGAATAATTATTTAAATCTTATTTAAATAATATTCCTTGTTAAATATGACTAAATCACCCATAAATAATTAAATAAATCATTATTTATTTGATTATCCTTCAACCACTTCCTTAAAATGATAAATAAATCATTCATTTATTTATTATTCACAAATAAAGGGATTTGACCCAAGTCAAATACTTTTTCCCTCCAACAAATATAATAAAATATTCCATAAAAGGTGGATCTAGATTTGGTTAATGTTCTTTTAATCATGCACCAAGATCTAGAATGACCCAATATTTTGTTATAAATAGGAGGGTTTTTCCTACCATTCTTCACCTTTTGTTGCCTATTAGATCACTCTGGATCTATACTCTTGGTCTGACTTTGAGCCATTATCATTGTCATATTTTCCATTGTTTGTTGTGTGAGCTCCCTTTGAGTTCTATCTTTGTCTGGGTTTTCTACACCAACAGGAGAGAGAAATGCTAGATCTGAAGTGCTGAGGACTTCCAAGAACCCATCCCATTGAGGATAATTGGAAACACCTTCTTTTTTTCCTCTCAGGTGCCCTTAATACAAAAATTCTTTCAAAAAACATTGTTCTTGTCTTGTCTATTAGATGTATGGAGCAAAACCTTGTTTTTACTGCTTAATGTCTCTTTATGCATAGATCTGGTTTTTGCAGCACTTGTCTTGGTCAACTAACTGCAGATCTAAAGATATTGGCAGCCATATTTGATGTTAGGGCTATAAGTTATGCGTAGCTAAAGTGGTCTTTTTTCGTACGCTTCGACAAAAGATTCATACTAACAACTCGCGACTCCACACGGGTTTTCAATTATGACCGTTGTCGTTTTTCATATTCCTACATATCCAGCTACTTCAGACCCTAGGGTTTCTTTTCAGATTTTTTTTTTCCTATTTTTATTTTTTTTTCACCTATAAAACCCTAAAACATTAAAATTTCTAACTCCCGTGTGTTTCTGGACCTTTTGCGTAGGTGACAGACATCAGTCGCACCTGAGACGGCAACTTTTTCGGAAATCTGCCGCCGGGACACTCGGAGCTTCAGGTCGCAGTTTTCAGCCCAGAAACTGTGACCTGGACTCCAGGTCACACATTTTAGCCCATTAACTACGACCTGGGTAGCAGAAAACATCCCAAAAACTGCGACCTGGACTTTTTTCTGGAATTTTTCTGAAATTTTTCTAGCTTTTGTCTGAACCTTTGTCAGGGTTGTCTGACCTCCATCTCCACCCGTTTAGACCTATTCTTGCTCTGTTTTACTCAACTAAGTGGGAATCTAGCCCCCTAGGGCCTCAGTACCCTCTACTTTTGTGCAAGAGTTTTAGCTGCTATAAGTGTCTAAATTTTCAGAGTTTTCAGCCATTTCTTTTTCAGATCTGATCCCTCCTTTATAGATCCCTTTAAATCAGCTCTTCTCCCTTTCAAATCACCTCCTATAGTTTTTTTTGGATCTGCCTTTAGGGCCTCCTCCTTTTCCCTTCTGCCTTTAGCTGATTTCCTCCTTTTTTACAGCCACCTTGCCTCTGCCTCTTAGCTGTGTTCTGCACCTCTTTTCAGCAGTTTTCCCCTTTAGATCCCTGTCCCTCATGACCTTAGATCTATTGGCCTCTTTTTAGTTTTTTTTGAATATATTTTCCCCTCTTTTAGATTAGTTTTGAGAGACCTGCCTTCTTGGGTTAGATCGATGCATTAGTAGCTGTTAATTTTCTGTTATTTCAGCATTATACACTGTTTTATGCAGCATTATTTTCAGTTACGCATAACACTTTTTATTTTTCTCTCAAAACGAAAGGGTTTAAAAATTAAAATTAACGCACGCCACACACTCACCCTAAGCGAAGAAGAGCCTGGTTAACACCACCAGGAAAAGACTTTAAAATCAATTGACACTGCACCTATTTGCCCTTGTTTCGACATTGTAATCTCTTGATTCTGCACCTCCCTGCCCTTGTTGGTCGTTCTTCTTCCCCTTGTGCCGTGTTTGTGTTTTCATCATTGCACCCCCAAGGCACATGTCCTGGATACTTCTTGGCCTTCACCCTCAGTTTCTGGTCGGTCGACCTACTCCTTCCCACCGTCGTCAAGTTAGTCCACCTTCGAGTCTGAACTCCGACTCCTCTCCTGATTCATTGGGTTCTCTTCTTACTTCTGGTTCTCCCCCTATCACCTTCACTATGTCTGGTCCAGGGCCTACCCAGCAAATCCCACCTAATACGGACTTCATGTCAGAACCACATGCATCCAATTTAGCCAGCTCTTTGTTCTCTTCATGGTGCAGGCCTCAGCCTCATTGGACCTATTTATAAACGAATTTTAACAATTCACATGATTTAGCTAATCTCAAGGTTTCCACAAAGCCCTTCCGACATCCCAGTTTGAAGGCCTTGGCTGAGCATCCTTCAACCAGGCTTCGCTCTTTCCACATGTGGTGTTCATCTACCTCCATTACCGATGATTCTGTCCATCTTCGGTTGTTCCAGCAAATGCTTACCGGAACGGCTTCTAAGTGGTATGTTGATCAGCCCACTTCCTCTCATACCACCTTTGCGACTCTTGCCCGGGCTTTTTTATCTTACTTCCAGCTTCCCCTTTGTTATGAAACTGGTATCGAACTTTTGACTTCTTTCTGTCAACCATCTGCAACCCGCCTATCTGATCATGTCCAGGAATGGCAGAGAAGAAAGAGCATATGTCAATCCCCTACCTTCGAAGACCATGTCTACATGGACTAGTTCCTTAGATCTCTCTTGCCTCCTATTGGGAAAGATGTCGCATTGCATTTTCCCCAAACCAAAGAAGCCGCCCTCCAACTGGTGTTAAAATATTACTTGATCTACGCTTAGACATGTTATGTTTATACCGCTCTACCTAATCTCCCCAGACCCGGTCGTGTCAATACACCGGGGGCACCTCATGCCACCGATAGTATCATTGGAGCTCTCTCTCATCCATATGCCCAACCTCCCATGGGTTATGGTTTTCCTGAGGGAGAGGGCAGTACCTCCCGCACTTGTTCCCCTCCCGGTAGCACGTATCCAGGATACAACATGCCTCCTCTTTTGGCCCAAACTCCTGTTCACCATACTGTTACCCAACCCCCTTATTATTCGTATCCACAGTTATGTGCTCTAGCTCCTCCAGCATCAGCACCTCCGCCTCCCTTGCCTTCTCAACCCCTGCAACAGCAACACCGCCCCCTCAAGCGTAGGTGGATGCACCACAGGGATTCGTGGCTACCCAACCACCTGACGGATAGGTGGCCACTCAAATTTCCCCTTCTGGTTCCTCCAATTACCAGATCCTCATGATGAACTCTGATCCACCTCTAACCGTCGACCTTAACCTTCAAACTCGGTCTCGCCAGTACCCCACACCTTCCGCTCAGTCTGCCCTCGAGTCCCCTCTTTCAGGTTCTACAGAGCCTCTTTCGACATCCAATGGTCCCTTGCATATCCCTTAGCCCAAATTTGAGGTTCATACCAAGATTCCTAAGGGACCATTACGCCGAAATGCTGCTTCTGGTCGAGCTGCTCATTCGTATAGCATAGTAGATGATTTGGCGCAGTCTCCTGCTGCCATTTCCACATTGGAACTCCTCCAGTCATTCCCTTCCCAAAAGAAGGCTCTGCTATCTTCCATGGGCGCTATAGATCCTGCTGATGACCAAATGATTGTTTTCGACACCCATCAATCAGAACATCCTCCTCTTCCTGCTTCTGTCACCTTCCAAATCCCAGTTAAAATCTGGAACGCTAACGTTTCTCGGTGTATAATTGATGAGGGGGCATCCACCTGCGTGATGTTCTCTTTGGTTTGGAAGCAACCCAAATATTTTGAGTTGGCCCCTTCCATGATCACCCTTCGAGCGTGGGATGGCCATGCCTCCCAGCCCATTGGCCTCTTCCGTAATTGTCCTATCACTCTTGCGGGCAAGACTGTTTTCGTTGACGTCGAAGTCATCGGTGCCCCTCTAGATTACAACATTCTCCTGGGGCGGAGCTACACCTATGCTATGTCTGCTGTCCCATCGCGGTTTTCCACAAGATGTCTTTCCCTCATAATGGAAAGCTAGTCAGCATTGACCAGTTGACATATCATGAGCCAAAATCTCAGACCTCACCTGAGACGACCATCTCTTCTGTAGCCAACAAGCAAACCGTCGATTCCTTGACCAGTATCTCTCTTGGCATCTACAAAGACTCCTCTTTGCTCGGAACCTTCCCTGGTCTTCCTCCTCCTCCTATCTCTGACCCTAGCTCATCGAATGTTTGCATGATGCAATCATCTCGGGCTCCTCTCAAGCAACCTGCTTCGGCTAGTCAGCAACCACGCTCTCCGCAACCTGCTCCTAGCCCTTCACCTGTAGCTAGTAGTTATGAGCCTTTTTATCCTCTTGGCATGGTTCCTCCAAGCCTTAGCCATTTAGGAGCCATCCCACCTAGCCATTACCCCTCTGGTCAGATACCGTTCCTAGCTCCCCCACCAGGAGTGTACACGGTACCAGTCATGGCCACCCTCTCTCTACCTAACCTGACCCTTGGGATTCCCGTCTGGTACCATGATTCTCCAGCTGCAACCCTGCCTGGTCAACCCAAACCTTATATTGCTTTGACCCCAGTTCAACCGGTCCCCATGACTTCTCCCGCTGCAACAGTGCCTCAGTCACCTCAACAGGAACCACCTCCTGTTGCGACAGCTTCGGGTAAGAAGGAAAAAGCTTGCAAGGGGGCATCAAAGGACAAGGCTGCCCCGACAAACCCTGCCCCTCCTCAGCCTCCAAAGCATACATCCAGTGTGCTTTGTGTGATGTTGTCGGCCACGCCACCCATACCCGTCCTAAATTGCTTCATCTCAAGCCCATGGTTAATGTCGCATTCCCTGAGTCCACGGTCCTGGAAGCCTCTGTTCCTTCCGCGACCGCGGCCAATAACCCCAAGACTATTCACACCAACCACCCCTGTACTTTGTGTGATCTCCATGGCCATTACACCCACCTTTTTCCCCGCCTCGAGGACTTCCGTACCTCTCTAGCCGCGGTCCGCCAATTCGAGGCCAAGCGCAATGAGTCCACCTCTCCCCTATTTGCGTGTTTTTCTTTGGTAGAACTACCAGACATGAATGCTCCCATTGACATTACCCCTCCTGATGTCGAGATGATGGAGCCTTCATCCACCATTTTCTACCTATCATCATCCATGAGACCCTCGGGGAACATTCCCTCTAAAGCCTCCCCTGTTGTTTCGCTTGACCTTCCTTTAGTGATCACCCTGGGCTCAACATCGGTAGCTCCTTTATCTGCTTACTTTTCCATCACTCCTTGTGACGATGCGCATGTGAACCTCTCTTCAGGTGGTTTTTCTTCCACCAGTCACCCCATCTTCTATCACGATGACGACATTATGGATGAAATCTCCACCCCTGACTTTATCTATCCCCCCTTACATCGAACCCATGTGTTCGAACCACATGCACCTTGTGGCCATTACATTGAAACCCAATATTTGGGTAAGGGGGCACCTATATTTGAGAGACCAGGAGAAGAAATTCTCCAAAACTCTCCTAGTGTATCTGGTCATGTTTACTTTAGTACCATTATTCTTCCACATTTAGAAGAACCTCTAGAGTCCCATATCACTTCAGATCACTCTAGGGATGATACCCCTTATTGTTCCCTCATCTTCCATCAGAAACCCAATCTCTTAGACATTGTTGTTGACCAACCTATGGGTTTTCTAGGAGAGCATCCGTTCATTATCTCCAAATCCTCTCTTTGGGATAGTGACACCAGGTATGCCAACCCGAAAAATTAAAGTCCATTTTCTTGATATATGCAGTACTAAAAGAGATTGGTAATCCTCCATTTCCTTTCTTAAAACTGCATAACCATAATGAAAACAAATGGCACACCACATCATCAAAATTTGTTTAGATTCCCATTTTTCTAAATACATTTTGGCATGACCACACCATGCTTGGGGGCACCTATGCCCCTTAACCATAACCCTTCTCAAAATCAAATTTCTTCACTTGAAACACTCATACTAGGGGCACCATTTGGCCTCCATACTTATCCATGCTCGTGTTGATGTTCATCGTGAGTTACCATCTTCTACTCATGTTCTCATGGTCCCCCATTGGACCTTTCCTGTGTGGCAGCACCATCGAGTCACCCTTGTTTAGAGCATCCGAGTTGAGTCATCATCGCATTCATGGAGTCTATCCCGAGTCCCTTTGTACCTCGCTATAGTCCTCCATCCTTCATTGCTTGGTCTTTCTCTTGTGTCACACATTATGGCCCTTAGTCCCACTGTCCCCTATCCCTTATGATATGGTGTCAGTCGATGCCATGTCATTCATGTCGTTTATTCTCTAGCAAGGGAAGTCGTCCATTTGCTACTCAGTCCCCTCCATTCCATCATTATCATTGGTATTAGTCTGTCAGTCGCTCTACTATTTTCTCTCGTGCCTTAGTTGAGGATCTCTCATTGTCTCACCTATGGCGGACCTCCTTCTGTCGACATCAGCTCCTTCATTCCAGAAGACAGGTCTAGAGGGCGGTGTACCTTGGTTCCAGCTTCCACTCTTGTTCGGTGCCTCGGATCAAGGAAAGGGATCTCTCATTTCCCTTTGACTTGACTGTTTCTCCACTCCAGCTCCTTTCAGCATGATCGAGATCTGTATGCTTGATGGTATAATTATGTAGCATCCGCTTTTGGTGATTCCCAGGTGTGTGTGAGATGTCTCAGCCCTCATGAGGGGGTGGCCCTGCAGATAGCCCACCACATGCCCAGATGACCTCTTCATTGCAACCTTCGATGCAGCTCCATATATTTGATGATGTCGGCCTTAGCCGCTTGCAGCGCCTCTTTAATTTTCCTATATCAGTTAGATTTTGTGAGCCCTTCCCCACTTATAGGGGGCATTTGGGTTGTATTTGTATCTCATGTACTCAGATATTATTGTATAATTCCTGGCTGTTATCCCAGGCACAACATGTATATGGGATCCCTCATTGTATTCTTATCTGGCTCATGTTTATGCCGGTTGTACTTTATGGTTTGGTCCCTTGTTTATTGGACACACTATTCTTTTGTACTTTGTCTCAGCGGACATAGGTATGCCTCCCCCGCCGCCTTTAGCATAGGTACCCTCTCATAAAAAGAGACTTGTTGCACCTTTAAGTCTCGTCTCCTCAGGGTCTAGTTCTTCAGCACATTAGTCTACCTTACATTTCTCTCTCTGACTTCCCTTTTGATGTCTGGTGATTGAGTTCTTACAACGTACTTCGGTCATACGATTTGCTCCTAACACTTGCACGATGGGGGGCAATCTGTTACACCATTTTTTGGTCATGTAACCTACTATCATTAGATGGACCCAAGTATACCATGTAAGACCAATTTTACCCTAAGTAAAATTGCTTTCACTATGTAAAATAACTTAATAAAACACATTTATTAGGTTGTTTATGGTCTAAACAAGAAACCCCAAAAGGAAATATTAAACAAACCTATATTTGTTTGATTTTCCTCAAGAAATAATTAATTAAACAATAATTTAATTATTATTCCTGGTCATGTTTAACCCAAAACAAAGAAATTAATTAGATAAATCCTTATTTATCTTATTATTTTCTAGGAATAATTATTTAAATCTTATTTAAATAATATTCCTTGTTAAATATTACTAAATCACCCATAAATAATTAAATAAATCATTATTTATTTGATTATCTTTCAACCACTTCCTTAAAATGATAAATAAATCATTCATTTATTTATTATTCACAAATAAAGGGATTTGACCCAAGTCAAATATTTTTTCCCTCCAAGAAATATAATAAAATATTCCATAAAAGGTGGATCTAGATTTGGCTAATGTTATTTTAATCATGCACCAAGATCTAGAATGACCCAATATTTTCTTATAAATAGGAGGGTTTTTTCTACCATTCTTCACCTTTTGTTGCCTATTAGATCACTCTGGATCTAAACTCTTGGTATGACTTTGAGCCATTATCATTGTCATGTTTTCCATTATTTGATGTGTGAGCTCCCTTTGAGTTCTATCTTTGTCTGGGTTTTCTACACCAACAGGAGAGAGAAATGCTAGATCTGAAGTGCTGAGGACTTCCAAGAACCCATCCCATTGAGGAGAATTGGAAACACCTTCTTGTTTTCCTCCCAGGTGCCCTTAATACAAAAATTCTTTCAAAAATATTGTTTTTGTCTTGTCTATTGGATGTATGGAGAAAACCTTGTTTTACCGTTAATGTCTCTTTTACGCATAGACTGGTTTTAAAGACGGTTCTTGTAATCAACAAGATATCTGAAGATATTGACAGCCATATTTGATGTTAGGGCTATAAGTTATACGTAGCTAAAGTGGTATTTTTTCGTACGCTTCCACAAAAGATTCATACTAACAGGGTCCATGGGCCTTCAATCTATCAAGATTAAGGGGAGTTAAGATAGTAATCTAAGCTTGTTTCATTTTCCCAATGGTTCGATAGGTTTCAAAAAGAGATCACCATTGCACATGTTGGAAGAGTACTGAGTCACTTTTAAAGGAAACATAAATATATGTGGTTTGGATTTTCATTAACAAGAGTATGACATGAAAGTCTCAATAAGAGCTAATGGCAGTTTCGAACACTATTATGTTCAGATAATTTTATGTAATAGTGAGTTAAAAAACCAGTGCATGTTGTTGCTGGGATCATTCACTTGAAGCTAGGGGAAAATTCATAAATACTTTCTGATACCAAATTAATTGCTAAGGTGGCTGCCTCTAGCACAGACGGTGATATAAGATACACAGTAGAACCGATAACCTAACTCCACTAGTTGAAATGTGTACTTCCTAAATGTGTTTAAACTTTAATATCTAGAAATGAAAGGACGTGTTTATAGATCATGCTTGCAGTAATGTGTAAGAAATGTTTCAAATTTCTTCAAGCAGCCAGCACGTAGTCTTGTTGGATGAACCATATTTCAAAAAAAGGAAAAAGATAGGCAGAAAAATTTAGTGAAAGTAGTATAAACATCAGATTCTGTCACCCCACCTTCCAACATATTTAAAATTTGATATTTCCTATGTGACTTGGAAGATGGATAAGGAGGAATTCCTTGCATGCTAAGTCCATCTTTGAGATTTTATTGTTAGATTCCAAAGATATCCTCAAAGGTAAAACTTACAAATTAATAATAGATTATAAGTGATCTAACTACAAGTCTAAATATAATATATTTTATTTACTAGGGTTTTAGACAATTGATAAACATCCTTGAAAAATTTTAAAAAGAAAACTCGAAAAAGTATTTTTATTTGCTTATGATTAAACATGTGACATATAAATGTTACAAGATCTCTTTTGGTGGCATGGGATTTGTATACGTGGAATTTTTGCACAGATCTAGGTGGCTTTGTCTCCATATCCAGATCATAAATGTGTATCCGAGGCTCTAACCTTAAGCCCCCGCTGATCCTTTAACATGGTGAAATTTTTTCCACCTGTAATAAGCATTCCTACATACTTCCATTATGCAGAGTTGATGGTTGAAATGATATTTTTTGGTGTTACCTTATCAAGAAATTTTCATCAGTATCAAATTCGCATCTCAACTTCCAACTACCAAGGGTTGGAATTTTGTTGACAATTTCTATCTATCTCAGTAACCGTATATTCAAACCCTCTTACCCAGTGAACATATGGTTTGGTCCTTTGTATTAGTTTTAGACCTTGAATTTCATCATGAGAATTTTGGATTACTTCAGTCCTGTCACATATTCTTGACCTCTTTCATAGGAGATTTTGAGGATGAGCAATTTTGCACAGTCAACCCTTTACTCAATTTCCATTATAGTGGTTTCATTCAATTTCACTTTCAATGAAACCATGGTTTCAACTATTTTACTTATGATTACTCCATATCTATAACAATATTGAGGGAGAACAATCTTTATATAATTTTCTAGTTTTGATCTCTATTTTACTGCCAAGCTCGTGATTTAGTTAGGTACCAACACATTGTCACAAAACTCCACTGTTTAAACCCATGTTGTATACAATTCTCGAATCTATTATTTACAAACCCTATCACAAATAAAAACGAAAATAATGCCCACTATAGCATAATGAGGTAATTTTTTGTCATTTCTCTCTTGTTTGAGCTAGTGTTTAAACTGTATACTTATGTATTGTTTTCTTTCAACTATATAGGAGATCATGGTAGAAAGATATATGGCATGCGAGGATATTTATATTTGGTAAATTTTTTCTATTTTTATGCGCCTTACATGGACATACTAGTAGTAAATGTTTTGTTGATAACTCTTTGAAGTCACTTTTTAGTTTTTTTCTTTAAGAAACTTGGATAGGAAGGGAGGTGCATAAGTCATTATTCTCATAATCAGTAATATGCAATGTAACCGGTACTATGTATGTGTGTGTATCTTTTCCAAAATATAATAGTCATGGTCATTTGATGATATATACCCTGATAAATCCTCGTCCCCTCTTTCAAAAAGTGTTACCCATACATATAGTAGCACCCATACCCATATACCCTTACGATCGCAACTTAGGCAGAATTTGATGTTCATAAGAGAGCACCGACCACATGAAAAATGACAATAAACACCAAGTGGTGCTAACCATGTAAGTTTCAATTGCATAAGAGGTTTGGTGATCTACATATTCTATCCCATCACCAAAGGTAATAGTCCATAACAAGTTTTAAAGTTTTTCAACTAAATAGTCACCCTCAAACTTATCAGTATAAAATTTAGATTACATATTTGAATTATGCTTTCATTAAAAGAACACCTCTTTGGACCTCTTAAAAAGAATGGTGGAGCCTCTTTCTTCTATTTTCCTTGCTCATTAGTTTTCTATTTCCTTTCTTTGCAAATCAAACCCATTTGATGTTGTACTTTTTTTATATCTATTTGTTTATCACTTGGAAATGCGTATTGCATTAAAGAGAGTATTTCAATTTCTGAAAGGATATACTTTGGGTTGGGGAGAAAAGATAAAAAGAATTAGAAAACCAAGGACATCTCATCTTCTTGTTATTCTCTACAATTAAGACAAATATTTCTAGGTGAAGAAAGAATGGCTGAAGGAAGTCTGACTTCAACTATTGCACATGTTCAAGCATACATAGAGAACAAGGGTATTGTAGTCAAGCTTAACTATTGTTATGGAGATAATAAATATGGTGCTATCTTAGACATAAGTTGTTGTAGAAAATATCTCTTTATGTATCCAATTTTTATTTGAATTCCTCCAGAGACTAGGAAACAGATACATCCACGAGATGGTGAGGTTCTCCCTTACTATCATGGATAAATCAAGATGCACATCCCCATTTTTTACTAGAAATCCTCCCATGTGTCTTTTTCATTACATCCTCCCTTGTGCTTCATGATCAGAGGCCAACAATGGGATGCCAAGATCTTGTAACTATCCTTTGAAAATGATGTTTCCAAATATACTTCACCCCTCATCCAAGATGTCAAGTTCAAATGTACTTTAATAGTTTTTTCCAATCACCGAGGGAGAAATACCATACCATGTGGGTTCATGTTGGGGTATATATATTGAGCAAAAAATGACATAATATGTTGGGGGATATATAGGGGGTAAAGGGTTTTTTATTGACAGGTATAAAAAATGGAGCTAAAAGTTAATGAAAAACTATAAAAGGGTATAAATAAATGTTAATGAAAAAATGGATACCTACAATATCTAGTAAATGTAGGGGTTTCTTAAATTGGAAAGGGGTATTGGGTTCATATTGGTAGGGGGTTAAATAATGTGATTTTTAGAGGTATTTTCCAATATGTAGTCAAATTAAGGGTATTATTTAATATGCCACAAACACATGTGATATGACATAGGTTCATTGAGTGAATCCCTTGTGGTGCAGATAAGAATAATGCAACAAAGTTATAGCTCACTGATAGGCGGCATTGTATCATGGAGATTGATGTATATAATTTAGCCATTGTAAGACTTAGAAATGTTAGGAAATATTTATTTTGATATTGAGAGAGTGCTTGAAAATGTAACTGAGGAGTCAAGCTAGTCTACTTCCAATTATATCTTTGAGGACATAGATGCTAAAATTCCTTATGATTATATTCTAAATAACTTGAAGTGAAAAACAAAGATTCACTTTAATATCTTCCACTGTCATCATAACTAGGTATTTCATGATGATATCAATAATCAACAAAACCTCCTCAACATGATTGATATTGTAATGCTCCAAAGTCCAGACTTGTCCCTTCAGGCATCAATACACACATCTCTGCTTAACTATTGAAGCATGGCATAAGTTCCAAACCTATAAGGTATATTGTCCACTTTCCCACACTTCACCATTGTTGTCAAGAATTGTATTTCCTTTGAATCGAGATAGATAACATACTTTCAGCCTTTGAGTTACCCTTTCATATTTGATTCTTCTCTTAGGGAGCTTCATACCATAATGAAACATACTTTTACTGAACTCAGGCCTTCATTGCAAGAGATTCATGCTCATGATTATGACATGGGAGAGTTTGGAATAAATTGGTGACTGCAACTATAAGAATTATAGAGGTGAGATAAAACTAGATTGTCATAATATTTTGTGCTTATTGTGACATTTCCTTCATGTTCCTCCTTAATCTAATCACAACAATATCTGGAAAAATTTTATTCTTCAATCAAAAAATATAATTTCAAACACATACCTGGTGATGTGTTCTTCATAAATTCATATGGAAATTATGGACCTGGATTTGTAGATCAAATAGTGGATTTATCCAATCAAGCATTCAAGCTATGTTGTGACAAAGAGTCCACATATTCTCTGACTTATTTACAATGTGGACTACTTCAGAAAATTGTTTTAATTAAGGGTTGTTATGGAAATATATGTACAGAGAAAAGGAGATTAACTTCTGCATTCTCCCTAAGTAAGAATTTTTTCTCTGATCAAGACAACATTTTCCTCACAACAATATCTCGGCCCTTAATGGAGTGAGATCAATCAATATTGAAGAGGATAAAATCACATCCCGTAGAGAAGCTAACTTTTCCTCATTAATGGCCAAAAATTCACCTTCTTTCAAGGATGAAAAACCTCTACGATTGACTATCCAATATATACGTCACAACGATGCAAAGTCAAGATATCTTACCAATATAGTGATAGATACCATATATGACATATCGTTTCATCAAGAGCGGCATCACATTCCATCATTGTTGGGCTGCTAATATGACATTATTATTATCACTTTTTAACACCTATTTCTTCCATTTATACTCTTCTTTATCATGTCATTTATTATAATTTATCATATAAATTCATTTTATAATTATTTATGCTCTTATGGATAAATATTATTTATTCTCCTTTATTTTTAATAAATACATGATTATTATGCATGATTTTATTAATGATGGTTTATTAATATATTTTGTAACATCACTCACCATTTTGGCCTCGAAGATATCTGCTAGATTGCAGATTTGATCTCCAGATCATCATCAAATATTCCAACTCAGAAATTCGGTGGAATAAGAAGTGTCAGTTTTTCATTGGACATTCTGGGCAAATGGAGAAGAATCTGGAAAATCGAAAACATGGGTTTTGTCTAGAACGGACCAAGTTAACTTCTACATAGAATGGTTTGCCAAAATTCGGCCTGTATTAAGAGAAATGGAAGGTTCTCTGAGGACAATTTTCCCAGATTAGTTGTTGTGGCCGTTTTCTAAATTCTTCCAGTTGCAATAGCAAATTCGACTTGTTCCTATTGAAATATTCATGGAAGTATATTTTATTGCTGATCAATTGGTTGAAGAAAATCCAATTTTGTTATGAGGGATCATATTTACTCTTTAATTTCTCCTCTTTCTGATTATAAAAGGAGAGCATGTATTATGTATTAGGGGGATTAGAGAGAGATTTTCCTGTTGTAATTTTCACAATTGTTCATTGACTCCTGTTAATTAAAATAGTGTATGACTGCTTGTAAACTCTACTACATATGATCAATAAATAAGTTGCATTACTGCTCATTCGATTATTCTGAAGTAACTTAGCAGTGCTCACTAGCGGTTAAGGGCTCGACCTCTGGTGAAGTTCACTGCGTCTTTGTGTTATATTTCTGATTCTTGCAACATGTGAGTGATTTGATTTAACATTTATTTCTTTTAATCGCATTGCTATTTCAATTTATTAGTTTACAGTTTGCAAAGAGTTTGGTTTTGATTTTGAGAACTTGCCTAGTTTACTTTCATTAGTAGCATTAATTATTTAGTTCAATTTCTATTTTCATTTAATTTCTTAAAAGTAGGATTATCAACTGTAAATAATACCAGTTATTACTCCCACGTTCTCAGATTGATTATCTTGTTCTTAGTTAATTCCATCAGTTTCTTGTAACGTCTCTTCCTTCCACCCTAGAAATTTTTTTTTTCTATTTATAATTTAGTTCAGTGCTTCTATTGGCCATAGTTGTTCAATTATACTTTCGAATTTTGTCAATTATGATCTGTTATGGAGTAGAGTTACTATTCCTCCTATTACTCCTGGGAGTATATTTTTATTGTTTTCTTCCACTAATGGTTGTGGCTTATGGAATTTACACATATATATCACCATTTCTATTATATCGTTGCATTTACTCCCATGCTTGTCTATCTATGCATATTGTAAATTATACGTATACTCTACCACATTTATATTGTCCTCACACATGAAAATTTACTCATAAATATTTATGCACACATTTGTAGGCTTATTAACTCTACGTTTTTATTCAACAGCATTCTCTTACGTATTAGATATGGTATTCGACGGGTTTTAAGTCCTCGTGTAACTCCAATTCTTATCACCCCACAGTTGAATTGCGAATTATTCAAGGTCTATTCATATTTACCCTCCTGTCAAGGATATGAAATTATTGTGAGCATGACCATCACATCGTTTATTCCTTACGTAAATATCTCTTACGATGAGTGATGTGGAGATATGCACATTTAATTTTCAATGCATTCATTGTGTCTCGTTGGCATGGTTGAAAAAGGTATTTGGCCACGTTAACTTGTTTAACCCTTATCATCATCTTATTCGTTGACACTTTGTTGATTTTCAAGTTTATTAGTTCTGCATACATCCATACTTGAGGATATATGTATCTATATGTTGTTTGTGATATGCCACACCAGAACACACTTTTAATATGCCGACCACATGATATGATCGATGGTACTGTGGCATAGATTTCATAAATCGACATTTACATTTTGAACTACTGTGTATTAAATGCTAATTTCCAAAAATCGATTTGTGGCTAATCCGTGGATTCGAGGCCACTTGGACGGTGAAGATCATTCCTGTTCGTTAGGGTTTTGTCGGTTCTTGGGTTTGGGACATTCGTATAATTATCTGTGTTATTGTTGAGGTTGTTCTTTCTCCCTTCATTTGTTCTACTTTCCTCCCGGTGGCGAGACTCTGCACCTTGGAGGAACTGAGCGTAGATGCTCCCAGGCTTCGGCATATCTATTCCCTCATCGTATGATGTTTCAGGTATGACGTTTATGCACATCTCTAGTTTTTAATGTTAAGCTTATGCTCTGATTTTATATCTTGATACGGATTTTTCTTTCCATAGAAATATGCTTTGTTGCTTGAGCGAGAGCTGAGGTTAATTAAAATAAATTCTTTTCCATTGTCTCGTTTACAGTCGAGAGTTCGTATTGGTCAGTTGGACAAACATTTTGTAAATATTTTTTTGTCCGAGTATGTCGATTTTTTTGTTATTCCAACATCTCTTCTGCTACCTCGTATGTCTTCCTATGAATGATGCGTGGGACTAATGCTCTATCTTTTCTGAGTAGAAGTTTACCCCCCCAGCGTCCTTCGAGGTTTTTCTGATGTTGTTCGAATGGTGATAGGTGGATTTTACTCATCTCGAGCATTATCCATACCCTAGGCAAGTGGTAAATTTTGATTTTATCACAGAAACCGTGGCTTTTTCATTCCCAATTAAAACTCCTAATCTTCATATTTTTAATGTTATGCCTCTACTTCTATTGCAGGTCATTTTAAAGGAAATGAGGTTCTCCTTTGCCAGGTAACCGTTTATTACTTTGTTATTATTTCATTCTTGATAGAATTTTTATCAGTTACTCTACGTGTATTCTCCTTATCAATTGTTTTTACTGCAAGTAATTCCAAACGCTATACAATTTTCCTTCTCGGTGAACCATGAAAGGCGTTGTTTCATTCGACACTAATTTCAATGCACTTGGCATTTTCAGGTCGGTAACCACAGTATACTAGTTGGAAAGAAGCCAAACTCTCATCACGTTGTTCTACATAATTTTTTCAGACAATTAAAATTCTTATTGTCATAAAAAGTGTTTACTATAATACTAAACTCTGCCAGAGACTGTGACTATTAATAATTTTTCATTCGGATGATGAAATTCTCTGTATATCAAATTGTGGAATATTATGATGGCACTATGATAGCCTGTTTCCATAAGTGGATGCAAAATTTGATATATAGATATATATCTAGGATATGTCTATCCTTCGTCTCTGTTATTATTGACAATTCAATAATATTTTATTTTTTTGTTAATACTCTTGTTAATTATTTTCCCTGTTAGTAACGGTCTTCCTAAATTTAGTTGAAGAAAGTCAGAAATGTGCTCGTCTTAATTTAGTTTATGTTCCTTCTCATATAATAGAAAAATTTACTATAATCTCTTTGATGCAAAAGTTGTCAAGTTTGTAATCTTTCAATGAAGGAGAATTTCCCCTTTACACAGAGTCTGAAATTTCAGGTGTATTCTATGAATCCAACAGTGGACTCTCTTTATACTCCTTAGTTTGGGTTCCATTGTAATAGTTACTTGTAATGTTTTCTGCAACTATATTTTTATAATTTTTCTTAGCATAACATTTTCAGTCTATGTATTGTTTAGACTACACTTCTAAACATAATATAGAGCTGGTGGAGAAACTAATTGTTATCTTTCCCAGTTTGTATAGTCTGCATGCATTTTATAGAGGTTCACATGCACAGTTTGTAATTTCTAGAATTTATTAAGTTGTGACCCTTGCTTTGGGAAGGATATTAACACCAGTTTTATATATATATAATTCTCAGACCACATTTGTTTGCTTGATTAGTAAACGTATTTAGTCCCGATCCTTTACTACATATATATATATATATATATATATATAGAACTTGAATTTATAGTACTAAACTATATACTCTTCCCTTCTATCCTTATATTAGAAAGAATCTATAAATAAACATGCACTGCGGTCTTGTAAATCTATATGCCTATAATTCACTTAGTTAATTCAACAAATGTATAGCTCTGCCCTGTATGTACTTAATTCCTCCTACATATAGGTTTTTTTGGGTTTCCCTAATGTTCACTGAATTAATTCTATTTACCACAGAAACAGATTAAGGTTACATAATTATAAATTATGAGATGACATAATCTCTAGATTTAAACCAGGGACTGGTTTAGAGTTTCTGGCTGATCTTTCCTCATATTTATGGTTCCTACAAATATGCAGAACTGAGAGAGTTTAATTACTCTACTATTCTGTAAATGTATGGAACACCAGCACAAAACAAAACATTTTAAATAGTGTGCAGCTATAATAATTAACTTTTACACCTAACAACAATTCGTTTTAATCATTCATAACAGTGTGAGCATACCACTTTGGTATTTGACCAGTCCTCCCAACCATAGAGTTCCTCTATCTCCAGAACTCACCCCCGAGCTGAGATCACTTCCATTCCAGACCCCTCTAATATGTTCAGGAAAAGCTTATTTAAGCTTTTTCTCCCCAAAGTCTGTTTCTAATTCTGCGTCCAGAATATCAAGATGCTTTTCTTCTTGTTTGCCTAGGCTTCCCTTATTTAGGGATTTTTAAAGCTGCTTTCTGCTTTTCCCAGCTTTTTACCTCTTCCCAACTACTCTCCACATCTTTGGGGAAACTAGAAATTCCTGAAAATCTAATTTGGAAATAAATTATTTCAAGGATTTTTGAAAGATTTTTGGGGAAATATTTGCCTCTTTCCATCCGCATGGATTTAGCAAGTGATCTCCTAATTCTCATTTTGGTCAATCTGCACAGAATCATTTTATCTATTTTTCATAATTAAATATTTAATTACATCCACAAAATACTTGTCCTTTTGGGTCCACTCCCCTTAGGATTAAAGTTCAAATGTATAGTTTTAAAAATCAAAAACATCAACTAGGGGTGTTACATATTCCCCCTCTGAAAGCAAACATCGTCCTTGGTGTTGTTATCTAACTACTAGAGTTCATTTTTTTCAAACAAAATTGGATATTTTTCCATCATTTTAGCTTCTCTTTCCCAGGTAGCTTCTTCAACAGTAAAGTGCTTCCACTGCACCTTTACTCTTGCTACCGTCTGATTCCTCAATTCAATTTCTTCCCTCTCCAATATTTGAAGCGGTTTTAGAAGGAACTCCCCTTTTGGTTCCACCTGTATCACATTCCAATCAACTATGTGAGAAGCATCATGTACATATCTTTTTAATAATGAAACATGAAACACATCATGAAATCTAACATGGGGCGGTAAGGCCAGCTTGTAAGCCACTAGTCCCACCCTTTGTAACACTTAAAAAGGACTACAATATATAGGGGCCAGTTTTGCACAACTTCCAGCATAAAGTGTGCTCTTTTTGGGTTTAATATGCAAATGCACATGATCCCCCACTTTAAATTCTCAATGCACCCTCTTCTTATCAACATAGTTTTTCTGGCGATCTTGTGCTGTCTTGATGTTTCTTTGTATTTGTTTAACAATTCTTTCCATCTCTTGTAAGGCATCTGGTCCCAACATTAGCTTATCCTCAGGTTGGCTCCAGCTCAAAGGAGTACGACATTTCCTTCCATAGAGTGCTTCAAACAGACTCATCTTAATGGAGGATTGATAGCTGTTATTATAGGAAAATTTAGCTAAATGCAATTAGTCTTTCCATTTTGATGGCCTATCCATCTTACATATTTTAGAAGACCAGCTGGATGCTGATGTTCAACTTTAACTAGTTGGAACTCCATGCACCTAGCTAAATATTCTACTACTTCTCTTTTCATTCCTGGCCAAAAAAAATTCTTTTTCAAAGCTGTTAACATTTTCTGATATCCAGGATGCCCTGCATACGGTTGTTTGTGATATTCATCTAGAATCTCTCCTTTCAAAGACTCCACATTGGGGATATACAATATATTTTTGTACCAGATCAACCCTTTTTGGTTTTGAGTGTAGTCAGCCATCTCCTTCTTTAGTAGTTTCACCTGTAGTGTTTCATAATTTGGATCCTGGTCTGCTGCCTTTTTCACTAACTCTTCTAAACCAAAATTAGCACTACTTCCAATACTATTTATATTTTGACAAGAATTTCTACTGAAGGCATCAACAATTTTATTTTCTTTCCCTACTAATATGTTTTATGTCCATATCAAATTCACTCAGAAAAGACAGCCATCTAGCTTGTCGAGCATTCAAATCAGTTTGGGAAAAGAAATATTTAAGACTAATATGATCTGTCATCAATGTAAATTTCTTTCCAAGAAGATAGTGTCGCCACATCTTCAAGGCATGAATAACAACAGCCAACTCCAAATCATATACACTATAGTTTTGTTCATGTGTCTTCAGTTTCCTAGACTCATATGCAATAACTAAATTTTCCTGCAAAAGGACTCCTCCCAACCGCTCTCTACAAGCATCTGTACATACAACAAATTATTTATCAGGATCTGCAATTTTCAATATAGGGGCTGTGGTGATTTTTAATTTTAATTGTTCAAAACTGTTTTGGCACTTTTCAGTCCACTCAAATTTGACACCCTTTCTTTGTAGTGAGGTTATGGGATATGCTATGGCAGAAAATCTCTCCACAAATCTATGATAGTAACCTGCAATCCCCATGACTGATCTCACCGCTGAAACATGAGTTGGCACAGGCCATTCCTTAATAGCCTTTATCTTTTCAGGGTCAACAGCCAATCCTTGTTCAGAAATAATATGTCCCAAGTATTGGACCTTGTCCTTATAAAATTCACATTTGCTGAATTTGACATACAACTAGTTTTCTTGCAAAGTTTACAACACTATCCTCAAATGTTCTTTGTGCTCCTCCTCACTTCTTGAGTAAACTAAAATATCGTCTATGAACACTAGTAAAAATTTATCCAAATACTTGTTTAAAACACTATTCATTAAGCACATAAAGGTGGCATGGGCATTTGTCAAACCGAAAGGTAGGACTACAAATTCGTAGTGACCATACCTGGTTCGAAAAGCTGTTTTTCTAATGTCTTCCTCCTTAATTCTAAGCTGGTGATAATCAGTCCTTAGATCAATCTTAGAAAATACGAAAGCCCCTCTTACCTGATCAAAAAGATCATCAATTCGAGGTAAAGGTACCTATTTTTAATTGTCAACTTATTCAGTTGACGATAATCAATGCACATTCTAAAGGTTCCATCCTTCTTTTTCACAAACAGCATCGGTGCTCCCCAAGGAAGCACACTCGGTCTAATATAACCCTTATTCATCAATTCTTGCAATTGCATTTTCAGTTCCATGAGTTTGGGGGGACTCATTTGATAAGGGGCTTGGGAAACAGGTATTGCTCCTAGCACTAAATCAATTGAAAAGTCAATCTCTCTTTTAGGGGTAAGATGAGGAATATCATCTGGAAAGACTTCCTTAAACTCTCTCACTACTGGAAAATTATCTAGTAGGTTTCCTTTAGGTTGCTATTCTATTTCTTCAACATGTACTGCATACACTTGATATCCTTTCCTAGCTTTTCTTTTTAATTGTAGTGCTGATATTTGTCTTACAGAAATGGGTTTTGGTTTTCCCTTGAGAATAAAAGGTTTCCCCTCTTCATCTATACAATGCAGGGTCTTATCCCAACAGTTCATCATGGCCTTTTTCTTTTCCAGCCAGTCTATTCCTATCAGCAAGTCATATGAACCTAATGGCAGAATGTTTAGCTTCACTTCTGTCTGAAAGTCATTTAATGTAATTGCTATTTGGGGTAATTTATGTGTTACCTTCCTCTTAGTTCCAGTGGCTAGCTGAACCAACCAAGACTGTTGAAATTTTTCAGGTTTAAGATTGCATTTTTCTAGAATTTTTGGACTAATGTAACTCAAAGAAGCACCCGGATCAATTAAAACTGTAATAGGTTTGTCAGAAATCTTACCTTCCATCTCAACCATGGTAGCTTGATGTTCTGCTTTTCGATTCTCCAAGGCTGCACTGATAATGGGTATATTTCTTGCTATGTCATTTACTATGGTAGCTTCTCGGTCTCTCATAATCATCTGAATGTTTCGGTGGGGACAATCCCTCAACAAATGAGGTTCTACACACGCCCATCATTTCAAAGGCTCTCTCATTTTGACTGTGCCTTCCTTCTTATTTTCTCCATCTAGTTGTTTAGAACCAACTTGAGATTGAGGAGTTTGGCTATCTTTTGGTTTATTAAACTTTTTCCATTGATGATCCCTGCCAAAGTTCTTCAAATAAGCTGGTTTTTGTATCTTCCCTTTGAATTCACTCTTATTTACCCAGCTTTTTCCATGTTCATTTTTGCTTTTGAACTACTGGTAACATAATCTAGCTTTTCTCACTGCTTCATCCATGGTTTTTGGATTATAAAACTCTATTTTCTCCTTGTATATAGCAGGCAAACAGTTTAGAAACCTTTGCACCTTGGCCTTCTCTTCACGAATGTAAGGGACATATCTCAACAGATTTGTAAAATTAGTGGAAAACTCATCAATAGTAAGTTGTCCCAGTCTAAGGTCATGAAATTTCTTTGCTTTATCATCATAATAACATTCATTTAAATAGCGATTTTTAAGCTTAACCTGGAAATCTTCCCAAGCAATTGTCTTTTCATCAATGGCATGAACCATTTTCATCTCCTCCCACCACAAGGTAGCCTTACCTTGTAGCTGATAGATAACTAATCTAGCCTTTAGATTGCTTTCATATTCATAGACCTGGAAATACTTAATCATGTTCAACAACCAGGCTTCATCATATTCCTCCTTCTCCCCATCATATGAGGGAGCTTTGATCTTTTGGAATTCCCCTTGTAATTCCTTTTTCTGTTTATACTGATGCCTAGCAGCATCATCTTCCTCAGAATAATCATTCTTCCTCTTTCCGGAACCTTCACCCTCTTGGCTCTTCCGTGAGGTTAATTCTCTGATGATTTTTTCCTGCTCCTCACTGGCTAATGAAAATCTTTCATTCTGGCTCTTTAGCTCAGCCATTTCTCATTGAAAATTGTGCAACATAGCCATCACCGAAGCGTTAGGATCTGGTGTATTATCGTCATCATGCAGATCAACATAAATTTCCTCACCTTCTGCCATTCAAATTTTCTGTTTCAGCACCACTGTACACTAAACAACACAGATCAGTAATAACATATATATTTTTTTCAACAATAAATAATTTATACAGTGAGCACATAACAACCGTGAGCACAACCAAAACAGCCTCGTTTACATAACATGAGCTCTGATACCATTTGTAACGTCTCTTCCTTCCACCCTAGATTTTTTTTTTTTTCTATTTATAATTTAGTTCAGTGCTTCTATTGGCCACAACTGTTCAATTCTAATTTCGAATTTCGTCAATTATGATCTGTTATGGAGTAGAGTTACTATTCCTTCTATTACTCTTGGGAGTATAGTTTTATTGTTTTCTTCCACTAATGGTTGTGGCTTATGGAATTTACACATATATATCACCATTTATATTATATCGTTTCATTTACTCCCATGCTTGTCTATCTATGTATATTGTAAATTATACATATACTCTACCACATTTATATTCTCCTCACACATGAGAATTTACTCATAAATATTTATGCACACATTTGTAGGCTTATTAACTGTACGTTTTTATTCAGCAACATTCTCTTACGTATTAGATATGGTATTCGATGGGTTTTAAGTCCTTGTATAACTCCAATTCTTATCACCTCACAATTGAATTGCAAATTATTCAATGTCTATTCATATTTAACCTCCTGTCAAGGATATGAAACTATTGTGAGCATGACCATCGCATCGTTTATTCCTTACATGCATATCTCTTATGATGAGTGATGTGGAGATATGCACATTTAATTTTCAATGCGTTCGTTGTGTCTCGTTGGCATGGTTGACAAAGGTATTTGGCCACGTTAAATTTTTTAACCCTTATCATCATCTTATCCATTGACACATTGTTGATTTTCAAGTTTATTAGTTATGCATACGTCCATACTTGAGGATATATGTATCTATATGTTTTTTGTGATATGCCACGCTAGAACGTGCTTTTAATACGCCGACCACATGATATGATCGATGGTACTGTGGCGTAGATTCCATAGATCGACATTTACATTTTGAACTACTATGTATTAAATGCCAATTTCCCAAACTCAATCCGTGGCTAAGCCATGGATTCGAGGCCACTTGGATGGTGAAGATCATTCTTGTTCATTTGGGTTTCGTCAGTTCTTGGGTTTGGGACATTCATATAATTATCTGTGTTATTTTCGAGGCTGTTCTTTCTCCCTTCATTCATTCTACTTGCCTCCCGGTGGCGAGACTCTGGACCTTGGAGGAACTGAGCGTAGACGCTCCCAGGCTTCGGCATATCTATTCTGTCATCGTATGATGTTTCAGGTATGACATCTATGCATGTCTCTATTTTTTAATGTTAAGCTTACGCTCTGCGTTTATATCTTGATATGGATTTTTCTTTCCATAAAAATACGCTCTATTGCTTGAGCAAAAGCTGAGGTTAATTAAAATAAATTCTTTTCCATGGTCTCGTTTACAGTCAAGAGTTCGTATTGGTCAGTTGGACAAACCTTTTGTAGAGATTTTTCTGTCCGAGTATGTCGATTTTTTTGTTATTCCAACATCTCTTCTGTTATCTCATATGTCTTCCTATGAACGATGGGTGGGACTAATGCTCTATCGTTTCTGAATAGAAGTTTACCCCCTAGTGTCCTTCGTGGTTTTTCTGATGTTGTTCGAATGGCGATAGGTGGATTTTACTCATCTCGAGCATTATCCATACCCTAGGCAAGTGATCAATTTTGATTTTATCACAGAAACCATGGCTTTTTCATTCCGAATTGAAACTCTTGATCTTCAAATTTTTAATGTTATGCCTCTACTTCTATTGTAGGTTGTTTTGAAGGAAATGAGGTTCTCCTTTGCGAGGTAACCATTTCGTACTTTGTTATTATTTCAATCTTAATAGAATTTTTATCAGTTACTCTACTCGTATTCTCACTGTCGATTGTTTTTACTGCATGTAATTCTGAACGCTATACAATTTTCCTTCTCGCTGAACCATGAAAGGCGTTGTTTCACTCGACACTAATTTCAATGCACTTGGCGTTTTTAGGTCGGTATCCACAATATACCAATCGGAGAGAAGCCAAACTCTCATCACGTTGTTCTACCTAATTTGTTTAGACAATTAAAATTCTTATTGTCATAAAAAGTGTTTATTGTAATACTAAACTCTGCCAGAGACTGTGACGATTAATAATTTTTCATTCGGATGATGAAATTCCGTGTATATCAAATTCTGGAATATTATGATGGCACTATGATAGCCTGTTTCCATAAGTGGCTGCAAAATTTGATATATACATATATATCTAGGATATGTCTATCCTTCATCCCTGTTATTATTGACAACTCAATAATATTTATTTTTTTTGTTAATACTCTTGTTAATTATTTTCCCTGTCAGTAATGATCTTCCTAAATTTAATTGAAGAAATTGAGAAATGTGCTCGTCTTAATTTACTTTCTGTTCCTTCTCATATAATAGAAAAATTGACTATAAGTCTCTTTGTTGCAAAAATTGTCAAGTTTGTAATCTCTCAATGAAGGAGAATTTCCCATTTACACAGAGTCTGAAATTTCTGGTGTATTCTATGAATCCAACAATGGAATCTCTTTATACTCCTTAGTTTGGGTTCCATTTTAATAGTTACTTATAATGTTTTCTGCAACTATATATTTATAATTTTTCTTAGCATAACATTTTTAGTCTATGTAGTGTTTAGACTACACTTCTAAACATAATATAGATCTGGTGGAGAAATCAATTGTTATCTTTCGCAGTTTGTATAGTCTGCATGCATTTTATAGAGGTTCACATGCATAGTTTGTAATTTCCAAAATTTATTAAGTTGTGACCCTTGCTTCGGGAAGGATATTAACACCAGTTTTAGATATATATAATTCTCAGACAACATTTGTTTGCTTGATTAGTAAACATATTTAGTCTTGTTCCATTACTACCTAAATATATATATATATATATATATATATATATATATATATATAGCACTTGAATTTATAGTACTAAACTATATACTCTTCCCTTCAGTCCTTATTATGGAAGGAATCTATAAATAAACATGCACTGCGGTTTTGTAAATCTATATGCCTGTAATTCACTTAGCTAATTCAAAAAATGTATAGCTCTGCCCTGTACGTACTTAATTCCTCCTACATACAGGTTTTTTTGGGTTTCCCTAATGTTCAATGAATTAATTCTATTTACAATAGAAACAAATTAAAGTTACATAATTATAAATTATGAGATAACATAATCTCTAGATTTAAACCAGGGACTGGTTTAGAGTTTCTGGCTGATTTTTCCTCATATTTATGGTTCCTACAACTATGTAGAACTGAGAGAGTTTAATTACTCTACTATTCTGTAAATGTATGGAACACCAGCACAAAACAAAAAATTTTAAATAGTGTGCAGCTATAATCATTAACTTTTACAACTAACAAAAATTAGTTTTAATCATTCATAACACTGTGAGCATACCACTTTGGTATTTGACCAATCCTCCCAACCATAGAGTTCCTCTATCTCCAGAACTCACCCCCGAGCTGAGATCACTTCCATTCCAGACCCCTCTAATCTTTTCAGGAATAGCTTATTAAAGCTTTTGCTCCCCAAAGCCTGTTTCTAATTCTGCGTCCAGAATATCAGGACGTTTTTCTTCCTGTTTGCCTAGGCTTCCCTTATTTAGGGATTTTTAAAGTTGCTTTCTGCTTTTCCTAGCTTTTTACCTCTTCCCAACTACTCTCCACATAATTGGAGAAACTAGATTTTCCTCAAAATCTAATTTGGAAATAAATTCTTTCAAGGATTTTTGAAAGATTTTTGGGGAAATATTTGCCTCTTTCCATCCTCATGGATTTAGCAAGTGATCTCCTAATTCTCATTTTGGTCAATCTGCACAGAATCATTTTATTTATTTTTTATAATTAAATATTTAATTACATCCACAAAATACTTGTCCTTTGGGGTCCACTCCCCTTAGGATTAAATTTCAAATGTCTAGTTTTGAAAATCAAAAACATCAACTAGGGTTGTTACATATTCCCCCACTGAAAGCAAACACTGTCCTCAGTGTTGTTAACTAACTACTAGAGTTCATTTTTTTCAAACAAAAATGGATATTTTACCATCATTTCAGCTTCTCTTTCCCAGGTAGCTTCTTCAACAGTAAAGTGCTTCCACTGCACCTTTACTCTTGCCACCATCTGATTCCTCAATTCAATTTCTTCCGACTCCAATATTTGAAGCAATTCTGGAAGGAACTCCCCCTCTCGTTCCACCTGTATCACATTCCAATCAACTATGTGAGAAGCATCATGTACATATATTTTTAATAATGAAACATGAAAAACATCATGAACTCTAACATGGGGCGGTAAGGCTAGCTTGTAAGCCACTGGTCCCACCCTTTCTAACACTTCAAAAGGACCACAATATCTAGGGGCCAGTTTTTCACAACTTCCAGCATAAAGTGTTCTCTTTTTGGGTTTAATACGCAAATGCACATGTTCCCCCACTTTAAATTCTCGATGTACCCTCTTCTTATCATCATAGTTTTTCCGGCGATCTTGTGTTGTCTTGATGTTTCTTTGTATTCGTTTAACAATTCTTTCCATCTCTTATAAGGAATCTGGTCCCAACATTAGCTTATCCTCAGGTTGGCTCCAGCTCAAAGGAGTACGACATTTCCTTCCATAGAGTGCTTCAAATGGACTCATCTTAATGGAGGATTGATAGCTATTATTATAATCAAATTCAATTAAATGCAAGTAGTCTTCCCATTTTTATGGCCTATCCATCACATACATTCTCAACATATCTTCCAAAATCTGATTGGTTCTCTCTCTTTGACCGTCGGTCTGAGGGTGATAGGTAGTACTAAAATTCAACTTAGTGCCCATACCTCCAAATAGACCTTTCCAAAAGGCTACTGTGAACTTAGAATCTCTATCTGAAACAATCATCTTTGGGACCCCATGTAACCTTACTATCTCTTTTAGGAACACATCTGCTACTTGGGTTGTCCCAAAAGTAGACTTTACAGGTATAAAGTGTGCAACTTTTGTTAAAGTGTCTACTACTACCATAACTGAGTCATGCTGGTACTTGGTTCTGGGTAATCCTGTTATGAAATCTATAGAAACGGTATCCCATTTCCATTCTGCAATCGGCAAAGGATTTAGAAGACCAGCAGGATGTTGATGTTCAACTTTAACTAGTTGGCACTCCATCCATCTAGCTAAATATTCTACTACCTCTCTTTTCATTCCTGGCCAGAACAATTTTTTTTTCAAAGCTGTTAACATTTTCTGATATCCAGGATGCCCTGCATACGGCTGTTTGTGATATTCATCTAGAATCTCTCTTTTCAAATACTCCACATTGGGGATATACAATCTATTTTTGTAGAAGATCATCCCTTTTTGGTTTTGAGTGTAGTTAGCCATCTCCTTCTTTAGTAGTTTCACCTGTAGTGTTTCATAATTTAGATCCTGGTCTGCTGCCTTTTTCACTAACTCTTCTAAATAAAAATTAGCACTACTTCCAATAATATTTATATTTTGACAAGAATTTCTGCTCAAGTCATTAGCAATTTTATTTTCTTTCCCTCTGATATATTTTATTTCCATATCAAATTCACTCAGAAAAGACAGCCATCTAGCTTGTCGAGCATTCAAAGTAGTTTGGGAAAAGAAATATTTAAGACTAATATGATCTGTCATCAATGTAAATTTCTTTCCAAGAAGATAGTGTCACCACATCTTCAAGCCGTGAATAACAGCAGCCAGCTCCAAATCATATACACTATAGTTCTGTTCATGTCTCTTCAGTTTCCTAGACTCATATGCAATAACTGAATTTTCCTGCAAAAGGACTCCTCCCAACCCCTCTCTACAAGCATCTGTACATACAACAAATTCTTGATCAGGATCTACAATTTTCAATATAGGGGCTATGGTGAGTTTTAATTTTAATTGTTCAAAACTGTTTTGGCACGTTTCAGTCCACTCAAAATTGACACCCTTTCTTTGTAGTGAGGTTATGGGATATGCTATGGCAGAAAATCTCTGCACAAATCTGCGATAGTAACCTGTAATCCCCCTGGATGATCTCACTGCTGAAACATCAGTTGGCACAGGCCATTCCTTAATAGCCTTTATCTTTTCAGGGTCAACAACCAATCCTTGTTCAGAAATAATATGTCCCAAGTAATGGATCTTGTCCTTATAAAATTCACATTTGGTGAACTTGGCATACAACTGGTTTTCTTTTAGAGTTTGCAACACTATCCTCAAATGTTCTTTGTGCTCCTCCTCACTTCTTGAGTAAACTAAAATATCATCTATGAACACTAGTAAAAATTTATCCAAATTCCTGTTTAAAACATTGTTCATTAAGCACATAAAGGTGGCAGGGGCATTTTTCAAACCAAAAGGTAGGACTACAAATTCGTAGTGACCATACCTAGTTCGAAAAGTTGTTTTTCTAATGTCTTCCTCCCTAATTCTGAGCTGGTGATAACTAGTCCTTAGATCAATCTTAGAAAATATGGAAGCCCCTCTTACCTGATCAAAAAGATCATCAATTCGAGGTAAGGGGTACCTATTTTTAAATTTCAACTTATTCAGTTGACGATAATCAATGCACATTCTAAAGGTTCCGTCCTTATTTTTCACAAACAGCACTGGTGCTCCACAAGGAGACACACTCGGTCTGATATAACCCTTATTCAACAATTCTTGCAATTGCATTTTTAGTTCCATGAGTTCGGGGGGACTCATTCGATAAGGGGCTCGGGAAACAGGCATTGCTCCCGGCACCAAATCGATTGAAAATTAAATCTCTCTTTTAGGGGGAAGATGAGGAATCTCATCTGGAAAGACTTCCTTAAACTCTCTCACTACTGGTAAATTATCAGGTAGGTTTCCTTCAGGTTTCTGTTCTATTTCTTCAACATGTACTGCATACACTTGATATCCTTTCCTAGTTGTTCTTTTTAATTGCAGTGTTGATATTTGTCTTACAGAAATGTGTTTTGGTTTTCCCTTGAGAATAAAAGGTTTCCGCTCTTCATCTATACAATGCAAGGTATTATCCCAACAGTTCACCATGGCCTTTTTCTTTTCCAGCCAGTCCATTCCTATCAACAAGTCATATGAACCTAATGGCAGAATGTTCAGATTCACTTCTGTCTGAAAGTCATTTAATGTAATTGTTTTTTGGGGTAATTTATGTGTTACCTTCCTCTTAGTTCCAGTGGCTAACTGAACCAACCAAGACTGCTGAAATTTTTTACGTTTAAGATTGCATTTTTTTACAATTTTTGGACTAGTGTAACTCAAAGAAGCACCCGAATCGATTAAAACTGTAACAGGTTTGTCAGCAATCTTACCTTCCATCTCAACCATGGTAGCTTGATGTTCTGCTTGTTGATTCTCCAAGGCTGCACTGATAGTGGGTATATTTCTTGCTATGTCATTTATTGTGGTAGCTTCTCGGTCTCTCATAATCATCTGAATGTTTCAGTGGGGACTATCCCTCAACAAATGAGGTTCTCCACACACCCAACATTTCAAAGGCTCTCTCATTTTGATTGTGCCTTCCTTCTTATTTTCTCCATCTAGTTGTTTAGAACCAACTTTAGATTGAGTAGTTTGGCTATATTTTGGTTTATTAAACTTTTTCCACTAATGATCCCTGCCAAAGTTCTTCAAATAAGCTGGTTTCTGTTTCTTCCCTTTGAATTCACTCTTATTTACCCACCTTTTTCCATGTTCATTTTTGCATTTGAACTGCTGGTAACATAATCTAGCTTTTCACATTGCTTCATCCATGGTTTTTGGATTATCAAACTCTATTCTCTCCTTGTATACAACAGGAAAATAGTTCAGAAACCTTTGCACCTTGGCCTTCTCTTCACAAATGTAAGGGACATATCTCAACAGATTTGTAAACTTAGTGACAAACTCATCAATAGTAAGTTGTCCCAGTCTAAGCTCATGAAATTTCTTTGCTTTATCATCATAATAACGTTCATTTAAATAGCGATTTCTAAACTTAACCTGGAAATCTTCCCAAGTAACTATCTTTTCATCAATGGCATTAACCATTTTCATCTCCTCCCACCACAAGGTAGCCTTACCTTGTAGCTGGTAGACAGCTAATCTGGCCTTCAGATTGCTTTCATATTCATAGACCTGGAAATACTTAATCATGTTCAACAACCAGGCTTCAGCATCTTCCTCTTCTCCGCATCATAGGAGGGAGGTTTGATCTTTTGGAATTCCCCTTGTAATTCCTTTTTCTGTTTATACTGATGCCTAGCAGCATCATCTTCCTCAGAATCATCATTCTTCCTCTTTCCAGAACCTTTACCCTCTTGGCTGTTCCGCGAGGTTAATTCTCTGATGAGTTTTTCCTGCTCCTCACTGCCTAATGACAATCTGTCATTCTGGCTCTTTAGCTCAGCCATTTCTCGTTGCAAACTGTGAAAAATAGCCATCACTGGAGCGTTAGGATCTGGTGTATTATCGTCATCACGCAGATCAACATAAATTTTCTCAACTTCTGCCATTCAACTTTTCTGTTTCAGCACCACTGTACACTAAACAACACAGATCAGTAATAACATATACTTTTTTTTTCAACAATAAATAATTTATACAATGAGCACATAACAACTATGAGCACAACCAAAACAACCCCATTTACATAACACGAACTCTGATACCATTTGTAACGTCTCTTCCTTCCACCCTAGAATTTTTTTTTGTTTTCTATTTATAATTTAGTTCAATGCTTCTATTGGCCACAGCTGTTCAATTCTACTTTCGAATTTCATCAATCATGATCTGTTATGGAGTAGAGTTACTATTCCTCCTACTACTCTTGGGAGTATAGTTTTATTGTTTTCTTCCACTAATGGTTGTGGCTTATGAAATTTACACACATATATCACCATTTCTATTATATCGTTGCATTTACTCCCGTGCTTGTCTATATATGCATATTGTAAATTATACATATAGTCTACCACATTTATATTGTCCTCAGACATGACAATTTACTCATAAATATTTATGCACACATTTGTAGGCTTATTAACTCTACGTTTTTATTCAACAACATTCTCTTACGTACTAGATATGGTATTCGATGGGTTTTAAGTCCTTGTATAACTCCAATTCTTATCACCTCACAGTTGAATTGCGAATTATTCAAGGTCTATTCATATTTACCCTCCTGTCAAGGATATGGAATTATTGTGAGCATGACCATCGCGTCGTTTATTCCTTACGTACATATTTCTTATGATGAGTGATGTGGAGATATGCACATTTAATTTTCAATGCTTTCATTATGTCTCGTTGGCATGGCTGACTAAGGTATCTGGCCACGTTAACTTGTTTAATCCTTCTCGTCATATTATTCGTTGACACTTTATTGATTTTCAAGTTTATTAGTTCTGCATATGTCCATACTTGAGGATATATGTATCTATATGTTGTTTGTGATATGCCATGCCGGAACCCGCTTTTAATATGCCGGCCACATGATATGATCGATGGTACTATGGCATAGATTTCATAGATCGAAATTTACGTTTTGAACTAATTTGTACTAAATACCAATTTCCCAAACTCGATCCGTGGCCAAGCCGTGGATTCGGGGCCACTTGGACGGTGAAGATAATTCCTGTTCATTAGGGTTTCGTCGGTTATTGGGTTTGGTACATTCGTATAATTATCTGTGTTATTGTTGGGGTTGTTCTTTCTCCCTTCATTCATTCTACTTGCCTCCCGGTGGAGAGACTCCGCACCTTGGAGGAACTGAGCGTAGATGCTCCCAGGCTTCGGCATATCTATTCCATCATCGTATGATGTTTTGGGTATGACGTCTATGCATGTCTCTAGTTTTTAATGTTAAGCTTACGCTCTGCATTTATATCTTGATATGGATTTTTCTTTCCATAGAAATGCGCTCTGTTTCTTGAGCGAAAGCTGAGGTTAATTAAATTAAATTCTTTTCCATCGTCTCGTTTATAGTCGAGAGTTCTTATTGGTCAGTTGGACAAACCTTTTGTAGATATTTTTCTGTCCGAGTATGTCGATTTTTTTGTTATTCCAACATCTCTTCTGCTACCTCGTATGTCTTCCTATGAACGATGGGTGGGACTAATGCTCTATCGTTTCTGAATAGAGGTTTACCCCCCCAACGTCCTTCGAGGTTTTTCTGATGTTGTTCGAATGGCGATAGGTGGATTTTACTCATCTCAAGCATTATCCATACCCTAGGCAAGTGATCAATTTTGATTTTATCACAGAAACCGTGGCTTTTTCATTCCCAATTGAAACTCCTGATCTTCGAATTTTTAATGTTATTCCTCTACTTCTATTGCAAGTCATTTTTAAGGAAATGAGGTTCTCCTTTTCCAAGTAACCATTTATTACTTTGTTATTATTTCATTCTTGATAGAATTTTTATCAGTTACTCTACTCGTATTCTCACTGTAGATTGTTTTTACTACAGGTAATTCCAAACGCTATACAATTTTCCTTCTCGGTGAACCATGAAAGCCGTTGTTTCATTCGACACTAATCTCAATGCACTTGGTGTTTTCAGGTCGGTATCCACAGTATACTAGTCGGAGAGAACCCAAACTCTCATCACGTTGTTCTACATAATTTTTTCAGACAATTAAAATTCTTATTGTCATAAAAAGTGTTTATTGTAATACTAAACTCTGCCAGAGATTGTGACTATTAATAATTTTTCATTCGGATGATGAAATTCCCTGTATATCAAATTCTGGAATATTATGATGGCACTATGATAGCCTGTTTCCATAAGTGGCTACAAAATTTGATATATACATATATATCTAGGATATGTATATCCTTCGTCTCTGTTATTATTGACAACTCAGTAATAATTTTTTTTTATTAATACTCCTGTTAATTATTTTCCCTGTCAGTAATGGTATTCCTAAATTTAATTGAAGAAAGTCAGAAATGTGCTCGTCTTAATTTACTTTCTGTTCCTTCTCATATAATAGCAAAATTGACTATAAGTCTCTTTGATGCAAAATTTGTCAAGTTTTTAATCTCTCAGTGAAGGAGAATTTCCAATTTACACAGAGTCTGAAATTTCAGGTGTATTCTATGAATCCAATAGTGGACTCTCTTTATACTCCTTAGTTTGGGTTCCATTGTAATAGTTACTTGTAACGTTTTCTGCAACTATATATTTATAAATTTTCTTAGCATAACATTTTCAGTCTACGTTGTGTTTAGACGACACTTCTAAACATAATATAGATCTGGTGGAGAAATTAATTGTTATATTTCCCAGTTTGTATAGTCTGAATGCATTTTATAGAGGTTCACATGCACAGTTTGTAATTTCCAGAATTTATTAAGTTGTGACCCTTGCTTTGGGAAGGATATTAACACCAGTTATATATATATATAATTCTCAGACCACATTTGTTTGCTTGATTAGTAAATGTATTTAGTCATGTTCCTTTACTACCTATACATATATATATATGTGTGTGTGTGTGTCTATATATATATACATACATACATACATACATACATATATATATATATATATATATATAGCTCTTGAATTTATAGTACTAAACTATATACTCTTCCCTTCAGTCCTTATTATAGAAGGAATCTATAAATAAACATGCACTGCAGTTTTATAAATCTATATTCCTGTAATTCACTTAGCTAATTCAACAAATGTATAGATCTGCCTTGTATGTACTTAATTCCTCCTACATACAGGTTTTTTTGGGTTTCCCTAATGTTCATTGAATTAATTCTATTTACAACAGAAACAGATTAAAGTTACATAATTATAAATTATGAGATAACATAATCTCTAGATTTAAACCAGGGACTGGTTTAGAGTTTCTAGTTGATTTGTCCTCCTATTTATGGTTCCTACAACTATGCAGAACTGAGAGAGTTTAATGACTCTACTATTCTGTAAATGTATGGAACACCAGCACAAAACAAACATTTTAAATAGTGTGCAGCTATAATCATTAATTTTTAAACCTAACAACAATTATTTTTAATCATTCATAACACTGTGAGCATACCACTTTGGTATTTGACCAGTCCTCCCAACCGTAGAGTTCCTCTATCTTCAGAACTCACCCCCAAGCTGAGATCACTTCCATTCCAGACCCCTCTAATCTGTTCAGGAATAGCTTATTTAAGCTTTTGCTCCCCAAAACCTATTTCTAATTCTGCGTCTAGAATATTAGGATGATTTTCTTCCTGTTTGCCTCGGCTTCCCTTATTTAGGGATTTTTAAAGCTGCTTTCTACATTTCCCAGCTTTTTACCTCTTCCTAACTACTCTCCACATCATTTGGGAAACTAGATTTTCCTCAAAATCTAATTTGGAAATAAATTCTTTCAAGGATTTTTGAAAGATTTTTGGGGAAATATTTGCCTCTTTCCATCCTCATGGATTTAGCAAGTGATCTCCTAATTCTCATTTTGGTCAATCTGCATAGAATTATTTTATTTATTTTTCATTATTAAATATTTAATTACATCCACAAAATACTTGTCCTTTGGGGTCCACTCCCCTTAGGATTAAATTTCAAATGTCTAGTTTTGAAAATCAAAAACATCAACTAGGGGTTTACATATTCCCCCTCTGAAAGCAAAAACCATCCTCAGTGTTGTTATCTAACTACTAGAGTTCATTTTTTTCAAACAAAAATGGATATTTTTCCATCATTTCAGCTTCTCTTTCCCAGGTAGCTTCTTCAGCAGTAAAGTGCTTCCACTGCACCTTTACTCTTGCTACTGTCCGATTCCTCAATTCAATTTCTTCCGGCTCCAATATTTGAAGCAGTTCTGGAAGGAACTCCCCTTCTGGTTCCACATGTATCACATTCCAATCAACTATGTGAGAAGCATCATGTACATATCTTTTTAATAATGAAACATGAAACACATCATGAACTCTAACATGGGCCGGTAAGGCCATCCTGTAAGCCACTGGTCCCACCCTTTCTAACACTTCAAAAATACCACAATATCTAGGGGCCAGTTTTTCACAACTTCCAGCATAAATTGTGCTCTTTTGGGTTTAATACGCAAATGCACATGTTCCCCCACTTTAAATTCTCGATGTACCCTCTTCTTATCAGCATAGTTTTTCTGGTGATCTTGTGATGTCTTGATGTTTCTTTGTATTCGTTTAACAATTCTTTCCACCTCTTGTAAGGCATCTGGTCCCAACATTAGCTTATCCTCAGTTTGGCTCCAGCTCAAAGGAGTATGAAATTTCCTTCCATAGAGTGCTTCAAACGGACTCGTCTTAATGGAGGATTGATAGCTGTTATTATAGGCAAATTCAGCTAAATGCAAGTAGTCTTCCCATTTTGATGGCCTATCCATCACATACATTCTGAGCATATCTTCCAAAATCTGATTGGTTCTCTCTATTTGACATCGGTCTGAGGGTGATAGGTAGTAATAAAATTCAACTTAGTGCCCATACCTCCGAATAGACCTTTCTAAAAGGCTACTGTGAACTTAGAATCTCTATCTGAAATAATCATCTTTGGGACCCCATGTAACCTTACTATCTCTTTTAGGAAGACTTCTGCTACTTGGGTTGTCCCAAAAGTAGGCTTTACAGGTATAAAGTGTGCAACTTTTGTTAAAGTGTCTACTACTACCATAACTGAGTCATGCTGGTACTTGGTTCTGGGTAATCCTGTTATGAAATCTATAGAAATGGTATCCCATTTCCATTCTGCAATCAGCAAAGGATTTAGAAGACCAGCAGGATGCTGATGTTCAACTTTAACTAGTTGGCACTCCATGCATCTAGCTAAATATTCTACTACTTCTCTTCTCTTTCCTGGCCAGAAAAATTTCTTTTTCAAAGCTGTTAACATTTTCTGATATCTAGGATGCCCTGCATACGACTGTTTTTTATATTCGTCTAGAATCTCTCTTTTCAAAGACTCCACATTGGGGATATACAATCTATTTTTGTAGCAGATCAGCCCTTTTTGGTTTTGAGTGTAGTCAGCCATCTCCTTCTTTAGTAGTTTCACCTGTAGCGTTTCATAATTTGGATCCTGGTCTGCTGCCTTTTTCACTAACTCTTCTAAATCAAAATTAGCACTACTTCCAATACTCTTTATATTTTGACAAGAATTTCTGCTCAAGGCATCAACAATTTTATTTTCTTTCCCTCTAATATGTTTTATGTCCATATCAAATTCACTCAGAAAAGACAACCATCTGGATTTTCAAGCATTCAAATCAGTTTGGGAAAAGAAATATTTAAGACTAATATGATCTGTCATCAATGTAAATTTCTTTCCAAGAAGATAGTGTCACCACATCTTCAAGGCGTGAATAACAGCAGCCAACTCCAAATCATATACACTATAGTTCTGTTCATGTGTCTTCAGTTTCCTAGACTCATATGCAATAACTGAATTTTCCTGCAAAAGGACTCCTCCCAACCCCACTCTACAAGCATTTGTACATACAACAAATTTTTTATCAGGATCTGCAATTTTCAATATAGGGGATGTGGTGAGTTTTAATTTTAGTTGTTCAAAACTGTTTTGGCACTTTTCAATCCACTCAAATTTGACACCCTTTCTTTGTAGTGAGGTTATGGGATATGTTATGGCAGAAAATCTCTCCACAAATCTTCGATAGTAACCTGCAATCCCCATGAATGATCTCACTGCTAAAACATCAGTTGGCACAGGCCATTCCTTAATAGCCTTTATCTTTTTAGGGTCAATATCCAATCCTTGTTCAAAAATAATATGTCCCAAGTATTGGATCTTGTCCTTATAAAATTCACATATGCTGAAGTTGGCATACTACTGGTTTTCTTTTAGAGTTTGAAACACTATCCTCAAATGTTCTTTGTGCTCCTCCTCACTTCTTGAGTAAACTAAAATTTCGTCTATGAACACTAGTAAAATTTTATCCAAATACTTGTTTAAAACATTGTTCATTAAGCACATAAAAGTGGCAGGGGCATTTGTCAAACCGAAAGGTAGGACTACAAATTTTTGGTGACCATACCTAGTTTGAAAAGTTGTTTTGCTAATGTCTTCCTCCCTAATTTTGAGCTGGTGATAACCAGTCCTTAGATCAATCTTAGAAAATACGGAAGCCCCTCTTACCTGATCAAAAATATCATCAATTCGAGGTAAGGGGTACCTATTTTTAATTGTCAATTTATTCAGTTGACGATAATCAATGCACATTCTAAAGGTTCCGTCCTTCTTTCTCACAGACAGCACCGGTGCTCCCCAAGGAGACACACTCGGTCTGATATAACCCTTATTCAGCAATTCTTGCAATTGCATTTTCAGTTCCATGAGTTTGGGGGGTCTCATTCGATAAGGGGCTTGGGAAACAAGTATTGCTCCTAGAACCAAATCGATTGAAAAGTCAATCTCTCTTTTAGGGGGAAGATGAGGAATCTCATCTGGAAAGACTTCCTGAAATTCTCTCACTACTAGAAAATCATCTAGCAGGTTTCCTTCAGGTTGCTGTTCTATTTCTTCAACATGTACCGCATACACTTGATATCCTTTCCTAGCTGTTCTTTTCAATTGCAGTGCTGATATTCATCTTACAGAAATGGGTTTTGGTTTTCCCTTGAGAATAAAAGGCTTCCCCTCTTCATCTATACAATGCAGGGTCTTATCCCAACAGTTCATCATGGCCTTTTTATTTTCCAGCCAGTCCATTCCTATCAGCAAGTCATATGAACCTAATGGCAGAATGTTCAGATTCACTTCTGTCTAAAATTCATTTAATGTAATTCCTGTTTGGGGTAATTTATGTGTTACCTTCCTCTTAGTTCCAGTGGATAACTAAACCAACCAAGACTGTTTAAATTTTTCAGGTTTAAGATTGCATTTTTCTACAATTTTTGGACTAATGTAACTCAAAGAAGCACTCGGATCAATTAAAACTGTAACAGGTTTGTCAGCAATCTTACCTTCCATCTCAACCATGGTAGCTTGATGTTCTGCTTGTCGATTCTCCAAGGTTGCACTGATAGTGGGTATATTTCTTGCTATGTCATTTACTGTGGTAGCTTCTTGGTCTCTCATAATCATTTGAATGTTTCGGTGGGGACAATCCCTCAACAAATGAGGTTATCCACACCCCCAGCATTTCAAAGGCTCTCTCATTTTGACTATGCCTTCCTTCTTATTTTATCCATCTAGTTGTTTAGAACCAACTTGAGATTGATCAGTTTGGCTATCTTTTGGTTTATTAAACTTTTTCCGCTAATGATCCCTGCCAAAGTTCTTCAAATAAGCTGGTTTCTGTTTCTTCCCTTTGAATTCACTCTTATTTACCCAGCTTTTTCCATGTTCATTTTTTCCTTTGAACTGCTGGTAACATAATCTAGCTTTTCTCACTGCTTCATCCATGGTTTTTGGATTATCAAACTCTATTTTCTCCTTTTATACAGTAGGCAAACAGTTCAGAAACCTTTGCACCTTGGCCTTCTCTTCACGAATGTAAGGGACACATCTCCACAGATTTGTAAACTTAGTGACAAACTCGTCAATAGTAAGTTGTCCCAATCTAAGCTCATGAAATTCCTTTGCTTTATCATCATAATAACGTTCATTTAAATAGCGATTTCTAAACTTAACCTAGAAATCTTCCCAAGTAACTGTCTTTTCATCAAATGGAATGAACCATTTTCGTCTGCTTCCACCACAAGGTAGCCTTACCTTGTAGCTGGTAGACAGCTAATCTGGCCTTCAGATTGCTTTGATATTCATAGACCTGGAAGTACTTAATCATGTTCAACAACCCGGCTTCAGCATCTTCCTCCTTCTCCCCATCATAGGAGGGAGGTTTGATCTTTCGGAATTCCCCTTGTAATTCCTTTTTCTGTTTATACTGATGCCTAGAAGCATCATCTTTCTCAGAATCATCATTCTTCCCCTTTCTGGAACCTTCACCATCTTGGCTGTTTTGCGAGGTTAATTCTCTGATGAGTTTTTCCTGCTCCTCACTGGCTAATGACAATCTGTCATTCTAGCTCTTTAGCTCAGCCATTTCTCGTTGAAAATTGTGCAACATAGCCATCACCGGAGCGTTAGGATCTGGTGTATTATCATCATCACGCAGATCAACATCAATTTCCTCACCTTCTGCCATTCAACTTTTCTGTTTCAGCACCACTGTACTCTAAACAACACAGATCAGTAAGAACATATATTTTTTTTTTCAACAATAAATAATTTATACAGTGAGCACATAACAACCATGAGCACAACCAAAACAGCCCCGTTTACGTAACATGAACTCTGATACCATTTGTAACGTCTCTTCCTTCCACCCTAGATTTTATTTTTTTCTATTTATAATTTAGTTCAGTGCTTCTATTGGCCACAGTTGTTCAATTCTACTTTTGAATTTCGTCAATTATGATATGTTATGGAGTAGAGTTACTATTCCTCCTATTACTCTTGGGAGTATAGTTTTATTGTTTTCTTCCACTAATGGTTGTGGCTTATGGAATTTACACATATATATCACCATTTCTATTATATCATTGCATTTAATCCCATGCTTGTCTATCTATGCATATTGTAAATTATACATATACTCTACCACATTTATATTGTCCTCACACATGACAATTTACTCATAAATATTTATGCACACATTTGTAGGCCTATTAATTCTACATTTTTATTCAACATCATTCCATTACGTATTAGATATGGTATTCGATGGGTTTTAAGTCCTTGTATAACTCCAATTCTTATCACCTCATAGTTGAATTGCGAATTATTCAAGGTCTATTCATATTTACCCTCCTGTCAAGGATATGAAATTATTGTGAGCATGACCGTCGCATCGTTTATTCCTTACGTACATATCTCTTATGATGAGTGATGTGGAGATATGGGCATTTAATTTTCAATGCGTTCGTTGTGTCTCGTTGGCATGGTTGACTAAGGTATTTGGCCATGTTAACTTGTTTAACCCTTCTCATCATCTTATTCGTTGACACTTTGTTGATTTTCAAGTTTATTAGTTCTGCATACGTCCAGACTTGAGGATATATGTATCTATATGTTGTTTTTGATATGCCACACTAGAACGTGCTTTTAATATGCCGACCACATGATATGATCGATGGTATTGTGGCATAGATTTCATAGATCGACATTTACGTTTTGAACTACTGTGTATTAAATGCCAATTTCCCAAACTTGATCCCTGGCTAAGCCATGGATTCAAGGCCACTTGGACGATGAAGATCATTCTTGTTCATTAGGATTTCGTCGGTTCTTGGGTTTGGGACATTCGTATAATTATCTGTGTTATTGTTGAGGCTATTCTTTCTCCCGTCATTCGTTCTACTTGCCTCCCAGTGGCGAGACTCTGCACCTTGGAGGAACTGAGCGTAGACGCTCCCAGGCTTCGGCATATCTATTCTCTCATCGTATGATGTTTTAGTTCTGACGTCTATGCACGTCTCTAGTTTTTAATGTTAAGCTTACGCTCTGCGTTTATATCTTGATAAGGATTTTTCTTTCCATAGAAATACGCTCTATTGCTTGAGCGAGAGCTGAGGTTAATTAAAATAAATTCTTTTCCATGGTCTCGTTTACAGTCTAGAGTTCGTATTGGTCAGTTGGACAAACGTTTTGTAGAATTTTTTTTGTCTGAGTATGTCTATTTTTTTGTTATTCCAACATCTCTTTTGCTACCTCGTATGTCTTCCTATGAACGATGGGTGGGACTAATGCTCTATCGTTTCTGAATAGAAGTTTACCCCCCAGCGTGCTTCGAGGTTTTTCTGATGTTGTTCGAATGGCAATAGGTTGATTTTACTCGTCTTGAGCATTATCCATACCCTAGGAAAATTATCAATTTTTATTTTATCACAGAAACTGTCGCTTTCTCATTCCCAATTGAAACTCCTAATCTTCGAATTTTTAATGTTATGCCTCTACTTCTCTTGCAGGTCGTTTTGAAGGAAATGAGGTTCTCCTTTGCCAGGTAACCATTTATTACTTTGTTATTATTTCATTCTTGATAGAATTTTTATCAGTTACTCTACTCGTATTCTCACTGTCGATTTTTTTTACTGCAGGTAATTCCGAACGCTATACAATTTTCCTTCTCAATGAACCATGAAAGGCGTTGTTTTATTCGACACTAATTTAAATGCCCTTGGTGTTTTCAGGTCAGTATCCACAGTATACTAGTTGGAGAGAAGCCAAACTCTCATCACGTTGTGCTACATAATTTTTTCAGACAATTAAAATTCTTATTGTCATAAAAAGTGTTTATTGTAATACTAAACTCTGCCAGAGACTGTGACTATTAATAATTTTTCATTCGGATGATGAAATTCCTTGTATATCAAAATCTGGAATATTATGATGGCACTATGATAGCCTGTTTCCATAAGTGGCTGCAAAATTTGATATATACATATATATCTAGGATATGTCTCTCCTTCGTCTCTGTTATTATTGACAACTCAATAATATTTTTTTTTTTTGTTAATACTCCTGTTAATTATTTTCCCTGTCAGTAATGGTCTTCCTAAATTTAATTGAAGAAAGTCAGAAATGCGCTCGTCTTAATTTACTTTCTGTTCCTTCTCATATAATAGCAAAATTTACTATAAGTGTCTTTGATGCAAAATTTGTCAAGTTTGTAATCTCTCAGTCAAGGAGAATTTCCCATTTACACAGAGTCTGAAATTTCAGGTGTATTCTATGAATCCAATAGTGGACTCTCTTTATACTCCTTAGTTTGGGTTCCATTGTAATAGTCACTTGTAACGTTTTCTGCAACTATATATTTATAATTTTTCTTAGCATAACATTTTCAGTCTATGTAGTGTTTAGATTACACTTCTAAACATAATATAGATCTAGTGGAGAAACTAATTGTTATCTTTCCCAGTTTGTATAGTCTGCATGCATTTTATAGAGGTTCACATGCACAGTTTGTAATTTCTATAATTTATTAAGTTGTAACCTTGCTTTGGGAAGGATATTAACACCAGTTATATATATATATATATATATATATATATATATATATATATATATATATATATATATATATATAAAATTCTCAGACCACATTTGTTTGCTTGATTAGTAAACGTATTTAGTCCTATTCCTTTACTACCTAAATATATATATATATAGCACTTGAATTTATAGTACTAAACTATATACTCTTCCCTTCAGTCCTTATTATAGAAGGAATCTATAAATAAACATGCACTGTGGTTTTGTAAATCTATATGCTTGTAATTCACTTAGCTAATTCAACAAATGTATAGTTCTTCCCTATATGTACTTAATTCCTCCTACATACATGTTTTTTTGGGTTTCCCTAATGTTCACTAAATTAATTCTATTTACAACAGAAACAAATTAAAGTTACATAATTATAAATTATGAGATAACATAATCTCTAGATTTAAACCAGGGACTGGTTTAGAGTTTCTGGCTGATTTGTCCTCATATTTATGGTTCCTACAACTATGAAAAACTGAGAGAGTTTAATTACTCTACTATTCTATAAATGTATGGAACACCAACACAAAACAAAACATTTTAAATAGTGTGCAGCTATAATCATTAACTTTTACACCTAACAACAATTAGTTTTAATCATTCATAACACTGTGAGCATACCACTTTGGTATTTGACCAGTCCTCCCAACCGTAGAGTTCCTCTATCTCCATAACTCACCCCTGAGCTGAGATCACTTCCATTCCAGACCCCTCTAATCTATTCAGGAATAGCTTATTTAAGCTTTTGCTCCCCAAAGCCTGTTTCTAATTTTGCGTCCAGAATATCAGGATGCTTTTCTTCCTGTTTGCCTAGGCTTCCCTTATTTAGGGATTTTTAAAGATGCTTTCTGCTTTTCCCAACTTTTTACCTCTTCCCAACTACTCTCCACATCATTGGGAAAACTAGATTTTCCTCATAATCTAATTTGGAAATAAATTCTTTCAAGGATTTTTGAAAGATTTTTGGGGAAATATTTTCCTCTTTCCATCCTCATAGATTTAGCAAGTGATCTCCTAATCCTCATTTTGGTCAATCTACACAGAATTATTTTATTTATTTTTCATAGTTAAATATTTAATTACATCCACAAAATACTTGTCCTTTGGGGTCCACTCCCCTTAGGATTAAAGTTCAAATGTCTAGTTTTGAAAATCAAAAACATCAACTAAGGGTGTTAAAAGGAAAGAGTTATCATTACTGCATCCTTGACTGATGTTTGCTGAGTGAATGATTGAATTCAGAGCATTTAAGTTCATGTCATTGTAGTTAGATTTCTTTTCCAAGAATCTGTTTACTCTAGTATTTATAACACTATACTACATAATGCAAAGCATTACTCTTAGATTGAATTGCAGCCTCAGACAGAGTACACTCTTGAAATAAAAAGTCGTTCCTGGATTGATAATTAATGTAGGATAAATAGGTGTTAAAAAGGACACCTTTTATACCTCAACATTTTGGCGCCGCTGCCAAGGAGAGTGTATGCCATTTAGAAGGAGTGATGCATATTTGGAATTTTTCTGCTAGGGAAGAATTGGGTATTAAAAATGGAAGGTAAGAACCTGCGTACCGAGCAAGGAACATACTTTTTCAACAGCTCGCTTCACAGCAGAATTAAGTAAAAAAATTTACGTAGAAATGAACGTTTGAACTTTAGAGGTATAATTTTTGAGAAAATCTTGAAATTCCACTCGAGTGGTGATGTAAGCACCACCCATTTCAGTAACCAATTGATAGGAACATTGGAAGGATGATCCTTAAAGAAACACATGAATATCATCTTCTATTGTGGTAATAAATGGCTCACATTGCAACTTTTGAATTCCCTATCAAAGATCTTGGAGCAGTGACACAAATGCACATAATTCCCCCATCGTCTCTACCAAATTTTCATGGTTTGACAAATGAAGATCCAGATACATTCTTATTTGAGTCTGAAATACTTTTTAGAGGATATGATTATTGTACTACTGATCAAAGGTTGAAAGTGTTTCCTGTTACTCTAAAAGGAGCAGCTCTCCGATGGTTCATGAGCCTAGATGGGAACTGCGTCTAAACATGGGATGACATGAGGAACATATTCTTGAAGAAGTACCAAGACTATTGCAAATCTAATGAAGATATTTTTGGTATGATACAAGGGGAAGATGAAAGTTTGGAGGACTATGTGGAGCGATTTCGATACAACCTTCAAAAATCAAAGCATAAGCATTTGGAAAAAGAGATCTTGAAAACACTCCTTAAAGGAATCAAAGATGACTTTTTAGAACTCTTAAATCGGATAGGAGAAGGTGATATTTTTCAGTTATCATATGATGATGTTTGTCAATTGTGCATAAGGTATTCGAGAGGAATTTCTAAGGCTGGTAAGAATTCTAGAGAAGTTTCTTCTTTATTTTAAAAATTTTCTACAAGAACAAGAGACATAAGAGCTGAAATCAATGTTTTATTTGAAAATTTTAAATATGATTTTATCAACTCTCTAAATTCACAATTGAATGTTTTGTAGGTTGAGAAAAAACAATAATTTGATGAAGTGTTTCGCCCTCATTATCGAAAGGATCATCCCATAGATACTCACTCTTCCTTATCTAGGATGGAAGTAGCATATCAAAGAGATGGGGAAGCTACAACAAGGTCAAAACCATAGAAATCGTGACCTACAGGTATGGTTCAAAACACTTTCTCTCCATCCTCTTACTTGCATAATCCATTTTGGAATACTCATATGTTAGGGCAGCCATGTCAATCTCAATATAGCCACCATCAATCTTGTCTACAAGTTTGGCATGGCTCATCTTATGATTGCATGACTACTCTCCCTCATCTTGTATCACAAAAAAATCCTCCATATTCTCCACCAGCTCCTCCACAACATCTTGCTTGCCTATCAAAATCGTCCATTCAACCCAATCAACTACATCATGAAAATGCTCTATTCCCTACACAATTTCCTGCTCAACTCATTCCACACCCTCACCATAATAAACCAATACAACATGCTTACAGTGTTGAACTGCAAAATTTAGCCACCCTTCCCACCCATTATATCTCATATGCACCATTGGAGAAAACTTATACTGAGATTCAGAATGTATCAAATCCAAAAATTGTAGAGGTTATGAAAGAAAATGAGGTTTCTTCTAGCCTGCATCAACAAGATATTTTAAACACTCAAGAACTTCATGATATGATGGCTATGGGAAGTCAAGAAAGTAAGGGATACATTGAATATTGGTTTCACTCCATTTGTTTGCAGCATTACTCACTTCAACAATTTTTGGCACCATCTTTTTAAGGGAAGTTGGCTTCTCATACCCTAATTTTTATTAACATGCATTTTTTAAATTTGGGTATGTACATAATTGAAGCCTTATTTCGAAAATGGTTACACTGGAAATACTCTTATACATAATCATATTTATTTTCCAAATTAGAGTAGGCTAGTGAAAAAAATAAATAAATAAGAAAATAAAATAAACACATATATTTTTTTTTTTGTAAAAATAGTTGTTTTTGTTGCAATACGCTATGGAAATCAACATCAATGATAATTATTTTAATTTATTTCTGTATGTAGATTCATTATATTAAAAATAAAAAATTTATAAACACTTATATTCATTTTTATCACCAATATGGAAAAATTGCTTGAATATCATATTTTTTTGGCTTGCGGACTTGATGAAATTTCTGAAAACAGAGTTGGGACAGTCATGTTTTGAGGGACCAAAAGTGAATATTTTTAAAAATTGTTTCCATCCTAAGTAACCCTTGATTTCTACTTTCTAACAAATTTGAATCACTCCATTTGGATTTGAAATGAAAATTTTAGAACCAAAACATTGACAGGGTGTCTAGTAGGCAGCTCAAGAACACTGTCGCAACAGTCATGTTTTGGGGGACCAAAAGTGAATATTTTTAAAACATATTTATATCCTAAGTATATATTTATTTATACTTTCCAACCCAATTTTAATCACTCCATTTGGATTTGAAACGAAAAATTTAGAACCAAAACATTAACAAGGTGTCTAGTAGGCAGCTCAACAACAGAGTTGGAACAGTCAGTTTTTGGAGGACTAAATGACTATATTTTTAAAATATTATTCTATGGTAGATTTATATATAAATATAGTTTACAAAGCAATTTTAATCACTCAATTTTGATATTTTATGAGGAATTTATGACCAAAATACTGACTACTTATCATAAATCAGCACTCTTGAAACTCTGTTTTCTCGGCTGTTCACTAGCGTATTTGACCCATCAATTCCTCTTGTCTTCAAAAAATATTTCTATTGGAGATAAATAAATGAATCTAATTTAATATCCAATTTTAATCGGTTCAATCTGCCATCAAATGAAAAATTTATGCTTGAAATATCAACTGTTGGTCAGAGCCGGAGAATCGAAAATGACTCTATTATGCAAGTTGTTCTAAGAAAATTTGACATATCATAGCATTGAATTTTTAAAAATTGTTTCTATTAAAGATAATAATTTGAATTATCTCTCATTTGGCTTTGGAATCACTCAAATCGGATTAAAAACAAAGAAGGTATGATTAAAACACTGGTGGTGAGTATGGTCAACCACTGCTCTCCCGCAGGTAACAAATACAATTTGTTTTATTTTTCCATGGATTTGTTCTACAGAGTAAATAATTGTTATTTTTTTCATAATTATTAGATTAGGGGAGCCTAATCACCTCTCTTTCCCCATGATTTAATGTTTTATTGCAAGTAGACACTCGTTTTTTGCGGGTCTGAAGAGAACAAAGAAGGTCAATTTATGGATGAGCGATTCTTGAAAGAAATTTTAGTGAAACAAGGGAATTTAATCCAGTTCATTACCTAATAGATTCATAACAGAAGAAATGAAGAATTTTTTTCCATTCAAATATTCGTGTCAGTGCTGCCAAAACATTTTTCAAAAAGATCATTTTTTTCCATTGACAGATTGATATTCCCTTAGGAAATAACATCATAGCTGTTGTAACTTAATAAAGTGTTGTTTCTTTTCTGATTTCTTTTATGTTTTTGTGTTTCAGGTGTTTATCCCTTCAAATTGTAGTTTCCTCTCTAGTGGAAATTGAACAAAAAGGACCCCATCATGCAAGTTTCAATTGCAGAAGGCAAGTTTTTGTTGTTCCTCTTAAGGAACAACAGTTGTTCCATATAAGGAACAACACTTTTTAAGTGCATTTTTCTTGTTTTAGAACAACATTTTGAGGATTTTCGTGAATTATTCATGACTCTTTTAAAGGAAAACATACAATTTATGCAAGGACACAAAAATTAGAGGTTACTGGAATCAGAAAATCAAGATAAATTGTAATTTTTAGGAAATTGTTTTGTAGTGATAAGAAAAGGAAAGGAGACAAGCATCTATATCACTTTGTTGTCTTTATTTTCACTAAAATTAATATCATCGGTTATCTTTATCATGTTGGTTCTTCCGTAAATCTTCATAAATCTCTTTTATTTGTATTTATTGAATAAGAATAATGGCATACTTTCTCTATTTAGATGTTCAGACTTCTTCCACCATTCCTACTCTTAAGGATTGTTAAGCCATCCTCTATACATAAATAGGGAAGTGCTACATGAAAAAAAAGAAGACAAAAAATCTCTATATGATTACTAACAATTCTATGATATGGTAGATGGAGGATAGGGGGTCTCATCAATAGCCAGCCTACCATGATCATAAGGGAGCAGTGAAGTGGCATTCCCATTATGGCCACCACACCAGGGATATGATCCGATGGACAACTCAGAAAAATAAAAAGTCCTTGGAACATGAGGTCTCATCACGAGCCGGTCTTCCCACCTTTCACTCCTTCCTGGTGAATGGCATTGTGATTCATCTGGTTCCCAAGCTAGCATAGTGGCCTCCATCATGACATGACACAGCACTTCCCTAGGCATAAATTAAGGATAATGGTTCCAACGGTGAGAAAGAAAAATTTTCAAGGTTATAGACAGCTGTGGGCAACAAATCTCTATTGATGGTATTGAAGTCATATTTTTCACAAATCAATAGTAATGATAAACCATTTTATTATATCTTTATCTAATATTAAATGAGAAAATTCTCCTAAACCCTTTGTTCGGAACCTCTTATGCATGAAATTTATTTATAAATTGATCATAACGGTTTATGTGTATAATAACTGCATAAGTAATTTTTTTACATCAATTGTTATTTTCCCTTATTTTAGAATCATTACATAAATATTTCCATATCTACTCATGATTTCAAAATATGCATTGATTTCAGTAATGTGATAATTTTTTGATCATATCATAAGTATGTATATCTTTCCATGATGTACAATTGCTGTGCAATATGCTGCTCTTCTATTTGTCGGTTGAGGGTGACCTATCATCTTTCAGGGGGGGCACAAATTCCTTTTAAATATGCCTGCATGTGGGTCGAATCCCAATATTCATAATGCATTTCTACATAAGTTTTTCTGTTTGAACTTTTCGCATACATCTTATCTGTTGCTCTTCAAAATTAACACTGTAGGTTCAAGAAAATTGCATGCAGAATCATGATTTGTTTACAGGGAAACAACAAGTATGAGGGGGAGATTCTATTCGCAGCACGACCACACTATTGCAACTAATAGTAAAGGCTCGCGCAACTTGTGAACACATACAATTCTTCAGACATGATGTGCTTACATGGCTTCCACCTTTTGCATCACTTTCAGTATCCACTCAGCCTACATCAGCTTCAACAAATGCATGTTCCTACATGTCATTCCACATTTTTTTTTGGAGGTAACACTTGAGGTAAAATAGCATAAATTTCTGATTTATTATGAATTTAGGAGAATTTCATGAAAATCCATTGAGCATTATTTATCATCATTCATTCCACATCTTTACCACTTCCCATTTTTCAGAGACATCTCATCTTTCATTTTGGGGGAGTTTTTCTTTCCTTCATTTCTTTCTTATGACCATGTCGGTAATATTCTTTATCATCCATTGATATTCTTATTCATTCTCAACACCTACCTTATTCCATGTTGTTTTACACCAAGCATAGATTTCAACAGATTGTAGCAACGACCTCCCTTTGTTTTCTAGCACTGCATGAGGACATGCTAATTCTTCAGTTTGGGGGAGGAATTTCTACACATGATGGAATTTTTCTACTCTCTTTCTTGTTTAAGGTATATAATTTCATTTTTATACAGTTCAGAAATTGATTTGAATATATCTTTAAAACTATGAATTGAATTCTTATGATTTCTGGATAACAAAGAGGTGTCATTAAAATACCCAAACCCAGATAATTTCACACTAAATTAGTTCATAAAATTTCAAAAATTATGCACTATCACCTATAGCCATTTTGTTTATATCTCATGATCCATGCATCAAAACGATCTGATTTTTGAGAAAATGGTTAATGAAGTTTGTTGTTACTTATGTCACATTGTTCTGCAACTTCATATACATATAGTTGAACTTCAACTATAAAAATTGTTACACCTTCATCAAGATTGTTAAAATTGAATATTCATTATTTGATGAAAAATTCATTTGTTCCATCCATTTCATGAGTTTGGATGAACAATTTTTATTTTTTTATTTTTGCTTGGTTAACACATGGTTTTTTTTCTTCGGGTTGCATGAGGACATGCAATATATTTAGTTTGGGGGTATGTTGGGCCGCTAATATGACATTATTATTATCACTTTTTAACACCTATTTCATCCATTTATACTCTTCTTTATCATGTCATTTATTATAACTTATCATATAAATCCATTTTATAATTATTTATGCTCTTATGGATAAATAGTATTTCTTCTCCTTTATTTTTAATAAATTGATGATTATTATGCATGATTTTATTAATGATGGTTTATTAATATATTTTGTAGCATCACTCACCATTTTAGCCTCCAAGATATTTGTTAGATTGCAGATTTGATTTATAGATCATCATCAAATATTCCAACTCAAAAATTCAGTGGAATAAGAAGTGTCAGTTTTAAATTGGACATTCTGGGAAAATGGAGAAGACCGTGGAAAATCTGAAACATGGGTTTTGTCCATAACGGACCGAATTAACTTATATGAAGAATTTTTTACCCAAATTCGGCCTCTATTAAGAGAAACAGAACGTTCTCTGAGGACAATTTTCCTAGATTCGTTGTTGTGGCCATTTTCCAAATTCTTCTAGTTGCAATACCAAATTCGACTTGTTCCTGTTGAAAGATTGATGGAAATATATTTTCTTGCTGATCAATTGGTTGAAGAAAATCCAATTTTTTTATGAGAGATCTAATTTACTATTTAATTTCTCCTCTTTCTGATTATAAAAGGAGAGCATGTATTATGTATTAGGGGAATTAGAGAGAGATTTTCCTGTTGTAATTTTTAGAATTGTTCATCGAATCCTGTTAATTAAAACAGAGTACGATTTCTTGTAAACTCTGCTACATATAATCAATAAATAAGTTGCGTTGCTGCTCATTCGATTATTCTAAAGTAACTTAGCAGTGCTCACTGGTGACTAAGGGCCCGGCCTCTGGTGGAGTTCACTGCGTCTTTGTGTTATATTTTTTATTCTTGCAACATGTGAGTGATTTGATTTAACATTTATTTCTTTTAATTGCATTGCTATTTTCAATTTATTAGTTTACAATTTGCAAAGAGTTTGGTTTTGCTTTTTATAACTTGCCTAGTTTACTTTCAATAGCAGCATTAATCATTTAGTTCAATTTCTATTTTCATTTAGTTGTTTTAAATCAGGATTATCAACTGTAAAGAATACTGGTTATTGCTCCCACGTTCTCAGATTGATTATCTTGTTCTTATTTAATTCCATCAGTTTCTAAAGGAAAGAGTTATCATTACTGCATCCTTGACTGATGTTTGCTAAATGACTAATTGTATTTCAGAGCATTTAAGTTCATGTCATTGTAGTTAGATTTCTTTTCCAAGCATTTGTTTACTCTTTTATTTAGAACACTATACTACATATTGCAAAGAATTACTCTTAGATTGAATTGCAGCCTCAGACAGAGTACACTCTTGAAATAAAAAGTTGTTCCTGGATTGATAATTAATGTAGGATAAATAGGCGTTAAAAAAGACACCTTTTATACCTCAATAATCATATGCAGAACAAGATTGAATCAGATCAGATCGTGAGCATATGACATATATGGAAAAGTTCTAAATTTTAATCATCACATCATGAAGAGTTGTAGACCGAATTGTGTTAATGAAATAGATTTCCCAAAAACCTTGAAGAGAGACCCAATTCACATCAGCATATACAACCTTACTAACAACAAGGATAAATTAAACCTCATACTACTACAATCCTAATATAACCTCTAACAATAGTTTCTTTAGGAGATCCATGAGAACCTCAATGCCACATAGAGATGTTTTAAAATCAAACCAACCTCAATATAAAGCTCTAATGGAAGGAACCCTCTTACTGAGATATAATAGCTTTATGTATTTGAGATCTCAAAGGTATATGTAGATTTAGATTCTAGGAAGAGAAAAGGTTTTTTTTATTAAAATGTTAGTTTCATTATCAAACAATAGTTTCAATTCCAGGTCTTGTTTATGAACTATAGCTTATAATGGAAGTCTTATTTCATTACTACTCTAGCTCTTAAATCACATAAAGGAACCAAAAACTCCTACCAAACACCTATCATCGACCTGAGGGACAAAGGCATTCAACCAGAGACAAAACCTAGAGTATAAGTAGCATGGTGCGACACTGATGTAGCCCTCCACTTTGACGACCTTGATCTGGGACTTCATTCCCTAGTTTTCTACCCATGTTCCCCTCATCTCTAGAATGTCTCTGTAGAATCCTGTCCATCTATAGATAGCCCTCTGCGAAAGTGGATATCATGGGCATGCATACGTAAGCTTTATCCAACCAAACGCAGTTCTGGTGCACTTGACTAATTAGGAACTTCTTGCACCAAGTGAATTTTCATGTGTTCCTAAATGTGGGGACCTTGAAGAAAGTGATGAGGATGGAGTATCGAAGTAACACAAACTCGCGCCTCTAGGGTGAGGTGGCTTCGCCATTATATAGGGTTACTTGTTTCTTGTATAAGGATAGTTGCAAGTACAGGAAGAAATCACGATCGATGAATTCATGGTCCACTAGCTTTTTGTTCTCCACTTTTCTCATGAAATCTCTTATAACTTCGACCTGGGGGTCGACCACTTCTCCATATAGGGCTTCATTTCACTTAGAATCCTAGATTTGTGGCCCGATATCTTTTGTGCTACTCTTCCCTTTGATTGTTACTCTGCACATGGTTTCTTTCTAGTAGTTTGGTTTATGCTGCTATACTTTGGGAATGGATGATCGAAGCTAAGGAGAAACTTGGTCAGATTCTCTCTGCACTGTTCATTCTAAGCTCCAGGGTGTGCAATGACTCATATGTAGAATAGTGACAAAATAATGTCAGAAATAATTGGCTAATTCCTGCAAGAGAGGAAGCAAAGTTGTCATTGAGAGTGAAAAAGGGTTGGGAATTTATGAATCCAATCATTTTGGGTGTAGTTTAATACTGGTATCAGAGCAAGTAGAAATACCTCTTCTTAATCAGACCTATAAAATCTACCATTCTGCAAATTGCTTTGCCATCATCTTGGACTATTATATTTTATACCATTTTCCCATCCATTTACAAAATTTAAAATCCCTCACACTTAAAGGGTGTCCCATGGCTTTCCCCTCCATACAGATAACTACTTTGAATTTTTGGTAGTAAATATGAAAAAAAGCTACTACAGAGGAAGAAGTGTTGCGAAGTAGAGAAATGTAAAGTGTAAAATAATCTGGGTAGGATTATGAAGAATTTGTATCATTTACATGTGGGGTAAGGCACATCCTTCTTTTTCATTTTCCTTTACTGCTACTTCATACCAATGAGATGCATATTATGTGCTAAGGTTGTTACTAGTCATTATAGCGTGCCAAATTTTTCTTGAATCCCCGATGTGTTTTTTTTCCAAACTGGTATCAGAGCAAGTATCAGAAAAATGGTTGGGAATTTATGAATCCAATGATTATTTTAGGTGTAGTTTAATATCGGTATCATAGCAAGTAGAAATACCTCTTCTTACTCAAACCTATCAACTCTACCATTCTGGAAATTTCTTTGCCATCATCTTGGACTATTAGATTTTATACCATTTTCCCATCCATTTAAAAACTTTAGAATCCCTCATGCTTCAAGTGTGTCCCATGGCTCGCCCCTCCATACAGAGAACTACTTTGAATTTTTGGTAGTAAATAGGAAACAAAGCTACTACAGAGGAAGAAGCGCTGTAAAGCATAGAAACGTAAAGTGTAAAAGAATTAGGGTAGGATTATGAAGAATTCGTATCATTGATATGTGGTGGAAGGCGCATCCTTATTTTGCGTTTTCCTTTACTACTACTTCATACCAATGAGATGAATATTATGTACTAAGGTTGTTACCAGTGGTTATAGTGTGCCATTTTTTTCATGAATTTTCGACGTTCTTTTTTTCCATACTGGTATCAGAGCAAGTATCAGAAAAAGGGTTGGGAATTTATGAATCCAATGATCATTTTGGGTGTATTTTAATACTGGTATTAGAGAAATTAGAAATACCTCTTCTTACTCAGACCTGTCAACTCTACCATTCTAGAAATTGTTTTTCCATCATCTTGGACTATTAGATTTTATATCATTTTCCCATCCATTTAAAAACTTTAGAATCCTTCACGCTTCAAGTGTGCCCCATGGCTCGCCCCTCCATACAGAGAACTAATTTTAATTTTTGTTGGTAAATAGGAAACAAAGCTACTACAAAGGAAGAAATGTTGCAAAGCATAACAACATAAAGTGTAAAAGAATCAGGGTAGGATTATGAAGAATTTCTATCATTGACATGTGGGGGAAGGTGCATCCTCCTTTTTCGTTTTCCTTTACTTCTACTTCATACCAATGAGATGCATATTATGTGCTAAGGTTGTTAGCAGTGGTTATAGCGTGCCAAATTTTTCATGAATCCCCGACGTTTTTTTTTCCATCTATCGTTTTGGCCATCGAAATTCTGACAATGGTTTCGGTCGGAATTGCGATGAGAATTTCAACACGTCGAAATTGTGGCAAACAATTCAAATAGTTGGAATAGTGAAGAAATGTTCAAAATGTTAGAATTTCGACGAAATTTTCAAAACTTCAGAATAAGAATGACATGTTCAAAACGTTGGAATTCTGACAACATGTTCAAAACGCTGGAATTGTGACGACCTCTTCAAAACGTCAAAATTGTGACGATATGTTTAAAACGTCGGAATAATGATCACATGTTCAAAATTTTGGAATTGTGATGACTTCTTCAAAATTTCTGAATTATGACGACATGTTCAAAACATTGGAATCATGAATAAATTATCAAAACGTCAGAATAACGACGACATGTTCAAAATGTCAGAATTGCCACACTACCAAAAAAACGTTGGAATTAGTGTCACCCTACTGACAGTTATTAGAAGTGTTAGAATTGCAATGGGATAGGAAATGATGTTTTGGCCCACCTCAAAGTGTCACTCTTGCGATGTCTATGTGTCACAAGAGTGACATTTTGGCCATCGTAAATTGGGCCAAATGCGTTAGTGTCAGGATTGCCTTGATACTGTTCTTCCATCTAAATAGGTTATCCTTGAAGTAATGACTGGCATGGAAAGACCATGGGATGAATTGAATCATCGGTCCTATTTTATACCAATTTGTGAGAATTTGGATCGACGTTATCTAGCCCCGTGTCTTCTAGCCTTGTTCACCCAGTCTTGAACACTTTATCTCCAACACATGGTTTTGCTGAAGGGAACATGGTTTTCATTTCTAAGACTATCTCGGTGAAAATTTCTAGGGATCCCAATATTAATGAGAATGTTTTCATCGGAGCTTAATTTTCCCCTAAAGATATTCATACTTACACCGATCTCTTTATAGAATTTCATGATGTGTTCGCTTCATATTATGAGGAAATGCCTGGAATTGATCCATCTATTTTCCAACATGAGATCAAGACTTACGAGAATGCTAAGCCTATACGGCAGAAGCTTCGTCTGGTCTACCCTAGAAAAGCCACAACTATCAAGGCCGAGGTTGAGAAGTTGCTCAAGGAAGGTTTCATATACCTCGTTAATTTAATTGACTGGGTTTAGAATCCAGTGCCCATGGACAAGAAAAATTGAACGATCCGTATCTGCATTGATTTCAAGGATTTGAATAAGGCATCTCCGAAGGATAATTACCCCACACCATATATTGATAAGATTATTGATGACTGTGTAGGGAATGAGATTTTCTCCTTCATGGACGGTTTCTCAGGATATAATCAAATTACCATCCGTCCAGAAGATCAGCACAAAATTGCTTTTATTTTCCCTCGGGGTACATTTGCATACAAAAAGATGCCTTTTTGTCTTAAAAATGCTGGAGCTACCTTCCAGCGGGCCATGTATTATGCTTTCCATGACATCAAGCATATCATATAAGCTTATTTGGATGATTTAGTTTCTCATTCTCAAAAGAGAATTGATCATCCCTGTCATCTTCAACAGGTTTTTGAAAGGTGTCTTTATTATAAAATTTGGTTGAACCCTAATAAGTTCATTTTCGTTGCCACATCCGGTCGGTTGTTGTGATTCGTCATTTCTACTGAAGGGATTTGGGCAGATCCCTTCAATATTGAGGCAATATTTTATTTTCCTCCCCCGTCTTCTATTCGTCAACTTCAAACTCTTCAAGGAAAAGAAAATTTCTTAAGGATATTTATCGTTGATTATGCCGAGGTGACGAAAGGATTTATGAGATTGTTGAAGAAGGGAATTCCACTCTTTTGGGATGACTTTGTTCAACACTTGTACGATGCTTTAAAAAATGCATTGACATCTGCTTCATTATTGAGTCCACCTGATGATAGCAGAGACTTCCTTTTGTATCTCGCTACAGCAGAATCTACTATAGGTATGGTTCTGGTTCAGAAGGATGATGCTCGTTGTGAGAATTCTATTTATTACCTAATTCGAAGCTTGGTAAATCCTAAATTGCAATATTCTCCCATTGAGAAGTTAGCTTTGGCAGTTGTCCATGTTGTACGGCGATTCAGGCATTACATTCTCCTTCACAAAAATTATGTTTTGGCAGCAGTTAATCCATTTCAATTTGTTCTTAGTAGGCGAGTGATTGGGGGTAAATACAATGGATGGATTGTCATTTTGAAAGATTTTGATATCGAAATTTTGTCTGCCAAATCCAAGAAAAATTTGGTATTTGCGAAATTGATCTCTGAGTTGCCTTGTGGAGATGATATTATTTATGAGGAGTCATTCCCTGATGAACATATTTTCCTCATTTCTTCACATGATCCTTGGTATGGATGTCTCATTTTTTATCTCCAGACTTCGAAGATTCACCTCACTTTTTTTAAATATGTGCGCCGAAAGTTGTGTCACTTAGAAAAATATTATCTTATTATTGGTGACACTCTATATCGTAGCGAGTTCAATTCGATCCTTAGACATTGCTTAAATCTCTAAGAATCTGAGGTTGTTCTGAATGATTTCCACAATGGAGCTTGCGGTGTTCATTTATCTGGGCTTGCTACAGCCCAAAACAATTTGCGTCCTAGATAATTTTGGCCCTCAATTTTCAAATATTGTGTTGAGGCGGTCAACAAATGTCATCCTTTTCAGGCTTACACTCAGAATATGTGCATACATCTAGCTCCACTCTTTCCTGTTGTCACTGTCGGTCTGTTCACTAAGTGGGGAATTCATTTTACTACCTGTAACCCACCTTTAGCAAAGGGTAACAAATAAATTATCATAGCAGTAGACTACTTTACGAAGTGGTTCGAGGCCATGCATACTTTTGGAAAAGATGGTGAAACATAAACCATCTTCCTCTTCAACCAAGTCATTTATCACTACAGTATTCCTAGATACATTTTCATTGACCATGTCATTCATTTTCACAACACCATGATGGCTGAACTGGCTCTTAAATTGGGTTTTCGGCAAGAGAATTCATCTCCATATTATCCTCAACGCAATGGGAAGGTTGAAGCCGTGAATAAATCCCTAAAGGTTATCCCTCAATGGACAATAAAAAAATCTAGGTCCAATTCACATGTGATCTTGTATTTTTCACTTTGGGCATACCAGATGTTTTTTAAGTCTGCAATCGAGTTCACTCCTTTCCAACTGGTTTATGGTTTGGAATCAATATTTCCTGTTGAGAGTGAGATTTCTTCACTTAAGCTGGTTGTTGAGCTTGTTTCTGACACTTCATGTCTTGAAGAATGCCTTTTTTACTTAGAACATCTTGAGGAGAAGTGTCGAGATGCAGCTATGATGAACAAGGCCCATAAGAAAATATTGAAGGTTCAGTATGATAAGGTTGTCAAACCTAGGGTTTTATCTCAAGGTGACCTTATTTTGGTCTATACTCAGGTCAAGGATGCCTTAGGGGTAGGGAAATTAAAATCCATATGGTATGGCCCTTTCATTTTTAAAAAGGTCCTTAAGAAGGGAGCTTATGCCTTGGTTGATTTTGACATAAATGAGCTGGAAGAGCCTAGAAATGGGCTCTATCTGAAGAGGTACTATGCCTAAGAAGTTGACTAGCATTTTCTTTGGCTATATATATTGTATTTTTTGTGCATATATTTTTATCAATTTTTGGTGTGAATTTGATGTTTTTGATATGCTTTGGCAGGTGTTTATGGATGATATGAGTCATTTTGGCTTTGTCGATGGTGCTAGTCCACATACCCAGAATATTGATTCTGCAGCTTGGGTAATATACTATCCATCTGGTCAGTTTCTAGTCTCAAGGGGCGTATGAATTGGTCCTGCTTCGAATAATGTAGCATATTATACTATTGCGATCAATCTAATTTCAGAGGAAATGTCTCTTAGTATTGGTTTGATAGTAGTGTACTTGGAATCACAACTAGTGGTTTCACAATTAAACAACACATATCGTGTGAGAGATCCATTTTTACAACAATTATTTCTAAGAGTGTGTTTGTTGCAACGTTCATTTCATTATGTTATCTACATTCAAATTCCACGTTCAGAAAATTCATTTGCAGATTCACTAGCTAATCAAGAAATTGATTGGCATATTAATCATTCAATATATTAAATATCCAAAAACATCAATCATCATCATAAATATGAGAAAATCACATCATTCATATATATATATATATATATATATATATATATATATATATATATATATATATAAGTTGTGTTAAAAAATATACAAAAATTGGACAATCATGTCCTAAAAAATTAGGGCTTATGCCCGATAATGTTGATCATCAAAAAATATTACAGTCATCCAGTCATCATAAACAGTCTATCCCTGTGGGCCCTTCCCCAAGTAAGTGTTACGGAAGAACATTATAGTTGTCACGACATGGTGGAATATCCACACCCAATCGTGTGGTACACCAACCACACGTCTCTGTACAGCCTCAGGAAGGTCCCCTACTGCACCCATAGGGACATGCGAGCAAAACCCTCTAGGTTCCTCTATATAGCATGGAGAAATATCCCTGGGTCCTCTACGACATCCTCAACATCTGTTTCATGACCCTTGTGCCTCAGGAAGCCCTCAATTATAACTGGTCCAACATCTGTAACCTGATCCATAAATTTGTAAGTCAATTTTCCAAGAAAAAATATTTCATTCATTTTCCTATATTTATTGAAAATAAAAAAATCATATAATAAAAAATCATTGTGCAATATTACCAATCACCCCTCATGCTGCACCGGGTGGTAAGGGAAAATCAACATCTCCCCTAAAATCCATGCCATCATAGGTATAATCTTCTATCGCAATCACTTGTTCTCCCCACGATAGGAAGAACTCATCATCCTAGGTAGTTCTGGGCACCTTGCCAGCCCCCAACCTCTTCATAAAATTGACCCATCTAGCTATCTGTGAACCCTTGAGGGTTGCTGATAGTATATATAATCTTGGGGTGAAGCCCTAGAATCCTCTCAAAGAAGAATGTGCATAAAATGGTCCCATAACCAAAGTGTTTTGTTTTATTCTTTTGGATGGAGGTTAATTGTTTCTTCAAAAACCATTATAATTTCATTTTAAAATTTCTCTCTATGCATACACGAGTTTCTTCCAGCTGAGTCACGTATAGATGTGAGTTTGAAATTATAAACCCATGTATACGCAGAGGGTGTCCAGAAAACCATAAATTCTATAATGAAATTCCTAAAAAATTGCTTGAATTGACAATTAAATTAATGACTAAGCTAATTGAGAAGATTACCTGGAAGATTTTGGCTGATTCAGCTAATAAATTGGTCTGGTTAGAAACTGGGGGTTTTTTTCTCCAGAGCTCCTTCACAAATTATTTAAGGCACAAATGACCAAATGTGAGTCCAAAAGGCCTATTTATGCCAAAAATTTAAAAAAAAAAAACCACAATTTACTTGTTTAAAGTTTTGTGTTTATTTTTTGAAATTTTTCATGACTTTAGGACCTTTTTGGCTTGTAAATTCTGGGATAGGTTGTGTTCAGGTCCATTTGAAAATTTTGAGACGATTTTATCCCTACTTCAATTCCATGACCACTGACCTATCATGGCAGGTATTTCTTTCAGAACTGGCATATAGGTTATGGAATTCACTTTCCGTTGCACTTATGCATAGTTGCCTCCATACTGAAATCTTGCTATAGGGTCGACCCCATCATGTTATGATTATTAAACTATTTTCACTTGCCAACTTATAAATCATGATATGATGGTAGATCCATCCTTTACATGGGCTTCTTAGTTAGATCCTCGTTATCATATGTCGCCCATGCTAAAAACTATGTAGGCTCGGGAGTCCTCCTTATTCCTTCCATGACTTATATGATGAATCTTCATTCTTCTTCTTCTTCGCTATCTTTTCTGGAATTATACCGTAGAGGGTCCTATTTTGTTGTTGAGTTGTTTTTCTGCATTGAATATTTACCAGTTTTATATCTTGGCCTTAAGACAACTTCACTTGGACTCATGTACAAGCCACCTTTTGACCTTGTCTTTCTACAAAGTAACTCATGCAATCACTTAGCCTCTACGACTCAACACCTTTACCCATGGATGGAACATTCCTCTTAGTGTCACTTACCAGTTTCACCACCTTGTATTGAGCATAGGATTGTTCCTATATTAGGAACTAGTGCATATGTTTATCAACACTCATTTTATCCATTTTGCTATAGGAATTATTTTATTCTTTATCAGGCTTTCAATATGAAAAGATAAAAAAATTAAATATCCCAAAAAAAGTGGGATCGAGGCATTACTTCCACATTTGATGGCATCTAAAGAGTTAGTATTGTCGCCCTTGAACAAAGCACAAAATAGCTAAGGATTTTCTTCATTTTTAGGATGGCTTTAGTTTGACTTAGGATAATCCATAACCTTGTTATCGAGTCGTTACTCCCCCGGTTGGTTATATCTTCCAATCAAATGGAGGGTTTGTTCCTGCCTCTTGCATGAAAAACATATACAAAGTTATCATTTTCTCCCATAGTCAAAATGAGTCGTGCTTTTGTTCAACGGAATTCAACCGTCTTTAGTGTCTCTTGACTCATTTTTTAGTTGGCCATCCCCGATATGTCAGAGTCTTCTTCTATCACATCAGCTATTTGGTCCTTTTCTCGTGATGGTCTGAGAAGGTCTCCATTAAATTTTTGCCGCCAATTTTGTCTCTTATCGAATTCAACAAAATTCTCTGAGCCTAGGGCTACACCCTAGCCCTATTTACATCATTGATAGGTGACCTTGTGCTCAAAATTTTATCAATACCATGGATCTTTGACTGAGTGTTTTCCCTTGTGTTCGACTTCAGCTTTCATTATCACACCTAGGATTCATGCAGTGCCTTGGTTTCCATTTTACCCTATCAGTGGATTCCTCACCTCTTTGTCAGATTTCATTATTGGTTGGTTTAGGGGGTTTCTTTCATGTGCTAGCTACATTTTGTGCATGCCGAAAACATGCTTCGGGTTGGTTACTTCACTTCTCTCCATCTGATTCCTTCCAAATTTTGGCCTTCAAGCTACACTCACAACAGATTGATGTGGGACTCCTTAATGTCTTCCTTCCAATAGATCTTTTCCCATCAAATTTCACACATTTCTTTGGAAATAAGGACTAGAGTCCTTTTGTCAGTACCTTAGGGTTTGCAGTCATTAGTGGCAGATTCCTTCTCTATCGATAGTGAGAATACATCAATGTCTCATGATTTGTAGATTATCTCAAATTTTTGACCTCAACTCATTCATTTGCACTTGTTAGATTGTACTAGGGTACCTTGACTCTCATCATCATTATCAGTGAGTTGTCTCACATTTGTTAATGGTATCCATCAATGACCAGTAATCAAACGATTTCTCACATGGTTGAATTTAGCTCATTTATTCCCATTATGTATAATTGTACCATAGTGATCAATGAAGACCTCGAGTTTGCATCATCATGCTTTGGTTCACTTTGACCACTCCTTCAATTTTTGGCCAGTGACACCATCCACCCTTATATGTTGTAGTTCATCACAGAAGCATTCTATATGTTGGCACCAAAGTTGCATGCAGTACCATTTGATTTCCACCACTTATGATTTGGTACTTGGAGATTCAATTGTGACTTCAGTGATCAGATATATTTGAAGCATCATTGTTTAGTCTTATATATGGGATAATTGGACATGATTTTGATATGTACTTCTGGGCAGTGATTAGATGATTCACTATGTTCTTAACATTTTATGCTATACTTGTATACATATTGAATCTACTCCATGCTTGTTATGTGAACATGCTTTTATTTCACTGAGCATGTATATGCCTGCCTCACACATGAGCTTTCTTTCTGATTTATTTCACTGGTTTTTGGTAGGCTGAAATATCATGAAGTCCTCTCAAGTGCTCGCAAGATTCTTTCTTTTGCACATAATACATTTCAACCATCATGTACCCCTTCTAACCTCATATATTAGGGGGAATCTGTTATAGCATCATTTATCACCTTTATATACTTGATGACTTAAGTCTTGGCCTTGGGAAGCCCTTTCGTTTTAGACTTGGTCAACTTCTTAAAAAACATTATTTTGAATTCCATACGCAAATTTTCCTTGATTTATATGGATGTAGACATGGTTTCATTCATATCTAACCCACGTATACAATTTAAAATATATTATCTCTATATTAATTGGGAAGGGTTTATGAGTATTACCTGAAGACCACCTACACTAGCCTGTGGCCAAATTGCTTCCTAACTGAAAAAATTAATTTGAGGAAGTATAAATACACCTCATTGGGAAGGCCTAAGGGAGGATAGGGAATGATATTGATACTATAGAATGCTATAGCCTAGATCAAGTCTGGTTATCCCTATGCCTCTTGCACTTCCTAAGTTTAGGAAACCCTTGTTTCCTTGTGATTTTCACCCCCTTTATGTGACATCCTTTGAGAACCTTTTATGGAAGAATATTGTTGAGGCTTGGGTTGGATGGATCTGAAGGATGGTTTCTGTCAGAGCCATGGCTAATTTCAAGTCATATCTCCACTTTCCTCTTACATACATCAATAAAAGAAGCTTTTTCTTGTTCCTTATGTCATGTTCTTATATGATTCATATACATGTTAATGATATTGTAATCGTTATTTCATGTTATCTTTTATGAGTTTATATGATCTAACATATTGAAATTTAGGATATATATGTTGTACAACTATTCTATGTGCTTTGTCTTGAGTGAGTTGTAGATTTTGAAGCATGAGGAGTAGCAGAGGGCTTGCACCTTACAGGAATGACCTCAAATGTAGTACATACAGGTAAGGTCACCTATCCCTAGTTTACTAGTTTAAGCATTCTAGGACTTCTAATTTGAATGCTTCGTGTGATTGTATGCCTTCTCCTATGTTATTTCCCTCAACCCAGACCTTAGGCTACTTTTTCCCTTAACACTAAATAAAGACACTGCAAATACAAGTTCCTGATAAATATGTAGTACAATTTATTGTGGCCTTGTCCATGTAACAATCTTCTATTTTAGTTCACCAGATTAAACCTAGAGATAAACCAATTAAAATAAATCTTTATTACGATGTATGGGATCTATATCCTATTTGGTCTCTTAGGTCACACATGGGTAGAACAATTATAGTTGATCAAGGTTTCCACTTGTGTGTATGATGTCCATCCTATGTGATGTTTTGATGCTTTCCTTTAAAATTAGAATCCTCCTATGTGATGTTGTAATCCTTTCCTATAAAACAAGAATCAATTATTTTACTATTCATCAATTCAGATATGCCTATTGACGATTCATCAATTCATATATGCCTATTATTGTTGTTTGTCTCATTACCAACTTAAAGAGATTGTATAGGTTCCTAAAAAAAAATTGTTTGTTATCAACTCCTCGAGTTCGTTATAATCTTATTTTTTTGATGAATTGGCTTCAACCTCACAATTTTGTCCATAAGTGACCTCTGGAATTTCGCTGGTCATGGTTTTTCTTATCCTAACTTTGTTGCATATTCGAACATTTATTTTACTCTCTGTATATCTATATATATATATATATATATATACATTAATTCTATACATCATGATCATTAGGTCATCGTTTATCATCTAATTTCCACAATCCCTTTCATACTCCTAAATTTCATACTCAGTGATCAAACACTCCGTCCAAAAACCTATAAGAAATTCACACTAAAAATACTTCATGGATCTGAACGAAACTCCATTATTCTCAAGCTTGTACATTGAATTTATGCCTTACATGTGTGTCATGTGCATGTTTTGTAGGAAATCCACAAAATTCTGCAACTACTAATCTGATCAATCTGAAAACTAGTTTCTTTTCTTATAGACACAAAATTTCTCCACTCAATTTGCAGTGGAATAGGAATAGAAATAAACACATAATCACGCAGTTCAAAAACACAATTTTTCTAGGGAACCCAAATGGGAAAATGCTCTGCAAGCTTCATAATTTTATTGATATGAAATTTAGAGCAATGGATTGCTTATAATACAACTATGTCTCAATAGAAACCAATCTGATTTATCTGCTAGAACTAAGCTTGAAACACTTGCAAGTAACCTTAATCTTTCTCCCTGAATTCTTGCGCACTTCTGGAGGCCTATTACTCTTCTTGAAAATCCCTATTTTCTAGAATAATAGGTTATCCTATTAAATAGGGACACTCCCTATTTCCTAGTGCATTCCTTGCAATAATTTATCTCCTTCAATAATTCACTCAAGCTCCTTTGGTATCCTTTCTCTTGTAAGCTCACACACAAACCAACGCATACAATTACGATTACAATTGTGCCTTTGCTACTTTTAAAGAAATTCAAATGGCTAAAATTATCAAGTTTCTAATTGGGGAAAGTTGCTTTTGTGATTGAAACATAGTTACCGATCAAACAGGAACTATTACCTCAAAATGGGAACACTAACCAAAAAAAAATCAAAAAACTATTAAAACAACCCGAAAATGAATATTTGTATTTTGGAATAGCCTCTTTTTTTTTCGGGGTAAATTTTCAACATTTTTTAAAAATGGAAGTAAATGGCATTTTTTTTTGGTGCAAAACAGACCTCGAAAATGAAAAGTTGTATTGTGGAATAACCTCTTTTTTTTCAGAGTAAATTTTCGACATTTTTAAAAACTAGAAGTAAAAGAAAATCTTTTTTTTCAAAAATTTTGTGCAAAAAACACCCCAAACAAAAAGTGTTGAAAAAAAAATTAGAATAATATAATTTCTATTAAAAAAAAAACTTTTGAAAATAATTAAAAAAAAAAATCATTATATTTTTTTAAACCAAACAATTTTTAAAATTAAAAAATAAAAAACTAAAATTTAAGAAAAAAATAATTAAAAAAAATCAAAATATATTAAAAATTAAAAAATGAGAAAAAAAAACAAATATATTAAATTAAAAAAAAAAATTAAAAACAAATAAATTTAATAAATTAAAATTGAATTAAAATATACAAATTAAATTTAAAAGAAAAAATTTATTAAATTAAAAACCAACGAATTTAAATTTTAATATTCCCCAGAAAAAAAAAAAAAAAAAAAAAAATATTGAAAACAAACAATTAAAAAAAAAATTAAATTTAAATATATATATATATATATATATATATATATATATATATATATATATATATATATATATATATATATATATATATATATATATATAACATTTTATTAAATTAAAAAAAAATAATAAGATAACAAACTAAATTTAAAAACAAAAATATCAAATTTTAATAAATAAATGAATAAACAAATAAATTTTGAAATAAAAAATAAAATTTATAAAAAAATCAAAACAAAAAAGCACTTTTAAGATGAAAATTTAAAAATCAATTAAAAATAGAAAATGGAAAAAAACAAATAAATAAAAAATATTAGATTTAAAAAAAATTAATAAAAAATATTAACAAAAAAATTAATTTAAAATACAAAATTTTAATTCTAATAAAAAATATTAAATTTTATGTAATTAAAAGAAAAAAGGTTTAAAAAAATAAATACTAAATTTAAATAAATAAACAAAAACAAATACTATATTTAGATAAATTTAAAAATAAAATAAAAAATTATTCAATTTTATTCAATTAAATTTTAAAAAGTAATATAAAATTTAATAATAAAAAACAAAAAATTAATAAATAACTAAAAATAATTAAAAAAAATTATTAAAAACAAAAAAAAACATAGTTAAATTTAATAAAAAACAAATAAAAATCAAATTACAATTTTTTAAATTTAATTTAAAAAATTGCATGATCGGCACTGCCTAGGTGGCAGCAGGGGCGACAGCTGGGCGGGCGAGGAGGCTGCAAGGAACTCCTTCCTGCCCAGCAGCTAGCCCCGTTGCCACCTACGTAGGAGGTCGATTCCATGTAGCCTCCCCGCCTTCTAGCGGCAAGCCTGCGCCGCCACTTGAGCAGCACCGCTCATGACCATTTTCAAAGAAATTAAAAAAAAAATCAAAAATTGATTTTTCTGTTTTTTTATTATTATTATTATTATTATTTTATATATTTTTTATTTATTAAATTTCTTATATGTTTATTTATTTAATCTAATATTTTTTTTATTTTTAAATTTGTTTTTTATTATTAATTTTAATATTTTTTTTTAATTAGTTTTCATTTTAATATTTAATTTGATTTTTTTTAATTTAATATTTTTACGCTAATTATTTTTTTAATTGTAAATTTTAAATTTGTTCTTTAAATTTTTTAAATTTTAATTCCAATTTTTTATATTTTTTTTTATTTTAAATAAATAAATAAATAAAAATTATTTGCTTTTTTAAATTATTTGAATTTTTTTTTAAAACTTAATTTTTTTATTTTATAATTTTTATTTTTATTTTCTTTTTAAATTATAATTTTTTTTTTTTTAAATTTAATTTTTTATTTTTTATTTTTATTTTCTTACTAATTTTTTTTAATTTAAATTTTTAAATTTAAATTATATTTTATTTTTGTATTTTAATCTTAAGTTTTTAATTTTAATTATTTTTCAAATTTTCTATTTTAATATTGTTTTTGATGTTTTATTTTTTATTTTTTTGGTTCAATTTTTGTTTTTTTTTTCTTTTAAATTATGTGTTTTTTTTCGCTTTTTTATATAATTTTAAATTATTATTTATTTATTTATTTATTTACTACAAGTTAATTTTTGTTTTTTGTTTTTACAATTTTATTGGTTTTCTTATTATTTTTATATATTTTTTTTTATTATAGTTTTCTTCTGTCATGTTTTTCTTATTTTATTTTTATGTTTTAATACCAACATGAAAATCACCACTACTTTGCAAAATTAGCATTAAAATCACAAACATTTAAAAAAAAATGTTCATACTTCATTAATAACAAAAATTAAAGTGTCAAAAATATGCTAAAAAAAATTGTGATTCTGCATCACTACTTTTCAAAATCGGGTGCTTTTTTTCTACCTCAAAAAAGTAGGTACCAGTTCAGTTACCTATTTGATCGATAACTATGTTTTGAATGAGTTAAATACTCATGCAACTCATTCCATCTCAGTTCTAGAACTTGAGACTCAAACACACATCGTTTTCTTCAATTAACTTGCATTAGAATCCAAATAACTTGACCTTCCAATTCAACGAATTAGTTAAGTGCTTCATAGACTGTCCTAATTTTTAGGAACTCATCCTAACTTATAGGAATTATCTCCTAAATTATAGGAATTGATGCATAAATCATAAGAATTTGAGAATTTTAAGGAAGAAATCATTAAGGTCCATCTCATTAAGGAAAAAATCAAGGAGCCTTTCTCGCTACAATTTTCAAAACTCCCTCTTGCCAAGGAAGCTGCTTCTAGAAGAACCTCGTCCACTTGGATCTGTCTCCAACACTACCATGTTCTCCATTGTTGCAGTTGCTCCCTCTGAACTAGAATACTTCCCTGCTTTCTTTTCTAGAACCTGATCTGAAGACCTATTCTTTCCCACCAAGTTTTGTGAGTCCACCACTTCAGTTATAAGTGCAATGTACTCTGTGTACCTCTGTGATTGCTTCCTTTGGCTGGAAGTGATACTGGAAGATTCAATATTCTAAGCTCCCTTACCCAAATCCTATGCCCACTTTGCATGAACTCTCAATATTTTGGGAGTCATTAATTGTGTGGATTCCTCCACTCACCCTAGCCTATGCTCCTCATCATCTTGGTGGTCGTCCCAACTACCAACTTGCTTAGACTCAAACTGAGATATGGGTTGAGGCTCCATCTTGAGAGGTCTATCTTTCTCTCGCTCAACAATCACTTCTCCGACCTCTCCATGCCTTCCTACTCAAGACTATACATGTCTCTTATAAAAAATTACATCTCTATATGTAACACATCAAAGTGTATTTATCTTTTTTCATAGCTCTAGCCTTGTTGAATCTGACCTAGGTGTTGCAGCTAATGCTTACAGTAATTTGGAAGAGTTTAGTTTGATTTGGCTTAGATTTGTGAGTTTTTCCTAAGGCTTTCTCTTGAAACTTGCCACTAGCAATAGTCTTTGTTGAGTCTAATTTGATTTGAAACCATTGATGCTTGTCAATTTCTTTTGGAAAACTCATTTGGGATTTTTTCTTCTTAGCTTCCTTGATTAGAATGGAATGATAAACATATGTGGCTTTCTCTGTCATTATTGTTCACATTTACTTGGTTTTTTTCACTAATTCTTGGTCTTGTATATTATTTTTTAAATGATATACATTCTCTGACACTATGGAAAATCCAGATTCTTCATTGATAGCTTCTTACAATTGACTTGCTCCCATTAGTGTCTCCAATTCCTTGAATGAAAAATCACAAAGCTCTATGTAGCCAACCTACAAAAACAAATGTAATATTCTCATACGGTTATGAATTGTGTGTTTGGCTAAGTTGCTGCAACAACACTTCCTATTATGTCAAATCCTTTTAGGTACTATTTCCTTTGTATCTAGTCCCAACCACTATAATCATGCTCTTGGAGAGTCAGATATTGGTTGGTGGTCGCACATGCCCCATCCTCACCATTTGATCGTGACCTCAATTAATAAACTCAAAGAAAACTCAATTTAAAAACTCATTTGAAATCTTGCGAATATGCTCAATTTATAAACTCAAAGAAAACTTAAGTTAAAAACTCACATGAAATCTTGCGAATATGTCTACTTCTTAAAAAAACTCGAAACCTTTCCAATAAGTATACCAATTGAAAAAGCTCGAAACCTTGCCAAATTTAATGTCTCTTGATTTTTTCAAATAATTTTAATATATTATTATCTAATACGTTAATTTTGTCAATATATTCAAGCAATGAGATACTAACACATTGCAAAAATTTACAAAAGGAGAAACCAGAGGTTTCCTGGTGCAGCAGTAGCGATGAGTTTAAACAAATGCTCTCACTGGATCTTCAACCCTAATAATCAGCCCTTGATTCTATTGGAACAAAAATAATTGAACAGGCATAAAATGTTTATCTATCTCTGCATTCCCATATAACTTTTTAACCCCATTTGAAATTGCGTTTGAGCACTTTTTATTACAATTTCATATGTATCATCGTAGCCACATATCTAATCGACTCTGATTAGTTCGCAAATCGGCTATCGATATTTCACTTCCCAACCTTGCAATTTCCACAGATTCGATTCGATAATTTTCGGAGATCGCTAGTCAGAATGTTTAGAAGTTACATCCCATAAGTGTTGCGATATCTGCCCTGGTCCCGATTTCAATTAAAACGATTTTTTTTTTCTTTTCACACCCGCCTGAGGTGATACTTATCCCGATCGGAGGTTGCTGTATTGCAATAATTAACCAACGCTTACCTGTAGCCTCGCGATATCTTCGGATCCGATATAACACCAACACAATTTATAATGTTTCGCATCCAAAATCTGTTGTTATGTGGCGCGATGTGGATTGCCTCTGCATGCTCCGATGCGACAAACTAAGCGGACTCGATGCATTACAAACTCATTATATATTAATCCATCGCTCAAGGATTCTGCGAAATCTTTCAAACATTTTCTTTACATTAAAACATCTTCAGTTCACAATGGTTAATAGTGCCAGATTGGCTTTAAACACGTGTTTCTCACAATTGAATTTAAAACACACACAGATCACACACCAATAAATCAATTATACAAACATCATACTCGAAATTCCACTATTTGTCATTAAATTTGCACAGAATATAATTGCATTCATAATACTCAAAAAAAAAAAAAACAAAACAGAACCTTGTTTTTTTTTCCAAATTATCCCAGAATCAAAACTCTAATGCACACTGTCACAACATCACAAGTATGAGCTTTCACTCAACACAAAACCTCACACTAACTCTCTCCTCTTGCCTCTCTTTTTGAAAACAAAGGAGATTGCATATATGCTAATTTAACCATCTCCTCCACATTTGGAGGAATAAATTATACATTTAGAATTCACACCCTATCCTAATCTAAACAAACTAGACTACTTGGCTTGATCTCCACGCAGGGAGGATCACTTGCCATTTATTCCCAATTTCTGTTCAGAATTAGGCCACTCTTAACTACTTACATTTAATTGAAATTAATACAAATTTAACAACCAAGTCTTCCTCCAAACTTGTATTAGCCACAACATGTGACCATTCCATCACATTGCTGGCTAGGTCTAGATGCTCCTGCATCAGACTCCCAAAGTTTAAATTAATCATGATCTCCTGATCATGCACTTCTGGTCGGTGTCCTCATGGATCCCATACTTGGTTTGGTAGTCTGTCCTTGGTTACTGTTGTTTTTGTTTGTCCCTCAAGTCTCCATCCTTTATGTTGTAATGCCCCATTTGCTATGCTATCACTATCTCCTGCTGTCCTTTTCACATATTTCGCTACTTTTTTGCTCACTCTAATTCACAGTTTTCCATTCCCTTCACCTGTACCATTTCTTCTAGCCAATCTTCCTTTCTTCTTTTGTCCTGTATTTGTTTTACTGGAATGTTGTAGTATGAGTTTCCACAACTCATCCAATTCTTTTTCCATTTCAATTCTCATGTGTTGAATACTATTCTCTTACAACTGATTGTGTTCTTGAATTAGAACATCATAATCTCTGTGCCAATAACCTTCCATATACATTTCTGAAATGTACAAATGCCTTCTCCATTGATTCTTTGCAATAATCCCAGGTCCTTCTTCTGGTTTCTCATTCATGACTTCATCATTCCTTACTTCAAATTCCAGCATACCTGTATCTCCACAAATTTCTTGAAAACTCAACGTTTTTCCTGCTTGTTTAGCTACTTGGAATATTTCTTCCTCCAGTAACTTCATTTCTGCACTCTTAAGGATTATGGCATTATACTTGTCTACCCCTGAAATGTCACTTCCAGCCTTTTCTTCGTTAATAAATTTTTTTGGTATAATAGTAATTCTGTTACTATTATTTCTTGTACTCATCTCTATTTCAGCATTTTCATACCATAAATTCACCACCATTTCCTCATTCTGAGGCTTTCTGATCTCACCCTCCATTAATCCGATCTGTTCTTCTGAATTAACTTCTTGGTTCAGATTGACTTCACATTGCCTTTTTCTTGCATGTAAATCTTCATCAAAATTAATCAACTCAATAGACACAAATGCTTTACCTGGTTTCCTCATCAAAATATTCGACTTATACCACAAATCTGCCATCTCATCTAGAAGTTCTCTCAAAATTTCTGCACAATCTTCACTAACTGCATTGTCTGCAATATCTGTCTTTAATCCTTCTTTACTTTGGCTTTCTTCAAGGTCAATGATCCTCAATGACTGTTTAATATCTACAAAGTCTTCTATGTCAATCTTCAATAGTTGTCCTCTTTTAGCTTCAATTTTAAACAGTTGTCCAATATCTACATAATTTACTATAGTTATGTTTAACAGCTGCTTTTCCCTCTCTATCACATAATTATGTGAGGTTCCTTTACTTATGACAACACTAAACAGTTGCCTTACCTCAGTGTATCCTTTGATTTCAATAGTTCTTTTTCCATCCTCCTGTTCACTTATTCTTTGAATGTCATCTGATTGGACATCTTCCTGCACTTGGTTGTAACTTCCCTTCTTATTCTGCATATGACTATGAGTAGTCATCTCTTCATCTGTTAATACAATAGTCTTCAATAATTGTTTGTCTTTCCTCAAGTCGATATGACCTGCAAACATACAACAACCTTCAATTTTCAAAATACAATACCTTCCATTTTATTTTGATGCTTCAAGCACCAATCCTCCATCATAGATCTTTTGGATTTCAGCGGATCCTTCTTGCGGTGACTCCATTTCTCTGAGTCTTTCCTTCTTTAACAAATCAATATGAATTTGTTCAAGTTCCCTGAACTCGTTCATCAGCTTGCCATTCCACCTCTGTTGCAATAGCTTCCACTTCACCCTTTTCTTCAGTCTCCATTTGTATCTTTGGTCTTCACTTGTCTTTCTTTGTACTGCCAGACCAATTTATGGTTCTTCATTCTGCTGCCAGTTTCTATACTTCTGCAATTTAATGCCTTCCTCAAATTCACTCTCATGTAGCTGATCATTCCTGCCAAATTGCTGGTTACTTCCATATTCATCTTGCTGAGTTAATATTTTTGTCTCCTTCATGCCTCTGAGGACATAACTTCCTTGTTGCTCCTGATCTTTCATCTCACCTTCAAATAATCGCTGCTCAATTTCTCTGATTTTAGCATCATATTTATTAATGTTGTCTTCCACACCTTTTCCTCCATCAGGTTTTGTAAGCTTCGTTCCTCCTTTAGGTTCCTTGAGTAATCTCTCCAAGAATTCTATTTCCTTGTGAAATCTCTCCAGCAGTTCATCACAATTTCCATTCTCAGCTTCATTCTTTTCCTAGCAATCCTCCTGAGTTGACCTGTTTTCTACATTATCATATTGCAAGCATATTTCATCAATTCCATTAAAAAAATTCATTGGTTTACTTTATTGTAGTCCCACTATGGAATTGTCATTTGACTTCTGGTCTATATCAACCTCATCTGACTGTTTCACACCAAACATGATTTCATCTATTAACTCCTTCTGTTGCAATAGATCAACGCCTTCTTCCTCTAAAAGGGATTCTCCATCATACTTCACCTCAAGAGCTTCATTCCTGTTTGTGACAGTTTCATCAGACTGTCCATCATCCTCTGCATATCTTGCAAACATACACAAACTATAAGAATTAAAATCACAAGGCTTCATTTCCTCATTTGCTTCCCTTGTCAACATATCTTCAAATTGTTCTGAACTATGCCAATGGTCCATGAGATCTTCAGCTGACCTCTCATTATCCTCTTCCCCCAACATTTCACCTTGTTCTAGTCTACAAATGGAAACTTCCATTTCTACTTCTGCTTCTCTGAGTTCCTCTGATTCCTCTTGAGCACTCAATATCTGCTCAATCTTTCTCAATTCTTCTACTATCTCTAACTTCACTTGCTGATTTCTCTTTTCTCGTATCCTTTGCCACTTTTCTCTTTTCCTCATGGTCCAACCATTCTTCTGGTCTTCAACACTTCTCTGTAGCATCTTCATCAATATTCTAATCTGGAAATCTATCTCAGCTTTCTCTCTGTCAAACTCTTCTTGACTCGTCTTCATTCCATTTGCTTTGGCATCTTTCCTTCTGTTGTGGCTTCTTTTTGAACTTCTACTATGACTATCTATAGTCACTTTCTTCTCCTCTCTTTCCATGAGCTCATCACTCCTCTGCAACAATCCTCTGCAACAAGAAGTCCTCCTTACTGCGATCTTACCTCACTAAGCTCTCCTCACTCAGTCTTTTGGTAAGCACGATCCTCTATCTGGAACCTTCTCTTGAGCAACACCTTTGCTCCCTCTAGGCTTCTGTAATCTCTCACTCTTTCTTTCGAAAAAACTTCAATTGCCCTCTCTGTCCAATCTCTTGTTGGATTCTTCAGGTTCACTGCCACTTCTAAGGGATTTCCCTACTTTGCTTTTAAGAACACATCTGGTTCTTCTCTCATAGCTTCTCTTGGTCTATATTACTGCAGTCTTCACTCTTTCTTATGATGTCACCTGTGTTTTGAATGGATTTCCTCTGTCTCTTTCATATGCAAGTTCTACTACAATCTCTAAGAACCTCCCCAAAAGTTATTCTACAGTTTACTGCTGTAATCTAGTGCCAAACTTCATTCATTCAACATGCTACTATTTCCATACCTCTGTAGTCTTAAATATTCATAAACAAACATCTCTTCACAGGAAATTTCTTCCTTTTTCTGGCTCTGATACGAAAAATTGGTGCAGCGGTAGAGATGAGTTTAAACAAATGCTCTCACTGGATCTTCAACCCTAATCATCACCCCTTGATTCTATTGGAACAAAAATAATTGAACAGGCATAAAATGTTTATCTATCTCTGCATTCCAATATAAATTTTTAACCCCATTTGAAATTGTGTTTGAACGCTTTTTATTATAATTTCATATGTATCATCATAGCCACATATCTAATCGACTTAGATTAGTTTGCAAATCGGCTATCTGTATTTCACTTCCCAACCTTGCAATTTCCACAGATTCGATTCGATAATTTTCGGAGATCGCCAGTCCAAATGTTTAGAAGTTACATCCCATAATTGTTGTGATATCTACCCTGGTCCCGATTTCAATTAAAACGATTTTTTTTCTTTTCACACCCACTTGAGGTGATACTTATCGCGATCGGAGGTCGTTGTATTACAATAATTAACCAACGCTTACATGTAGCCTCGCGATATCTTCAGATCCGATATAACACGAACACAATTTATAATGTTTCGCATCTGAAATCTGATGTTATGTGGCACAATGTGGATCGCCTCTCCACGCTCCGATGCGACAAACTAAGCGTACCTGACGCATTACAAACTCATTATATATTAATCCATCGCTCAAGGATTCTGCGAAATCTTTCAAACATTTTCTTTACATTAAAACATCTTCAGTTCACAATGGTTAATAGCGCTAGATTGGCTTTAAACGCGTGTTTCTCACAATTGAATTTAAAACACACACAGATCGCACACCAATAAATCAATTATACAGACGTCATACTCTAAATTCCACTATTTGTCATTCGATTTGCACAGAATATAATTGCGTTCATAATACTCAGAAAAAAAAAACAAAACAGAACCTTGTTTTTTTTTCCAAATTATCCCAGAATCAAAACTCTAATGCACACTATCACATCATCACAAGTCTGAGATTTCGCTCAACACAAAACCTCACACTAACTCTCTCCTCTCACCTCTCTTTTTGAAAACAAAGGAGATTGCATATATGCTAAGTTAACCATCTCCTCCACATTTGGAGGAATAAATTATACATTTAGAATTCACACCCTATCCTAATCTAAACAAACTAGACTACTTGGCTTGATCTCCACGCAGGGAGGATCAGTTGCCATTTATTCCCAATTTATGTTCAGAATTAGGCCACTCTTAAATACTTACATTTAATTGAAATTAATAAAAATTTAACAACCAAGTCTTCCTCCAAACTTGTATTAGCCACAACATGTGATCATTCCATCACATTGATGGCTAGGTCTAGATGCTCCTGCATCATTTCCATTTATTATTTTGTGAGGAATTATTAAAATAACACATGCTTGACTCTTGATATTCCATAAAAGGACATAACAAATTAACTTAACAAACTTACCCTACTCGAACTTTAGAGAGTAATTTCAATGGTATATATTTTAGCAAAAGGAAATGGGGATGGTTGTCTTGAGAGAAATGTTAATGCAACCTTTTTACACACATATATGGACTGTAAAACTACAATGGTAATTAGAATTAGTTCGATGAAAAATTAAAATTATTTCGTGTTGAAATATCTAAATAGATTCAACTGATCTTGTAATGTAATAAAACAAGATATTTAATCCTTCTACAATTTGCAGAAACAAAACACGATCGTGCAATCTCATATAGAAAGATAAAGAAATAATAAATCGCACAACGCAAGATTTATTTGGGGGAAGAAACTGCTTAAAACCCCGCTATCTATATATTGCATAAAGTCAGGACCATGAAACAATACAATGTTATTTCCCTCATTGAGAAACCTTTGCACTTTGTTAGTTGTCTCACTACCAACGTGTGCATAAGCTTCTCTTGCACACCTTTCTCTGACAATATCCAAACACAAACTTGTACTTTCGATTGCTTGGTCACACCAACTCGTGCTCACCAAAACAATAACTAATCTTGTGTCTTCATTCCTTCTTTTAAAGACAATTTTCTCTAATTAAGGAATGATTTATTTTAGGGCTTCTTTTGACTCCATGCACTATCTGTACAATTTTCTAATTATACAACTGATAATTATATTCCCTTTAACCTCAAAGAAAATCGGGTATTCCTTAGAACTGACATACAAAAACTATTTGTATTGAATTATAAGTTAATTGATTGATCACTACTTGTGCATTGAATCTAATTTAATTCACTTGACCTCTCACTAGCTCATATTTCTGTTAGAACTAGTTAAACTGACTTTAACTCAATTACTTGAGTTAACTAATTACAAATCACAAATAAATATATTTGGACCCCCTAGAAATAGAAAATCCATTTCATGCATCCTCTTACACCTCTAAATCAAATTTCCTAAGCTAAATAAGTCTTCTTGACTCAGTTAACTAATACAAGTTGTCATGAGATGAAATTACAATTTCTCTTCCAATTTAATTAAGGGAAAATTAAATCATAAGCCTTATATGGTAGCCATTTCTAGGTGCCATTTTCTATATTTCATTTCTGGATGCCAATTTCATTGTTTCTTGTTGCAAATTTCAATGCTCCCTCTCAACAAGAAAGCAATTCAACATATCCTAATTTGGTAGCCTTGAAATTTTCTGCATGCAACACTTATTTATTGTTGTTTTATTCTGCATCTCCTAAAACTAAATAACCTCCAATAAACTGAATCAGTATGATGCATCTACATCAGACTCTATGACTGCTATCGATTACTGCACTATCTACTGAAATCTTTGCATTGTTGTTGACTTTGCATATGTGCCCTTTGCACCGCTGCCAACTCTGATCTGCGCTCTAGTATCTGACATCTGTCACTTTGATTTATATCTTCTAGATATATGGACGCATCAATCTAACTGATACTTCTTGCTACTATGTATTGTGGGCTCCTCCTAGTTAGGTCTCATCCATGAGACAGACATCTCAATGGATCCTGCCAAAATTTCTTCTCTTGGGATTATGTCTACACATCGCCCCACATATCTCTTACAGGTATGGATGCGTGTGCTCCCTCTACCCATATGGCTTGAAATTTCCCCCTCCTGGAGGTATCTACTTGAGTGGACGCCTCCACTTGGTCTCATATCTTCTTCTCCAATTTTTGATGCTCCATAACCTTCTCAGAGTGCTTCTAAGGCTGCATGTTGAGAGGTAATTTGTGCTCCCTTTAAACAACCAATTCATTAACCACTAATTTTCTCCTCAAATCTTTGCATGCATTTGGTACCTCAAGTGCATATAGGTTATTGACTGATGCACATTGTAATTTTCCCATCATCATAAAATTGTCTATGAAATGGCTAATTTTAAATTGATGATATCTCCCTCATCTGAGCTCCAATTTGACCGGTTGTTTTTTCAATTTGGGTATTTTTTCATAAGGAATCCAAATATGCTTATTTTTTTTTAAATATTTGCACAAAAAATAGATATTCTCTACAAAATCTCTGCCTAAAAAATTCCTTCTCTGATACGACGTAGAAATTCTACCAACGAAATTCAATCTAATCTCGTAATGTACTAAAACACGATTCTTAATCCTTCTACAATTTTCATAAACAAAACACAATCACAAAATTACATATAAGCAAGAGAAATAAATAATCAATCACACAACACAAGATGTATCTAGGGAAATAAACTTCTCAAAGCCCTACTATATGTATATTGCATAAAGTGAAGACCATGAAAGAGTACAATTTTATTTCCCTCACTAAGAAACCTCTACACTTTGTTGAATTTCTCACTACCAACTTGTGCACAAGCTTCCCTTACACACCTTTCTCTCACAAGCTCCATGCACAAATTTGCGCTTCCAATTTCTTGGTCTCACCAACTCGTGCTCACCAAAACAATGATTAAACTTATGCCTCCATTCCTTCTTTTAAAGACAATTTTCTCTAATTAAGGAATGATTTATTTTAGGTCTTCTAGCTGCATGGATTATCTGTAAAATTTTATAATCATACAACTAATAATTATCCTCCCTTTAACCTCAGACCCAACTGGGTCTTCCTTAGAAATGACATGCAACAGCTATTTATAGCAAATTATCAGTTAATTGATTGATCACTACTTACAAATTAAATATATTTTAATTCATTTTACCTCTGGCTAGCTCATCTCTCAATTAGAACTAGTTAAACTAATTTTAACTCAATCACTTGCGTTAACTAATTAAAACTCACAAATAACTATATATGGACCCCATAAAAATAGAAAATCCCTTTTCATTCATCCTCTTAGACCTCTAACTCGAATTTCCTAAGATAACTTAGTCTTCCTTACTCAGTTATCTAATACAAGATGCCATGAGATGAAATTTCAATTTCTCTTCCAATTTAATTAAGGGAAAATTAAATTAGAATCCTCATATGGTAGCCATTTCTGGGTGCCATTTTTTTAATTTCATTCCTGGATGGAAATTCCATTTTTTCTTCTTGCAAATTTCAACAGTTCGATGAAAAATTATTCCCATTTTCGTAATGTAGGAGTCTGAAGAGCACTAGCTATATTCTCTTCTACAATCAGGTATTGTGTCTTGAAATATCAAATATACTTCCATTGAGAGATCATCTTTGTTGCAAAGTATTCAAGTTACATTAGGACATAGGCATGCACTGGGGTGACCTCCTCACCTGAAACATCAAAAAGATAGCACAAATTCACAATCAAGACTGAGAACACTTCAAGTGCTTGTTCCTAGCCACAACAATTCCAGTTCTGGCTTGGCATATTCATTCAATTTAACTCATTATGTTGGTCACCATGTGGCTTTAACTAATGACTCTATGTTAATAGGTACATAAATACCATTAGGAATGGTACCGAATTCTCGGGAAATTTTGGATCTTCCCTTGGATATGATCCCCCGAGCATTGAATTGCTGTCACCTGTGACACCATAATCAAGTGACATTCCTTTCTCACAAAGACTTGTTTCTTTGTGTCCTATCATACAATTTGTACTACCTTCTATGCAAACAATGACACCTATGCCTCCATCTGCACCACCCCTTCAACATCAACAATTTCAACCACTAAACCACCAACGCTAGACTAATTTCATGAATCCTGGTCAATCAAAAGTTCAACTTCCTTCTCTCCATTAATTTCCAAGGTCATTCTTCATAGTTCTTTCAATAATATCCACTTCAATCACAACATGTTCAAGAAATTCCTCAATAGCTACAAAGGTTACAAAAAGTGTCACAATTCTAAATTTCTCCAAAGTTGTTGAATCAGTTACCACACAACCTTTCACAAGGTAACCAAATTCCACAAAAATTACCAATACCTTAGGAAGTACAACCAATTCTTTGTAGTCCATTTCAACATATTACTTCATCTCAAGCATTGCTACAATCCAAACCTTCACAAAAATGATAGTTAAGTTATGGGAATCCCAAACAATGGTATCCATTTTAAGTAGTAGCATGATGAATCATAATCCAGGCTTAGCATCAAGGACTTATTTACTTCCTATAGGGACCAATAACTTGAGTTCCTAGGTTTTAGGAGTGCAACCTCCTCTTCCTCTTGGCCCACAAGAAATGTCATTATTGGTAGCATAGACATCATCAACATCATAGTTGAAAACTTCAAACGCCACATTACCATATTCGATTGATAATGTGTCATCTCTTTTAAGGTTGCTATTGGCACAAAGTGTAATATGTGTAGAAAATTCAGTCGCCTCTTCTTATAATACATCTATACATGTTTCTTTAGATGTAATACCAAATCAATTCCCAGCTAAAAATGAAACTATACTTTCAATTTCTACTACAACATCCTTATTTCTAGCACCATCTCTGAATGCAACACCGTCAAAGTTTGTTCTAGTTGAAGCACCAATTTCAACTCAAGATACCATTGGAACTCAATTCAATTCAAATATACTTAAGTTTTTCATGAATTTTTTCTTAGTGCATTGTATGAGAATTTTCCAAGACAGTGCAGAATATGTGGTTTGCACTTCAACTTTCAAGAATAGCACAACAATCACATGGATTGGAATGTGCCTAGAAATAAAACTATATCAAATATTTGTAAGCAAATAACACCATTTCCATTGTCTCATAAATTATTTGTGAGTGCCAAGGAATGGCTTAGTTCAACATAGGTGTCGACATATGAGATTGTTCCTACTTTCTCCCATGTGTAAACAACTTTGGATTAAAAACATAGTGAGGAAGTGGTAGTGTTTTTTGATTAAAAATAAATTCTCTGTGTTCTATGTGGATAACTCTTTGATTATTTCTATAGCATTGAAATAGACGAACAGATGTATAAAATAGCATTGTATATGCAGGCTCCCATTTGATTCATGCTTAAGTAAAATCCAGAGTTAGGCGATTATTAAAAAATACATCTGACAAAGATTTGGTGATATTGTATGTGAAATTTATAAATGAGATGTTGGGGATTCACTGGGATTATTCTACAATCTATAAAACTTAAAGGAAGGTGCCCCAAATATTTCTAGAATATTTTCTATGACATCTCCTTTGATTAATGGTCATGCAGAGAGACATAGAGACAGAGAGAGAAGATATTGGAGACAATAATTTCCATGTGGATTAGTATGTAGGACACCTTTTATTTAAATCCTTTTTTTGTATTTTTGTAGTCCTAAGAAAATGAAGTTTTAATTTATATACACATATAATTGAGAATGTTACAAGATCTAGATGATAGGTGTATCAGGTTTGATGGTGGTCAAAGTTCATTCTATTTCCTGTTTTCTAGGGGCCACAGTTCCAAGGTCTAATTGTGAAAATTGACCATGTATCATTGGTCTTTGTGAGCTCATGTTTCAAATGATATTTTTTGGGAAATTCAAACATTTTCATGACATTGATATTTTTTAGGATTTTAGCAGTTCTGGTTTTAAGGCTTGCATGCTAAAATTGAGCATATATTTGGGTTTTTTATAGTGAGTCTGATGAGGCTATTTTTATTGACATCTAATATGCTGCTATTTCTAAGCATGCCCTAGTTAGCATTAGTGTCCTAGCATGGTAGGAGTTCCCTTCATTTTCCATATTTCCCAACTTTTAGGATTCATGCTACAATTTTTGACATGGTTATATTTATCATTTATAATTTTGGTAGGTATGGGTTCTAGTCTCATGGTTCTACTGTGCAATAATTGCGTAAGTGGAGGTGTCTTTGTGTGACATATGTTAACAATTGAGAGGGTTATCACTTGAGGCATGGTAAGCATCTCAACCTTCAAACCCTAATTTGACCTCCTTTGGTATTTTTGGTAGTTTGGTATGTTTTTCCAACATAATCTATATCCTCTTCTCATGGTTTGAGTTCTAAATTTACTAGTAGATGATCCTTTATCGATTTTGGAAAGGCTAATTTGCACTGGTATTTGTGCTATTTTGGCCAACTAAAATTGTAAATTGACTTGTTATCTTTGGCTTACTAAAACCCAAGTTTGAATTGTACTCTCTTTAAAAACTTAGGTCAACCTTATTTATATTTAAAATTTTGGTTCAAATTTTACATGAGGCACAATCATTCAAGGGAGGTCAATGGGTTGTTTTATTCTTGGCAACATGAATTTAGAGAGTGAAACTAGCATTTGAAATATGCATGCAACTTTTCTAAGCATATTAACTTGGTTTATTGGCATCCCTTGGATGTGAGTTCCATGGATTCCAATCAACAACTAAGTGTAGGGTTGTTAGAAAGTTTTATTACATATAGTTGGGTGTATTCTTGAACTAGTGAGATGATAAGTGTTGTAATGGATTTCAATTAGTAGCTTATATACATAATTATAAGTGAGCAGCAAAAACTTTTAGTTTTCAAGCTTTGTAGAAACCTATTTTCACCCTATATAGCAATTGTACCATCTAAACAACAACTATGTTGGAGTTAAGGAACTAATAATAAGATTTCCTTCCACCAGATTGAGGTCAAAATAATGAGTTGACAATGGTATTTATAACTCTTTGAGTCTTGTGGTTGAATAGTTGTGTCTTGTTATAGCTCTTTAGGTTCCCATAATTGTTTATTCATCCTTTTCCAACAATTTTCATCGTTTCCCTGACTACATACACTGTTAGTTATGTAGCCAATGTCATATTCATCAATATGATGAAAATAATATGTTGATTGATTTATAGATAAGGTTTGATTATGCCATGTATTTATAGTTGTTTCAGTATCTTTGTTGAATAGTTGTGATCTTTTACAATGTTGTGGGTTTCCGTAATGCATTTGTCTTATTCTACATTGATTTAAGCTTCATTTTGGTTTCCCTTTTATCATGCATAGTTGTATTTAACTAATGAAATTTAATCTCCCTCATATTATTTGACTAATTTTTCATGTTCTCTTGGTTCGTTGCATGCATCTTGATGAAAAATATTTCATGTTCTCATCAGTTTTTGTTTTTACACATTTTTCTTAAGTTTTTGACAATATACCATCACTAAGGACACCCCCTTGTGACTGTAAAGGAACCAGTTCAAAGGGAAGAGTAATTAGCAAGCAATCTTAGGCTAATTTCTTGTAATTATTTTGTAGAGATAATAAGTCTTAAATATTTTCTTCTCCTTGTTGTCTTTGAAAATATTTTATTGAAGAATAAATTAAATCCACCCAGTTACTACTATATGAAAACCTTTATTAGGTGGAACTAAGGAAATTATTTGAGGTAAAATTAATCATCATATTATCCATCCAACATCTTATATTGATGATATTTTTTGGGAAATAAAAACAACTCATTTTGCATAGTAGTGGATTTTGAAACCTATGTCATGATGAGTTTGCACATGAATAAGGTGTTTCTTTTGTGATTCATAACCCATTGATAGTCTGCTCTTGGCTCACTAAATAGGTAAGCATGTCTTCAATTGTGGCAGGCATTGTATGAACATGATGAAAAAACATAAAAATATCCTCGAGAAATTTAGATATTGGCATTGAAAGGTATGAAATCTTTAATATCCCATTTCAAAATGAATTTTCCATTGTTATGTTAGGTACACAAAGTAGCTATTATCTACCTTTCATTTGGTTTTTTCTTTGTCTATCATATCATGTGACAGTTACAAGAATGGCCTTGACTCCAACAAATTCTTAGCATTGTATGAATTTGTTCCTAAAACTAAAATTAGTATCAATTGAATTCTCATTTATGTTTAGATAATAAAGTACAATTCAACCTTAGCCTGCAATGGGATATATAAAATAGTGTTTTTTCATGTTTGTAAAAGTTAAAGTAATATGTTCCTAACTACAATAAGAATATTTTTTGAGGCGGTGTCTAAGAATAAAAAATTAATTCTCTAGAATTAAGGTATTATTTTATCAATGGCTATTTGTTGTCATATATATCTCTTTGCCTCTCTCCTACATAAAATAACTATTGGATCATCTAATAATACCTTAAATTATGTAAAATCACCAAGGTCCAATATCACATGTCTATCCTTGTCTTTGTCTAAGAGACTTTGTAGGATGGTTGGAATTCATTATGTTGTTGCGTTGGGGTTTTATTTTTGTCATTTTAGAGGAATATAAACAATAAAATTTGAATAGAAATATTATTTCTGGCTTAAAATTATTTTTTAAAAGTTTTGTGGATTGCTGAACCAATATGTTAAATTTCTTGTTGAAGCCTTAGATTTCATATCTTCTTCATAAGGTCTAACATTGACTCCAAGACCAGAATAAATAGGTATTGATCAAGCACCATTTGGAGAAGTTTTTTTATTTGTAAAATTTTTGAAGTTGGTGATATGTAGTGGTTTTGGCTATGAAGGTCCAATGGAGGCCCCAAATCCTAGTGGAAATATGTTATGAACATTTTCATGCAAAACTATTTTCAAGTCTAGGAAGTCTCATTCAAGTATCCATTTGGATTTCCACTAAAGTAGTCTTGCTTTCTAGGAGAAATAAAGCAAGATATTTGTTTATATTGAGAATGTGGCATGTATAAATTTCAAAGTATAGCTTTTGACTCTGTAGACCCAAGGAAACCATGGGTTGGTTCAGGATAGGTTTTTTTTCTATAAGAAATTTAATGTTTATTGCACTTTCTTTCACGAACTCTTCAGAGATGGGAGCTACAATTCAAACACAAGGTTCAACGAACTAATACTTTTGGCTAAACACGTGTTGATGTATATCAAAATATAACTTTTGAGGTGAGGTTATAATATTAATTATCTGGAATTTTGCATCCTTTACATTTATTTTCTTAATGTCATAAAAATGTGGCCATGAATTGTGGGTCTATTCTTAATTTTTTATAACATTTCGATCATCATAATTTTTATTTGGTTTGAAACAAATTACTAATTCCAAAAAATATATATGATTTGTGTTCTTTCAACTATTGTGAAGTTAAGAATGGAGTAATCTTATCTAAACATTTTCATTTCATGAAAAATCATCACATAGCCACTATAATCCTCTTCCAATCATGATTTTAATAGAGGTATTCCCTTAAAATTTTACCTCATCTAATTTACTTTCTTTCTCATGCCTTATAGGTATTTTAACGCATTCATTGATCGTGAATCTTGGCTTTTAATGTATTTTTTATTTTTTTGTATAAATCATTTTAGTCTAATTTTGTTTATATTCTAGTGTTCATTGTATTTCATGTCTTACACTCTACATTTTATCATCTTTTGTTTTCAGGAAAGGAACTCAATATTGATGATAAGAAGTAGGAATCAAAGAAAGAAGAGAATGATAACACTAGAGTGACACAAGAAAAGAGAGAGAGAGAGAGAGAGAGAGAGAGAGAGAAGAGAACCATACTAGTGATACCCTTAGAACCAATATCCCGTATGAGACACACACATAGAGGCTCATAGTCTCTTCAAAGTTGGTGAATTCACCCGCATTGCCTTAGCAACACAATGATAATGTTTTAACGTGATGAAACAATATTTCATGTGTAAATTGTAGTCCAACCAATATTAATTTGGAAACTCGTATTTTAATACCTTACATTTCATATAATATAATTTAGGTGGCTGAAATTATTTATAGTTGCACTTGATATTGTTTAGTCTTGTAATTAACATATGTAACTTTGCATTTTCATATTAGATGAATATGCATATTGTATGAATTTTTTTTTTTTTTTGTCACAAAATCATACTAATTAATTTATGTTGGTTAATAATGAACACATAAAATCAATCCAAAACTAATAAATTAGTAGTTTAATTGATTAATGATGAACACAAATGAAATGAATATAAATTACTAAATTATCCATTTATATAATTAATATGAAGCTACCAAAAAATGATAAATGACTACTACAAATGTTAAATTTTTTATTACAAATGACGAACAAATTTGGCATATATATGACTATTACTAGCTAATTTACATTATCTTATAACATGACCAAAATGTATTCATATTTCTTTGGTCATTAATTGGTTTCAAACAACGACTAAAATTTTCATATATGTGACTATTGGTAGCTAATTTACAATATCTTATAAAATGACCAACATTTTGGATCATATTTCTTTGGTTATTAATTGGTTTTAGTGGGTGTTGATCATATAGTAATATATTTTGTTTTATATTTAGTCATTAATTGTGGAAATTAATGATTAAATCAATGACTAAAGTTTACATATATGTGACTATTTAATTTAGAGTATCTTATAACACGACCAACATTTTGGGTCTTATTTCTTTGTTCATTAATTGTTTTTCTCGGGTGATCATATAGTAATATATTTTGGTGTATATTTGGTGATTAATTGTGGCAATTAATGACTAAATTAATTACCAAATTTATGACTAAATATTCTACTAGATGATAAAATTTAGACAACCAATTAATGACTAAGCTAAAAATGACTAAAAATTGGTCGTGTTATAAGATACTTTAAATTAGGTATTACTGGTCCCCAACTGAAAAATGGTCGTTTATATGCAAATTTTAGTTGTTTTTTTAGTTACTAATCATCCATTTTGTATTATTGTAATGAAAGACGAAATAAGATGTAGAAATCATCTCAGAAAAGAGATGTTTATAAGTTTGAAAATTTTCCTTCTAATATGAAAGTCATTGCTCATCCCTCTCGAGATGGTGATGGAAAATTAGGATGTATGTTGCCGCTCTATGATAAATGTAAAAACATAAATAATTTATCTTCTAAATGTTCATGTGAAGGTTATAAATATAAATATGCATATAGTAGTGATTATAGATGTATATTACTGGATATAACATATGAGGTATCCTCTGAAGAAGAATAGAGTATATACCATAAAGAGAATATAGGTATCCCTAGGAGTAATGAAGATTGAATACTCCTCATACCTATGCAATATTCCATGGAGATAGAAATCGATTCATATCTCTATGGTGAGTCATATAGCACCTCTAATAGATAACATAGGAACTATATGAAAGGATCTATTTTAGGAAGAAATTTATCTTTGCTCTAAAAGAGATCAAGGAGATATCAAAAGAAAATGTCAAGAAGGAAAAGAAATTGCTTAATTATGAGATTAAGAATGAAAGGTTGAAAAAAAAATAGTTTATTTCAATTCTCAATAAGAAGTCGATAGCAAGGTGAATGGGATGTTAACCAATTAGCTCAGTGAGAAGGAAGCATACTGTGAGAGACTACACAGTGAAGTAGTCTCATTGAGACATGACTTAGAAAAGTCCAGTAAAGAGATGCCTCAATGTCATAATCTTGAGGAGGGAAATAAGGCCTTGGAATAAATGCTTGCTAAGAAAATATCCCCTGTCATCAAGGCCATTTTTTGTTTCAAGGTAGAACCAAGCTCTAAGAAGGTAAAGTTGAAGGGTTAGATATCCAAGGGAGGTTGGAGGTTCCAACAAAAACAAGGGAAAATGGGTTTTTCAGTAGTAGAAACAGGGATGAGACCAACAAAAAAGAGTTAGACAGTAGAAATGAATAATGCAAGGCAATGATTAAAATAGACATGGAAGGAATATGAATAAGTAGCACAAGTATTTTCTCCCTCAAGGACAATGCCTTCAAATAAAATTTATTTACTACTATTAGAAGCCTTTTCATGTTATTTTTATTTATTGCACTAATTATGGGCATAAATCCATGGATTGTAGATGGAATGCAAGAAAATTGAGTATGATGGGTGGTTGTGACCCAAGAAATCATAAGTGTGATGGTAAAATTAATAGATTTGCTAAGAGTGCTATCAGATATGGCCATCCTTTTGCTCCATTGTTGAGCTATATCAAACACTACAATTATGGAAAATCTGGGCACGAAAAAAAATGTTTCACATATAACAGAAAAAAACCCACTTCTTATAGTATGAAAAAATATGGAGAAGCTTAGCAGGTGAGGATGAGATGAAATAGTGAAGCAAAGGAATACAAGTTTGTCTTAAGTGCTCTATGTCAAAAGAACAAGATGGAAACTGGTGAAAGAAATCAGAAGAAATATAAGAAGAATGATCCTCTTACCCTTGTGGTAGAACCCTCTATGATTATTGGTTTTAATAAGTGGATTATTAAGTTAAGAAAAGGGATCAACAACCCAAATAATCCTTCTTTGAAGAAAAAGAGGAAAATAAATGAAAATAAGGTCTAGGTGAAGATGGAGAAATCAAAGGAGAAGTGTGTTTTAGACCTGCATAGCCAAGAAGAGAACCAGAATATGCTAAAAATAAAATTAAAAGGAAATTCTCATATCTCAACTCAAATATTGAAGGTCTGGAAGAAGGAGGATAATCTACTCAAGGGGAGTATATCCTTAGTTTCTCTTCATTAAAAAAAAGGAGAATTGCCTCAAGAGAGGAAGAATAAGTTAGATGGGATAGGAAATTAACAATCAAAGAGATGCATCTGAACTTTGGAGGTATGGTTGAGTCCCCTTGTTGATTACAACAATATTATTCTATCTTCTAGTATATAAGAATTGCGAGAAATAGGAAAGAGCAAACATTATGGTTAAAAGGGAGATACACAAAATTATTCTATGTTGTGAGAAGAAGATGAGCTACAATAAAAGTATGAAATGAAGGGACCTAAAGTTAATTCAAGTCCATAAGATTAGTCCCCACACAGAAGCAAAGAAGTATATGCAGGAGATTAGAGACCATTAGCTCAGTGGGAGTTGCTTTAGTAAGCAATAGAAAGCAACAATATTCATCCTCGGAAAGAAATATTGTTGAGTAAATAAAAGGTTTGCACCTTGGTTGAAATACCCTTATTTCATTTAAGTTGGGAATATGACTAAGCCTATTATTCTTCTCTTCATGAAACAAAATTGGTATAAAGTTTCCATGTTCCTTAATTTTCAATTGATATCATTATGTCAAGTACATGTCTTTATTTCATGTGGAGGAACCTTCTTGTATAAGTGGACATTTTTTTTTAGTTAGAGCCATAAGATTTTTCCTTGTACATTTTCCAATCTATATAAACCCCTTTCTGCAATTGGTATCAATTAAGTATTAGTCCCTAATTGTAGGAGTGTGATCTAAGGGGGAGAAGGGTTAGTTGATGAAGATGCTCAGGAAAAGTGAGCACAATATATGAATCAGCAAGAAGCAACAACAGTGAAAAGTGAGCTCAATGCATCACTAATGGCTAGAATTTGTATGCAACAGTAATACCATGATCAATCTTAATTGGTATCAGTTTCCTCTATTTAATACAAAACATGCATTGGAAGAAACAGTACTCATCCAACAACCATAAGGTGATGAGAACTAGATGGGAATTTAAAGAAGAGGTAATATATGTTCAGGGGGAGCATCCAATTCCAAGAGTAACAGTAACTACAAAAGGACATAAAGATATGTTTTAATAGTAATTTATTCTTACCGATGTCTTTTCCCGTGATGATTGTAGATTATTTTGGATGATATAATTTAAGTGCATGATCAATAAGATATCATCCCTTAAAGAGAATTTTGCAAAAACACAATGCACACCAACAAAAATACCCTCTTTCATTAATAATTATAGATTGAAAAAGGAAAAAGAAGAAACTCATATCCCTTTTACATTTATTTCAAAGGCAGGGAGAAATATTATTGGAGTAAGTTGTGATGGTCCATATGGAGGATATATATCCATTGGTGGCTCATGCAAGGAGAATTTTGGAAGCAACATGAGGATTTTACATGAATTTGGATAAGTTGACGAGGTGTTTCCATAAATTCCAAATGAGGAGATTGTTGGAAAACTGGGATTGGTTGGATGCCTAGTGGCAACAAGTGTGTTGGTATTGATTTTAACTTCATTAGCATTGATGTCTATCACAAAAATGGTGTTGGAATTGATTTCAACTAGATTAGCATTAAGGTTGGTGGCAGTAGATGTGTTGACATTGATTTTAACTAGACAAGCATGGATGTTTATTTCCATTGTGCTAGTATTAATGTGCATGGTGTGCCAAGTTCAGGTGGAATTCCATGGTTTTTGTAGTCTCTTGTAGAGAATCATCATAGTAGCAGGATTATTGGAGAAGCCACAAAATGATGACTATGACAGTTTGGAGTTTCAATATTTTGAGCCATTTCTACAGTAGAAAATTATTTCGAATTTAGATGAAGCCCACATGGATGGGAATATCTTAGAAAAATATTTCTAGTGGTATGAAGAAGTCTGAAAATGGCCTCCTAGTTTGAGAGATAGAGCCAGTTAAGGTTCTAAGGTACCAAAGAAAAATTATTGCACATTTAGAGGTTTGGAGACCCTTTTGGAATGAACCAAAGTTTGGTGCATTTCCAAATTGTAATGGAATGGTTAGTTTTTGTTCCATTGAAAGGACTGGACATACGTGGCACTAAAGAAAATTAACAGGAAACAATTTTATTGCCTGACAGATGGAGCAGACTTCGTGGTAATACCCTCACAACATTTCCCTAATATATTTGTTATAGTGCTCAAACAAAATGATCAAGATGGCACGAGCATGTCACAACATTCCGATGGAGTTACCCCTGTGGGTGTACCCCGGAGGTTTGAAAACAATGCGCAAACGTTATATGCGAGATGATGAGGAGAAGATAGTGCAACAAAGAATATTTTCATTGGATCATGTATATACCACATAACATATAAGCCTGCAACTATTACCCCATTGGTTAAATCCCACGAAAAATCAAATGGATATCTTAAGAGTTATAGTGGGATGACATGCGAGGGGAAAATGTGGCCCATAATAGTGTCGTACCCTATTTTTTTAGCCTAATGATTTAAGCAGGAGGTCTGCATTCCAATATCTCAACCTGTTGAGGGATAGCCAAAAGGCATAATAAATATTCACTGCAAAGGAGAGTCATATCATTGGAAGAACAAAGAAAAGGTTGGCAACCCTTTAAATGTTTTACAAAGGAAATCAGTTCAAAATCAAGGGTCGCAAGATCCGTCTCTCTCCTTCATAACATAGGATAATTTCATCACATTATTGGTTCTTAAGAGACAATGTAGGTTCATGAAATCAGGATGATGTGGTCTAATCAGATTTGGACACATGGTAGGAAGTTTAGGAACTTTCAAGGTACTAAAAGGTGTTGAAGATTGTAACTAGGTTTGGTCATCATAAATTATATTTATTGCACTTATTAAAACAATTAAATAAGGTTGAATTGGTATGGAGGGAAGGATTGTTCTACGTCTGGGGTGAAGAGTCTCAAAGAATACTATTGAAGGAAAAGAATTTTGACTGAGGTTTCCCCTAGGAGAGGGTTTTTTCCCTAACATAGTGCCTACATCTTGTCTCTTGCGTTATTGTGATCTTTCAACATACCCACTTTGGTAATTTATTGATTAAAGATAATCTAAATAAGAAATAAAATAATCCAACATAATTCACAGGTAATTATCAAGAAAGAGAAATCATATCCTAATACACTTACATTGATTTCTCAACATCGTATCCGAGCTAAGGTCAGGAAAGGACAAAGATCACTCTGTTGGCTCAAAGGGTTTGATCATGGATTCTCCCTCATTCATAATCTGTAAAATATTGGGTATAACCACTACTGTAATATAGATCCACAACATTGTACATTACTTATTCATCAAATTCAAAAGTCAAGGATTTTTGGTTGCCCTTAAAGGATCTCTTCATGATGAAAATGCATGGATCATTGATAGTGGAGCATCAAGACACATGAAACGAGAAAGTAAATAGTTACATAAACTATCAAGTGATTCCTATTTTCATGTAGTGGAATTGGATGACAAAAAAAGCTATGTTGTCTGGGATCAACATCGCTGGAATCGAAAACTTGATCGAAGTTGCACCTCAACAACATACAATATTTTCCATATTTGAAAAGGAATTTTCTTTCTATTCATTTTTTAGAATATAAGGGATAAATAATTGTTTTTTTTATGGAAAAGTATTGGTTTGGGTCAAATAATATAGCATTGAAAAATATAGAGTTATTGGATTTCATGAAGGAATTTTGTATAGGTTTACTACTCCATCTCCTCAAGCTTTAGTTCATATGGAAATTAGTCCTATTGAGCTATGGCATAGGGGGTATGGCCATCTAAACTAAAAGCTTATTCCCAATCTTAACCAATTGGTTAATGGCATCCCCAATATAATGCAATACCATTAAGGTGTGTGCAAGGGGTTCTCTTTCGTAAATCATACAAGAAAGGCATTTCCAAATAGTGAATATAGGTCCAAAGAAATTCTAGATCTTATTCACTCTGATGTATGTGGGCCCATGTATGAAAAATATCTTGGAGGTAATCTCTTTTATGTGGCATTCATAGATTATCATTCTAGAAAGATATGGATATATCTTCTCAAGACAAAGGATGTATTATTTGCAAAATTCAAGGAGTTTTGAGCTGAAGTAGAAAACCTCGTTGAAAGAAAGATAAAGAATATAAGATCTGACAATGGTGTGAAATACATTTCCAAGTAATTGATTTCATATTGTAAGGAAATAGGAATTAATAGGGATCTCATTGTTCCTTACTATCCTGAACAAAATGGATTTGCTGAAAGAAATAATAGGTCTATTGAAGAAGGAATTAAGACAATGCTCCTTGACCAATATCCACCAAAATTCTTATGGGGAGAAGAAACCATGAAAACCATGTATATTAAAAATATAAGTTTCCATAGAAGTCTCAATAATATAACTCCCAAAGAATAATTTGCAGGAAAGAAGTTTTGTGTGGATCACCTCTGAATCTTTGGAAGCCCTGCCTACATCCATGTTGCATTAAAAGATAAGTGAAAGAAGTTGAACTCTACTAGAATCAAAGGAATATTCATTGGATATAGTCTCTCCCAAAAGGAATATAGAATCTATATCAAGGAAAGAAGGCATATCTATGTAATAATATATGTCATATTTGATGTGAGCCAAGCCTACAAAAAATCCAATGATATCCCCATAGACCCTGATGACAAATAATATCTTATATTCGAAGAAGGAGAAAAACACCATGAAAAACCTACTACAAATCAAGAGGAAGAATAAGGAAAAAGTGATCCTATTCAACCTATGATAATCCCGACCACAAGGAAAAGCCCAAATTAGTTAAAATATGTACTACAAGATGCTAAAGGACATGAATCTACAATAGGAACCTTCAGGGAAAGTAAAATATAAAAGAGATACTATGGCTATGCTACATATATGATGAGGCTAATTCAATTTGAGCCATATACATTGGAATAAGTTGTTAAACAGGAAGTCTGGAAGAAATCAATGTAGGAAAAATACTAATCCATTATGAAGACAGGGGTTTGGGAAATGGTTCCTAGACCCACTGATAAATTTGTTGTCACATCCAAATGGATCTACAAAATCAAGCATGTTGTTGATGGAAGCATACACAAGTACAAAGCCAAGTTCTTTTCAAGGGGTTTCTCTCAAAAGGAACTAATAGGTTATGAAGAAACCTTTGCACCTATAGAAAGGTATACTACCATTAGATCATTGGTTTCATTGGCTACTACAATGGGTTGGAATATCCATCAATTGGATGTGAAGACCACATTTCTAAATGGTACCATTGATGAGGAAGTATACATCAAACAACCCAAAGGTTTCAAAGTAATAGCAAGGAATCTCATGTGTGAAAACTCAATAAATCACTATATGTCTTGAAGAAAGCTCCTAGGGCATGGTACAGAAGAATGGATGCATATCTCCTAAGAAATGGGTTCATGAAGCATATTTTTGATCCAAATCTCCCCATAAAGGTTGTCAATAATGAGACTATCATTATTCTACTATATGTGGATTATCTATTCATCAATGGTGTGGAGAAAATAATTGAAAAATGCAAGAATATGTTGGCAGCCTAATTTTATATGAAGGATCTAGGACTCATGGATTACTACCTGGGTATTGAAGTATGGCAGAAACGTGGGGAGATATATTTGGGGCAAGGAAATTATGTCATAAAAATGTTGCAAAAATGCAGAATGATGGACTCCAAGCCCATGCCTACTGCTATGATCACCAATCTCAAGAAGTTACAAGGTTTGAACTCAAGTATCATGGATCCTGCCTCCTATCGACATATGGTGGGCTCCCTAATATATCTAGTAAACACTAGGCCAAATATATGTTATGCAGTAAACCTTCCTAGCCAGTTTCAGTTCGGGCCTCATCATGATCATTGGATAGTTACCAAACACATATTAAGATATCTTCGTGGGGCTATAGACCACTTCCTAAAATACAAGAGCAAGGAAGTCAATATAATTGTCTTCTCAGACTTTGACTAGAGTGGAAATGAGTCTTATTGAAGGAGAACTACTAGTGTATGCTTTAGCCTATGGTTTGCTATGGTTTCGTGGATGAGTAGAAAGCAAGGACTCATTGTCATAAGTAGTGTTGAATTTGAATACGTGGTTTCATTTGGAATAGGAAAGGAGGTTGTACGGTTAAGGAAGCTTCTGACAGAATTGTTCAAGAATTATCTGAGTCCTACTATAATCAATTGTGATAATAAAATTTGTATCAAATTTTCTGGAGATCTTGCGTTTCATACTAGGACGAATAACATCAAAAATAAGTTCCACTTCATTAGGAACTTGTTACCATATGGGATCGTGAAGTTGGAGTACGTCTCAAGAAATGAACAGGTAGTAGACATACTAACAAAACCTATTCCTAATAAGAAGTTTGAATATTTATGAGACAAGATTGGTCTGTTACATATTCCCAATTATATTGATGATAATATATTGAAGGAGATATGTTTAGGATTTTTGAGTGAAGCATTTCCTCGTGAGACATCGGGCGAACAATTTATATTAAGGTTTGGTAGGGAGGCTGCAATCGAGTGGATGTGCATCTAGATCCCTTAGTTGGTGGTTAGTATGTGAGCCTCATGGTACCTATAGAGGCTGAAAGCTTTAGTCCACCTTATTCCTAATTGGATAGATTTCCTTGGTCAGTAATCCAGTTCATGGCATTGTGGTGCCCAAACTATTGAGTGAAACCCTGGTTAGGAATCTAGTCCATGGCATTGTGTTTCCTAAAAATCTTCATAGTTCACAAATCTTTAGATCTTCCATTTGTGTATTACAAAACCCTCCCTAGTTAAGAGGGAGCGTTGAAAATTGTAGCTAGGTTTGATCTTCATAAATTATATTTATTGTACTTATCAAAATAATTAAAGAAAAGAATTTATTTGAAATTTATATTTTTATTAAATTACTTATTAAAGCATGGGTTTCATGCTTGGGTCATATTTAGTTTTAGGTCGCCATTGTGGAGTTCTATGTTAGTCATTACATATTTATATTGGTCCAACTTCAGCTTTTGAATGATGTAATTAGGTTTTAATTTAATTAAAAAATGGCTTCGAGTACCTCCACATCAAGTCAGCCTTAAGGATATCAAGTCAACCTCAAAGTTACCTATTCGACCTCACCTGGAGCCTATAAAAGGAAGGAGATTGAATTCATGCGGAGCATCACTTCTCAAGCTAGTTTGATATCTAATATTGCATAGGAAAAAGTGTGAAGTGGAAGAAGGAAGCTGAAAGGAGTGTGATTTGGATCTAGAATATAGAGGAAGGAAAGAACAAAATTTTGGTGGTAGAATCTCTACATTTCATGCCCTCTCTTGGGATATCGAAGTATTTTAGTGTTTTTTGTTGACGCTACTGCTAGAACTGCTACATAGTTGATTTTTTTGGAGGGCAAGTTGTTGCTACAGCTAGGTCAAAGATCTGGAAGGTTGATTTGGTGGGGAGGGAAATTTTGGTCTATCTATAAGGTGAAGAGTCTCAAAGAATACTATTGAAGGAAGATAAATTTGAACAAGTTTTACCCTGAGAGATGGGTTTTGGTGATTTCTTGATGAAAGAAAATATAAATAAGAAATAAAATAATCCAACATAATTCACAAGTAATTATCAAGAAAGATAAATAAAACCCTAATATACTTGCATTGATTAATAAAAAAAGGCCTATATTTGAGTGACATGTGTCACCTATCACGTCTTGACACATAGCATAGGTGACATCATCGTGACATAATCCCATTGGTTGGAGCCTAGTATTGTGTTAATTGTGTGCAAAGGGATGTGTTGGAACAAAAAACATTGGGATACATCAAAGAGACATCGCATGGTAAGGAAACCAATAGGAGAACAAGAAAGTCCTTGGGAAAACCCCACCTCAGCGTGTAATCCTAGAGGAGAGGACTGGAGGCTAAGGTTGGCTCAAGACTTGGTTCTATGGGTTCCATGTGATTGAGTGAATGAAAGGTTTAATTCATAGCTTAAGCCCTCAAGGCTATATCTAAAATAGGTGTTGAGGTCTATGTTTTTCAACGGTTTCACATGTTATTGTGACCATGGTCGTTGACGCAAAATAAAAAGAAAAAAAAGTTCTATGAGGAGTAGACCAGAGGCTAAGCACCAGCAAAAAAATGCGAACCGACACATTTATGGTTAACAAGAATTGAATGGGTTGGAAGATGTGACATGAGAATTGGAGTCAATGCAATTTTCGAGAGATCTGGTTCAAGGAAGAAATGAACATGGTTAGAATGATTTCTCAATGGCCCTAGTTCGAAGAAAAATTTACCATACCTAAGTGTCCCTCATGTGAGAAAGAAATAAATGAGAATTATGATTGGAATGGAGAGCAATGTCACGTTTGTAGGTAGAGTCTAATATAATATCTCCTTGAGTGTGTAGGTTTACTAAGATTTAATCCTTACTATGAAAAACACAAAGTGCCAATTCTCCTATTTAATTTAGTTGGAGTGGGTGAGAAGTAGTATGAAATAGACATATAACTTTGTTCATGCATAGCCTGACTGAGAACTGAGTATGGTTTAAACAAACAATTTCCCATTTTTATGTTTAATTTTCTTACAGTAGCCAGGAAATTTGATGTAACAGTGACATGGAGTGGAATGATGAGTACGCTCTTGGACAGAGTGTGATTGACTACGAATACAACATTGATCACTTTGTAAGAATGGAACAAAACCAATGATTGTGAGGGAGAAATTTTTGGGGAGGGATAATTTTTTAGAGAGCTGAATGTGCTTGTGTTTGAGATATAGGCCGAGAGTGCCTATGTAGAGGAGAAAATACGAGAGCGCCTTAGGAAGACGGGTTGACTATGATAGTATGTTTTTGACAGAGAGTGAAGGTTTTTGATCACAACATAGGGCGGAAAGTTGAGGAGAACAAAGATTTGGAATGAGGCAGAGTGGTTGCCCATTATAGTGAGTAGTAAAGTTTCTTATTGAGTATGGGTTAGAAGCTACATATAGGGAGTTGTTGCTTCCATATTAGTGAGTGTCTGAGTATAGATTGGTTGTTCATGCTTACTAAAATTTCATGCTTACATATATCCAAGGAGATACAAGTTGATGCTTGCAACACATCCATGAAGTTACTATTTCAGTTGGTGCTTCTAGTAAGAAGATCAGGTGTCTACAAAAGGAGCAAGTTTGTGCTTCCTCCTAATGCGTGCTGGAAAAAAATATAAGGTAGTTGTTGCTTCCTGTGAGTGGTGGCTCATAAAGATTGATGTAAGAGAGTATGTGTTCATATTTAAATTCAATAAAAAAACAATCTTTGGTGTTTTTTCTTCTGGAAGGGTTTCCATGTTAAACCTTTGTGTCTTATGTGTATGTTGCTCATACTGTGTGTGTTCATGTGTTTATTTTCATTTTTTCTAAATAATGTGGTGATTTCGGGTCACATGAATGGTTTCCATATTTTTAATGAGAAAAAATAATTTTTCATAAAAGGTTAAATTTAGTATTAATATTTATTCACCCCCCCCCCCCCCCTCTAAGTATTGACATTGTTTCCATGATGAAAAAAATATACATATACATATACCAAAAACTCATTCTCTTCAACCAAAAATGAAGAAGGATATAATGGTCACATCTGATCAGCCATCTCCCATGTAGCTTCATCGGGAGCAAATTTCTTTCTTTGCAATTTAAATTTCTCTATTTCTCAATTCTAGAGCATGAGATTCTTCCGTTGCAAGATGCATATGGCTCTAACTGGAACTATCCTTCTGGTTCCACCTACAATACATACCATTCAATCACCTCATCAACATCTCATACATATATTTTGATTAATGAAACATGGAGAAAATCATGGACTTTCAAAAATGGCAGAAAAGAAAGTTTGTAATACATTGGTCTAATCCTCTCAAGGATCTAAAAAAACCCGCAATACCGAGGTTTCAACTTGGAATATGATCCAATACTCAAGGAGATATTCTTGGGCTTGATACAGAAGTACACATGCTCCCCAACTTGAAACTCCTTGAACACCCTATGTTAATCTGCATATATCTTCTACTTGTCCTGTGATGCCTTCAATTTATGGGAGATAACCCACATCTCCTTCTCCATATCTCTTAATATATCTACTCTAATAAACACCTTATTCACTGGATCTCTCTAGTTTATAAGAGCATTACAACTCCTCCCATAGAGAGCCTCAAATGGACTCATCTTCAAAGAATCCTAATACCTATTATTACAAGAAAAAATCATCGGTGGAAGGTATCCCTCCCACTTTCGTGTCTATCGATGCATTAAATAAATCCTTAGCATATACTCAAGAATATTATTAACCCTCTTTGTTTTTCCATCTATATATGGATGAAAAGTTGTACAGAAGGCTAACTCTGTCTCCAAACCTACAAACAACTCCTTCCAAAACTTGGAAGTGAACTTGACATCTATATCTGGTATAATCCTCTTAGGAACTCCATGCAACCTCACTATCTCCATAATGAATACCTAGGCCACTTCACTGGCTGAATTAGTAGACTTCATTACAATGACATGGGGTACCTTGTTCAACCTACTAACCATGAACATTATGGATTCATGTTGCCTCGATGTCCTAGGTGAACCTATAATGAAATCCATTGAAATGACCTCCCATTTCCATTCTAGAATGAAAATAGGATGCAAAAAAAAAGATAGATGCTTACATTCAACTTTCACTTGTTGATAGTCCAAGTACCTTTCAACAAACTCAACCACCTCTTTCTTCAAATTCGGCCAATAGTAGAACTTCATGATAGTTTTCAAAGTTTTTTGGTATCCTAGGTGGCCTGAATATGGATTTACTTGAAACTATATCAAAACAAGATTATTCAATTCACCATTTTTAGGCACATAGATATTTCTCCTAAATATAACCAAGCCATATGTTGTGAGGTGATACTACTCATCCTTATCACCTTCACCTTACTGTTGTAATCTCTACTTTAGCTACTTGTTTCTCATCATGTTTCTCATCATGTTTACCAGCATGTAAGACCCGCTCCTGTAAATTTTTCCCATAAGATCTTACAACTAAAATATGATTCACCTACTCTCTTCTACTGAGAGCATCCGCAACCCAATTCTCCTTGCCTTTGATGTACTGAATCTCAAAATAAAACTCATTAAGAGTATCCAACCATATAGCTCGCCTTGCATTAATATAGGGTTGGTAAAATGAGTACCTCAGTCCACTATGATCACTCATAAAAAAAAACCTCCTTCCAAGGAGATAATGTCTCCACATCTTCAATGCATGAATGATATTTTCCAACTCAAGATCATGAGTCGCATCATTCGTCTCCTTCTCATTCAACTTTTGTGATTCATAGCTATACATATGTCTTTCCTGCATGAGGACTCCACCAAGTCCTTCCTTACAAGAATTTGAACAAACCAAAATGTCATTATGAGGATCTGCAATGTTTAAAACTAGAGCATTGGTAAGTAATTTCTTCAACTAATCAAAACAATTTGTACACTCAATAGCACATTCAAACTTCTTTCCTTTCCCTTCGAAATATGTGGTAGGATAGCTAATCTTAGAAAAGTTTTTGACGAACCTCCTGTAATAACCTCTTAGTCCAATGAATGATATGACCTCATCCACATTCTTTATATTTTTCCATGACATGATAGTCTTAATATTTTTTGGACCCACTACTATCCTCTCCATGGAAGCAACTGTCCCAAGTAATGATTTTAAATCTGCAAGAGACTACACTTGTTGAGCTTTGCATACAACTTATTCTATATCAACAATATTAACATCGTTACCAAGTGCTCTACATGCTTCTGCTAATTCTTTGAATATACCAATATATCATCAACAAAAACTATCACAAATTGATCTAGGTAAGGGCACAACACATTGTTCATCAAACACATGAAGGTGGTAAGAGAATTGGTAAGACTAAAAGGAACTAACAAAAACTCATAGTGCACATACATTTTACAAAATGTAGTCTTGTATATATCTTCTTATTTTATGCGCACATGATGATATATTCATCTTAGATAAATAATTGAAAATATTGTTTCTCCTTTCAGTTGATCAAAAAAATCATCAATCTGAGGAAATGGGTACCTTTTCTTGATAGTCACCTTGCTCAAATACATGTAATCAATGCATAATATGAGAGTGTCTTCCTTATTTCTTACAAACAACACTGGTGCACCCTAAGGAGACACACTTGGCCTTATGTATCCCTTATAGAGGATCTCCTTAAGTTAAAACTTTAGTTCTACCAACTTGATCATGCTCATCCTGTAAGATGTCTTAGAAGTTGGTGTCACTCCTTGCATCAACTTAATAGATAACTTCACCTCTCTATGAGGAGGTGACTCTAGAATCTATGCAGGAAACAAATCCTGAAACTATTACAAGGTAGGATACCTCTGGAGGACTTCATCATCCTCACATGTGTATGTTTTTTTTTCCCTACAAGACTCTCTTTTCTCCATCATCATCTAGTAACTCAATGGAACTGTTATAGTAATATACCTTAATATTGTTAATAAATACCTATTCCATTCCCAAAAGCATGTTATATGAACCCAAAGGAAGAAAATTCAGATTTTTTATTGTAGGCGTGCCATTAAGATCAAATTCACAAGACTTCACCCAATGATGAACCCTTCTCTTGGTCCCTGTGGTAGTCTATTCATCACATGGGCAGAACAATACACTTTCCTTACTAGGGAGGCTACTTACCTACATACAACTCATAGGTCAAAGTGGTTTTTAAAACGTTAATGGAACAAGTTCAACATGTAATACGCTAATTTAAATAGAAACATAGCATGATACATAGAAAAAATGAAACAAAAACAAAACAACATTCAAAAGAAACATGCTCAATAGATAAAACACACTAATAAATCAGAAATGGATAACTTTCCCCCTTTATTAGGTGCTTTTAGTAGTAGAAGATAGAATTCTAAATCTCTTGTAGTGGATCCTTCAAGCTACGAAGCTCCAATAACCAGGACAAGGGGGTATATTCACCTAAAGTTTTTAGTAAGCCTCTCTTCCCTCTCAAAGGATGGTAGATTGACGAACATGTGGTGAACTCTTCCCTCTTGGATTGAGAAGTTGAATGACCAACAACTGAATCCTTCCAATCCTCTTCCTGCTAGACAACACAAGCTAGTTTTCTAAGGAGAAATTTGGCCAGCATAACATTGTGTCTCCTATTTATGTTCTCATGCCTAGCTTTCATAGACCATTTTCAAATTTTTCCTCCTTATTTTGGTCCAAGATGGATGGTGACACAAGGGTGGGGGTATGATTCATTTGTGTGTTGCACTAAGGCATGAAGGTGGCTCAAACACGACTCTACTTGGTTGGGTTCAGTGAAAACACTTTTCTCCAAGTGTGTCAAGTGGTCCTAGACAGTGACATTCCACATCTCCAAGATGACATGGCTATCGAAGAAAATGCTGGATTGCATGCTCAGAGCCATTGTTGCTTGTGTGCAGTCCAAAAATTTTTCCTTTTTCCCTTTAAAAGAATTGCATTTTTAGCTCCTTTAATGTATTTTTTCCCTGTAAACCTTTATATGTACCTTTTTCTTGACAATTTTTAATGTCTTCCTCCTATACGATTTTCTAGTGTTAACCGTTTCCCCCTAATCTATGAGTTATAGGAAGAACTGTATAGCCAAAATACATTATAGTTTATTTTCTGTGTAGTCGTTTTGAGAGAGAGAGAGAGAGTAACTTGCTTTAGAAGTGAGTTGAGAGACCCCTTGCCATGAGTTAAAAATACATCATGCTCTATTCGAAACCTGCAAGAGATAAACTGAATAAAATATTTCTACGAGGGAGGCATGTCCCATGCTCATGACCTTTTGACTAGTTAAGCTTATCTGACAGATAATGGTTTTGTTTATGTCACTTTTTGGTAGTGACCTACTGTTGGTTGATGATGATGGTTGCTGATGCCCTTAGGGGATTTTCTTTTTGAAATAAGGTTTAATGTGGTACCCACATGCATAATCTTGGTATGGCACGTTTGTTTAGAACAAGTGACCATTGTATGCATTTTTCTTTTACTACTGGGGAACTTCCCATGTAAGCATTGCTGAAATAAATGCTTATCAAGTTACATGTCTTCGACAAATTCTGATAGAGTGCAATAGTTATGAAGTATGATACTATCTTGACATGAAATATTATCTTGAAGTCTAATTTCAAGACGATTGATGACATCAATAGGAAATGATGATTCCCATAGTGCCTTATAGGTATTCCCCTATTGAGGTGAGGAGTCATCCAAGGTACTACCTCCTTCTTGGAAAATGTTTGTTGTAGTTGACAAGGAGGAAGAATCAACCGACCGAGATGAGTACTGATGCAAGGGACCAGGGTTTCTGATGTAGCAAGGCGTTTTTTGAAGGGTTAACTAGGAATGATAATGAGAAATGGCTATAAATGATGATGGCAGTTAACTGGCCCGAGGTCAGAGTTGAAAATCAGAGTGGTGGCAGTCATAACAATTTCTATTGAGGAAATCCCTATAGTCAGTAGGACATCTAGGGTGGGCGTATGGTTTTTATGAGTGTCATGGTGGGGTGGGGTAAAGAATTCATGGCTCCAACCAAGGATGATTAGGGACCATTTCCAGGTCACAAATTTGAATGGATGGGTGGGATTTATCTCCTAAAAAATATTTTTACACTTTCCAAAAGAACATAGAATGTGTTTGGATGTACAAGCACAGAGACAGGTGCCCCTATAAACAAGAAAATAATTCGGCGTTATGGTTTGAGTAGAGTGCTTTTATGAGGATGGGGTCCCTATTAGTTGGTATCAATGCGGGGGTTATGAAGAAGATGAAAAGTGTCGCAAATGGGATATGCTGATGGTGGTTTGATAGGACAAGTGCGAGACGTGGTCGTGCATTTTTTATCTGATTATGAGAATGGTAACCCATGAAAGGGGTTTTGAAATGATATGACTAAAACTTGACTTGATGTATGACGGATGAATGAACATGAAGTACTTCCTGGGCTTGGATTTTATGGCCATGGCTCCAAACCTTTTGTGTATGGTCTACATGAGTGATGGATGCCAAGGAGGGTGAGGCTCTACTGACCTACAATGGTTTTTGTCATGTGCAAGGTGGGGCGATGATAAACATGGTTGGTTGAATGAAACCTATGGTTGATTTCTTTGGAGAATGATGTCAGTATATGCAAAGCTTCTTTGGGGAGCCTATCATGCTAGGGGTAGAATGATACCTGCTCTTGTACCTTTGTTCGCTGGGAGATATGGTGATTCAGCATGTTTCTAATACCTGCAACCAATACCCCAAGTAAAAGCATATTTTTCATACAAACATATTTCAAATAATTTTTAATGTAAAGAAATAAGAGAGGGCATACCTATTGCGACTAAAAAAATGACATTTTCCGAGGCCTGGATTTATGGGGCCTAGATTGAACACGATGAAGTGTTGATCACTATGTTTCTCGTAGTTTTTCAATTGGGAATTCTAAGCTCTAGTTTTGTTCTGTCGAATAATTAGAAAAGGGAAATATATGAGCTAGTATGGCTCATTTCAATAGATTTCTGTCTTTTGAGAGTCCGAGGTCAGAGTTGAGCTCTTTCTACCAAGCCTTTCTTACCGTTACAGTCACCCTCAGTACTCGAGATTCACGTCATGAGTGTAATTTTGGGAATTTTGATGTATAAAATGGGCCTCCTAATCAAACTATAAAATAATAGTGGAAATAACAAAATAAGATTTCATTACTTCATCAGATTTTAGAGGGAAAAAATAAAAAACTATTTTTTCAACTCATATTTTCAACTTATCTCCCTATGGGTTTACTCAAATTTCGTGCAGAAACACTTGTTGGATGTAGAATGTTATTCCCCATCCAAGGAGTAACCATATTGAATATTTTCAATGGATCTCACTACACAAAAAATGAGAAATACGTGAAAAACATAATTGTAATCAATCTTTTCATGTATTCCTCACTTTGTGTGTAGTAGGGTCCATCGAAAGTATGCAACATGGTACTCCTTGGATGATTAATTAAATTATGCATCCAACGAGTACTCCGACTCGAAATTTGAGTAAACCCTTACGGAGATAAGTTAAAAATACGAGTTGAAAAATTAGTTTTATTATTTTATTATTTTTTATTATTTTTACTTTTTTACTCCAAAAATGGTGAATCATCCCCCATGGTTGACATCATCATCTTGAACCCTACTAGTTCTTATAAATTTTATTTTGGTTGTAAATTTTTCTTATGAGGCCCATTTTAGACCTCAAAATTCCCCTAATTCAGGTAGGGCCCTAAATGTCCAACTTTTCAATTTTTTCACTTTCTTCCAGGGGGTCCATATAAATGTGGATTTTTACGGACTTTATATCACTTTTTTACCTCAACAGCACAGGCGATCAAGGTTGACATGCATTTTCCTCGCGTAGAAACAATTTTTTGTGTAATGGCCTTTGCGCATGGAAAAAGAACTGCACAATGATTCACGCTTATGTATCAGATGCAGACGCATGATCATCACACTTGAGCTCTGCACAAGCATGGCGGGGTCAAATTTTCAAAATAAATTAATTTTTTTGGCTTTAGACACTGATTTTTGGTATAAAAAAAAATTCCTCGTGACATGATGTTGTGGCGTGAGTGACTGGTCAAATATTGGAGCAATTGTGGCCCAAGAACCTGGTGCTCGAGGGGTTTTGGCACAATATGGGTTCCTCAAACTTATAAAGAACAACCTTTTGAGGTCACGGGGTGGATTACTTCGATACCTGGTCCATTGTTGTAATAGGAGATAGTGTGTGTTATGGTGTTTCGTCGTAGATACATTGTCATCAAGACAGAGACTGAAGTTTACTTCATGAACAGTCTGCTACTTCAGGGGGAGACTCTTGCACACTGACTACCAACTGGGGGAGTGAACATTTGTCACTGGGCTTGGGATCACTATGTTCTTGATGCGATTACGCAAGGATCTATATGTATTAGTTTAGTGACAGACTTGTCCGATAGGGGTGCCTTGGCAATGATAGTTCGCCTAATAGGGTCGTCATCGCCTCATAGAGCATCGAGTCCACATATTGCAGTGTTGTGATGGCTTCAGGCTGGTCATTCACATGACTGGATCACCATATCTACCAGGGCATGGAGAAAAAGCTGGGAAAGGCCCAGAGGGGGACCTATAAGGTCATCACCCATCCGAGCATCCTCTGCAATATCATGTATGAGAGGGTGGTGATGCTTAGGCCTTTTGTGACAGTGTCCTTGAGTCCCCCTAGGGATCCTAGGATGCGACGGTGGGCACTCGTGATGCCCCGAGGTCGAGGAGGAGAGGCAGGTCACTATTGGGATGCGATAGTTGAGGCGTCATTTGAGTCGAACTCACAGATGTTTTTGGAATACCCATACTCAACGATGGACTTCTAGGGGGACCCAAATATGGGTCTTCTTACCAATTATGAATGGGGCCCAGCAAGTATGACCTTTGATGTTTTTCTGCATTTTTGAGGATATATATATATATATATTTGATGCTGACAATTATACTATTTTTTGTTTCTCTTGCAGATGTGGGTTCCACAAGGCGTCATACTTCCCGCTTGGTGGGACATCAAACCTTAAGGAGAGTCCCAATTGGGGTTGGTCAGGCCCAGGATGGGGGGCAAGGAGGATCAGGAGGCCCTTCATGAGAGGGAAGTAGCGCTTCTTTCCCACAATAAGGTAGCTAAGGCACGGGTGGCGGCATTCGAGTCTCGTGTTGCGGTGGTTGAGGAGCAGTTTAATGCTGCTCACCTTAGGGTGTTGGTGATAGAAGCTCAGGCTGAGGTTGTTGATGCTTGCGCAGTAGGTTTAGTCGACTCATGGAGTCGTTTAGAGAGGTTGAGATAGGGTATGCCGAACTAGGGATATTTTAATGATTTGGACGATGTATGGCTCGAGATGGTGATGGCTCAAGAGAGGGCACATTTCCTGACATTCCTTCATGCAAAACTTGCAGTTTTGGCTGATGCACCTTTACTGGCACCAGGTGCAGCTGTCAGTCCAGAGGACCCACCGAGCGGGGCCCATCCCTAGAGATATTTGTATTTTCATGGAATGCACCCAATGAGGATGCTTCCCTACTTTGATGACATGTAGATTTATTTTTTTATATACATGATGGTCAGGGACATGATTTTTATTTTGGGACTCATATATTTTTTTATGTATATATCCTAGATGTATATTTTTTGTGGTTCTTATGATGTGTCTATGTTTATTATTTCTGTTTATGATGGATGTTATGTATTTATGATGGATATTTATGTTTTATGATTTTCTTTTTATGGATGATGGTTTATATGAGATGCATTCCATTCTAGGATATGATTAGTTATGCAATCAGTTGTCTAGTTTTGTTTTCTACGTATATGTGTAAATGTAATGTGATCAAAATGATGACTCAACTGTCCTAAATGAAGGTACTTCCTAAAAAGGTTTTAATCCCATACTTCAAAAACTTGGTTTAACTGCGATACCACTAGCTGGGAATCAAGATAGACATGTAAATGGTGAATTCCTTGGTTTGAGGCATCGCTCAATGGCCTGATGACTGCATCGTATTCTGCTTGATATTGGTAGTTGATCTGATACATACTAAGTTAGTGAGGAAAGGTGACTGGTCAGGAGAGTATATGGCCCAGACAAATGATGCTATATTTCACGACCATCACAAGGCTCCATCAACAAATCCAAAATAGTGAATGGGGGCACGATCCATCTGTGACATAAGGGAATTTTTTGGAACAAGTCCTTGATGATTGTGATCATCTCAAAAATTATGCTAGATGTATCTTATCTATAAGACTAAGACTTCTTGCCCTTATGGGTGAAATTGTTTGAGGTAGAGCCCATTGACGGGGTTAGCTAGGCATGTACCATCAGGCTCTGACAGGATGCACCCTCCTTTAAGGAGGAAATGTTTTATGATGTAAGGTACTTTCCATAAAGTTTCAAACTTACCCAACCCTAAGGTCTCTTTCACAACATCGTAGCAGAGGACTAGATCCCCCTATGAAATGAGCGAGGGGTGATGTTGCGGTTGAATGATGCTTTTAGCCTTTTCTTATGTGCTTCATTATGTTGGAGAGACTCTCATCGATTTTCATAGATGAGTTCTCACTGTGCCATCTGTTTCTCTAAAGTTTTGGTATCATCGAAGAGTACGATAACCGCGTGTAAGTTGGGGATTTCACATTCAATGGGAATCACGTCATTCACTCTGTATACAAATTGGAAAGGTATGAATCCTATAGAGGTTTTAACCACTGTGTGATATGTCCACAGGGCTAAAAAAACAATATGGTGCTAGTTTTTTTTATGATTTTTGACCATACGATGTAACATTTTTTGAGTATTTTGTTAATATATTCTAGCTAACCATTGGACTAGAGGTAGTATGGTGATGAAAATTCATGTGTGAATCCTAGATGGTGGGACAGTTTTTGGAATATTTCATTTTCAAAATTCTTTCCGTGGTCAAAGACTAATTCCTTAGGGACACCAAATATGCAATGATGTGGTTGACGAGAAATAGTGATGTGGTTTCTACCATGTTGTCATATATAGGCATGGATTCTGCCCACTTGGTGAAACAGTCAATCACTACAATAATGTATTTTTGGTAGCTAGACGACGTAGGGTTTTAGTTCATAAAGTTGATTCCCCATTTTCAAAATGGACCTGCTACAATGACCGAGTGCAAAGGAGTGGGAGGTGATCTTGTATTGTGGGTGATGTGTTCACATCACTCGCACCATTTGACTACTTCAATGCAAACGTGGAATAGGGTGGGCAAAAAATAACCCTCCTGTAGGAATTTTTGGGTGGTAGACATCCCTAAGAGGTGGACACCACAAACCTGACTATGGCAGTTGTTTAAGGCTTCCTCAGCTTGATCGTGCATGAGGCATCGACGTAAAACAATGTCAATGCCTCTTTGATAAAGGAAATCCCCCATTAGGAGGTATCAGGGGGCCTCGTGGCATATGCACCTTCGGTCATCATGGGGGAGTTGTGGCTTGAGATTTTGGGTTCATACGAATAGGAGGATTTTGTAGTACTAAGGGTCATGAGTCATCATTAAGAATAGGTGTTCATTAGGTAGTGAGTCATTAACTGGGGACCCTTGATTCATACTTGGAAGTTCAGTGACGAACTCAGCTAAGAGTAATGCTTTTTTTTCTCTTCGGGGAGCTAAAATGTATGTAAAATTAATGCAATATGACTACCTATCGAGCGTATTTTTGGTTCATTAGACAGCGGGTTAGAAAATATCTCATGGGGTTGATAGCTGCTATGACTATAATAGTCCTTAGGATGATGTAGTGTTGATTTTTTTGTACTGTGTGTACAAGTGCAAGGGTAGTTTTTTATTTTGGTTTGTATTTTAAAGTAGGGCCAAATAGGTTCTTACAGATTTAATATATTACGTGTTCTTTACCATCTAGTCTGTCTTGGACTAACACCCCAGTTATGGTTGTGTATGATTTTGATAGGTATAAGTTGTAGTCTTTATCATAACTAGTGGAATAATCAAAGGGGTTGAAGACAATGTGTATTTTAGTGCCTCAAACAACTTTTGAGCCTGATTATGCCATTTTAACATAATCTCCTGACGGAGTAGATGCAGGAATCCTTTCATGCAAGTGCCATAGTCGGGGACAAAGCATCGTAAGCAGTTAGCTTTCCCCTAAAGGCTTTGAAGTTGCTTGGTATTTTTAGGTCATGGCACTTCTTTGATTACCTAGACTTTGAGGGTTCCACTCTGATTCCTTTTTGTGATCCTATGAATCCCAATAGTCTACCTACATTAACGCAAAATACACACTTGAGAGGGTTCAAGCATAGGTTTTAGTGTCGGCACCGTTGGAATACCAACCATAAGTCCTCTAGATGGTCACTTTGTTTCTTGGATCGTATGGTGAGGTAATCCAAGTATGCTAAGATGAGGTGAGCGAGGTTGTGGAAAATATAATTCATGGCCCACTAGAAGGTGGCTCCAATGTTTTTAAGATCGAAAGGCATAACTTGGTATATGAACGTGCCCCAAGGGGTAGTGAATGTAATCTTGTATCGACCCATGTACTAGATATGAATTTGATTCTACCCTAAGAATCTATCCATGAAGGATAAGGCCTCATGACCATCGCAAGCATCAATGACATGGTTGATAAACAAGGTAGGCTAGTTATCCTTGGGACAAGCTTTATTTAAACCTCAGAAATTGGTGCAGACACGTATGTTTCCTTATTTTTTCATGATGGGTACAGGGTTGGAAACCCACAGCGTGTAAGAGATTAGGTAGATGAACCCAACTTTTTGAATCTTGTAAATATCTCGCTTGATTTTTTCTTCCTTAGATGGGTTTAATTGACATTGTTTTTGGCAGAGTGGTGGTACATCAGGCCAGGTGTCAATGTGGTGTTCTACAATTATGGGGCTAAGCCCTGGAAATTTTAAATAATCCCATCTGAAGATGTATTTGTACTCTTGTAACAATTTGGTGTAAGTGACTACCTCATCTGGGGCTGCTACCACTAGTGATATTTCTTCGATTTTTCCTAGTTTTCTTGATATATTCACCTTAATGGTTGGAAAAATATTCGACATATTCCCTTCTTCGAATGCATCAGGTGCTGGGAAGGGGTATTTGAACAAGTTTACCTTCCCATATGGGAGCAAGTATTTATATTCAATGGCGTATATATCTTGGGGTTTTGGGCTGCTAGGCCTGAACGTTTTTTCTGGAAGAAAAAACGAGCGATGATGCATCGAGTCTCATGGAAAATTTGGTTCTATAATGGCCTCTAGAATATCCTCGTCAGAGTGAAACAATATGTATCAAAGGGAATTGGTTTGTGTGAGGACATGAGGAATTGGTTCAAGCCTAACTATGTTGGTCGACAAAGAAGAATATTATTTTTTGGTTGATGCCATGGAACCAGATGAGGTTGACAGGGTGCAAACGGTTTGGGATTGCAATGTCAACGGTACTACTACCATTGTGGTAGTTGCAATAGTCTGAACACCAATGAAAGATGATAATACAACATGATTCATGATTCCCATGTGTGATGAGATGAATCGTATATGGTGTTGTGTGTTGCTTTAAATGTGGAAGAACTTCCATTGTGGTGGTTTGTTTGAGAGAAAACTCATGCTCTTCTGGAAGTGTACTAAGGGTATGTGCACTTTCCTGGATTTGGAAGTTGCGTTGAATACAGAGGTGCTAAAATTTTTTCATCAAGGGGCACATCTTTGTTTCATGATTATGGAATGTGAAAATGGTGCATGGAGCAAAGGTTCCTGTCGAGTAGATGGTGTGAGAACCAACATTACCTCCCATTCCTAAAGTGGATGCTTTGAGATGATTGGGAATTGGGGCATGTTTTCACTTATCTTTGTTTTTGGTTTGTCTAGATCCTTCAGGGAGTTTAAACTCAATGTTGTCCTTATCGCTTGTAACCTTGGGAGGTATTCACAATTAATAGTGCGGTGTAATTATGATAAAATCCTGCAATAGCAGCGTGTGATATTCTCCTAATTAGAGAGATGGATATATGGGATGGTGGTGACCATGCAAAGATTGTCAGTGAGTTTCTTGAGTTCATGACATTGATTGACCATGTGGTATTTTCTATCACATAGAACACATGTTGTTCTTGGTTGGTTTTGGGCCCTGCTAGGATGATTGGTCAACTTAGCCTTCCTAGGTTTTTTCTTATGATGGTTGCCTTAGTTCTAGACCAGTTACATCTGGGTATTTGGTGAAAAATGAAATTATGGTGCCTAAAAAAGTTTGAAACTGGGTAATGTAAGTACAATCTCAAACGTGATGGTTGTTGTGAAAAATAAGATAAAATTGTTGCTCTTTGGTTCTCCACTCCCTTTGGACTACTGGAGTAATTGGGTACCATTTTCGAAATGATATTAAATCCAAGCATAAAGTGACCAAATGATTGCAGGCATCGCACGATGCGCACACTGGGTTTTTTCATGGAGGGCGGTTGGGGGCGATGACTTGCCCCCTTGTTGGTTGTTTTTCTACTAATATGAAGAGAATGGACCTGGATTCCTCATTCTCTTAAGTTTTCAAGCTTTCCACTGAGTCTGAATCTGATATGTATACTACAGTGAGAAGTGTTATGGCCTGGAATAAACAATTTAACGCCAAATGAAATCGGGGGATGTAGGCACAACGACGAACCAGGTGGTTGTCTTAACACACTCGACATGAGTACTGGATTTCTCTTAGGCTGTCGTAGTATACTGGGTTGACTAGGTACCATATTTGAAATAACTCTGGAGCTACAAAGTTAGCGATGAAGTAATCTCATTCGTCACAGAGTGTGCATAGCTGGACTCGAGGTTGAGGATGATTACGTGAAGGAGGTGGTCGTTCAAGTGATATTTTTTCTTTTGACACATACAATATGGTCCTTGTTTCATCTGTCCTTTGAGTTGTATTATTGTTTGTGAATTCTGTGTCTGAGTCGGGTTATTCTGGGTTTTCAGCGATGAAGTGTCGCATGAAATCCAACATAGACCATAATCGATGGATATGGGGACAACAACACACATGGTGGTTGCTCCGAAAAATATGATATGTATGTCATCGATGCTGAACTAAGTTGTTTTGGGCAACATGTGGACATGATACCAATAGTTACATTCCCTTAACTCGGGACACTATGTGACTAAGTGATCAGGCTCGTCACATAGTGCGCAAACTAGGGCCTATAGTGTGGCCTACTTTTTCCATCTCTACTCTGTTGGGGTGACTACATGCGAGAAACATGTAGGCCCCTATCATATGTATAGTATGGTTTTATATTCTACCTTGTCGATTTGTATGGGTGGAGCTGAGGGGTCTTGTTGGTAAGATTTATCTAGGGCTTGCAAAGCATCCCTATATGATGGAATATTTGGGCAATGATGGGTATAATTCCCATAATTGTCACATATTTCTCACTCATTATTGGTGTCTAATGCGTTCCCTTGGTTTTTTGTGCCTATTCCTTTTTATGGGAACTTGAGAATGCGACATTTCTTTTGGTGTGTAGAGGAGGTTTCAATTCATCTAACTCCGGGAAAATATTAGTAGGATGTGCTGGGGTTCATGTGTTTTGTAGATTGGAAAAACCAAAAGAGAAGACAACATCAAACCACTTTGGGATCTCAGGATCTATCCCTCCTGGATCTGGAGAGGGATCTTTCTATAAATGTAAAGGATGATATATCTTTAAGGTCAGTTTATGATATTAGGCTAGTTATAGAGCACAAGGGTTTATTTTTGTTTGTTTGGTTGGAGATCATTAATTGAGAAGGTTAAGTGAAGTGAAGAAGGAAATAAGTAGAAGGATGTTTTAGCATGGGAAGATAGGTCAAGAGAAGTGCCAATCCATTGGGCTATGGAGTCATAAAAGGGTTTACTCACATAACATCTATCCAAGGGTTTCCATAGGGCAAGTCATCTATACCAAAGGATTTCTTTAGATATATGGTGAGATGGAACATTAAGAAGTGAGGTGCAAGAAAGAAACCAAAGTGCAGCCTAAGATCAGGTAAGGACTTTTAACCTATCTTGCTTTTGACATACTTTCAAAGGAAACTCTCAATAAAGACACAAAGGGTAGCTTAAGATCAAGAAAATACTTTTAAATTAGCCTGCTTTTACCATAATCTCAAGGGAAACAATCTAGCAGTCCTCATAACCACTTTTAGAGAGTAGAAAACATTTAAGATTAAACACAGAGTAAGGCCTAAGATCAGAGAAAGACTTTTAACTTTCTCTTCTTTTGACACTAGCTCCTAGGGAAACTTTCAAGACAAACTGTTGGAGAAAAACTAGAGGACAGGGCTAACCATAGACTTCCCTAGTTCAATATTTACTTAGCATGAAATGAAAATATCATTTAAGAATAATGTTTCAAGTTCTGCTCAGTAATACATGGGCTTACCAACACTCCTTGACTGGTTATACTCTATAGAATCATCCTTAAATACACAATCAGAGGAAAACATAAAGATAAAGCTTATCGGTGAGATTTAGGTTACTTCCAACAGTATGTCCTAATATATACTTGTTGTTATTTATCAGAGAATAATGGACGGTATGAAAAACATGAAAGAAGACAATAACAGTAAGAAAAACATCACCAATAATATAGACCAAGATCCTGTGAATCTGCTGATTTAATTGATGTGCAAAACCAGTCACATACTTTGAGTCCAATGGATTTTTACAGTCCAAAATTTTCTTCCCAGCCTACTATATTACAAACTACTCAGCTACTTCCCCTCAATAACAGTTCAAATAGTCAATAAAATCCCAACCAACCCCCTTTACAACGTATTTTCAATGAGTTCTTATAGGTGAGAATGGAGAGTTGTGGTAGATATGAACTTAAATGATTCATTAAGACAGAGGGGAGGAAGTATTAGAATGCCCACTTTGTTTAATGGCTCTGCATTAACTGTTTGGTACCCTTTAGGCTGGTCTAGAAGTCTTTATCAGATTGACAATAACTTCAGGTATGCTCTTGGAAATACTCTAGTTGTTTTTTGTTGACTTTGGAAGATCTGGTAGGCTAGCAATTACTTCTGAGCTGCATATATGTCAATAATATCTCTGACTGCCTTAACTTTGCCTTATGTTGATGAAAATAGGACTGTAGGTGGCAGTATGGGTCAATGGAAAGTAACTAGCCTCTCTGATTTGGTATGTTGAGGCTTCTCTGTTGATCTGTCCCTTATGCTTCTAAACATTGGATACAAGCATTAAGTCTGGAATATTATGCATTAATCCTTTAATCTCTTTCAGATACACTTTGCCACTTCTTCTGTATAGGTATCCAAGGTTTCTGCTAAGCTAGAGGGTTTACAGGTACAATTGATGTTCATGACGCATCAATCCATCTTAGAATTCACCCTATATGGCTTCCCATTTGTATTGATAGGTTACAGAGTCATCACTCTGAACCAAAGTGTCACCTTCATGACTGTGGGAAATCATTATAGATCTAAATCCATTAAACCTGCAAACACAAGATAAACCAATTAAATAAAACCTGCGTGTGGGGTATGATTGCAACAGAGGCTTGCGAGGGTGGAGGAGTAGTGAGGAGGGAGAGTGATTGCAGTGGGAGGAGGGTTGAAACCTGGCAGAGCAGCTAACTAGGGTTGAATTTAAAATATGGCGCGGAAATGAAGAAGAGTGGCTTTCCACAACCGCTGGTGGTAATCACGTAGTTAAATGGGGGAAAGTTTTTTTGGATGAATGGAACATGATTCCATTCATCAATTGACACGTGGATTTCCAAAACCACTTTTATCACGCGGAAGTTGCGCGGTGCTTGGGAGAGCCAAAAATTACGTGATATTGCGCATCAGCTGTCCAATCTTCAGGATGAAGATCAACGACTCTTGATAAGTGCGATAGGCAAAGAGATGCGGGGTTAAAATTCAGGCAGGGTCCATGGTGACATAGACCCCTTTGTCATTTAGCGGGTTAGTTCAATGGCGGGGTGTTAATTCGGGTTAAAACCTGATCATTAGATCTTTCGATCGGACGATCGAGGTTTAAAGATGAAGCGGAGGTTTGAAAGGGGAAATGGGATGGCAGATGAAAAGGCAGAGGATGGATGGCTCGATGGCCGTTGATCTTTACAGATCAACGGTCCAGATCTGCTTGAGAACCATAACATCAGGAATGGAGAAATTGAAGGGAAATAGGGGTTTTGGCACGGAGGGTTATGTGTTTTAGTGCCTGATTGTGGGGCTTAGGACATATGAGGGAAGGGGCTAAAAGCTATAAGCCCTCGGGGGCTTAACACCTTCATAGTGAAAAATACTGATTTTAAGGCCAAAAATAGGGATTTTAAGGCCAAATGAAGGTTTCGGTAGGCTAGAAAAAGGATTTTTAAACCAAATAAATGGGAATATAAGGTTTAAAAGGGGTTTAGGATGACTTAGAGGTTAAAATTAAGGTTTATAGAGGAATTTTTATGAATGGAGTAAGGGTGAAAAATGGAATTCTTTGTGAGTGAAAAGCGAAGTGAAATGATGGAAAATGGAGCCTCTTGAACAGTTTTATTTGGTAAATAGCAGGGTTCATCAATGGAAACATCACTGAAGATTCTCTAAGGGATGGAAGACACATGAAGGTTTCAAGAATGATAGATTTTCAAGGGAATTTATCACTTGAAGGCTTGATGACAAATTTAGCCACCTGTTTTCTTTGACAAATTATTATAGGTGGCTAACAGTGGCTCCACATGGGGATGGCATCTTCTTGAAGGTGTCAAGAATATCAGATATAATCATTGGAAGTAGGCTAGAGCTTGGGAATTTGACCATATTTTTCTTCTTTGATCAACTGCTACTTAAGTGGAAAGCATTATATCAGTAGCAATACTTCCCCAAACATTTACCTACCCATCCTACTGTCCTAACATTTTTTCTTCAAGGTGTACTTAGACTTGTTGACCTTCCTCATCTTTATTTTTTATTGAAAGCAAAAACTACTCTAATTCTACCCTTATTCCTCCATGAGACCAGATTAAATAGTTGGACTCATAGCTTCTCTACCTAAACTAATATCTGCCAGGATTAAACTGTCTGGCAAATTTTCATTCTCTATATTCTAAAATAGAAATTGAAACACAGCCAAACCAGGATTAGACTGTCTAATTTGCTATGGGTCCATAGCATAAATACAAGCTGCACATGAACTGAAACTTTGCATAAAATAGAAACAAAATTGTGAAGGCCTGAAATTCTAAAAATTAAGAGCTTCCTTCCTTCTTCTTGTGACTCATATTTTGAGCTTTTTAGAGTCACTTTCTTTCTTCATTTCAACTCTTATTTTGACCCTGTTAGAGCTGTTTTCTTCTTCTTTGCAGGTTCAAGTTTTGAGCATGTTAGAACCAGCCTTTCCCTTTTCTCTGGCTCAGGTTTTGATCTGATTAGAGGCATTCTTTTTTTTTAATGCTTCGTAGGTTCAGGATTTGAGCATGTTTGGACCTTTCTATTCTAATGTTCTTGTGTTTTTTGAATTTTTATTTCAAAGTAAAATCGACAACTAACTAAATGCTCACAGGTTGAGATTTATTAAGATTCCTACCTACCCTATTCTAACTTGAAATATTTACATGTCTAGTTGACAAACTCTCTTTTCCAATACATCTAGTCAATCAGATGATCCCATGACTGGTTTCTGCTCATCTCTTTGAGCATGTTGGACACGCGGGGACATTCCCACTCTCTTTGTTTTTTAGCAGCAATTTTTAAAATGTTTCTTGTTGTATGCAACAGGCTATTTTTGATGGCCTTTGATCCTTCTCTAAATTTCTGTAGGAAATGAGCATAAGGATCTTGAAATAATACCTGGTTGTGAGTATTTGACAAGTAGGTCTCAACCAGGATCATCTCTTCTTCCACTGGATCAAGAAAAAGATTCTTTTGAGGAAGAAAATCTTCCTCATCTTCATCATTTTCTGAACTGGAGGGCTCATTATATGTGGCAGTGCTATCCTCTCGTAAACCTGGTAGGTTCTTCTTGAGTGGACTGAACTCTATGAAAATATCAACATATTCTTCAGCAGGGGTTTCTTTGATTACCTCAACCCTTTCAGGAGAAGGTTTGGGGTATTCAACATGCTCAAGATTTTCTTCATTGCTTTCCTCCTCATCCTCTGAGCTAAAAGGCTGCTGACTTCCACCCTCTTGGAAATTATTACTGATGATCTGATATATAGTAGAGAGAAAATTCAATGAATCTTCGTCTGCTATTAGGATTTCATAACTTTCTTCATCAGTATCATAAATAGCCTTCATTGGCTCATTACTTTCTTCAAGTTGATGGATATGATCTTCCTCCCACAAATATACTAATGATGGTCCTACAAGATTAGCTTCTATTTGGAAAAAATCACCCTCAGACAGATCAAAATTAGAAAAATCATAATTATAAGCAATGTTACCAATCAAACCTACTGGATTCTCAGCAAGTCTTTCTTGAAAATAATCTGCAAGTTCCTTTTCTGATTTAAAATCTTGCTTATCATACATGCTTTTCATGTTGTTTATGTCTTGCAGTGATTTGGTTTGTTTTTCCTGAGGACAAGGTGTGGGTCTTTTTGAATAAGCATTTCTAGATTCACCCTCATATTCTTCCTCTTTAATGTTTATCAAGTTGTTGGCGGTCTCTATAAGTTTTTCCAGCTTGGTTTCTACAGAGATCAGCCTTCCTTGCTCTTCTTGGTCCTTCTTTATTACATTTAACTTTTCCTCCCTATCCCATATGTTGTATTCGACAGTAACTGCTATGTTCTGCATTTCTTCTAGGTTTGCAGACTCTCTTTCTCTTATATGGAATTCTACCTAAGGGTCAAAAGAACTCGAATATTGCAATAGGGCCCACCTAAGGGTGGTTTTATCTTAGTAGGTATTGCATTGTATACCTTATTGAACCTAGCTGAAAAGTATTGTACTGTCTCTCCTGGTTGTCTTTTCAAATTCTCATATTCTTCTAGGATGAGGCAAACATTTCTCGGGACTGCCCATTTATCCAGGAAAACTTGAGTGAATTGATGAAAATTGATGATGCTTACAGCTGGAAGGTCTTTAAACCAGCTCTTAATTTTTCCTTTTAATGACAAGGCGAACATTCTAATACGCACATCATATTCTCCTATTTCAAATAAGTCAAGTAAATCCTCAAGATTTTGAACGTGTTGCTCAACAGTGATCTTTGTATTTTCTCCATCAAAAAGGGGCAGCTTATTTGTAAGTTCTGTAGGAAGGGGCTGGAAGATAAGAGGAAAAAATAGAGCCTCATGTCTTTCTATGACCTTTGTGGGTGTAGGTAGTGCAACAAGAAACCTATGATTGCTTGAAGTTTCATTAGGGGTGAGAGATACAGCCTGAGGCTCTTGTTTCACTAGGGATTTCACCGAAGAGTATGAGGTAAGCACAGGTGAATAGGTCTGCTCTTATTCTGCATTTTTAGGCTTAACCTCTTTGGGCTTGAGATCTTTCCAATAATCGATGCAGATCTCAGTGTTGTGCCCTTGGCCAGGCTTGAAGTAGGATAGAACGTATTTCTAGATAAAAACAATGAGTTCTTGAAACCAATCAAGCCTGAATGTTCTATCCTCCTATAATGTCTGGTCATGTTTCAGATTCTTCCTTCGGTGGAGTCTTTAGGTCTATTAGGAATTGTGAAGTCACCAAGTGAAAGATTTTCAATGTTTTAATGAGGGTTTTTGTCCACCATCAGCAGTTAAATACCAATCTAAAAAATGTTTAAGGGGTCTTCTGAGTTCTTAAAGATGTCTGAGATGAAATTCACTCAGATTCCCCAGTGGAGTCGCCATTATGTTGGTGACTCAATTGGCTAGCTCATCAAACATTATTGAATCCCAGGAATTTTCTGAGGTCCCAAGAGTGTATCAGGTATAACCTACTAAAAATTCCCCAGTGGGGTCGCCATTATGTTGGGGTTCCTGTGTTTTGCATATTGGAAAAACCAAAAGACAAGACAACATCAAACCACTTTGGGATCTTAGGATCTAGACCTCCTGGATCCAGAGAGAGATCTCTCTATAAATGTAAAGGATGATATATCTTTAAGGTCAGTTTATGATATTAGGCTAGTTATTGAGCGCAAGGGTTTATTTTTCTTTGTTTGGTTCGAGATCATTAACTGAGAAGGTTAAGTGAAGTGAAGAAGGAAATAAGTAGAAGGATGTTTCAGCATGGGAAGATAGGTCAAGAGAAGTGCCAATACATTAGGCTATGGAGTCATAAAAGGGTTTACTCGTGTAACAGCTATCCAAGGGTTTCCATAGGGCAAGTCATCTATACCAAAGGATTTCCTTAGATATATGGTGAGATGGAACATTAAGAAGTGAGGTGAAAGAAAGAAACCAAATTGCAGCCTAAGATCAGGTAAGGAATTTTAGCCTATCTTGCTTTTGACATACTTTCAAAGGAAGCTCTCAATTAAGACACAAAGGGTAGCTTAAGATCAAGAAAATACTTTTAACTTAGCTTGCTTTCAGCATAATATCAAGGGAAACAATCCAGCAGTCCTCATAACGCCTTTCAGAAAGTAGAAAAAATTTAAGATTAAACACAGAGTAAGGCCTAAGATCAGAGAAATACTTTTAACTTTCTCTTCTTTTGACACTAGCTCCTAGGGAAACATTTAAGACAAATTGTTGGAGAAAAACTAGAGGAGAGGGCTAAGCATAGAATTCCCTAGTTAAATCTTTACTTAGCATGAAATGAAAATATAATTTAAGAACTATGTTTCAAGTTCTACTCAGCAAGACATGGGCTTACCAACACTCCTTGACTGGTTATACTCTATAGAATCATCCTTAAATACAAAATCAGGGGAAAACATAAAGATAAAGCTTATCAGTGAGATTTAGGGTACTTCCAATAGTATGTCCTAATCTATACATGTTTTTTTTTATCAGAGAATAATGGAGAGTATGAAAAACATGAAAGAAGACAATAACAATAAGAAAAACATCACCAATAATATAGACCAAGATCCTATGAATCTGCTTGTTCAATTGATGTCTAAAACCAGTCACATAATTTGAGTCCAATGGCTTTTTACACTCCAAAATTTTCTTCCTAGCCTACTATATTACAAACTACTCAGCTACTTCCCCTCAATAACAGTTCAAACAGTCAATAAAATCCCAACCAACCCCCTTTACAATGTATTTTCAATGAGTTCTTATAGGTGAGAATGGAGAGTTGTGGTAGATATGAACTTAAATGATTCATTAAGACAGAGGGGAGGAAATATTTGTATGCCCACTCTGCTTAATGGCTCTGCATTAAATTTTTGGTACCCTTTAGGCTGGTCTAGAAGTCTTTTTCAGATTGACAATAACTTCAGGTATGTTCTTTGAAATACTCTGGCTATTTTTTGTTGACTTTGGAAGCTCTGGTAGGTTGGCAATTACTTTTGAGCTGCATATATGTCAATAATATCTTTGACTACCTTAACTGTGCCTTTTTATGATGAAAATAGGACTACAAGTGGCACTATGGCTTGATGGAAAGTAACTAGCCTCTCTGATTTTGCATGTCAAGGCTTCTCTGCTGATCTGTCCTTTATGCTTCTAAACATTGGATATAAGCATTAATTCTTCAATATTATGCATTAATCCTTTAATCTCTTTCGGATACACTTTTTTGCTTCTTCTGTACAGGTATATGGGGTTTCTGTTGAGCTGGAGGGTTTACAGGTATGACTGATGTTCATGACGCATCAATCCATCTTAGAATTCACCCTGCATGTCTTCGCATTTGTATTGATAGGTTACAGAGTCGTCACTCTGAACCAAAGTGTCACCTTCGTGACTGTGGGAAGGAATTATAGATCTAATGCCATTAAACCTGCAAACACAAGATAAACCAATTAAATAAAACCTGCGCGCAGCGTATGACTCCAACAGAGGCTTGCGAGGATGGAGGAGAGGTGAGGAGGGAGAGTGATTGCAATGGGAGGAGGGTTGAAACCTGGTAGAGTAGCTAACCAGGGTTGAATTCAAAATATGGCGTGGAAATGAAGAAGAGTGATTTTGCACAACCGCTGGTGGTTATCATGCAGCGAAATGGGGGAAAGTGGTTCCGGGCGAATGGAATGCGATTCCATTGATTAATTGACACGTGGATTTCCAAAACCACTTTTATTGCGTGGAAGTTGCGCGATGATGGGGAAAGCCAAAAATTACGCGATATTGTGCGTCGGTCGTCTGATCTTCAGGATGAATATCAAAAACTCTCGATGATCATGATAGGTAGAGAGATGTGGGGTTAAAAGTTAGGCAGGGTCCATGTTGACATAGACCCTTTTGTAATTTAGCGGGTTAGTTCAATGGCAGGGTGTTAATTCGGGTTAAGTCCTGATCGTTAGATCTTTCGATCGGATGGTTGAGGTTTAAAGATGAAGTGGAGGTTTGAAAGGGGAAATGGGATGGAAGATGAAAAGGCAGAGGATGGATGGCCCGATGGTCGTTGATCTCTACAAATGAACGGTCCAGATCTGCTTTAGAACCATAACGTTGGGAATGGAGAAATAGAAGGGAAATAGGGGTTTTGGCACGAAAGGTTATGTGTTTTAGTGCCCAATTGCGAGGCTTAGGACATATTAGGGAAGGGGCTAAAATATATAAGCCCTCGGGGGCTTAACACCTTCATAGTGCAAAATATTGATTTTAAGGCCAAAAATAGGGATTTTAAGGCCAAATGAAGGTTTCAGTAGGCTAGAAAAAGGATTTTTAAACAAAATAAAGGGGAATATAAGGTTTAAAAGGGGTTTAGGATGATTTAGAGGTTAAAATGAAGGTTTATAGAGGAATTTTTATGAAGAAAATAAGGGTGAAAAATATAATTATTTGTGAGTGAAAAGAGAAGTGAAATGATGGAAAATGGAGCCTCATGAACAGTTTTCTTTGGTAAATAACAGGGTTCATCAATGGAAATAGCAGTGAAGATTCTCTAAAGGATGGAAGACACATGAAGGCTTCAAGAATGATATAATTTCAATGGAATTTATCACTTGAAGGCTTGATGACAAATTTAGCCAACTGATTGCTTTGATAAATTATTATAGGTGGCTAACAGGATGAACTACGATATTGCATAATGTGAAAGGTTGTAATTCCCTAGGTAAGTTGGGGGTTTTGAATTTCTTCCTTTTTTTGTTAATTTTCTTGGTTGCGTTAGTTGGAGCTGCTACAGGTGTTGTGTTAACTGTTGTGAACTCTTGAGTGACAATGGCGGTTATTCATGTAGATATGATGCTTGGAATTCCTAGCATGGCTAGTGTGACCAAATACCAAACTAGTATTGCAAAAGCCATATTCGGATATGTTTTAGTTTCCAAGACTTGTTTTGACACAAAATCAGGGGGGGGGGTATAAAAATCAGGTTTGCGAAATAGCGTAGGGTAGGAATGTTGTGCTAGTGGCTTCGGCCTCCATACTATTGCTTTCTATGTCTGGGATAGTTTCATTTTTTGATGAGAGAATAATGCACACCAGTGCCCCTGTGATTTTTAGGACTCCCTCTGGTATGATAGGGGAATCTCCTAGGAATGACCCTAGGATGGATGATGGTTTGAACTGGCTGGGGCTAAATTCTATATACCATGTAAGTGGTTTTGTAGTTGTTTCTACGTATGGTAACATGCATCGAGAGTTGTCATGGGTTTCTTATCATAGTATGTGAGCCAGTCGATGGTGATGATGCAATCTTCATGGGAAAAATCATTACCCAAAAGACAGAGGACGTGATTGTAGTCATGGCATCCATAAAAATCTGCCTAAGGAGTATATTGTAGTCTAACTGTGCATCTAAGACTTCAACGTCTATAAGTACTATATTTCCAATGAGTTTTATTGAGAAATTTTGATATAGATTGATGGGGGCATAAGGGTGACCATTGTATGCTCTATGCATGATGACAGATGGTTTCAGTTCAGGTGATCCTAACTTTTCCAAGACTAATTTGGACATGATGCATGTGGATGCTCCTTCATAGGAAATGCATCAATGTATGGTGACATTCTAAACTGAAACCAGTATTTTGAAAGCGACTAGAGAAGGAAGCTTGTGGCTTGCTTTATCTAGGTAAAAAACCATAAGGTGGGAAATAGAAGGGTCGATTGCACCTAACGGGGAAGTTGATGCTTTCAGTTGTCTTGGGCACATTTGTAGGACTTATAAGGTTGACATAGTAGCTGGTGATTCTGCTAAATCATCAACAATTCTATAGCTATGAGCATCATTAGAGTGATGTCCTACATGCCTAGTTGGCCCCTTCACCATTTTTGGAAGGAGCTCTATAGGTACTTTCGATATTTTTAATAGTGAAGTAGGTGCACTCGTAGTCATATCTGATGGATTGGTGTCCGGGCATGTATCATAGTTCCTATTCCTTATTTAGAAGAAAAAATATTTGCCAGTCATGTAAATTTCGTGACTGCCACATCTGGTTTCGTTTTGGGGTGGTTGTTGTCGTTGGGTGTTAACCAATCCTTGGTGGGGGAAAGGATCCTGCATTATAGTAGGATATTGAGTATGTCCCCCTTGTCCACAATTACCCTAAATTTTTTTCAATTCTAGGAGGTCGGGACAGTGGTGAGTGTAATGCATGTATTCACCAAATATGGCACAAGAATGATTTGTCCTTAGACTGTATCTCTTTTTTTTCGCTTGGAAGTTGTTATTTGGATCTTGGTTTTAATTTCAGTTCAGGTTCCCCCCAAACTGAGATCGCAGGGGGCGTTGTTGATAACTTCCCCCCTTTCCAAACTATCCCTTTTGTTTATTCCTAGGCTTCCTTTTCGTAGCGTTTGGAGGGTTATTGTGGTTCTCCAATTCCTAATATCATCGTTTCTGAGCCTAGGATCGTTACACTAGGTTCACCAGTGTGTTATTTTCCAGTGGTGTATTTTGTGCGAAGAAAGGGGGATATAGGTTCCCCTATCCCTGAATTGTGTAAGATTGCTGGGGGGGTCCTCTTACATCAGCATTCATAGCTAAGTATTGGTTCCTTTATGAGGGAGTGTACGAGCCTCGTTTTTTTTGATGTTATGGTATCACCATATTCATCATATTCTACAAAGGTGAAGATTGACATTGGTAGTAGTGAGGTTACTACACATTTTGGGTAGAATTGTACGAGTATCCTGGGTACTAGATAATACTTCTTAGCGCACCTTCAGTCAAGGACCCAATTACACCGTCTGCGGTATTCGAAGCACCTGGTAACTTTCTATAAGTTTGCAAGCACAGGGTGTTTGGTAGGACATTGTAAATATTTCCTAATTGGGTCTAGATGAGTTCAAGTTTTTTGGGCTTTGCTAATGGCGTCCTCCTCTGAGGTAGGTTTTTATCTCACCATATATTCTTAGATCTTCATTGTGAGATTTTTCAAAAATAATTCCAACAACACTCTATCGTCGAGTTTGGCTTTACAAAAACTCTGACGTCATCGCCATTCATGGAGATGGTCCAATGTATGGACAATTAGTGTTTTCCTAAAATGATTCAGTAGTTCCATTCGTGAATCATGGTGAATGGGTAGTTGAAAATAGGTGAGGAATTTGGCAGCAAGGGTGATAAAGGTTCCATGCGAAGAAGGAGGCTTCTCAACATACCATTTCACTTCAAGCCCTGTTAGGGTGAGTTGAAAAAGTCTTAGTCGAATTCCTTCATCAATGATATTATTGGAAGAAAACCACCGGTGGAATTTCATAATTTGATTTCCTGGGTCTTTCGCTTGCTTCCCTTCAAATTTTGTTATATCTGAAGGGAGCTTCATGGGCATGGGAGCCCAATTAAGGCTATGCCAGCAATGGGGACATTAGTTAACTTCATTAGATCTGGAAGAATAAGTGATGTTAATTAGGGTAACTGAGTATTGACTTCCATTGTGTACTGTGGAAAAACACATTTTTGAATGTGATGGTTTACTGGGGGTGTCTGGGGAATATTACCTTGTGGCATGATGTGATGAATATTCTGATGACTCCTCGAAGGGGTAGCGCTCCTCTGCCCTAGACGGGTTATGGGCGGAGTTGAGTGTGGTGACCCTGCTGGGGTTTCCAGTGGTGTGGTGTTGGGTGACCCTTGGGGGTTTCCAATCATAGATGTCCTGATAAAGGATGAAATGATAATGATGGTAGTGTGTTTTCTTTGACACCTAAATGGTGAAATGCCTGGCACTCCTCCTTCTAATGGGGGGGTGTCCTAGAAACGCCTAGATTGATGAGGTCTCATTGGGTCTGTTATGGTGTTGACTAGATTAATCTTGGTGATACTTTTGAGTTGTTGGAGGAAGGAATATTTTTATCAAAGAAACTATGATCACATGCATAAAAAAAAGAAAAAAAAGAAAAGGTAAATTTTCCTTTAATTTAACGCTATGTGATCAAGAAAGAAAAAAATATGGTTTTGTTTTTTTTGCATGTGATACTCAAAAGCCTATATAGACCTATTCTTCCTTACAATCTCAATGTAACTGGGCCTTGCAAATATTTCTTATGATGGGTATTGGGGCTAATGTCCCAAAATAACTGGTGACACCTTCCAGTAGCCAATGAATCTACGAAGGTAATGGTAAGAGGATTAAGTGCTTCCTGCACTATCACCTATAGGGAAGGATGACCTAGTTTGGCCACTAAAGTACCTTCATCCCACATGAGAGTTTGAGTCTAGAGCTTCTTGGTATTTAGCTACCAGTATTGAGCACTATATGGGTCAGGTAGCCCAAAAAAGTACTGCATGCACTCGGCCTAAGCTTAACCCCCTCTGAAATGGGTCTATGGTAACGCTCAGGTATTTGTTCCATGGGCAGATAGACAGATTTGAAGCTCCCTAAAAAGTAAACATCTATGTTTCCAAATGTATAATTACCATGGTGGCTTAGTCAATGCCTACCCCCTATGGTCCTAACCTAAACTATAATTTATTTTGTGGCCACTGTAGGGATAATTTAGTGAGTTCGATTAGTGATTATTTTTAAAGAATCTCAACTTTCTTAGGGTGTTCCTTGGTGAAGTAACTGTAAGAAGAGGATAACGGTCCCAACACACTGGGTGCCTTTTGGTCCAATTCTTACTGATGATTCATGTGTGATTTGGAGTGTACAATCACAAGTGTTATGAGATGTGGATATGTGTTGATCCTTTACAACCCTTTTCTAATTACCCTGTGTGTGATTTTTCCTTGCAAAAATAAACGATGTGTGGATTATGGGTTGCTTACACCTTGGATCATTAGAATATGTTTTCACTATAGGTAGATGGAAAATTTTCTTAGGAAAGCGTTCATATGCATACCTGGGCTCACATTGAGGTGCAAGGTGGCAGAGATTACTTGATTTCTTTTCGACAGTTTGGTCCTCATCTAGATTCCTAATGCAACATTGAACTATTCTAATGCAAAATTTGAGAAAACTCAAATTAGCTAAAGATATGTGGATATATGGGCCACTTAATTTTATGCTAATTACTCTATGTGTTATGTATCTTTTATCAGCAAAAGCATTTTTTCGGACAACACATGTGGATTGAAGGCCACTTACTTTTTCCTACTTAAACTATGTGTTATTTGAAAAAAATTAAAGAAAACTAAAATTAAAACTACTTAAATGCTAAGTTAAATTCTAGCAAATAAGTGTCCTAGCTAGTCATGAAATACCAGAACATAGTGATGGAAAAAAATTTATGGGTTTCCAAACACTTTACAACTGAAAAAATTGCAAAAAACCAAGCAAAAATGGGCCTGCTGCCTACCACGTGGCTTATCCTATCACAGGTCCAAAACGCGCATCTATCATAATAGAATCCCCGTATTCATTCAAAGGAATAAAAAATTCCTCTTCTTCTTGTCAAAACTTCTCACTTAGGGTGACTGGAGATGCTGAGAGGATGCAGGGGTGATTTTACAGCAATTTGAGCATGAAGAAGGACTTGCATCAACAAACATTAGCTCAAAAGAAATAATCTAGTGGAGTCTCCATTCCTGTGGTAGTGTATTCAGTGCATGGGCAGACGAAATACACTTTGATTAGTAGGGAGGATGCTTACCTACATACAAGTCACAGTTCAGAGTGGTTTTTCAAACGTTAGTGGAACAAGTTCAACATGTAATAACTAAGTTAAATGGAAACATAGCGTGCTACATAAAAATGAAACAAAAACAAAACAACATGAACAAGAAACACGCTCATTAGAGAAAACACACAAATATCTCAACAATGGAGATATTTATCCCTTTATTAAGTGTTGGTAGTAGTAGAAAATATAATTCTAAATCTCTTGTAGTGAATTCTTAGAGCTACGGAGCTCCAATATCCAATACAAGGGGGTCCCTTTCCCTCAAGTTTTCAGCAAGCCTCTCTTCCCTCTCAAAGGATGGTCTATCAACAAACATGTGTTGAATTATTCTCTCTTGGATTAAGATGTTGGATGGCCAACAAATGAATCCTTCCAATCCTCTTGGTTCTGGACAACACAAGTTGGTTTGCTAAGGATAAATTTGACCAACATAAAAATTTCTGTGATATTTCTCTTCCCATGGCTGGCTTTTATAGACCATTTCCAAATTTTCCCTCCTTCTCTTGGTCCAAGATGGATGGTGACACAAGAGTGGGGGTATGATTCCTTTGTGTGTTGAACTAAAGCCTCAAGGTGGCTCAAAGGCGACCGTACTTGGTTAGGATGAGTGAGAATATTTTTCTCCAAGTGTGCCAAGTGGTCACAGACGGTGACATTCCAGATCCCCAGGACTGCATGACTATCGAAGGGATAGTTGCATAGTGCATGGATATCGAAGGAACAACAACATTACACACTAAGATCTAGTGTTTCATGTGTGCGATCTAAAAAAAATTCCTTCTAACCTTAGGAAAAAATAATTTTTTAGCTCCTCTAATGTATTTCTTCCCTCTAAACCTTTATTTGTACCTTCTTCTTGTAATTTTTTAATGTCTTCTTCCTATATGATTTTCCAGTGTTAATAGTCCCTATAAGGAACAACACCAACCTATATTTTTCATGCACTTTCTTATTCAACTGACATTGATCCACCAGGTCAGGACTAACATAGTTATAACTTGATCGAGGATCAATAAAAATATAAACAACTTGATAAAAAATCTTACCTTCCATCTCAATAATGGACGTGTTATGATTTTCCTGCCTATTATCCACTTTTGCATATATCCGAGGAATGCTCTAGACTACATCCCCAACTATTTCACCTCCTAAGAACTATATAAATTCAGCCTTCCACCCTGATACAATGAACAAACCTTCCTACGATAGTATCGAACAAAATTCCAACACTTCAATGGTTTTCTTCCATTGTATTTATTCTACTGCTCGTCATGCTGAGACCCATGTCCTCTCTAGGTGGTGGTAGTTATTGCCAATAGGCTTAGCCAGAAGTCCTAGCCCATAGCTAGGTGTAATAGCTTATAGTCAGTTGTCACTGCTGGTTGTCATAGTAATAAGGTCGCTGATAGCTGGGAGTCATTGCATGAAGTAAGGTTCATCGCCTGAAGGCCATAGACAATAGCTGGGAGTCATTTTAATTTTTCATTGCCGAGAGTCATAGCTGATAGCCAGCTGGTTCTCTTTGCCTGATGGTGGTGGTCTACATTGAACTTTTTTTGAGGTGCCACAATTTCCTTGTCACTTGAATCATAAGATCTTCCTCTCTTAGGTAATTTTTCCTTATTCTTATTATTACCCTTCTGGTCACGATTGAACTCAATCTTTCACTTTGAGTGTCCATAAAAATGCTTCAACTTCTTGATGGGTTCCTCCAAATACTAAGGCTCATCAAACTCAATCCACTCTTTGAATGATAATGGTATTCCATTGATGAACATTTGGATATTTTCTTTCTCATCCTTGAGATATGGAACATATCTCAAAAACTGTAGAAATATGGTTATATACTTTTAATATTTCATGCAACCCATCCCGAGCTCATAATATTCCTTAGACTTTCCATTGAAATATCTCTAAGATAGGTATTTCTTCCTGAATATTCCTTCAAATTATTATCAAGTAATCTCCTCTCCCATAATACCTTTGAAATTCTTGACATATTCCCACTAGAAATATGATTTTTGCTTGAGATTGAAGGTAGCTACCTTGGCTTTCATATTCTCAGAGTAATCATGAAGTCTGAATAATTTCCTCATTCAAAGAATCCATGATTTTGCATATTCTTACTTGGTCAACTCACCATCAAAGGAGGATGCTTGGCGTTCTTGAACTCTTTTGGAAAATATCCCTTCTCACTCCTCCTATAATGATGTTGGAGGTGATGGTAATGATGTGTCCTTAAAGCAGAACTAGAATAAAATCCATGAGTGCTATCCCTCCTCTCAGGTGTATCCAAGAGTTTTCTACTCTTTACTGTATCATCCCTATCCATCCTATTCCTTTTCTAAGACCTGTTTCCATATACACCATTAATCCTTTCTTCATGTATGTCTCAATAATTGATTCCTAACTATCCATTCTTCTGCAAATATTAAAGGATTTGGAGGATGAATACATTAACCTCAACTTTGTTTTCTTGAGCTTCAGCAAGCATTTCCTATTCTTTAGTCAACCTCTCATTATTTTCCTTACAACTTATAATATGTGCACTCTATATTCTCAAATTATCCTCTATATAAGGAGAGTATCCCTCTCCCTACTACTCAATTGATCTCTCCCATCCCACCAATGTATATTTCAACATGTAAGGGGAGTCATGTAAAATGTACTCAAATATTTTGTTCTTCATCTTTCAGCCTTGTATTTCCTACAACATATCACTATTAGATAAAATGAAATCATAATCAAAATCATACCTCAACATACTCTTGGTGAGGCTATTGCATATGCACAAGCCAATCGATATTAGCGTAATAAAACATATAATATCTTTTTTGGCAGAAATAATTGTACAAAAGAGATGTTGAGAAGTTTGAATACTTTCCATATAATATGAAAGTCGTTGCTCATCACTCTCGAGAAGATGATGGAGAATCGGGAGGTATGTCATCTCTCTGTTATAAATGTAAAAATATAGGTCATTTATCTTATAAATGTTCATGTGAAGGTTATAAATATATATATATATATATATATATATATATATATATATATATACTTCTATTATTGATGTAGATAGACCTACTTTAGTGTAATATTCCAAAATGGAAATAGCAGCAATATAGCTCATAAAATGAAAGAAATATCAAGTATTTAACACATGAAATAATGATACCAATATAAATCCATGTTATTGATCATATATGTAGAAAATAAGTACAAAAAAATGAGGAAAAACACATATAATGTGATCACACAAGCCTCCAATACATAAACACTCTCAAAAGTGAGATGTTGTTGTAGCACAAAATGATGAAGAACTACTACAGCGTAGTAAAATAATGCACAGCTATAGTTGGAGATGATACAATGATAGAAATATACTAATATAGGCCCCAATGAAATCAAAACATATAGATCTGGGCACTATATCAACTTTCCAATACAACCCAAGAGGGTTTCCGGAAAATGCACACAATGTGCCAATGTAAGCTGCAGCCCTAGCGCTGAAGATATGCTAGAACAACTAAAATGAGAAGATATGGCTGAAGATGATGTAGAGAACTACATGTATGCTCCAATAGATCCTCCGAATGAAAGAATGGCTCCTCCACTGAAGAAATCACCTCTCAAAACAACCACTATAACTACCCCTACAACTCCTCCCTAAAATAATGTAGATTTGGACTGAAACAGTGCTATAGGGGATAAATTCTCCTTGGCCTGGTCTAAAATGTACTAATAAATCCCAAGGGACTTCTTCATAGGCCTCCCAATGGATGGAAACCTTCCTCCACTGAAAAACTAGCTTTGAAGATACCTGATCTAATTCTCCACTACTGCACCCTGCAACACAACACAATACCCTGCAAAAACTGCACTGATGAAGAAAGCTGTAGCTTGGCCTGGAAACCTGAATGTGGAAATGAATACAATACCCTTCCAAGAGGTCTCTCATAGTATATCCTCTTCCTGAAATATACTATGAGCTTACTTTCCCTTGGGCCCACTCAATTAGGTCATTTCCTCCATAAGATCAATATCCCTCCAAAACTGCATTCTTCCTCAATTAATCACCACTCCTCCATGACAGTGTTGTTGACTTGGATAAATTTGACTGAAAAAACATGATCCAACCCCTGTTCACACTTGGAGGTGCTTTATTTAGCTGCTGAAATGGTCTCCTTTCACACTTGAAGTCTTTTTGTTGCTGCTAAGGAGACTTATGGGCCTCCCCACCCACTTATTCATCTACCTAGTGACGAAACAAACTATAATATTCCATTTAGCTGAAGGCTAAATTTTTGGAATATTACAGTCCTCCCATCCAAAATGTTGCTTGTCCTCAAGAAACTGTAAAGGTGGAGAAAAATTCCTCCCCTTCTCTTGTGGCCTCCTCATCAATAGTTCCCACCATTGCTCAAAATAATCTACAATAAATCTTCCCTCCAATGTTTCCTCCCAAGTATGCGAAACCAAATGGCTCACATCATGAAAACATGGAAGGTGTAAGTGGAAACCTTCTTGTTGTTAAATTACCTCCTCAAGGTAGGAGTGATGACAAGCATGGGGGATCTCATTCCCAATGAGAAATTTCCAAACCCAAGATATCGTCCAAATGAAATGAGCCATTCTAGGTAGCTTATCAAAAGGATCCTCAACCCCCATTTCATGCAATGTATTGGGGCTATATGGAGAGATTAAATTATTCCACCCAATTTTTTTCTCTCTCCATTTATGGTATGTATGGGGCTGCTGCTGATCTTGGGCTGAAATTTCATGGCATCCAAGAATGGCCCAAGTTACCCCACCAAAAAAAACATCCATGAAGTGTCGTTCCCAAGAACTCAAGTTCTCCAAATGGCTCCTCCCACCTGAAGACAAGAGATATAGTGTGGAAATCATGGTTTTCCCATTTTTTATCCTGAAACATGCAACATATAAAATAGGGGGAATCATACTCCCAATGGGCACCTTCAACTCTTGTGCCACTCTCCCAACAAAGCTTCCCATAAACATAAGAACACCATCAACGTATGGAAGAAAAAACAACTGAAAACAAGTTTCCATATGACAAGTCAGAGGTGGATCATAGTTCCACATATGGAACCAGCATAGTGTATCCTCTGCCTACCTCAAAACAAAGAATAACAAGTGCCCTTTCAGCCACTTGTTTTCTGCCACAATCATCCTACAAGATATGATCATAAAAGTGATATGTGGTACCAAAGGTGCACACCAAGAATCATGTGGCTTACCTCACAAACCACCAATATAATAGCCAACCTAAATGCTTCAATTGGCCTCAAGTACATCATAATATAATATATAAGAATGGATGACCCTCCTTAGTACAACATGCTACTCATATAAAGTAAAGGAGTACAAGTCATAATGCGAAAATGTACCTTATCTACTATGTACTTTGGTCATTGAGCTGAAATGGCTCAACTGAAAGCTCTCCCTCACCCCCAATAAGTAGCCAAGTGGCTGTGAAAAATTCTCCATCACCATCTAGACTATGCATCTCTCCATATGCTGATATATATCCTGCTGGTTGCCCTCCTAAGTGAACTCCTCCATCAAAGAATGAAATGCATCAAGGTGCATGGAAAGAAACTCCACATGTGCTGCATGTAGTAGCTTCCTCTTGAGCTCAAAAACTCTAGTCAAGAAGACTCTACCATAGGAATATATGACCTTATCTTCCACCATGTATCTGTCATCTCCCTCCAGGTCATCAAGAATCATGCAAGCACCAACATCCTTGGATTACTCTACAAAAAGTTGAGACCTCCAATATGGATCAACCCTCCTAAGATACAGCGCTGAAGATATGAAATGTGAAGCTCCCCAAATGTTGTTGTATTCTCCTTTGACATTCCTCATGCCAAAGTCATCCTCGAAAGTGCTACCATGCCCATCATGCAGCTCAAATAGAAGTGGTGGCCTTTGGAAGTTGGCCTCCCATGAGAAGCTACCATCCAAAAAGAACCTCCTAATCTTGGCCAATGTAAGCATGAGAGGCCTCCATCTACTCCAATGTATGGAGGATTCCTTCCTCAATGGAAGTACCCTATGTTTCTCCAAACCCATGGAGCAGCTCCTTTGCACCATAGTGGTGCCATCCCCCATCACTGTAGCAACTTCTGTCAGTGCAGAATATGTAGTGAGAGTGGGTAATGCTGAAAATGGGAGAATATATCCCTCCTCCTTGAGTCTACCCCAGACTCTTTGCGTTGTAATGGACCCCTCCAAAGTATCCACCCCTACAATATCTAAGAGTGGTGGAACCCCATGTGAAGCATTTCTCATCATCTTATGGTCTGGTGGTCTCGCTAGTGGAATGCCTCCATGTAGTGAGACATCAATGTCAAGGGTAGACTGCTCATATGGATGGACAACTTTGTCCCTTCCCTCACTGCGCAAATTAGTCTACCTCTTCTGTGCATCACCCTTATGAAATAGATAGGGGTGTGTGCTCCTCATCATTTGATGTTGACCCTCCTCTCTTCCTTCTCCTTCCATATGCAAGGTCTCATAGTCATGTTGTTCATTGATTATTCCTTGACCTCGACATATGAAATCCTCAGGAACTTCTTGCAATGATACAAGAATCCCTCTTGTTGGAGCCAGTGCTCCATATACATCTGCACGAGGTCCTAGATATGCTCTAGATATGACAAAAGTGTTGCCCCCAACCTTCTTTTCTTCTTCAAAATGAATGGGAGTCACTTTCTCAATAAGAAAATCCTCTTTTGAAAAAGGGATCTTCATGCCCTCTTGTCCAAGAATATGAAATAGAGATCTTGCCTCTAGCAAAGTATTATGCAAGATGTGAGCCTCTTCAACAATTCTCTGAAATAGAGTTGAGATTATAGGTCCTTTCAACCCATGCAAATTTTTGGTTTGTTTTGTTTTGTTTAACTCCATCAAAGGTGTTTCAGAATGTTTTCCATCAAACCTTTCCATTAGCCTCCTAGTGAACTTCGCATAAGTATATGTATGTGCATTTTAAAAAAAAAAGGACTCAAACATCCACCAAGCATAGACCTTACCTCCAAAATACAGCACTGCAACTTTAATGGCTTCCTTCTCTGAAACTTTCTGCTGCTGCAAATAGGTGTCTAGCTCCTCCACCCAAGCTCTAGCTGAACATTTAAGTGAACCATCAAAGTTAGATAGAAAAAAATGTACCCATTTCATGCTGCTTGCTCATATCCACCTTTATCCTGAAAAACTCTTGGAAGGTGATATGGTCTTTTTACCTCTTAGTTTGAGATTCATATTGTTGCAAATAATCACTAAGAGTTTCTCTCCTAGGCATTTATTCTTCTCCTATCTCCCTCATAAAAGATCTGGGCATATGACTGCACTGCGAATCATAGTGTGTGGCTGCATTTTCACACTCATCATGTGAAAATCTAAAGTTGGCTTTAGATCCAAACTCCTTTGGACATTTTCTCTCCCTTCTCATCTTCTCTAGATCTCCCTTGATGTTCTGCATAGTTTGAAAGAGAAGCTTTGAGAGCTCCTCCTCTTCTCTTCCTCCAAATAATGGAGTCGTATTTTTTTTTCTTTACATATCCTCTTCTGGTGAAAATTTTCTCCTGATGGTGACATATTGGTTGAATGCATAGGCTGAACCAAGATTATGCTCTGATACCACTGTAATATTCCCAAATGGAAATAGTAGCAATATAGCTCATAAAATGAAGTCAACAACAAGTATTTAACACATGAAATCATGATACCAATATAAATCCATGTTATTTATCATAGATGCAACAAATAAGTACAAAAAAATGAGGTACAACACATAGAATGTGATCACACAAGCCTCCAATACATAAACACTCTCAAAAGTGAGATGTTGATGCAACACAAAATGCTAGAGAACTACTACAGCGCAGTCAAATAATGCAAAAATATAAATGGATATGATACAATGATATAATAATACTAATATAGGCCCCAATGTAATCTAAACATACAGATCCAGGCACTAGATCAGCTTTCCAAGACAACCCAAGAGGGTCTCTGGAAAATGCACACAATGTGCCAATGTAAGCTGCAGCCCTAGGGCTGAAGATATGCTGCAACAAATGAAATGAGAAGATATGGATGAAGTTGATGTAGAGAACTATAGATCTTCTCCAATAAATCCTCTGGATGAAAGAATGGCTCCTCCACTGAAGGAATCACCTCTCAAAACAACTACTGCAACTATCCCTGTAACTCCTCCCTAAAATAACACAGATCTGGACTAAAACTACACTGTAGGGGATAAATGATCCTTGTCCTGATGCTAAATGTATCAGTAAAGCCCAAGGGACTTCTGCACAGGCCTCCCAATGGATGGAAACCTTCCTCCACTGAAAAACTATCTCTGAAGATACCCAATATAATTCTCCACTGCAACACCCTCCAACACAACACAATACCCTACATAAACTACGCTGATGAAGAAAGCCATAGCTTGGCCTGGAAACCTGAATGTGGATGAATAAAATACCCTTCCAAGAGGCCTCTCAAGGAAAGAGGTGGGACTCTCATTCGGGAACACCTAGTGCTAAACAACATAGCAATGTCAACTAAACAGCTGAAGAATGCAAGTAGTCTAAACAAACCATATACAAAATAATAATCCAAAACATGAGCTCATATGGCTACCCTCCTCTTCCTTAAATAAATTATGAGCTTACTTTCCCTTGGCCCCACTCAATTAGTTCATTTCCTCCATAAGATCAATCTCCCTCCAAAACTGTGTTCTTCCTCAATTAATCTCCACTCCTACATGACATCGTTGTTGACTTGGTCAAAGTTGACTGAATCAACATGATCCAACCCTTGTTCACACTTGCAGGTGCTTTATTTGGCTGTTGAAAAGGTCTCCTTTCACACTTGAAGCGTTTTTATTGATTCTAAGGAGACTTATGGGCCTCCCCACCCACTTATTCACCTACCTAGTGACAAAACAAACTGTAATATTCCATTTAGTTGAAGGATAAATTTTTGGAATATTACATTTAGTGACAATAGAAAATGATGGATCCTCTAAATAAGAAGGGAGTATATCCCATGAAGAGAACAGGGGTATCCCTAGAAGTATGAATATGGAATACTCCTCACACTTGTGGAACATTGTATGGACACGGAGATGTATTTAGATCTCTATTGTAATATTCCAAAAATTTAGCCTTCAGCTAAATGGAATATTATAGTTTGTTTTATCACTAGGTAGGTGAATAAGTGGGTGGGGAGGCTCATAATTCTCCTAAGAAGCAATAAAAACACTTCAAGTGTGAAAGGAGATCTTTTCAGTAGTTAAATAAAGAATTTCCAAGTGTGAACAAGAATTGGGTCATGTTGATTCAGTCAATTTTGACCAAGTCAACAACGATGTTATGGAGGAGTGGAGATTAATTGAGGAATAACACAGTTTTGGAGGGAGATTTATTTAATGAAGGAAATGAACTAATTGAGTGGGGCCAAGGGAAAGGAAGCTCATAATATATATAAGGAAGAGAATGGTAGCCATATGGGGTTATGTTTTGAATTATGATTTTGTATATGGTCTGTTTAGACTACTTGCATTCTTCAGCTGTTTAGTTGAGATTTCTATATTGTTTAGCACCAGGTGTTCCCGAGTGGGAATCCCATCTCTTTCCTTGAGAGGAATCTTGGGAGAGCATTGCATTTATTTCCACATTTTGGTTTTCAGGCCAAGATACAACTTTTTTCATCAGCACAGTTTCTATAGGTTATTGTGCTATGTTGCAAGGTGTTGCAGTGGAGGGTTTAGAAGCCCACTTTCTAAGCTAGTTTCTCATTGGAGGAAGGATTCCTTCACTTGGGAGATCCATTTGGAGATTTCTTGGACATATTTCAGATTTTTTGAATCAGGCTAACTATTTTCCATCATTTCCAATGTTGTTCGAGTTGGGAATTGCGTTATTTTTTAGGGCAGCTTCAGTGAGGGATCTTGTGGCTCCTTTGGAGTGCTTTTTGGTGATTGAAGGGTTCATCTCTTCATTGGAGGAAATATTTGAAGGGATCTACATCATATCTATTATATTTTAGCCTTCTACACTCATGTGCTTCATTTTTCAATGAATCGTCATCCCTAGGGCTCTAGATCCCATCTTGTATAGGGTGTATTTCTGAAAACCCTTTCTGGGTTCTTTGTAGGAGTTTGTATTAAGCCTAGATATGTATTAGGAATATATTTTGAGGCATATAATAGCCCTACACATTTTTTACATTATTTTTCTATAGAATTGTGTTTATAACTACGTTGTAGCAGTTCTCTGGCATTTTGTATCGTGACAGTAGCTCATTTGCGGAGTGGTTGTTTATGGGAGGCTTGTTCCTTCATTGCATATGGTTTATGCCTCACTATTTGTGTTGATTTTCTAATCTAATACATGATGTTATGTCTCCATATTGGTCTCCAATGTTCATGACTGGATTTACACTGCTATTTCCAGTTTTGTGTTCATATATTGCTGCATTCCCCATTTGGGAATATTACAGTGGTATCAGAGCATAATCTTGGCCGAGCCTATGGATCTCAGCCATTATGCTATCAGGAGGAGGAGAAGAAGAAGAGATGTACAAAAAATAGAAAAAGAAGACTCCATTATCTAAAGGAAGGAAGGAAGAGAGGATGTCAACCCTTATTTCTCAAACTATGCAAAGCATTAAAGGAAATCTCAGGAAGATGAGAAGGGAGATGTCTAGAGAATATCCAAGAGAGTTTGAATCTGAAGAAAACTATAGATTTTCACATGATGAGTGTGAACATGTAGCCATGCATTATGATTCATAGCACAGTCATATGCCCAGATCTACTATGAGGGAGATGAAAGAAGAAGAAATGACTAGCAGGGAAACTCTTAGCAATTGTCTGCAAAAATATGAATTTCAAACTAAGAAGCTCAGAGATCATATCACCTTCCAAGAGTTTTGCAACATCAAGGTGGAGAGGAGCAAGCAGCATGATATGGGTATACTTTTTCTATCTACTTTTGATGGTTCACCAAAATGTTCAGCTAGAGCTTGGGTGGAGTAGCTAGACAGCTATTTGCAGCAGCACCAAGTTTTTGAAGATGAAGCCATCAAATTTGCAGCGCTGCATTTTGGAGGTAAGGCCTATGCTTGGTGGATATTTGATTCCTTTTCATTAACAATTCCAAATACTTATTCTTATGCAAAGTTCACTAAGAGATTAGTGGAAAGCTTTGATAGAAAACATTCTGAAACATCTTTGGTGGAGACAAACAAAACCTTTGCATGTGTTGAAGAAGTCTACTCCATTTTAGAAAACCATTGAAGAGGTTAATATCTTGCATAAAACCTTGCTAGAGGCAAGATCTGTATCTCATACTCCTAGAAAAGAGGGCATGGGAATCTTCTTTTCAAGAGAGGATCATCTTATTGAAAAGTTTCCCATTCATATTGAAGAGGAAGAGAAGGTTGGGGGAAACAACGTTGTCACATATAGAGCATATCTAGCACCTCATGCAGAGGAAGATGGAGCACTTGCTCCAACAAGAGGGATTCTTGTATCAATGCAAGGAATTCCCCAGGATATCATATGTGGTGGTCAAGGCACAACCCATGAGCAACATATGCCATTATTGACAGATTGTGAAACCATGCAGATAAAAGCAGGAGGTATGGAGGATGACCAGCACCATATGTTGAGGAGCACACACCCATATCTATTTCAAAGGGTTGATGCACAGAAGAGGTAGACAAATTTGTGCACTAAAGGCAGTGACAACGCTATCCATTCATATATGCAATCTAATCTTGATATTGATATCTCAGTGCATGGAGGAATTTCACTGGGGAGACCACGATATCAGTAGATGATGAGGGATGCTTCACATTTGGATGCACCACTCATTGATTCCAAAGGGGTGAGGACCTTGGGAGAACTTGGTACAGGGGTGACTATCTCTGGGAGAATCAAGGATAGGAGAGGCATTCTCCCAACATCATCATTACCCACTCCCATTCTAGATTCTACACTGTGGCGGGAGCAGCATGGGAAGGTTAGCAACCTTCCAACTTGCATCTTTTGCATGGGAGATGTCAAAGAGGAGGATAGCCATATGACAGATGTTATTTACTATAGATCATCAACGTTGTCACTATGGAGGATATATCCATATTAGAAATTCCAGCTGTTGGTGGATTATTCCAAGGATCTTTCTACTTGTATGATATTGGATGACCAGTTGCATGAGGAGGGATATTCAGTCAAAGATAAGGTCATCTACTATCATGATAGGATCTTCTTATCTAGAGCTTCCAAGCTCAAGGAGAAGTTACTACAAGCAGCTCATGAAGATTTTCTCTTCAGCCACACTTATTCTATGAGAGCATACCACACCATCGTGGAGGGGTACACTTGGCAAGGCTTTGAGGAGGATATATACCAGCATTTGAGGAGATGCATGGATCATGTGGAGCGGGGAGAAATACATAAATCCTTGGGGGAGTTAACACAGCCACCTCTTTTCTCTTCGAGAATGAGAGGGGTTTTTCTATGAGCCACCCCATTTGCATGGAAAAAGCATATGGTAAGGATACTGTTTGGTTTCATAATGATGAATATGTGCATTCCTTGACCATATATGTGCAAGACATTGCTCAAAGAAGGAGAATTCTTTTGTCTAGGCTTCATGGTCTACTTGAGGCCATAAGCAGTATTGATGATTGCCACTCCCTAGGAGGTCTTGGGGAGATGATATCTTGTGTAGGGCATGCTCACTTTGCACCATACACCATTCACTTTCTCAAAACTTGTGAGGGGATTGGGGCAACAAGAAAGTGGTTGCAAAGCCACACATCATGCCAATTTCTAATGCAGTTGAGAGTAAAACTGTGTTGGTTCCATATGTGGAACTATGATCCACCTCCTAGTTGCGATGTGGCAGCTTGTTTTTATTTGATTTTGCTTCCATATATTGGTGATGTCCTTACATTTAGGGGAAGCTTTGTTGGGAGGTTGGCACAATAATTGGAGGTGCCCATTGGGAGTATGATTTTCCCTATTTTATATGTTTCATGTTTCAGGAGAAACAATGGGCCAACCATGATTTCCACACTATGTCTCTTGTCTTCATGTGGGAGGAGCCATTTGGAGAACTTGAGTTCTTGTGGGAGGGACATCATGGATGTTTTGTTTGATGGGTTAACTTCTGCCATTATTGGAGGCCATGAAATTTCAGCCCAAGATCAATAGCAGCCCCTACATACCATAAATGGAGAGAGAAACAACTTTGGTGGAAGAAATTAATCTCTCCATACATCCCCAATACATTGCATGAACTGGAGGTTGAGGATCCTTTTGATGAGCTACCTAGAATGGCTCATTTCACTTGGATGATAGCATGGGTTTGGGAGTTTCTCATTGGGAGTGTGATCCTCTATGCTTGTCATCACTCCTGCCTTAAGGAGGCCATTGGAAAGCAAGAAGGTTTCCACTTACACCTTCCAGCTTTTCATGATGTGAGCCATTTGGTTTTATATACTTGGGAGGAAACATTGGAGGGAAGATTTATTGTAGATTATTTTCAGCAGTGGCGGGGACTGTTGATGAGGAGGCCACAAGAGGAGGTGGGGAGGAATTTTTCTCTCCCTGTAAATTTTCTTTAGGACAAGCAACATTTTGGAGGGGCAGAATCTAATATTCCAAAAATTTAGCCTTCAGCTAAATGGAATATTATAGTTTTTTTTATCACTAGATAAGTGAATAAGTAGGTGAGGAGTCCCATAAGTCTCCTAAGCAGCAATAAAAACACTTCAAGTGTGAAAGGAGATATTTTTAGCAGCTAAATAAGGCACCTCCAAGTGTGAACAGGGATTAGGTCATGTTGATTCAGTCAACTTTGACCAAGTCAACAACGATGTTATGGATGAGTGGAGATTAATTGAGGAATAATGCAATTTTGGAGGGATATTGATTTCATGAAGGAAATGACCTAATTGAGTGGGGGCAAGGGCAAGGAAGCTCATAATCTATATAAGGAAGAGAATGGTAGCCATATGGGGTTATGTTTTGAAATATAATTTTTTATATGGTTTGTTTAGACTACTTGCATTCTTCAGCTGTTTAGTTGAGATTGTTGTGTTGTTTAGCACTGGGTATTACCGAGTGGGAATCCAATCTCTTTCCTTGAGAGGCTTCTTGGGAGAGAATTGCATTCATTTCCACATTCTAGTTTTCAGGCTAAGCTATAGCTTTCTTCATCAGTGCAGTTTCTCCAGGTTATTGTGCTGTGTTGCAGGGTATTGCAGTGGAGGGTTTAGAAACCCACTTTCTAAGCTAGTTTCTCATTGGAGGAAGGAATCCTTCACTTGTGAGATTAGTTTGGAGAGTTATTGGACATATTTCAGATCTTTGGCATCAAGCCAACTATTTTTCATCATTTCCAGCACTGTTCTAGCTGGGAATTGAGTTATTTTTTAGGGCAGCTTCAGTGAGGGATCTTGTGGATCCTTTGGAGTGTTTTCCGATGATTGAAGGGTTAATATCTTCATTAGAGGAGACCTTTGAGGGGATCTTCATCAGATCTGGTATATTTCATCCTTCTACACACATGTGCTTCATTTTTTAGTGAATATTCAGGCCTAGGGCTTTAGATCCTATCTTGTATAGGGTGTATTTTTGAAAACCCTTTCTGGGTTCTTTGTAGGAATTTGTATTAAGCCTAGATCTATATTGGGCACATAGTTTGAGGCATTTAATAGTCCTACATATTTTGTACATTATTTTGTTGTAGCAGCGTGTTTATAGCTGCATTATAGCAGTTGTCTGGCATTTTTTATTGTGATAGCAGCTCATTTGTGAGTGATTGTTTATGGGAGGATTCATTAGGGGAATTTTGAGGTCTAAAATGGGCCTCCTAAGGAAAATATAAAATAATAGTGGAAAAAATCAAATAAGATTTGATGACATCATCAAATTTTAGAGGGAAAAATGAAAAACTACTTTTTCAACTCATATTTTCAACTTATCTCCCAAAATTTTTACTCAAATTTCGAGAGGTAGTAGTCGTTAGATGCAAAATTTAATTCCTCATCCAAGGAGTATCCATGTTGCATACTTTTGATGGGTCATACTACACGAAAAATGAGAAATACATAAAAAACGTGATTGTAATCACGTTTTTATATGTATTTCTCATTTTTCATGTAGCAAGGTTCATCGAAAGTATGCAACATGGGTACTCCTTGGATGAGGAATTCAATTTTGCATCCAACGAGTACTCCCACTCGAAATTTGAGTAAAAATTTTGGGAGATAAGTTGAAAATGTAGTTTTAATATTTTTTTATTTTTTAATATTTTTACCCTTTTATTTAAAAAATGGTAAATCATCCCCCATGGTTGACATCATCATCTTGAATCCTATTGGTTGTTATAAAGTTTATTTTTGTTGTACATTTTTCTTAAAAGGCCCATTTTAGACCTCAAAATTCCCCTAATGATTCCTTCATTGTATATGGTTTATGCCTCACTATTGGTGTTGATTTTCTGATCTAATACATGATGTTATGTCTTAGTGATTTTCTGTAACAATATGAATCTCAAACTAAGAAGTTCAGAGATCATATCACCTTCCAAGAGTTTTGCAATATCAAGGTGGAGAGGAGCAAGCAACATGATATCGGTAGATTTTTTCCATCTACTTTTGATGGTTCACCAAAATGTTCAGCTAGAGCTTGGGTGGAGGAGCTAGACACCTATTTGCAGCAGCACCAAGTTTCTGAAGATGAAGCCATCAAAGTTGCAGTGCTGCATCTGGAGGTAAGGCCTATGATTGGTGGATATTTGAGTCCTTTTCATTAAAAAAATGCAAATACTTCTTCTTATGAAAATTTCACTAAGAGATTAGTGGAAAGGTTTGATGGAATACATTATGAAACATATTTGGTGGAGCCAAACAAACCAAAACAAACAAAATCTTTGCATGTGTTGGAGAAGTCTACTCCATTTCAGAAAATTGTTGAAGAGGTTAATATCTTGCATAAAACCTTGCTAGAGGCAAGATATATATCTCATACTCCTGGAAAAGAGGGCATGGGAATCTTATTTTCAAGAGAGGATCCTCTTATTGAAAATCTCCCATTCATATTGAAGAGGAAGAGAACATTGGGGGTAATAGCACTGTCACATCTAGAGCATATCTAGCACCTCATGTAGAGGAAGATGGAGCACTTGCTCCAACAAGAGGGATTCTTGTATCATTGCAAGGAATTCCCCATGATCTCATATGTGGAGTTCAAGCCACAACCCATGAGCAGCATATGCCATTATTGACAGACTATGAAACCATGCAGATAAAACGAGGAGGTAGGGAGAATGAATAGCATCATATGATGAGGAGCACACACCCCTATCTATTTCAGAGGGTTGATGCACAGAAGAGGCAAACTGATTTTCATAGTGAGGGAAGGGATAAGGCTATCCATTCACATATGCAGTCTACTATTGATATTGATGTTTCAGTGCATGGAGGCATTTCACCAGGGAGAGCACCAAATCAGTAGATGATGAGGGATGCTTCACATTTGGATGCACGACTCACTGATTCCAGAGGGGTGAGGACCTTGGGAGAACTTGGTACAGTGCTAAGAGTCTCAGGGAGACTCAAGGATAGGAGAGGAATTCTCCCAACATCATCATTACCCACTCTCATTCTAGATTTTTCGTTCTAGCAGGAGCAACATGGGAAGGATAACAACCTTCCAAATTGCATTTTTGGCATGGGAGATGTCAAAGAGGAGGATAGCCATATGACATATGTTCTTTGTGATAGATCATCAGTGTTGTCACTATGGAGGATAGACCCATATTGGAAATCCCAGTTGTTGGTGGATTATTCCAAGGATATTTCTACTTGTATGATATTCGATGACTAGTTGCATGAGGAGGGATATTCAATCAAAGATGAGGTCATCTACTATCATGGTAGGATCTTCTTATCTATATCTTCCAAGCTCAAGGTGAAGTTACTACAAGCAACTCATGAATATTTTCTCTCCAGCCAGACTTATTCTATGAGAGCATACCACACCATCATGGAGGGGTACACTTGGGAAGGCTTTGAGGAGGAGATATATCAGCATCTGAGGAGATGCATGGATCATGTGGAAAGGGGAGAGATACATAACTCCTTGGGGGAGTTAACACAACCACCTCTTTTCTCTTTGAGAATGAGAGGGGATTTATCTATGAGCCATCCCATTTTCATGGAAAAATCATATTGTAAGGATAATTTTTGGTTGCATAATGATGAATATGTGCATTCCTTGACCATATATGTGCGGGACATTGCTCAAAGAAGGAGCATTCTTTCTTCTAGAATTCATGGTCTACTTGAGGCCATAAGTAGTATTGATGATGGCCACTCCCTAGGAGGTCTTAGGGATATGATGTCTTGTGCAGGGCATGGTCACTTTGCACCATACACCATTCACTTTCTCCAAACTTTTGAGGGGATTGGGAGAGCGAGAAAGTGGTTGGAAAGCCACACATCATGCCAATTTTTGATGCAATTAAGAGTAAAATTGTGTTGGTTGCACTTGAGGGACCATTGTCCTTATCCATTATTAAATATGGCAGCTAGAATCATTCTAATCATGATTCCTTTTGTTGATTTTGTTCTTATCTTTATTGGGAACATGATTAGAGGAGAGACACCTTGGTTGGATGTGTCCTTGGGGGAGGAAATTTCCCACCCTTTTTGTACTACATGTTTCAAAGGGAGCATCGGAAATGATATGGCCATTACAGTAGATCACTTGATTATTTATGAGGTGAGCCATATCATCGTTCTGAGGCAGGCAGGGGATGCACTGCGTGTAATATCCAAAAAGAGGGATTTTCTACAACAATGAGAATACCCTAACGTATTAAAGAGTTGTAGATGCAGCCCTATGACTGATAACAGATTTTATAGTGCATATCCTTCAGTAATATGATCAGAAGCAGCCTTTACTTCACTTTTTCACTCAAAAGGGTGGGGAAAAGAGGTGATTTATGCCCTAAAATGAGTGTATTCAGAAATACGCATAAAAATAAGGAAAATGGATATAGGTTATTTTATTTTAAGTTGTGTAGGACTCGCATGTCAAATATAAAGTCAAAAAAATGATCCTAGCTATATTAAACAGTTCTTCCATTCCCAACTAGACTTAAAAACCTTGATTCCCCAGGACGTAATGTATGAAAAAGTTTCTGAAGCTAAAGAAGCATAAATTTATGAATGGATTAGATTAAATATGTTTATAACATCATGAAATTATATCTGGGTCAAGACTTATGCATTTACAAGATAAAAACAGAGATTTTACATGGATAAACACTCAAGATTGAGGTGTTGCAACACTGGAAATTGCCAAGAAAGATATACAACGTAATTTTCTAAAGACTAAAGCTCTGATTTATTGTATATTAGATATATAATAGATAATGCATGAAAATACAAATCTATTAAAGATATGGAAGCCAAAGAGGCTATTTATTACATTCCCATTGGGGTTTTGTGCAAAACATGAAGCATAGAGAGTAGATCTAAGATCTAACATTGCAGATCTGTAGAATGATTCATAACTTTCTGAATAATACAATGTTATATTAGATAAGATATGAAACTCACATGGATTGGATGGCCAATCCATGGATCACCACTGTGAGAGGAAGAATCCCAACACTGGAGATCTCTCCTGCAAAATGTAGACAAAACACCCTGCAACTGTAGATATGAAAATAACACTATCCAGGGAGAGAAATAGTGTTGTAGGCTCTGAGAATGCTTTGGCCTGATGCCAAGATCAAAAACTCAAGCTCCAATAATGGATGCACTCTTTCAGGAGGTTAAAAGACACACTCACTCAGAAGAGGCTCCAATACAAGCTAGATCTGAACTGATATAGTATTCCACTTGCTACAGCTTACAAAAGCAATAAAAACCTCACTGGATCTGTGTTGTAGTTGGAAGTAGAAGCTTGATCTCCAACCTAATAGTGGACAAGAAATACAAGCTCTCCCAAGAGCTCCTCAATGGGAAGAGATGGAACCGCTAAACATGAAATCCCAATGCAATCTAGGCTAAGCAGCCAAGAACGTTGTTTTTCCAAATATACAGTAATTCAAAAATCATATCATGAACAACCTCAATATGCTGCCCTCCTTTTCCTTTTATAAGATCAAGAGATTGTAAAATCCTAAACCACCTTCAATGATTTAGCTCCATTCACATGTGTCGCTTCCAACTTGACTGTGTTGTCCTTCTAGGAGATTCATTGCATCTGTACAGCATGGTTGATGTGATCATGGTTGACTTGGTCAATAGATTCAGTCTCTTTCACACTCAAGTGTGTTTTTACAAGTGGCCCGAATTTAGCCTTGTTCACATTGGGCATTGATTTATTCTTATATTAGGATTTTTATGAACCTCCTTTACATATTTATCCTTTAAAAAAAGAAAGCACAACAAAATGAATATTCCTATTAGCTTAGGAATAATTAGGAATATTCCATTCCTCCCCTCCAAAATGTTGCTTGTCCTCAAGCAACTCACAAGGACTTTGCAGAATCTCGAATGGAATTGTCTCCTCCCAAGAATACAAGTTTGCCTTTGGTGGATAAACCAAATAGTTGTCATCATGAAGTAGTGGGAGATACTTGAAAAGAGTCATATGTTGTCCATTGACCTTCTCAAGGCATGAGATATGGTAAATATTGGGTACTCCAACCCTCATGAGAAACTTCAATCTCCATGCTATCATCCAAACAAAGTGAGCCATCCTTGGTAGCTCAAAGAAATAGTTACCAATCCCCACCATACGTAATTTGTAGGGGCTCCATGGCTAGAGATGAGAGATAAGAATGCTCAAATCACATTGTATCTCCCTCCATTTATGATAAATATGGAGCTATTGATCCCGGGCTGCAATAATATAGTCCTCATGAAGCCAAAAGAGACTTGGAACTTCATGATTTCCTTCATTAGTTCTAGTGAGCCTCCTTACCCAATCTTCCATGAATATAGTGAATAAAGTATCTTCACCATATGTGCTCCAAAAGAAACACGGACTAAGTGTCATATGATATATTGGATGATGACAATAGTCCCTCCTTTGAGACCAGCATTGTCTTTCATCTTGCTGCCTCAAATCATAGTATAATAAGTGGTCGTCGCACCACCTTCTTGCTGCAATAGGCTTCTTCAAAGAGTGAAAATAATAGAGAATAATAGGTGTTGGCTGAAAATGATTCAAGAAACACATGTCTTGCTCCAAATTCTCCCAAGTGAGAGGCTTCTTCCAATGACATAAGCCCAACATATGGCTTCTTGCATAAGAAAACAAATGATATATTGTAGCAGCCATACAATGTTCTATCCTCCTCTTGAAGCATGAATGAATATGGGAGATTTCATTCCCAAAGCACACACTCACCCAATGTGTCATCCTTCCTCTCATGTTTCAAAAAAAGATCAGAGCATGATCATCATCATAATATAAACAAGCTCCCTTATGCCACCCCATGAGAGAGTTACAATTTCTCCCAAACCCAAGTACATACATGATCATGAGATACATTCCAAAAATAAATAGATGTACATACATGAGACTCATCCCAATCAAAAGCAAATATCTGTACATGAAATTTGACATGGGATGTCCAAAATCTCTTCTTTTCAACCAAAGCAACCATGCCTTATTCTTCTTATGCATCCTCTCATTGAGATACAAGGCATGAGACAAGAAAATATCAAACCTTGGGTAGTACCCATACTCACCCAATAGCAACCAGCGTAGCACATCCCCTACTTGCATAAAATTCAAATATGGTAGGTAGTTTCCCCACCACTTACTTGCTTCCCATAACATATCTCCATGGCTGAAAGTGGAAGATATATTTGGTGCTTTAGGACAACACCCATCATGCTACAAAATCTCCCTTATTCCATCAAGGGAGTGGCCATGTTTAGAAATAGTTTTGGCCCAAAGTTGGCCATGAAGTTTATAATATATGACACTCCTCCTTGGATTCATGGCATGGATATATAATGTAAAAGAATGCATATAATCAGAAAATATAGCATGATTTGCATAAGTATGCTCTTCACCAATAGTCCCCCTCCAACAAGTGGAGCGGTGCACAAGTCTATCTCCTTCCTCATGAATAGAAACCCCTTGAAATAAACAAGGGTGCATGCTCCTCATCATTGGATGCTGATCCATCTTCATGTGATACATGCATCTTCGATAATGCTGATATAAGTCTTCTTCAAAGCCTTCCCACATGAATCCATTTGAGATAATATGGTGTGTTCTAATGAAAATAGTGGGGGTAGAAAGAAAGATATCATAGGCAGCACCTAGTAGTTGGTCTTTGAGTCTTGACTCTTTAGTCAGATAGATCTAATCATGAAAGTAAATGACTCCATCAACCACCTTATACCTCCTATATTTCCTTTGTCCATCAAGAACCTTACATGTGAAGAGGTTCTTGGAATATTCTAACTAGATTTGGGATTCCCAATAGGAATCAAAGCTTCTCAGCAAAGACAACATTGTAGAGTTATGAAATGAAGTAGCCATCCCCTCATCTTCTTTATTTTTATGGAGAGATATCATTTGCTGCCCCAAATCTATGGAGTGGCCTCTTGACACCATGCTAATGTCATCATAGGTCGATGAATTCTTCTTTATCACTGCAAATAGATGAGTGAGAAATAGAAAAATAAATTTCAGGAAATTGTTCAGCTCTCCTTGAAGTCTATCAATAGATCTTAGTGCTGTGGTGGCTCCCTTCAAGGCTCCCTCCTTAGCCAAATTTGTCATTGATGCACAAAGTTGAGAGAACACTTTATTCTTCTTCTCATCAGGGGGTCTCCCTAGTGGAATGCCTCCATGTAAAGAGGCATCAAGATCTGAGGTAGACTGCATAAATGGTTGGACTGATGTGTCCCTTTCCTTGCTACATAGTTCAGTCTCCTACTCATCAATATTTGAGAACACCTCACTATCAAAAAGAGACCTTCGATCTTGGTCTTCTTTTGAAAGAGGAATCTCCATGACTTCTTTTTGAGAAGAAATCTCTTCATGCAATGGGGATATTGCCCTTGGCAAGGTATCACACAAGTTTTCCTCCCCTCCAATAGAAATCTGAAGTGGATTTTCCATATTAGGTCTTTCCAACTCATGCGAGGGTTTTGCATGCTCATGCTTTGCTAGCTCTTTCACAGATGTTTTAGCTTGCCTCTCATCAAATCTCTTCACCATTATCCTAGTGAACTTAGCATAAATGGAAATATTTGCATTCTTCAAAGAAAAAGTTTCAAATAACCACCAAGCATAAGCTTTACCTTTAAGGTGCAACGCTACTACCTTAAGGGCTTCTTCTTCTGAAACTTGATGTAGATCCAAATATGAGTCTAGCTGATCTATCCATTCTTCAGTTGTGCATGTGGAGGATCCATGAAAGTTAGGCAGAAAGAATATATCTCTTCTTCTTCTATTGTTGGCTCTTCTCTCCTCATTGAGCTGGCAGAGCTCTTGGAATCTCAAGTGCTCCTTGATTTCCCAAGATTTAGATTCATACTCCTGAAGATAATCACTCAAAATCTCCTCCTTTGGTGCATCTTCCTTGCAGTAGATCTGAGAATAGAATAATGTTGTAGATCATGGTGTGTGGCTGCATGCTTACACTCCTCATATGAATATCTAGAGTTTGATTTAGATTCAAAATCTTTTGGAGACTCTCCATATATCTCCCTTAACATTTGCTTGAAATCTTCATGAATGCTCCACACAGATTTAGGAAGAAGACATGTAAGCTTATCCTTATTTCTCCCTCCACATAATAGAGGATTCTTTCTCCTTATATTTTCTTCTTGGGCTGAGACTCACAGGATCAGCCAAGAGAGGTGCTCTAATACCACTGTAATATCCCAAAAGAGGGATTTTCTACAACAATGAGAATACCCTAAGGTATTCTAGAGTTGGAGATGCAGCCCTATGACTGATAAAATATTTTTTAGTGTAGATTCCTCAATAATATGATCATCAGCATCCATTAATTCACTTTTGGACTCAAAAGGGTGGGGAAAAGAGGTGATTTATTCCCTAAAATGAGTGTATTCAGAAATATGCATAAAAATAAGGAAATTGGTGGTAGGTTATTTTAGCTTAGGTCGTTTAGGACTCCCATGTCAAATTTCATGTCAAAAAAATGATCCTAGCTATATTAAACAGTTCCTCCATTCTCGACTAGGCTTAAAAACCCTGATTCCCCATGACTTAATGCATGCAGAAGTTTCTGAAGCTAAAGAAGCGTAAATTTATGAAGGGATTAGATGAAATATGTTTATAACATCATGAAATTAGATTTGAGGCAAGACTTATGCATTTACAAGATAAAAACATAGATTTTAGATGGATAAACCCTCAAGATTGAGGTGCTGCAACACTGGAAATTGCCAAGAAAGATAGACAGTGTAATTTTCTGAAAACGGAAGCTTTTATTTATTGTATCTTAGATCTAGAACAGATATATGCATGAAAATACAGATCTATTATAGATCTGGAAGCCAAAGAGAACGTTTATTACATTCCCCTTGGGGTTTTGTGCAAAACATGAAGCAAAGAGAGTAGATCTGAGATCTAAGGTTGTAGATCTGCAGAATGATTCATAAATTTATGAATAATACAATGGTACAGCAGATCAGATCTGAAACTCACATGGATTGGATGGCCAATCCATGGATCACCACAGTGAGAGGAAGAATCCCAACACCGGGATCTCTCCTCCAAAACGTAGACAAAACACCCTGCAGTTGTAGATCTAAAAATAACACTATCCAAGGAGAGAAACAACATTGTAGGCTTTGAGAATTCTTTGGCCTGATGCGAAGATAAAAAACTGAAGCTCCAATAATGGATGCACTCTTCCAAGTGATTAAAAGACACACTCACTGAGAAGAGGCTCCAATACAAGCTAGATCTGAATAGATTCAGTATTCCACTTGTTGCAGCTTACAAAAGAAAGAAAACCCTCACTATATCTCCGTTGTAGTTGGAAGTAGAAGCTTGGTCTCCAACCTGATACTGGACAAGAAATACAAGCTCTCCCAAGAGCTCCTCAATGGGAAGAGATGGAACCCCTAAACAGGAAATCCCAATGCAATCTAGGCTAAGCAGCCAAGAAAGGTGTTCGTTTTAATAGATAACAATTTAGAAATCATATCATGAATGACCTCAATATGCTGACCTCCTCTTCCTTTTATAAGATCAATAGATTGTAAAACCCTAAACCACCTTCAATGATTTAGCCCCATTCACATGTGTAGCGTCCAACTTGACTGCGCTGTCCTTCTAGGAGATTCATTGCATCTGGACAGTGTGGTTGATTTTTTCATGGTTGACTTGGTCAATAGATTCAGTCTCTTTCACACTTAAGTGTGTTTTTACAAGTGGCCCAGATTTAGCCTTTTTCACATTGGGCATTGATTTATTCTTTTATTGGGAGTTTTATCAACCTCCTTTACATATTTATTCTTTAAACAAAGAAAGAAAAAAAAAATGAATATTCCTATTAGCTTAAGACTAATTAGGAATATTACAGTGCACTGGTTCCATATGTGGAACTATGATCCACCTCCTAGTTGCCATGTGGCAGCTTGTTTTTATTCGTTTTTGTTTCCATATATTGGTGATGTCCCTATGTTTAGGGGAAGCTTTGTTGGGAGGTTGGCACAATAATTTGAGGTGCCCATTGGGAGTATAATTCTGCCTATTTTATATGTTTCATGTTTCAGGAGAAACAATGGGCCAACCATGATTTCCACACTATGTCTCTTGTCTTCAAGTGGAAAGAGCCATTTGGAGAACTTGAGTTCTTGGGGGAGGAACTTCATGGATGTTTTGTTTGATGGGTTAAATTGGTCCATTCTTGGAGGCCACGATATTTCAGCCCAAGATCAGCTGCAGCCCCATACATACCATAAATTGAGATAGAAATAACTTAGGGGGAATAATTTAATCTCTCCATACAGCCCCAATACATTGCATGAACCAAGGGTTGAGGATCCTTTTGATGAGCTACCTAGAATGGATCATTTCACTTGGATGATAGCATGGGTTTGGGAGTTTCTCATTTGAAATGGGATCTTCTATGCTTGTCATCACTCCTACCTTGAGGAGGCCATTGGACAGCAAGAAGGTTTCCACTTACACCTTCCACCTTTTCATGATGTGAGCCATTTGGTTTTGCATACTTGGGAGGAAACATTGGAGGGAAGATTTATTGTAGATTATTTTGAGAAGTGGTGGGGATTGTTGATGAGGAGGCCATAAGAGGAGGAGGGGAGGAATTTTTCTCTCCCTACACATTTTATTGAGGACAAGCAACATTTTGAGGGGAGGACTGTAATATTCCAAAAATTTAGCCTTTAGCTAAATGGAATATTATAGTTTGTTTTATCACTAGGTAGGTGAATAAGTGGGTGGGGAGGCCCATAAGTCTCCTAAGCAGCAATAAAAACACTTCAAGTGTGAAAGGAGATATTTTTAGTAGCTAAATAAAGCATCTCTAAGTGTGGACAGGGATTGGGTCATGTTCATTCAGTCAACTTTGACCAAGTCAAAAGCATTGTTATGGAGGAGTGGAGAATAATTGAGGAATAACGCAGTTTTGGAGGGAGATTGATTTCATGAAGGAAATGACCTAATTGAGTGGGGCCAAGGGAAAGGAAGCTCATAATATATATAAGGAAGAGAATGGTAGCCATATGGGGTTATGTTTTGAAATATGATTTTGTATATGGTCTGTTTAGACTACTTGCATTCTTCAGTTGTTTAGTTGAGATTGTTGTGTTGTTTAGCGCCGGGTCTTACCGAGCAGGAATCCCATATCTTTCATTGAGAGACCTCTTGGGAGAGAATTTCATTCATTTCCACATTCTGGTTTTCAGGCCAAGCTACAACTTTCGTCATCAATGCATTTTCTGCAGGTTATTGTGTTTTGCTGCAGGGTGTTGCAGTGGAGGATTTAGAAACCCACTTTATAAGCTAGTTTCTCATTAGAAGAAAGATTCCTTCACTTGGTAGATAATTTTTGGGAGTTCTTGAACATATTTCAGATATTTGGCATTATTTCAACTATTTCCCATCATTTCTAGTGATGTTCCAGCTGGGAATTGCATTATGTCTTAGCCCAGCTTCAGTGAGGGATCTTGTGGCTCCTTTGGAGTGTTTTACGGTGATTGAAGGGTTCATCTCTTCATTGGAGGAGACCTTTGAGGGGATCCACATCAGATCTGCTATATTTCAGCCTTCTACACTCATGTGCTTCATTTTTCATTGAATCTTCAGCCCTAGGAATTTAGATCCCATCTTGTATAGGGTGTATTTCTGAAAACCCTTTCTGGGTTCTTTGTTGGAGTTTGTATTAAGCCTAGATCTGTATTTGGCATATCTTTTCAGGAATAGAATAGACCTACATCTATTGTACATTATTTTTCTGTAGTAGTGTGCTTATAACTACGCTGTAGCAGTTCTCCAGCATTTTGTATTGTGACAACAGCTCATTTGTGGAGTGATTGTTTATGGGAGGTGTGTTCCTTCATTGTATATGGTTTATGCCTCACTATTTGTGTTCATTTGATAATCTAATATATGATGTTATGTATCCATATTGGTCTCCAATTTTCATGAGTTGATTTACACTACTATTTCCAGTTTTCTGTTCATATATTGCTGCATTCCCCATTGGGCAATACTACAGTGGTATCAGAGCATAATCTTGGCTCAGCCTATGGATCTCAGCCATTACGCTATCAGGAGGACAAGAAGAAGAAGAAGAGATGTACAGAAAAAACAAAAAGAAGACTCCATTATTTGGAGGAAGGAAGGAAGAGATGCTCTCAAACCTTCTTTCTCAAGCTATGCAGAGCATTAAAGAAGATCTCAAGAAGATGAGAAGGGAGATGTGTACAGAATCTCAAGGAAATTTTGAATCTGAAGCAAACTCTAGATTTTCACATGATGAGTGTGAGCATGTAGCCACACATTATGATTCATAGCATATTCATATGCCCAGATCTACTTTGAGGGAGATGAAAGAAGAAGAAATGCCTAGGAGGGAAACTCTTAGTGATTTTCTACAAGAATATGAATCTCAAACTAAGAATTTCAGAGATCATATCACCTTCCAAGAGTTTTGCAAGATTAAGGTGGAGAAGAGAAAGCAACATGATATGGATAGATTTTTTCTATCTACTTTTGATGGTTCACCAAAATTTCCAGCTAGAGCTTGGGTGGAGGAGCTAGACACCTTTTTGTAGCAGCACCAAGTTTCTGAAGATGAAGCCATTAAAGTTGCAGTGCTGCATTTTTGAGGTAAGGCCTATGCTTGGTGGATATTTGAGTCCTTTAAATTAAAAAATGAAAATACTACTTCTTATGTAAATTTAACTAAGATATTAGTGGAAAGGTTTGATGGAAAACACTCTAAAACATCTTTCGCGGAGCCAAACAAACCAAAACAAACAAAAACTTTGCATGTGTTGGAGAAGTCTAATCCATTTCAGAAAAATGTTGAAGAGGTTAATATCTTGCATAAAACCTTTCTAGAGGCAAGATTTGTATCTCATACTCCTGGAAAAGAGGGCATGGGAATCTTATTTTCAAGAGAGGATCCTCTTATTGAAAATTTTCCCATTCATATTGAAGAGGGAGAGAAGGTTTGGGGCAACAACGATGTCACAACTAGAGCATATCTAGCACCTCGTGCAGAGGAAGTTATAGCACTTTATCCAACAAGAGGGATTCTTGAATCATTGCAAGCAATTCCCCAGGATCTCATATGTGGAGGTCAAGGCACAACCCATGAGCATCATATGTCATTATTGATAGATTGTTAAACCATGCAGATAAAAGGAGGAGGTATGGAGGATGACCAACATCATATGATGAGGAGCACACACCCTATCTATTTCAGAGGGTTGATGCACATAAGTGGCAGACTAATTTTCACAGTGAGGGCAGGGAGAAGGCTATCCATTCATATATGCAGTCTAATCTTGATATTGATGTCTCAGTGCATGGAGGAATTTCACCGGGGAGACCACCAGATCAGTAGATGATGAGGGATGCTTCACATTTGGATGCACGAATCATTGATTCCAGTGGGGTGAGGACCTTGGGATAACTTGGTACAACACTGAGAGTCTCAGGGAGACCCAAGGATAGGAGAGGCATTCTCCCAACATCATCATTACCCACTCTCATTCCAGATTCTCTGTTGTGGCAGGACCAACATGGGAAGGATAGCAGCCTTTCAACTTGCATCTTTTGCATGAGAGATGCCAAAGAGGAGCATATCCATATGACAAATGTTCTTTGTGATAGATCATCAACGCTATCAATATGGAGATAGATCCATATTGGAAATCCCAGCTGTTGGTGGATTATTCCAAGGATCTTTCTACTTGAATGATATTGGATGACCAGTTGCATGAGGAGGGATATTCAGTCAAAGATGAGGTCATCTACTATCATGATAGGATCTTCTTATCTAGAGATTCCAAGCTCAAGGAGAAGTTACTACAAGCAGCTCATGAACATTTTATCTTCAGCCACGCTTATTCTATGAGAGCATACTACACCATCATGGAGGGGTACACTTGGGAGGGCTTTGAGTAGGAGATATATCAGCATTTGAGGAGAGGCATGGATCATGTGGAGAGGGGAGAGATACATAAATCCTTGGGGGAGTTAACACAACCACCTCTTTTCTCTTTGAGAATGAGAGGGGATTTATCTATGAGCCACCCCATTTGCATGGAAAAATCATAGGTAAGGATACTGTTTGGTTGCATAATGATGAATATGTGCATTCCTTGACCATATATGTGTAGGAAATTGCTCAAAGAAGGAGAATTTTTTCTTCTAGACTTCATGGTCTACTTGAGGCCATAAGCAATATTGATAATGGCCACTCCCTAGGAGGTCTTGGGGAGATGATATCTTGTGCAGGGCATGCTAACTTTGCACCATACACCATTCACTTTCTCCAAACTTGTGAGGGGATTGGGGTAGCAAGCAGGTGGTTGGAAAGCCACACATCATGCCAATTTCTGATGCAGTTGAGAGTAAAACTTCATTGGTTGCACTTGAGGGACCATTTTCCTTCTCCCATATTACATATGGCAGCTAGCATGATTCGAATCATGATTCCTTTTGATGATGTTGTTCTAATATTTATTAGAAACATGATTGGAGGAGATACACCTTGGTTGGATGTGTCCATAGGGGAAGAAATTTCCCACCCTTTTTGCACTACATGTTTCAAATGGAGCATGGCAAATGATATGGCCACTACAGTAGATCACTTTCTTCACCATGTGATTTTTTTGAGGCAGGAAGGGGATGTACTTTGCTAGTTCCATATGTGCAACTATGATCCACCTCCCAGTTGCCATGTGGAAGCTTGTTTTTATTTGTTTTTTCTTCCATATATTTGTGATGCCCTTATGTTTAGGGGAAGCTTTCTTGGGAGGTTGGCACAAGAATTGGAGGTGCCCATTGGGAGTATGATTTTCCCTTTTTTATATGTTTCATGTTTCATGGGAAACAATGGGCCAACCATGATTTCCACACTATGTCTTTTGTCTTCATGTGGGAGGAGCCATTTGGAGAACTTGAGTTCTTGGGGGAGGCACTTCATGGATGTTTTGTTTGATGGGGTAACCAGGGTGATTCTTGGAGGCCATGAAATTTCAGCCCAAGATCAGCAGCAGCCCCATACATACCCTAATTGGAGAGAGAAACAACTTGGGAAGAAGAATTTAATCTCTCCATACAACCCCAATACATTGCATGAGCTGGGGTTGAGGATCCTTTTGATGAGCTACCTAGAATGGCTCATTTCACTTGGATGATACCATGGGTTTGGGAGTTTCTCATTGGGAATGGGATCCTCTATTCTTGTCATCACTCCTACCTTGAGGAGGCCATTGGACAGCAAGAAGGTTTCCACTTACACCTTCCACCTTTTCATGATGTCAGCTAATTGGTTTTGCATACTTGGGAGGAAACATTCGAGGGCATATTTATTGTAGATTATTTTGAGCTGTGGTGGGGACTGTTGATAAGGAGGCCACAAGAGGAGGAGGGGAGTAATTTTTCTCTCCCTATACAATTTCTTGAGGACAAGCAACATTTTGGGGGGGAGGACTGTAATATTCCAAAAATTTAGCCTTCATCTAAATGGAATATTATAGTTTGTTTTATCACTAGGTAGGTGAATAGGTGGGTGGGGAGGCCCATAAGTCTCCTAAGCAGCAATAAAAACACTTCAAGTGTGAAAGGAGATATTTTTAGCAGCTAAATAAAACACCTCCAAGTGTGAATAGGGATTGGGTCATGTTGATTCAATTAACTTTGACCAAGTCAACAGTGTTTTTATGGAGGAGTGGAGATTAATTGAGGAATAACGAAATTTTGGAGGGAGATTGATTTCATGAAGGAAATGACCTAATTGGGTGGGACCAAGGGCAAGGAATCTCATAATATATATAAGGAAGAGAGTGGTAGCCATATGGGGTGTTGAGGAGGTAAATCCCCTCTGCGGACAGAGGCGATCCCTACTAGCCCAGCAGGGGTCTAGCAACAATCAAAAATATTCTTTTCTGTAGTTAAGATTCTGAATAGAAAAAGACTAAAGAATACAAGCCTATAGAATCCAATATCGATACGAAGAAGACGTTCCCATTCTCAGCCTCGACGGATCACGATCCTCCACGATCTCCGCGGATAGACACACTGCACACATGCAAAGAAACAAAACGGAATGCAAACATAAAAATCAAGGCATCACACGATAACTAAAAATATCGGTCGAAGGATATTATATGTGCCCTTAATCGCGAAACGGAGACGGAACCATAATGGTAATCATTGCGTTACAATAACAATGGAAAAATATTACAACTTGATATTACGACGCATGTTCCCCTTCGGATGTGTCTCCATCGTTCACGTCTGTAAAAGCTACCGAAGGCAAACCTGCTCAGTCTCTCGACAATAGTCTCCTCACTTGAGTCGGCCTTAAGGGAAGAAAGAGGGCTCTTACAGCACAAAGGCTCTTGGGAATTTGGAGATTCAAAGCTTAGGCACTTCAATACTAGCTTGCCATGGAATTGAGAAGGCTTTTATAGATGGGGAAGGAGGGAGTTGGGATCCCTGTTATTGTGGGATTGGCCCTATCAACAAGGAAGGTTCCATGGGAGGTGGAAAAACCACTTCCCTTCCATAGAACTCCCGCAGCCAAACCTCCCAACTCAAGATAGACAATGGTTTCTGAGTTTGTTGAAACTCAACTTCCGCCATCTTTATTTAAAAAACACTCCTTAAATTGGTTGGCGTGACTACTGCTCTGGGACAGAGCGCCAGTTGGCGCGGCCTCTTTGTAGGATTTTCCCCATTGGCGCGAGTGGTGAACTGTCTGCCCGCGCCAATGCAAAAAGAGATGTTTTTATGATTTTTTGCAAGGAGATGTCTTTAGGGCAATTGAAGCTCATGCTTAGAGGAATGCATTGATGATGTTTTCAAGGCATGACAATGTTCACAGGTCACAAAATGGGTCCTCCATTGTACGGGACGGGGAATGGTAGGGACGGTGACAAATTACTGTGTAACAGATGCCCCCTAAAGTATGAGGCCCGAGAGAGAGAGGGGTGAAATGCTTTACGAGAACATGTTCAACTGAAGGCCCGCCGTCGGAAAACCTGTGCAGAAAAATACAACTAATATCTCAAGTACATGATGTATGTGTGGTATGGGCACAGCCATCCGAAACAGAGTACACTATAATCCGGATCCATGGTATTGGCGCAGCCATCGTGAGGATAAATGAACTACTCAGGTATGATGGCAGCCATCCAATCAATGAGTCTATACATAATAATCTGTCCCGCGGCTGATTACAACGGACACAATCTAGGGTCTTGCATCATCTTGACCCAAACAAGTACAAGTTCGAACATGTGAATATGAGGGCGAAGTCAAACATGCGGGGAACATCGTCGGATTACCCGCCCAATGATATTTGTTAACCGAACGCGGGCGAACCTGAAAATAGCCAATGGCCCTCAAGGTACTACAGGTACAATCTACGGCATGTGAATCAATGAGTTGGCGTCGAACACCCGCAAAATCACTCGATCGGAGGCCAATGATGAAAACCTCACGTCGAATGTGACGAACCTGCCATTGAGGCATGCAGGCTCCAAGGTACCATAAAAGAGTCTCTAGATCAGCTTCCTGGATAATGAGCTGATGTCGATAGGAAGTGACTTTGATCGAAGGTGGGCCATAATGATTCCCACATCATCGACACGAGACAGAGGAACATGATGTTTTGTTGTGAATCAAGATCGTATGAGAAACAGAGGAAGGTTGATATTTGCAGAGGCCAACTTCTCTTGAACATATAAACGGCACAACAGTGGACTTGGCAGTATTTGACATCAAAAGTTCAGAGGTCATGGTGACAAGGCAATGAGCAGATGAGAGGTCAAAAGGGATTATCCAAACCCACGGAGGCAAAGTGAAGAAACGAGATGAGATGTCCCCAACCCGACACGAATGCGGACAAGTGCCATGTTCAAAAGCGACATACTGCCGACGACAACGACGATGGTTCCATTTTCCCCCCACCATTTCTGGTGAGTACCCCAATTATTTTTGATAACAAGCTTGAAGGGGATAGCATATGCTTGTAATATAAGTCTGCCCTTCGGGTGAATCCATCCTAGTGCATTTAACGAGTCCTAGGAAGGAGGAACTCGGAGAACGTCATTTCGACTGGATCCGATGTCATCAGGATTTAACGAGTCTGACAAAGGAAGAACTCAGCGTCTTTTCATGTTTAGAGAGTTTGAAAAGACAGCAGAAAAGTAAACTCCAAAGGTCCCTTTTCGTAAATAGTTCCTCAGATCTGAAAAGGTAGAAAACAATATCCGAGAAAACCTCCTAGTCGCGATAGGCTAGGGTATTCCTTTCTTGTAATCAATCCATCCCAGCCCGAAAAAGGGTTAAACGTATACTGGGTAGATGTCGATTCGTGTCCAATTTAATGAGATTGAAACGACAAAGGCCTCGGCAATCTTTTCATGTTTAGAGAGTCAGAAAAGAGCTGAAAGGTGACTCCAAAGTGACTTTTTCGTGTATTTACCGAGTCCGAAAAAGTATAAAATACAACTCGTTTCCATCGTTAAAGTCGCAAAAACCTGCTGATGCACATACCAAGCAAGCGTAAAATCCATTTTCGACATAACATATGAAAATATTTGATAAAAATGACTTTTTACAACTCATTTTATGTCAAAAAGTTATAAATATGTCAAATTGGTAAAAATAAAATTACATTTACTATTTACCTTGGTAGAAAGCAACAGTGGTCTATTTGGAGAAGAAACTTCTGACGGTGATTGCAACAAATCCAGTTGACCATTCAGCTTCTCGTCTGCTACAGGTAAGAGGCGCTCCCTTGCTCTTCATTTTTATCCATTTTTTAATAGTTTTACCCTGTAAATCAGTTCTCTAGGGCCACTTTTGAAAATTTTGGGCCGCGCTCATTGGCGCGGGTATCGGGCACGAACCCGCGCCAATGGGCTCTTTTATACAAAGGGCTCGTGCCACGTGGCACGAATGTTCACAAAACAGCCGCGCCAGTGGCCGAACCTAAAAATCCGCCTAAAAAATCGACATTTAGACCAAATTGTATGGAATTTGAGGCTCATCAGAGATCTAACTAAGGGTTCATGACCATATGAATGCAGGTAATCAAGAAAAATGGCGATTGAATGGAAAGAACGAGAGCATGGAGAAGAGGATGAACAAGCCATCCAAAGTCAAGCTGGCATGAATGCCCTTAGAAACTGTGGGCTGAAAAAGTTCTTCCTCACACCCTGTCTACGAGCTCAGCCCGAGCTCCTCCAGTATTTAATCAGTATCTGGGATGAACATGAACAGGTGTTCAGGTTACAAGACCAGGTATTAGAGCTAGAGGTTTCCGATGTTTATTTTATCACCGGATTGTCCCGCAGAGGTCCGATCCCTGTCTTGACTGGAAGCAGACCATCTGGGGAGAAGATGGAAGAAGTGATGGCACGAGTGTGCCAAGGAGCACAAATGGGATCATGCAGTAAGAAGGTGGATATCCACACTATCCCTGATATGACATTGAGAGTGGTCCTACATACCATCACGCGGGCTGCAGGGTCACAGGCACCGCATGAGGCCACAAAGGCCCAACTCCTGTTGGCCTCAAGATGCATGAGTCCCCTACTGTTCGACTGGGCAACAGCAGTAACAATCAATATGAAAAGGCAGCTCACAAAATTCAAACAGGGTAAACTGAAACAGTTCGGTTATGGTTCCATCCTGGTATCATTCATTCTGGAATGCTTACCAATCTTCCAGGGCCAAGGGGCCGTAGTAGCAGATCTGATACCATGAGAGCCAAGAATGGCTCACTGGGCAGCATTGATGCCCAGAGCTGGAGGCGGCCAACAGATGTCCTGGAGGTCAGAATTCTTTAGGTGCTTACGGCGCCAGCTGATTTTCGTGGAAGACTGGCCCTATGCAGGAACTGACTTCACCGGAGACCCAGATCTCCCACTGCCAGAAGGAGATGACTGGGACGAGGAGTTGGGTAAGACCTCATGTTTTTTGATTTTATATTTTTATGTTTTTTTTGTTAATACACATTTGTCCTAACACATTTTATATATGCATGTAGATGTGGGACCTGAGAGACCAGCTGGGATGTCTCCAATCTCCCGGAGGACTCAACTCGCCCCTGATGTTGAGGGAGAGGGCACCGGAGGAGAGGAGTTGATCCAGAATCTCGAGGGCATTGCCCACGGGATCCCAGACTATGCTCGGCTGGCAGACATACCGATGGCATACCAGCGCCACACGGTGGGAGTTTCGAGTCGGATCCACCGAATCCTGAGACGCTTAGTGCGTGCAGTCACGTGCTATCATGAGCACCATGCGGATTAGCTCTTAAGATTTATACCACACCTATTTTTTGAGAGACATATCGTCTCCGGATGTACTTAAGACGACTATGTATATTTTGACTTTTATGTGACACACTCTATGTAAACATTTCGATATCTATATATATACATATCTATTTCTGGATGGATCTTTCTTTACATGTGATGATGATTTATAAATTGCGCAAATGTCTGTCTAATACCAAATTTGCTACTGCATCTGTTAGTGTATTCAAATTCCTGGGTATATGATGACATGTAATGTAGTCAAAATTCCTTTCCAGTAATCGAATACGTAGATACAGACGTAAGATGGACGGGTTCCTTACCGAATAGTGTCCGTTCAGTTGTAACACCACAAGTTGTGAATCTAGATACACGAGCAATTCACGGATACCAAGGTTTACTGCCTCGGTTAATAATTCTAACACAACACTATATTCCGCGATGTTGTTCGTGGTACGTCCTAGACACACTCCTTGCAGGTTGATCAACTCACCAGCAGGATCATAGATTACCCAGGCTGCTGAAGAAAGATTCCTGGTACTGCGGGAGGCACCATCCGCGAAACCAACAAATGGATGAAAAGACATCTGCACAACCAGGAAGACCCGATCAGCAGAAAGATGTTTACAAAGCACACCACACAATACATGCACACAAATGAAAATCACACACCTATGTACACACACCACACCAATAAATCACTTCAGGCATAGTACTTTTTAAGGTACAGCCCATTTCTGGGCTGCGCCAGCGAAACTCCTTCATAATCTATAAGCTCATAGGCCCCATTTTTCAAAACGCGCTTTACTATATAGGGCCCGTGCCACATAGGCTGGAGCTTACCGGCTCCAAGCTTATCATGCGCTTGATCGTACAGGAGGACGAGGTCTCCTTCGATAAAAGAACGGGGAGAAACAGATTGATCAAAATGAGTTTTGACCCTCTTCTTTTGTGCTTCGATAACCAAAGCAGCCAGACGACGGGTTTCATCTAACCGTTCTAGATACAGAAGACGTTCTTCCTCGGCAGAAGTACCAGGTAGAAGCTCCACAACTAATTTCAATGAAGGAATCTACTTCCAGCCGTGATGGCTTCAGGGCAAGTACACCAATTGAAATGGGGTAGATCCGGTTGCACTCTTAAGCGATGTTCGGTAAACCGGAAGGCGGAAACGATTGGAGATGCCAGGTGGATTTTGAATACCAATTCTTCAGGCATGGTGATAAACAGTGATGGCAGCTGCAACGACCATTCGCTTGAGGGTGCGTATGGTGTTGGTATCATCCTAAGCAGCTCACGTTGATCAGCTCTGGGCATCCAGCTGCCTTCCTGGAAATGAACAGTCAGTGATGGCAGACCCAGTGCCATCATGGGTTGAATAAATGGGCGTGGTGCCAGTGGTAATGGTGGCAGCAGCCTGAGCCCTTGAGTGTGTCAGTACAGCGCTCATTATCCATTTGCTTCTATGGCAGGGTGAAGGTTACATTCATAAATCCAGCTATTTCTTTAAAAGACAGTAACAAATACAGGATGCAATGGCCATGGCTGCATGTTATTGAAAATGGCATGGATGACATTTACGGACTGCAGTGATACAGTCCTTCAATATGGAAGGCCAGAAATAACCTGCTCGAAGAATCTTCTGGGCAGTAGCATACCCGGACATATGTCCGCCACAGGCACCACTGTGGCAGTCATTTAAGACCTTCTTAGCCTCTTCCAAGGTTAGGCATCGTCGGAGTACCGAATCTACTCCAACGCGATATAAGGTATCTCCTACTATATGGTAGGGTTGGGACTGGTGCCGAATCTGATGGCGGGCAGCTTTATCCAACTCAGACCGAAATTTTGAGGTCTGAAGATACACTATTATGTCACCGTACCAAGGGTCATGAGTACTGATGAGGAAAAGCGTTTCGTCCGGTATATGGTCTTCAGAGTGTGAGGGAACAGAGTCTGTAGGGAGAGAACATATCAAATCCCGCGAAGACCGGTGATTTAGTTGATGACTTGAGTAGTGAACTCCAAGTCAAACTCTGCAGGATCACAATCCATTTAGTGCCACCTTGATGGTGTCTAGTAAGAATATACGTCATAGGGTTGCAGTCTGAAACCACTGTTATCGTGCGCAAAAGGATGTAATGGTGAAAGCGTTCTACATCGTGTACTGTTGCTAAAGCCAACTTCTCGACATGTGCATAACGCGTTTCCGGGTCGAGAAGGTTCCGAGACAGGTAATAAACGACAAGTTCATCACCGTGATCGTCATCCTGCACCAAGACCATGGATATGGTGCTAAATGCAGCGGCTAGATATAAAGTGAAGTCGCGGTGGTAGTCCGGAGGACGAAGCAACGGAGCATTGACTAGCAACATCTTTAGCTTCTCAAAGGATTCTTGAGAAATTTCGTCCTAGTGAAAGGGAACGTTCTGCTTTAACAAACGAGTGAATCCTTTGGCCACCTCGGCATAATTTGGGATAAAGCGTCGAAGAAAATTCGCTTTCCCTTGCAAACTCTGTAACTGATACAGGGAGGAGGGTGACGGGAGATTTAAGATGGCCTCGACCTTTAAAGGGTCAAGGTGAATTCCATCTTTCGAGACTATGAATCCTAAAAGACGGCCAGAATCAATGCAGAAGATGCATTTATGAGGATTAAGCCTAATATTATAGCGCCTGCAATGAAGAAAGATCTGGCGGAGATGCTCAGGATGGTCCTCTCGCTTAACCGAATGAGATGGAAATTCATCCAGATAAGGCTGAACGATATGGCGAATGTCATGAAAGCATAAATTTCTTGTTTGGTAATAAGCGTTTTCAAGCGGCGGGGGTTTCTTATACGCGAAAAGTACACGGACGAATGAATGTGGTCTTGTGTTGATCCTCGGAGTGCAATATTGATTTGGTTATATCTGAGAAACCATCCATTAAAGAATAGATCTCACTCAGCACGATGCATCGATGATACGGTCTATAAACGAGTGGGATAATTATCCTTTGGACGGGCGCGATTGATTGCGATGTTGCGATAATCACATATACATAGACTCTAATCGTACCCTACTTTTTATCGAGAGGGACATGTTAGACACCCCGGCTAGCGAGAGGGGGATGGGACTGCGTAAAGCCCGCGTTGAAGTTTCAACCACGCGCGAATGTGGCCGGCTTTCGGGGGGTTATGGGACGTAAGCGTTGGCGCACGGGTTTCGCACCTGGGTAGGTTGGAATCTCGTGCACCACAATACTTGGATCAATTCCCGGCATCTCCTCGTAATACCATGCAAAAACATCTCGAAATTCTTTGAAAAGCTCCGTATAGACTTGGATCTCCTCGGCAGAACAAGTCACACCCACATGAATATTCTCAACAATCCCCGGTTTAACAGAGATGTTGATTGGAACATTTTGAGTAATGTTACTCAGATTACCCTCTGAAAAGACCTCGTGCGTCAAGATCAGTGTTTGAAGAGGAGGGGAAGGAACCTGAGTAGCATAACGCTCTAGACAGTCAGTCATTTCCCCCAAGCTAGGCATAAACGAGGAGCGATGATGCCCATCGCCCCAGGGTAGCTCCTCAAGAGACATAGTTTCAATGATAGCCTCATCAGAAAGAAAAGTCTCTCTGAGAGGATCAGGTGAATCAGCTTGACCAAGCCAGGGGGCTTGAGAGTAGACGTCGAGAGCCATGCTCAAAGGAGCATGCTGAGGAGGTGGAGGATCCGATGCAGCAACAATCTCACAGTAGTTGATCTCTACCGGCGTTAAAGGCATGGATTCTCCAAACTCATATACCTGCTTAGGTGTAGGAATAAGCTAGGGGTCATCGGACCTGGACAACATGTTGACTTGAGCGGTATGCGGTGGCGGTGCGGGAAATATACCCATGAGGACTGGGTCTTTGAAGAGACCAGGTCCTACACTATCCGGGGGATTCGGAATTTGATCCACGTATGGCACATTTTTCTCAGAGTTAGAGGTGAAAAATGACAACGGATCCACCGTGACAATCTTGCCCTCATGAGGGAATTGTCGAATCAAAAAGCGATGCCGACGTGCTGCTTGTAACGAATAATTAATAAAAAATATATGGGTAAGTTGCATCAACCACTTCTGCTTCTACGTTGTGATTTACCACCGCGAGCGCGCCATGAACTCGAGAACTCCCAGGGGTTTAGACTCCCAACCATCGAATGCCTCAAGGGCATTGGGAGATGACAACAGGTTGGAGAGCCGATGGCCTTCCAGCAAGCGGAGGACATAACGCAGGTAGATGCACCCTCATCTACGACAGCCCTATGAATGTTCAGATTGTTAATCCCGACTCGAATGACCAAAGCGATTTGATGTGGAAGCCGGGGAGTAAAATTCTCCAGATCGAAGGTGAGAAGGCTCGAGTCGGCGGGATCGATGCCACCGATTGCAGACAGTAAAGCCTTCCGTTGTGAAGGAAAACTTTGAAGAACCTCAAGTGCAGACATAGCACATGGTGCCTGTGCCAGATCCTCAACAATACTGTAATGTTGAGCGGCACGAGAATTTGGATTATAAGAAGATCTTCGAAGAACACCTTTGGGAGGTGGCTTCACAACGGGTTCAAGAGTCGGCTTCTCGATTTCCAATGGACCGAGACAGGTGGGGGAGGCGGTCCATCCTCAACTGCCTTCCCAGGTGCCTGTCGCGATTCATTGTAATCCTTCGACTGCGTAGCGACAGAGATAGGTGCAACACTCTTCCCCATGAAAACCTGAGACCCAAACGGTGCAGATGGTGATTCCTGTTCGACCATCTGGGTCTGCTGAGATGGAAATGGCTCTTTTAAAATAGCCAGAGTCCCTTTTGGGCCTTTAAGAAGTTTACTAACCTCGGATCGTCATGGAAAATCCTTATTATAATGGTCCCCTTCACAGATGAGGCAAGGGTACTTCGGTTTACGCTGGGAGCCATCCTCAGTACGAGACTTAGATTCTAGTTTTGGGGCATCAGATTTAGATTTGCCTTTGCCCTTCTTCTTCCCCTTGGAGGATTTGTCCGCAGGATTGGCCTGAACGGCATTCACCTCTGCGGTTTTACCAGAATCGGGTGAGGTGGGATTGGCAGAGGTATGGTTGGAAGAATTAGCCTTCTGCTTCCCATTCGAAAACTTCTTCGAATTCTGAGAGACAGAACCAATGACACCATCCACCGCAGGGGTGGGTGGAGCCTTAGTGGTTTCGGGCCGTGGAGCATCAGTCAAGATGCCATAAAGCATGCCAGACTGTGAATAGACAAGATCCAGGTACTAGGCATGCGTGATGGCTTGTTCCTCTGTCACGCATGCTCCCATCGCGATATCCTGAGCGATTTTATTCACAAAGGAGGTGGTGAACCAGTGAGTCAATATCTAATCAGGTATGTGAAACTTAATCAGTCTACGATGGCGCCGCCACTCATGAATGTGATCTGAGATGTGAGTGGCTTTATCCTGCTTCAGGGAAGTCAGGAGGTGCGTCCCGGCTTCATACCGAACCGGTAACTGAAAATGTGTGAGGAAAGCCATGGCTAAAGAGTTGAAATCTTGGAAAATGCCACAGGATAACTCTATGTACCACTTAGCAGCAGCTCCAGTTAAAGTACGCTGGAAGAGGCACAAGCGAATCGAATCGTCGATCCAAGAGTTAGACGAACACCAAAGGTGATATGTCATCACATGCGCCTGGGGGTCCTCTCCAGCTTTTCCCTCAAACTTGGGACAATCGCCTGGTATCTTGGTGGGAACCGGAGGCCAATACAGATTATGTAAAATTGGATCATTGGTAAACTTTGAAACATCCGGAAGTTCCAAGGTAGCCAGGAACGGCAATGGAGGATTAACTGCCATGCCAGGTCCTGGATGAGGTCTGGTACCCATACTCCACGATGGTTGTGAATATCCTTGCCCCCATGGGTTTTGTCCCGCAGGATTCTGACTGTAGGGGGCGTAGGTCGTATAACCAGACTAATTTGGATGCTGGTAACCATAGTGCGGGGCTTGATAACCAGAGTACGGACCCTGATTAGGCGTCGGCCCCGTATAAGCAGCGTTTGGATTTGGCTGCTGAGTGTAGGTAAAACCGGGTGGAGGAGGATAATACTGAGAGCCTCTGGGGTGGTTATAGTTCGGTTGAGACTGACCATGAGGATAATAACCACCCCGAGGATGAGTAGGTGAGGATGAGTAGGCCGCTGAAAAGTGGAATCGCGAGCTCGACACGAGGGCCCAAATGTTGATTTGGCTACTTACACAATAGTGAACTGGCCGGCTATGCAGTTAATGAATGAGCTGTCATTCGAATGAACAAAGCTGACCCGATCGAAAGGGCTGACCCGAGTGAACAGTTGACTCTGACAGACAAAGGCGCCCGATCACAAGAAAGCTGCTCCCGGGGTTGTAAGTGAGCCCTGAAACAACGGGATGGGGCTTCCTGTCAGTTCCGAGGTTTGAACACCGGGTTGTACCGGATGAACCGGTTGGCCCGGTGGTGGAACAGGACCAGGTGCTTGCTGGAAATCGGTTTGACCTGAAGCAGAACCATAGGATGGTCCCGGCTGATATACAACGTTAGAAACAACAGGATACTGCGGTTGCATCGGTAAAGAACGCTAGATTTGCCCCCCAGGACCATAGACCGGTCCCGGTTGATACCCCGGCTGAAGCTGAACAGGTTGACCAGAAGGGCTATAATACTATCCTTGCGGATCGTACGATGGCCCTTGTTGGCCGACAGGATAGCCTTGAATGGGCTGCCCCTGTGGATCATAAAGATAGCCAGGTTGGCTCGTAGGTTGGCCTTGGAAAGGCTGTCCTTGCAGGTTATAGGCCTGGTTATACGGTAAACCTTGAGCATAAAGATAAGCCTCAGGAGCGGGTAGATGCAAAATTTCCCCGTGCTCGTCATACTGACCTAGGAAAGCATACACGGGAGTACCATCCTGTGCATAGTGCGAAAAGTAAGATCGGTAGGGATCTTAGGAGGACAGTCCAACCTCGGCATTCGGTTGTTGCAAAGACAACCGATACTCCTCCGGAGAGATGTTCTCCGGTATAGCAGTAGCTAGATAAACATCTTCAGGAGTTGGCCCAGCCCTAGTAGCAGATGCTGAGACAACAGGAGAAGAGGCGGCCACACAGACAGTGGGCCGGACGGGAACAGAAGTGACGGGCGTCTGAGGAGACACCCCTGGTGTAGTAGCAGCTTGCCTCGAAGCAGGAGATGATATTCCCATAGAGGCTGTGTGGAAATGATCTGACCCAGAGATCTGTATCCCTATGGTAAAGAAGGACTGGCTGTTGACATGGTAGCCAGCTCAGAGTTGTCTCCCTCAAACAATATTCGCGGGAAGAGCTGATAGTCTTCACCAGACGTTGGGATTTCCTCACCAGAATCACTCATGGTTGATCTTGCTGTTAAATCATGCAAAAGACGGCGAGGACTAGGAGGAAATACAGCAGCAAAAAAAGGCGAACCCGAGGTAAGAGAAAGGAAATCAGCTCCTAATCTCAATTCAGACACAGGGTCCGAAAAGGGCCAATTGAACTCAACTGGTCCTCCAAAGGGTTGCTCAGCGAGAACCGGTCCCCCGTCAGGAAACTTGGAAACAACAGGCTGCTGTGGTTCGACAGAGGATTGGGAAGCCTCTGAAGAATCGTCCGTGTAAGGACTACCAGTCAACGAAACCGAAGGTTCCGCCACTGTGGCAAAAGACCAGAGAAAAAGAAGCAAACACACACACGGGCTGAAAACGAGTTAAGGGCACACGATCAAACGGTCAACAAGAAATATCTAAGCGGGCGTGTAATCGTGGGTGATTAATTTTACCACATTGAAAAGTAAGAAACTCTATCGTTTCATATTTTAAGAGTTGAGAAACAATAGAAAGATGACTCTATCTCTTTCAGATTTGATACAAGCGTGAAAGGACAAGCGCTCGACGGTCTTTTCAAGTTTAGGGAGTCAAAAAAGACCAAATGACTGCTCAGGAAAAACTAGGCACAAAGGGTGTACCAAATATCCGTGAACTGCAATATACACCTTGGTTTCAATAATGAAACGGAAATCGACCAAGGACTTTCCGTACGTGCAGGTAGTCTCCCTGAATGCTGTGTTCGGTGTATCACTGGTATAGGGCGGCAGACTCGGCTTCCTGTGGATAAAGGATTGAAAACCCAGAGGGGTCTCCCTTTATATACGCGACGATACGGGGAGCACAAGTCCGTACTAGCGCTGTCTAAAGCCAAAAGGCGAGCGACCGCTGCTAGGTTTAAAGACGCTAGAACACGTCTCTAGCCTAGACCTCTAAAAATGTTTCGTTAAATTTCAATGCTGCCTTAGGTTAATTGAATAAATTTTACAGTTGATCTTCGATTAAGTTTCAATTTCAGGCCCTATCGTATGTAGTGTCTTAAAAGACTCCTAAATGCAAAGCTACATGCCACAGCCCAACATTTCGTTCGATGAAAACTAGTTATAGAAGAGTTGAGAGCTTTTACACAAATGAAATGATCGGAAGACAAACAATGAGATCTCTAATGAAACTAATGAAATTGAAAACTTTTCATCCAAATCACTAATCACTAGCAAAATCGAAAAGATTACAATTTGCACTAATTAACCAAAAGCAAAAGAGATTTTTTTTTTTGATTTTCAACATTTGATAGCTAAATGCACTAAAAAAACTGAAAACAAACGGAACAACTTGAGAAACAATATTTGAGAGAGCAAAACAAACAAATTTCACTCAACAACGCAAGCAATCAGATCCCAAATCGACCAAAGTCTCTCAAAACCAAGAAAATACTCAAAGGCTCCAATGGGCTATGTGATCTAGGCCCAATGCAAGACCAAACGAAATTTGAATGAAGGAATGAGAAATCACCCAAAAATCACAACAAAACAATGAATAACTACTAAGAGGATGCGGAGAATCAATCAAAAAGTCGACCGGACAAACGAAACACCAAAACTCCCAAGGAGGGCTCGATACACTAAGCCACTAGATGCCCTAGGGCTCAAAGCGTGAAATCGATAGATAAAAGCAAACAACCAAAGGATAGAGGTGAATTCCCAGTCAAAAAGGACTCCAACACACTCAGGCAGTCGGAAAATCAAGAAGAAAAACACTGACCAAACCCAGAGAGCTCGAAAATGAGGAAGCTCAAAAACCTTACAGGAGTGGCGCGACTGTAAGGCTGCAACTGGCGCTAGAAAGCAATTGGCGCGGGCTAAACAAAAGCAACATGCGCTAATTGGCGTGACTGTCGAGCTAAAAAGCACGCCAGTCGAGTTTCTCAGGCAAAAACAAAAAAGAACTACTCCAGAAGCAGATCAATGCATACTAAGCAAACCAAGAAGTAAAGAACAGCAAAAGAACCCAACCCAGAAGGCTCATCAAGCAAGGAAAAACATAAAATAATCAAAACGAGACAATACAAAATGAGACAAGTGAAATCCGGTACGATCCCCGCCGGAGTCCGCCAAATTGTTGAGGAGGTAAATCCCCTCTGCGGACAGAGGCGATCCCTACTAGCCCAGCAGGGGTCTAGCAACAATCAAAAATGTTACGACGCAAGTTCCTAGTTACGAATGAAAAGACTAAAGATAGAAGCCTACCTGGAATCCAATGCTACGATCTGAAGAAGAGAGCGTTCCCGTTCCTCAGCCTTGGCAGATCACGATCCTCCACGATCTCCACGGATGGACACCTGCACATGCAAGAAACAAACAGATACAAGCATAAAATCCGGCATACGTAACTAAATATCAGTCAGAAAGGATATTACTCATATTAACATAATCGAAAATAGAGTGGAACCATAATCGTAATCATTCATTAAATAACAATCAAAGAAATATTACAACCAATGTTCTGACGCCGTTTTCCCCTTCGGATGGGTCTCCAGTCGTTCATGTCTCGCAAAGCTCGCCAGGGAAAGGGCAAACCTCTCCAGAGTCTCTCGACGATAGTCTCCTTGCTTGAGTCGGCCTTAAGGGAAGAAAGAGGGCTCTTACAGCATAAAGGCTCTTGGGAATTGGGAGATTCAAAGCTTAGGCACTTCAAGACTAGCTTGCCATGGAATTGAGCAGGCTTTTATAGATGGGGAAGGAGGGATTTGGGATACCTATTATTGTGGGATTGGCCCTATCAACAAGGAAGGTTCCATGGGAGGTGGCAAAACCACTTCCCTTCCATAGAACTCCCGCAGCCAAACCTCCCAACTCAAGATAGACAATGGTTTCTGAGTTTGTTGAAACTCAACTTCCGCCATCTTTATTTAAAAAACAATCCTTAAATTGGCTGGCGCGACTACTGCTCTGGGACAGAGCGCCAGTTGGCGCAGCCTCTTTGTAGGATTTTCCCCATTGGCGCGAGTGGTGAACTGTCTGCCCGGGCCAATGCAAAAAGAGATGTTTTTATGATTTTTTGCAAGGAGATGTCTTTAGGGCAATTGAAGCTCATGCTTAGAGGAATGCATTGATGATGTTTTCAAGGCATGACAATGTTCACAGGTCAGAAAATGGGTCCTCCATTGTGCGGGACGGGGAATGGTAGGGACGGTGACAAATTACTGTGTAACATGGGGTTATGTTTGAAATATTATTTTGTATATGGTATGTTTAGTCTACTTGCATTCTTCAGTATTTTAGTTGAGATTGTTGTGTTGTTTAGCACTGGTTGTTCCCGAGCAGAAATCCCATATCTTTCATTGAGAGGCCTCTTGGGAGAGCATTGCATTCATTTCCACATTTTTTTTCAGGCCAAGCTACAAATTTCTTCATCAGTGCTATTTCTGCATGTTATTGTCCTGTGTTGCAGGGCGTTGCAGTGGAGGGCTTACAAACCCACTTTCTAAGATAGTTTCTCTTTGGAGGAAGGATTCCTTCACTTGGGAGATTAGTTTGGAGAGTTCTTGGACATATTTTAGATATTTGGCATTAGACCAACTATTTCCCATCATTTCTAGTGTTTTCCAGTGATTGAAGGGTTCATCTCTTCATGAAAGGATACCTTTGATGGGATATAAATCAGAACTTCTATATTTCATCCTTCTATACTCATGTGCTTCATTTGGTAGTGAATCTTTAGCCCTAGGGCTTTAGATCCCATCTTGTATAGGGTGTATTTCTGAAAACCCTTTCCGGGTTCTTTGTAGGAGTTTGTATTAAGCCTAGATTTGTATTGGGCATAATTTTTTAGGCATATAATAGCCCTAAATATTTTTAACATTATTTTTCTGTAGCAATGTATTTATAACTGCGTTGTAGTAGTTCTCCGACATTTTTTATTGTGACAATAACTCATTTGTGGAGTGATCGTTTATGGGAGGCTTCTTCCTTCATTGTATATGGTTTATGCCTCACTATTTGTGTTGATTTTTTTATCTAATACATGATTTTATGTATCCATATTGGTCTCCAATGTTCATGAGTTTATTTACACTGCTATTTCCAGTTTTGTGTTCATATATTGTTGCATTCCCCATTGGGTATATTACATCTATGGTGTCTCATATAGCACCTTTGATAGAAAATATAAGGATCAAGATGAAAGGAATTATTTTAGGAAGAATTTAGTATTTTCTCTAAAAGATATCACTGACCTATCAAAATAAAATCTCAAGCAGAAAGAGAAATTGCTTAATTATGAGCTCGAGAATGAAAATTTGAAAAAAGAAATAGTTGATCTTAATTTTCAACAAGAAGAGGATAAAAATATTAATGGGATGTTAGCCAATCACCTGAGTGAGAAGGAAGTTGTAATATTCACAATTAGCCATGAGCTAGTTGGAATATTAATTTTGGCTTTTGCTTCTTAATTTGCTGAATAAGAGGGTATGGAGACCCATAAATCTCCTTAATGGGAATAAAATCACTACTAATGTGAAAGGATGACATCTTAGTAGCTTAATCAAACACCCTTGTGTGTTGAAAGGGGTTGGAGCACATAGAATGGGTCAACTTTAACGAAATCAATAGCACTGTCATGGAGGAGTGGCATTCATTATGGGACAAAGAAGTTTTGGAGGGAGACTCCATGCATAGAAGTAGTTCCTTTAATGAGTGGTTCCAAGGGTGAGGAAGCTCACCACTTATATAAGGAAAAGGATGGCAGCCACAGAGGATTATGTTATGTATTTTGTATTTGAGATTTTATTTCCTTTTTATACTTTTTCTTCAATTTAGTTGTTTAGCTAACATTGAATTATTATTTAGCGCAGGGTGTTCCCTAGCAATGATCCGACCTCTATCCTTGAGAAGCCTCTAAGGAAGAGTATCTTCAATATATTCCACATTTAGGCATCAGGCCAAAGCTTCAGTCTTGTGGTACAATGCAATTTCTATTGAGAGATGTGTTGAGTTGCAGGTTGCAACAGTGGAGAATACATTCGGGTGATTTCTGATGTGTTTTTTAGTGGAGAAAGGTTTCCTTCCATTGGGAGGCTAGTGAGGAAGGCCATTGAGCCTTATTATAGCATTTGGCATCAGGCCACACTATCATTTTCCCCTACACTATAGTTTCTATCTTCGACTACGTTATTTTAGGGAGGAGTTGCAGGGGTGGTTTCAGTACACCATTTGGGGAGGAGGTTTTCTAGTGAAGGGATCAACCTTTCATCTAGGAAGTCTACTGGAGGAGGATATTTTATTTGCCATATCATATCAGCCACATATTTTTAGTTGTATTGTTGTAGTGAATCTTCAGCCCTATGGCTTTGATTCATATCTTGTATATTGGTGTATTTATTAAAACCCTCTTGGGTTCTTTGTTGGAGGTTGTATAGAACCTAGATCTTCATTGTACATTATATTTGAGGCATATATAAGCCATTTTATCTTTTTTGTAGCATTGAACCTATTATTGTGCTATAGTTGTCTTCCAGCAATTTGTGTAGTAGTAACACCTCATTATTGAGGGGATTTATCTATTGGAGACTTATTTATTCATGTTGTAGAGTTTGTGACCCATTATTTTGTACATGTTTGCTGCTATTATGATTAATGAAGAAGCCCCATATTTGTCTCATACTTTGATGTAATTTTTACACTACTATTTCTAGTATTTTTCTCTATATTCCTGCTTTTCCGATTTGGGAATATTACAGTGGTATCAGAGCATAATCTTGGCTCAGCCTATGCATCTTTAGAAAATATGTCATCAGAATAAGGGGATCCTCTCACAGATAGAGAGAAGAGGTATCTCAGAAGAAGAAACCATAAGTATACAAATGATAAAGAAGACAAGGGTAAAACCCCTTTATCAGGAGAAGAGAATGACAAGGATTTTCCTAAGCTTCTTCTTCGAACTATGAAATACATTGCTAGAGAAATAAAGGATATGAGGATGGATAGAAATAAGGAATTCCCTAAAGGGTTTCTACATGGTGAAGGCTTTGACATTTCTCATCATTTGAGTGATCAACCAGTGAAGCAATAGGTTTCCTAATGCTCTACAATGCCTACATTATTAGTAGTGGAAAATGGAGGGTTTCAAGAATAGGAAACTATTGAAGGCTATTTCATAGAGTATGAGTCTCAATCTCAGAGATTCGAGGATCATTTGATTTTTCAAGAATTTTTTTAGATCAAGGACAATAAGAGACATCATCTTCACAATAGAGGTGGAGGATTCATACAGAATCATGATCTAAACTAGACTATGGGCATATTTTTCTTACCCAAATTTTTTGGGCCATATAAATGCACTTCCAAATTATGGGTAAAGAAGCTATTCATATACTTCCAGCTAAACCAAGTACCTGAGATGGAGGCCATCAAGATAGCAATGCTACACCTTGAGGGTGAGGCACATGATTGGTGGTTTCATGGCTTTTCTACATTGGGTCATGCCAATGTGACCACATATTTATAGTTCACAAGGAGGTGGGTGGAGAGGTTTGATCGAAGAGACCTGGAGGCACCTTTAATGGGGCTAGCAAAGCTCAAATAATCAGGTAATCCAAAAACTTATATTTATAAATTTCTAAAAATTTCTTTTATGGTTCCTGATTTTTCTGCAGCGAGAAGGGTCTATATGTTTATTGATGGGTTAGAAGAACCTCATCATGGTTTTGTTAAGTCTACCAAGCCCACTACCCTTCAAGATGCCATTGAGAGGGCTAGAGATCTACAAGATTCCTTGCCTAGAGCAAAGGAAACATTGCAACAAAAGCCCACTTTTACATCAAAGGGAAAAGATGAGAAGGCTCGTCTTTCAAAGGAGAGCCAAAACAAAGTACCTCTCAGTGATGATGTTAGAAGAGATTTGAGGAGAAGGAAGCTTTTTCTCACATGCCAAGAATCATGGGCACCCAGACATTGATGTGCAACAGGAAAGGCACACTATATAGAGGTATTTTAAGATGATGAGGAGGAAGATGAAGAATATGAAGAAGGAGGTCACAGCGCTGGAAGATCAGGAGATTATCCACCACAACCAGAAGGTGGGAAGGGAGCATTTTCTCCAATCGAAGGGACTATTGCATCATTGAGAGTAGTACCAAAGTATCAGAAAACTTTCACAAAGAAAACATAGTTGTATTTGCACAGTGGGAGCAAGGACCTAGTATTCCCATCTATTACGCATATGACTTTGGCCCATGAGACATTATTGTTTTGTGGAAAACCACTTGGGAGGACATTTGATAAGGATTTGGTGAGAAACGTCTCACATCATGTTGCACCACTCATATATCGAGGAGGAGTGGGGACATTGATAGGTCTTGGTACAACGCAGAGAGTCTTGGGTAGACTCAAGGAGAAGGGAGACATTCTCCCACTATCATCATTACCCAATCTCACTCCTCATCTTGCATTGAGAGAGGATGCTACAAGGATGGAGGATGGCACCATCATGGTCCAATGAGACTATTCCTTGAATTTTAAGGCTTAGAAGATGTTCTCACTTGGGGAGAAATCTTCCACACATGGTAGAATATGGTGGCCACTCATGCATGCTTTGGCCAAAATCAGGAAGTTTTGGATAGGTGATAGGTTCCCATGGAAGAATAACCTCAAAAATCTTCAACCTTTACTTGAGCATGAGCAGCTACAGGAGGAGAAGAAGAGGTAGGATAGCAGCCTTCCAATATGTGACTTTGGCATGGGAGATGTCAAAGAGGAGGGAAAAAATATGGCATATGCTTTATATGATAGATCATCATCGCTGTCACTTTGGAGGGTAGATCCATATTGGAAATCCCAGCTGTTGGTGGATTATTCCAGGGATCTTTGTACATGAATGATACTCGATGACTAACTATTAGAGGAGGGGTATTCAGTCATAGATGAGTTAATTTACTATCATTGTAGGATATTCTTATCTAGAGCATCCAAGCTCAAGGAGAAGTTATTACATGCAACACATGAATATTTTCTCTTCAGCCACACTTATTCCAAGAGAGCATACCACACTATCATGGAGGGTTATACTTGGGAAGGCTTTGAAGAGGAGATATATCAGCATTTGAAGAGATGCATGGATCATGTGGATATCGAGGAGATACATAACTCTTTGAAGGAGTTATCACAACCACCTCTTTCCTCTTGGGGAATGAGAGAGGATATATATATGAGGCACTCCATTTGTATGAGAATATTTTATGGTAAGGATCATGTTTATATGCATAATGATTTATATAATGAACATGTGAATTCCTTAACCATACATGTGTAGGTAATTTATCGAAGTAAGAGCATTCTACCTTATAAAATTCATGGCAAACTTGGGGCCGTAAAATATGTTTAGCATGGCCACTCCCTAGGAGGATATAGGGAGATGATTTATCATTCGGGGTGTGCTCCAAAGGCACCCAACATTTCTCATGTTATCAAAGTATATGAGGAGAATATGGCAGCAAGTAAGTGGATGGGAAACCACTTACCATATCATTATCTGATGCAGTCAGGAGATATGTTGTGCAGGTTCAGCATGCAGGACTACGATCCACCTCGATTTTTTCATATGGTTGTTTATGTGCATTTGGTTTTGATCCCATACATTGATGATGTTCTTATTATTTTTATGGGAATGAATGGAGGGAGGATGGAAGGATTTGATGTGCCCTTTGGGAGAGAGTTTCTTCATGCTTCTTATAATTCATGTTTCAGGGAGGACATTGGGAAAATCATGATTGCTTCATTTGGTCTTTTGATTCCTTGTGGGATGAGTAATTTGCATCTCATGAGAACTTGGGAGGAGCATTTCATGGAGGGATTGATTGGGAGACACTTGACTTATGAGGAGAGCTTATCACATGAAGGTGTCACCAATGGAGGAGGAGAAGAGTCGCAACACTCACCTTTTCAGTTGCTTGAGGACAAGCAACATTCGGGAGGGGAGGATTGTAATATTCCCAATTAGCCATGACCTAGTTGGAATATTAATTTTTTCTTTTACTTCTTAATTTGTTGAATAAGATGGTATTGAGACCCATAAATCTCCTTAATAGGAATAAAATCAATGCTAATGTGAAAGAGGACATCTTAGCATCTTAATTAAGCACCCTTGTGTGTGAAAATAGGCTAGAGCACATAAACTGGGTCAACTTTGACCAAATCGGCAACGTTGTCATGGAGGAGTGGCATTCATTATGGGACAACGCAGTTTTGGAGGGAGAATCCATGCATGGAAGTAGTAACTTTAATGAGGAGGGCCAAGGGTGAGGAAGCTAACCACTTATATAAGGAAGAGGATGGTAGCCATAGAGGATTATGTTATGTATTTGATATTTGAGATTTTATGGTCTATTTAGACTTGTTGCACTCTTCAATTGTTTAGCTAATATTGTATTGTTGTTTAGCACAGGTTGTTCCCGAGCGGGAATCCCAACTATATCCTTGAGGGACCTTTAAGGAAGATGATTTTCACTATATTCCACATTCAGGCATCAAGACAAAGCTTCAGTCTTGTTCTAAAACACATTTTTTGTTGAGAGATGTGCTGAGTTGCAGGTTGTAGCAGTGCAGAATACATTTGGGTAATTTCTGATCTTTTTTTTCAGTGGAGGAAGGTTTCCTTCCTTTGAGAGGCTAGTGAGGAAGGCCCTTGAGCCTTATTTTAGCATTTGGCATCAGGCCACACTAACATTTTCCCCTACAACACATTTTCTGTCTTGGACTACGTTATTTTAAAGAGGAGTTGTAAGGATGGTTTCAGTACAAAATTTGGGGAGGAGGTTTTCTAGTGAATGGATTAGCCTTTCATCTAGGAATTATATTGGAGGAGGCTATATTATTTTCCATCTCAGATCAGCCACATCTTTCCAGTTGCATTGTTGCAGTGAATCTTCAGCCATAGGGCTTTGATTCATATCTTGTATATTGGTGTATTTCTAAAAAACTGCTTGGGTTCTTTGTTGGAGGTTGTATAGAACCTAGATCTTAATTTTACATTATATTTGAGGCATAAATCAACCATTTTATCTTTTTTGAATTCGTTTTATATAACAGTTCTCCTATGACTGCATTGTAGCAGTCTTTCGGTAATTTGTGTAGTAGCATCACCTCATTATTGAGGGGATTTATCTATTGGAGGCTTATTTATTCATGTTGCATGGTTTGTGGCCCATTATTTTGTACATTTTTTCTTCTGTTATGATTAATGAAGAAGCCCCATATTGGTCTCATAATTTGATGTAATGTTTACACTTCTATTTCCAGCATTTTGTTTTATATTCCTGCTTTTCCCATTTGGGAATATTACAGTACTATCAGAGCATAATCTTGGCTCAGCTTGTGCATCCTAAGACAGTATGTCATCAGAATAAGGATATCCTCTCACAAATATAGAGAAAAGGTATCTTAGAATAAGAAACCAGAAGTATGACTATACAGATGATAAAGAAGACAAGGGTAAAACCCCTTTATCAGGAGAAGAGGATGACAAGGAGTTTTCTAAGCTTCTTCTTCGAACTATGCAAGAAATTTCTATAGAAATAAAGGAGATGAGGATGGATAGACATAAGGAATCCTGTAAAGGGTTTCTAAATGGTGAAGGATCTGACATTTCTCATCACTTGAGTGATCAACTAGTGAAGCAACAGGTTTCCCAACGCTCTACAATGCCTACATTCTTAGTAGTGGGAAATGGAGGGTTTATTATTAGTAGTGGTAAATGGAGGGTTTCAAGAACGGGAAACTCTTGAAGACTGTTTCATGGAGTATGAGTCTTAATCTCAGAGATTCAAGGATCATTTGATTTTTCAAGAATTTTTTCAGATCAAGGACAATAGGAGAACTCGGCATCACAATAGAGGTGGAGGATTCATACATAATCAGGATCTACACTGGACTATGGGCATATTTTTCTTACCCAACTTTGATGGGTCATCTAAATGCACTACCAAATCATGGGTAGAGAAGCTATACATCTACTTCCAGCTGAACCAAGTACCTGGGATGGAGGCCATCAATATAGCAGCGCTGCACCTTCAGGGTGAGGGACATCATTAGTGGTTTCATGGCTTGTCTACATTGGGTCATGCCAATGTGACTGCATATTCATAGTACACAAGGAGTTTGGTGGAGAGGTTTGATCGAAGAGACCTGGAGGCACCTTTCATGGGGCTAGAAAAGCACAAACAACGAGGTAATCCACAAACTTATATTTCTGAATTTCTAAAACTTTCTGTTATGGTTCCTGATTTATCTGTAGGAAGAAGGGTCTATATGTTTATTTATGGTTTAGCATAAGCTCTTCATGGGTTGGTTAATTCTACCAAGCCCACTACCCTTCAAGATGCCATTGAGAGGGCTAGAGTTATACAATTTTCCTTTCCAAGAGCAAAGGAAACATTTCAGCAAAAGCCCACTTTTCCATCAAAGGGAAAAGATGAGAAGGCTCCTTTTTCAAAGGAGAGAAAAAACAAACTACGTCTCAGTGATGATGTCTGAAGAGATTTGAGGAGAAGGAAGCTTTGCTTCACATGCCAAGAATCATGGGCACCCTGAAATAGATGTGAAGCACAAAAGGCACACTATATAGAGGTCTTTTCAGATGATGAGGAGGAAGAAGAAGAAGACCCAGAATGAGGTCACAACACTGGAATAGCAGGAGATGATCCACCACCACCAGAAGGTGGGGAGGGAGCATTTCCTCCAATCTAAGGGACTCTTTCATGATTGAGAGTAGTACCAAAGTATCAAAAAAATTCCACACAGAAAACAGAGTTGGATTTGCACAGTGGGAGCAAGGACCTAGTTGTCCCATATATTATGCATATGACTTTGGCCCATAAGACATTACTGTTTTGTGGCAAACCACCTAGGAGGCCACCTGATTAGGAGTTCATGATAAATGTCTCACATCATATTGCACCACTCATAGATCCAGGAGGAGTGGGGACATTGGGAGTTCATGGTACAATGCAGAGAGTCTTGGGTAGTCTCAAGGAGGAGGGAGACATTCTCCCACTATCAACATTACCCACTCTCACTCCTCATCTTGCCCTGAAAGAGGATGCTACAGGGATGGAGGATGGCACCATCATGGTCCAAGGAGACTTCCTTGACTTTAGATGCTTAGAATATGTTCTCACTTCGGGAGAAATCTTCCACAAATGGTAGAAGATGGTGGCCACTCATGCATGCTTTGGCCAAAATCAGGAAGTTTTGGATAGGTGATAGATCCCCATGGAAGAGTAACCTCCAAAAGCTTCAACCTTTACTTGAGCATGAGTAGCTATAGGAGGAGGAGCAGTGGAATGATATCAGCCTTCCAATATGTGACTTTGGAATGGGAGATTTCAAAGAGGAGGGAAACCATATGAAAAATGCTTTATATGATAGATCATCAGTAATGTTACTTTGGAGGATAGATCCATATTGGAAATCTCAGTTGTTGGTGGATTATTCCAAGGATATTTTTACATGCGTGATACTTGATCACCAGCAATTAGAGGAGGGGTATTCAGTCATAGATGAGGTCATTTAATATCATGAAAGGATCTTCTTATCTAGAACATCTAATCTCAAGGAGAAGTTACTACATGAAGCACATGAAGATTTTCTCTTCAGACACACTTGTTCCATGAGAGCATACCACACTATCATGGAGGGTTATACTTGGGAAGGATATGAAGAGGAGATATATCAGCATTTGAATATATGCATGGATCATGTGGAGATGGAGGATATACATAACTCTTTGAAGGAGTTATTACAAGCACCTCTCTTGGGGAATAAGAGGGGATCTATCTATGAGCCACTCCATTTGTATGAGCATATTTTATGTTAAGGATCATGTTTATATGCATAATGATTTATACAATGAACATGTGAATTTATTAACCATACATCTCCAAGCCATTGCTCCAAGTAAGAGCATTCTGCTTTATAAAATTCATGGCCAACTTGGGGCCATAAACTATGTTAAGAATGGCCACTCCCTAGGAGGATATAGGGAGATGATTTATCATTCAGGGTGTGCTCCAAAGGCACCCAAAATTTCTCAGCTTCTCAAAGTATGTTAGAAGAATATGGCAGAAAGAAAGTGGAGGGTAAACCACTTACCATATCATTATCTGATGCATTCAAGAGATATACCGTGTTGGTTCCACATGTGGGACTATTATCCAACTCCATTTTTGCATATGTTTTTTTATGTGCACTTGGTTTTGATCCCATACATTCATGATGTTTTTATTCTTTTTATGGGAATGAATGGAGGGAGGATGGAAGGATTATATGTGACCTTGGGAGAGATTTTCTCCATGTTTCTTATACTTCGTGTTTCAATAAGGGCATTGGGAAAATCATGATTGCTTCATTGGGTTTTTTTCTTCCTTGTGGGATGAGTCATTTACATCTCATGAGAGCTTGGGAGGAGAATTTCATGGAGGGATTGATTGGGAAACACTTGCCTTATTATGAGAGCTTATCACATGGAGGTGTCACTAATGGAGGAGGAGAAGAGCTGGAACACTCACGTTTTTAGTTTCTCGAGGAAAAGCAACATTTGGGAGGGGAGGACTCTAATATTCCCAATTAACCATGAGCTAGTCGGAATATTAATTTTTTCTTTTGCTTATAAATTTGTTGAATAAGAGGGTATGGAGGCCCATAAATATCCTTAATAGGAATAAAATCACTGCTAATGTGAAAGGAGGACATATTAGCAGCTTAATTAAGCACCCTTGTGTGTGAAAAGGGGCTGGAGCACATAGACTAGGTAAACTTTGACCAAATCAATAGCGATGTCATGGAGGAGTGGCATTCATTATGGGACAACACAGTTTTGGAGGGAGAATTGATGCATGTAAGTAGTGCCTTTAATTAGTGGGGCCAAGGGTGGTGAAGCTCACTACTTATATCAGGAATAGAATGGCAGCCATATAGGATTATGTTATGTATTTTATATTTTAAATTTTGATGGTTTGTTTATACTTGTTGCTCTCTTTAGTTTTTTAGCTAAGATTGCAGTGATGTTTAGCACAGGGTGTTCCCAAGCGGGAATCTCACCTCTATTCTTGAGGGGCCTCTAGGGAATAGTATTTTCACTATATTCCACATTCAGGCATCAGGCGAAAGCTTCAGTCTTGTGGTACAACACATTTTCTATTGAGAGATGCGCTGAGTTGCAGGTTGCAGCAGTGGCGAACACATTCATGTGATTTATGATATTTTTTTCAGTGGAGGAAGGTTTCCTTCCATTGGGAGGCTAGTGAGGAATGCCCTTGAGCCTTATTACTACATTTGGAATTAGGCCACACTATCATTTTCCCCTACAACGCAGTTCCTGTCTTGGACTGTGTTATTTTATGGAGGAGCTGCAAGGGTGGTTTCATTAAATCATCTGGGGTGGAGGTTTTCTAGTGAAGGGATCAAAATTTCATCTAGGAATTCTATTGGAGGAGGATATATTCTTTGACATATCATATCAGCCACATCTTTCCAAATATATTGTTGCAGTGAATCTTTGGCCCTAGGGCTTTGATTCATATCTTGTATATTGGTGTATTTCTAAAAACCCTCTTGGGTTCTTTGTTGGAGGTTGTATAGAGCCTAGATCTTCATTGTACATTATCTTTGAGGCATATATCAGCCATTTTATCTTTTGTGTATTCATTTGTTGTATAAGTGCTCCCGTGAATGCGTTGTAGCAGTCTTCCGACAATTTGTGTAGTAGCAACAACTCATTATTGAGGGGATTTATCTATTGGAGGCTTATTTATTCATGTTGTGTGGTTTGTGGCCCATTATTTTGTACATGTTTGTTGCTGTTATGATTAATGAAGAAGCCCCATATTGGTCTCATACTTTTATGTGATGTTTACACTACTATTTCTAACATTATGTTCTATATTCCTCCTTTTCCCATTTCGGAATATTACAGAAGCTTATTGTGAGAGACTACATACTGCAGTAGTCTCATTGAAACATGACTTAAAAAAGTCCAGTAAACAATTTCCTCAATATCATAAGCTTGAGGAGAGAAAGAATGCCTTGGATGAAATAATTTCTATACAAATATCCTCTCCCATCAAGTTTGTTTTGCGTTTCAAGGAAGAACTAATCTCCAAGAAGGAAAAGATTGAAGGGTCCACTATTCCAGTAAGGGAAGTTGGAGGTTCCAACAACAATAAGGGAAATGAGGTTTTTGGATAGAAGTAATAGCAGAGAGATCATAAAAAGAGAGCTAGAAATAAGTAAGGAAGAATGAAAGGAAGTAATTTAAATAGCCATGGAAGGCATATGAATAACCAACAAAATTATTTTCTCCCCCAAGGACAATGCCTTCAAAGAAAATATATTTTCAACTATCATAATAATTTTCATGTTGTTTCTTTTCTTGCAATAATTATGGTCATAAAGCCATGAAATTTATATTAAATGCAAGAAACAAAGTATGATGTGTGGCTATGACCCAAGAAGGCATAAGCATGTTTGTAACAATAATAGATTTGATAAGAATGCTATCAGATATGGTAATCCTTTTTCTCCATTCTTGAGCCATATCGAATGCTAAAAATGTGGAAAATTTCAGAATGAGGCAACATGCTACTGATATAACAGAAAAATCCCAATTGTTGTAGTATGCAAACAAATTGATCAACACATCCAATGAGGATGAGAAGAGCTAGTGGATTATATAAATACAAGTTTGTCTTCAATGCTTTATGTCAAAATAAAAAGATAGAAAGTGGTAAAATAAATCAAAATAAACATAAGAAGAATGCTCCTCTTTCCCTTGCGATAGACCCCTGTGTGAGTAATTGTTGAAATTAGTACATGATTTAGTTAATAAAATGGAGCAGAAAACCAATTAATCCTTCTTTCAAGACAAAGAGGAAAATAAACAAAAAGAAGGCCTGGGTGAAGAAAGAGAAACCAAAGGAGAAGCTCTTTTCAAACCTGTACAGCCAAGATGAGAACCAAAATATGTTGAGAAAGAAAAATAGAAGGTAATTCTCTTTTAAGGAGTCAGGTATTGAAGTTCTGGAAGAAGAAGGAGGATAATCTATTCAAGGGGAGTAGAAACTTAGTTTCTGTTTATTAAAACAAATGGAGAATGGCAAGAAAGGTTGAATAAATCAGATTCAGCTAGAAAATATTAATCAAAGAGATGCATCAAAACTTTGGAGGTATGGTCGTGTCCCCTTGTTGATTACAAGAATATAATGATTTATCTTCAATTATATTAGAATTGCGAGAAATATGAAAGAAAAACCAACATTGTTGAAGTGGGAGTACACAACAATATTCTATGTTGTGAGAAGAAGATGAGTTGCAACAAAATTTTCGAATGAAGAGGCCCATAGTTAATTCAAGTCCACAAGATTAGTCCCCGCATAGAAGAAAATAAGAAAATGCATGAGATAAGAGAACATTGTCTCAAGGGGAGCTACTTCAGTAAGTAGTAGAAAGCAACAATATGTAGCCTAGAAAGAAATATTATTGAGTAAATGAAAGGTTTTCACCTTGGGTGAAATACCCATATTTCATTTAAGTTGTGAATTTGAATAAGCTTAGAAATATTGTGTTCATGAAACAAAATAAGTATAAATTTTTCAAGTTAATTAATTTTTAATTGATATCACTATGTCAAGTGGAGGTCTTTAGTCCATGTGGAGGAACCCTTGTGCAAGTGGAAATTTATTTTTGATTTGGATTCATAAGGGTTTTCCTGGAATATTATCCAATTTATATCAATCCTTTGGTGCAATTGGTATGAGTTAACCAAAAATCCATATCTGTAGTAGTATGATATTAGGGGGAGAAGGGTTAGTTGATTAAGATGCTCAATATAAGTGAGCACAATATATGAAGCAACAAGAAACAAGCAGTGAAAAGTAAGCTTAATGCATCACTAATGGATGGTATCTGTATGCATCAACAATACCGTGACAAATATTACTTAGTATCATTTTCCTCTATTTAATACAAAAGATGCATTGACAGAAATATTACTTAGCCAACAACCATAAGGTGACGAGAATTGAATGGTAATTTAAAAAACTGTAATATTCCCAAATTTGAACATCACACTTGGAATATTAGAGTCCTTAATTTTCTTCATGAATTAAGTAAATAAAAGGGTGGAGGGACTCACAACACCCAAAGATGAATAAGATCCACCTTTTTTGTGTGAATGTGGATTAATTTAGTCTAGATCTGCAAAATGAGGTAGTTAAGCAACTACTAGTGTGAATGAGATTGGAGATCATGTTTCATTTAATGAGAAAGATCACAGGGGTTGATTCAGTCAACTAAGATCTTGAAGATGTCAAACAAAGGATAATTGAGAATTCATGATCAAGTGATGGAAGATCATGGGAAAATGAAGCACACATGATGGAGGAGGTGTACATTGCACCTAGACTTGTTGGTTGATTTGGTCAAACAGCGCAACCCCACTTGGAAGATCTTGTCCACATGTGACTGCGCAGTTGAGATTAGGGCCAAGGCTTGGGAAGGCTCAAACATTATAAAGGAGATGAAGGAAAGAGTGAAAGGAATATTGGATTATTTGATGTATCTTATTTTAGATCTGGAATTGTCAAGTGACATTCCACTGCATTCTTGGGCTATTTAGCAGAGATTGCAGGTGATGTTTAGCACAGGGTGTTCCTGGGTGGGAATCCCACCTCTTTCTTTGAGTAGCTCTGGAAAGAGGATTTCTCTTCATTCTACATCAAGCATTGGTGTCACATATCTTATCTACTTTCTGTAGAACATTCACATTTAGAAACTTGCAGATTTTTGAAGATCAATTTGGAAGGTGGAAGTTGTCTTCAGTACTTCAGCTGGAGAACAAGCTGAGGGATTATTCCCATCACTTGAGCTTATAGACCAGCACTCCAGAGCCACATTGCAGATTTGGCATCAGGAAAAATTTATTGACCTCCCGCAGCAATACTTCCTTTAGGAATTACACTGTCTACCTTGCAGATCAAAAGGGAGGAAGGAAGTTGCTAGTATTTTCGCTAGCAATCCTATGAGGGATCATTCCCTCACATTTCCATTAGTCTTACCATCAGCCTAGAGTTTATTGCAACATTTTTCAGTTGGCAGAAGGCCTCTCTTTGCCTCACAGCGCAGTTTCTAGAGGAAGTTGTGTTGCAGCAGCTACAATCATCATTGGAGGATTGTGAGGCTAGATCTAAAGCTTCTAGCTCATAAATCTAAGGAAGGGATTAGACCTTCAAGAATAAATATGATCTGATATCATATTTCACCCATATATTTGTCATATCTAGCTTCAGATCTATATTTCCCAGCTGATCAAGGATCAAATCCTAGGGATTTTATTTTCCAAAGTTGCATATTTGGAAAATCCTTTCTGTGTTATCCTGGGAATCCATCACATTGGCCAGATATTGAAACTTGGCACCATCTGAGCTCTAGTTTTGAATAGATCTACATTTCCCTTTTCAGCCTGCAACTATATGTTCATATTCTTCTGATAGGACAGTGCAGTATTTGCTACAGAGTCTCTCTAGTTATGCTATACCTGTTGCATACATGTCTTCAGGGTGATCCTAGCTCATCTTTTTGGCTAGATCTACCTATATTTTGTACTTGTGTAACTGAATCATCTCCAATATAATAAAATGGCTCAGCTTCTTTGTAAATTCTGATGTTGTCTTAATATTTTTTGTTTATCTTGTTGTAAGTTCTTATATTGTGTGAATTATTACTGCATTCTCCCTTTTGGTATATTACAGTGGTATCAGAACATGATATTTGGCTCAACTTGTGGACACTTCATCTTTTGCATCTAAAGAAGAAGCAGATAGATGAGATCTATCATGGAGAATGAAAATATGTCACTCATTTCTTTAGATCCATGCAAGATCTATCCAAGGAGGTCTATCAAATGAAGAATGAAGGACAGAGAGAAGATCCAAGAAGAATATGTGATGAGGAAAGTACTTCCTATCAGCGGAAAAGAAGACCGAAGAATCCTAGATCTCCTCATAGATCCACTATGCCCACTTTCTTTGAAGAAGGTGAGAGGTATAGAAGTGAAGAAAGGAATGAACCTGAGACTCATGAGACTCTCAGTCTATATCTTGAAGAGTAAAAAGGATAGTTTGGGGTTTCCAAGGAGAATCTAACTCTCCAACAATTCTTCTAGATTAGACAAGAAATAGGATCCTATAGCAGCAATAGAAGAAAGAGGCATAATAGATTCTATTTTCCTACATTTGATGGATCTTCCTCAAGCAATTTCACGGCTTGGAGGAGGGAGTTAGATTCATTTTTCAAGCTACATCTTGTGGAAGAAGAAGAGGGTGTTCAAATTGCAGCACTTCATCTCTTAGATGAAGTAGAAGATTGGTGGTTTGGGCACCTAGAGCATGCAAAGGTGACCAAGTACTCAGATTTATTTCACAAGTTGAGGAAGAAGTTTGATGTGGAGAAGACAAAGATTTGCTACAAAGAGACATCTCCCAAGGAAACCAAGGAGAATGTCAATCTTGTCACTCTAGACAAGAGGTCACTACTTTCACCACCTATTGCAGAAGTACTTGTATCTGGAGGAGAGACACTTGCATCTTTGCAAGGTATTCTAGAGCCCTTGACATATGGAGTCCCATGCATGGATCAGGAGATGCATGAGGAGGAGGAGGAAGATACCATCGCTGGTACACTTTAGGGAAATAGGCCATCACTCTTACTAGCAGTTGGAGACACTATTGTCCCGGTTGGAGGAACTATTGTGTTCTTTCAAGAGGTTCCCACATATCAGTTGATCCAGGGTATGCATAAAATTTCAGCACATATTGTTTCAAGATCAATGCATAACCAAGGGTTAGAACAAAATGCTGATTTGAAGTAGAGACATATCACAGTGCAGAGGACCCTTGATTTAATCAAGGAGGAGACTAGAAACTATCCCCGTTCATCATTGTTGAGCTATATTCAAACCTTTGAGCTGAGATGTAGAGTTTTAGAAAATGGGATTAGCATTATCCTATGTACAATGGCTGATTATGAGATCAGTATTGTGCCTTCGAGACATCATATGTATTACCTTGCATATCTATAGTGTTTTCACTTAATGGTTTTGAAAAAGAAAGGGCCCCATTATTCTTGGAGAATTTTGGAGGAAGCTTCACTCGTGAAGCAATGGAGGGCAAAATGATGATTGGTAGACATCTAGATATGGGAAATATTTTCTCCTTTCTTGATGACAATTTCTCAATGAGCATCTCACAGCTCAAAGAGAGACTTCTACCTATTGCAGATCCAGAGGCTCATTGGTATTGGAAGGTCGTAGATGAGAAGAAGATCTCACTAAGAGATCTCATTGGAGGTTCACTTCAACATTTCATGAACTTCAAGGTTCTTCATTGGTTTGGAGGAGATGGTATTCAAAAAAGGGAGGATACCATGACTCTGCAGCACATCACTCATCTTCCATATTGGGGTGAGTCAATGAGGATGATGAGCAAGGGGTCACATGATCACTTGAATATTTACATGGGCCAGCAAGCTTGGTTACGTTGGTTTCCATTGGGAGATTTATGTCACTCTCCAAAGGCTCCTATTTTTCTGATCCATACCTTGAAAAACACATATGAAATGAAGAAGGAGGCATGGTTGCGCTGGCTTCTCTTCAGTGATTATGGCTACCACCCAATAGCTCATCATTTTGTAAATCATGCCTTGTGTGTCAATGATAAATTGTAGCAAAGGAAGGCATGTTCATTTTGGTTTCACTTGAGAGATTTTGGCCACCACATGACATCTCCAATGTCTATGTGTTTTGTATTGTGTAAAACTTGGCATAATGATATCATGATGTGCATTGATGATGACTCTTTGTGTTGGACTGATGTGAAATTTCATATTTCCATTAGTATGGTGCTACTTCATAATGCACATGAGGAGGAGAGAAAGAAACAATATCTCTTGTTGCTTTGGTTGCTTTTGGGGGGGTGGGGTTGGCTTGTCCATGTTACATGGAGGAGATGGAGGATGGCAGCAAAGGGCCTTACTCCAATGGTTGTTATTAGGAGAATATGGTTTGACATCTATGTCTACCGATGTTGCTCCTTCCCTTCTTCTTTTTCATAACACTGGAATGTTAAAGTTTGGGTCCAATAAGGCCAACATGAATAATAATGAGAGAATGATAATGCTCAATCAAATTCATGAAACATGGGATGGAGGAATGTATCGTATGTTGAAGCTTTTCCTTTATGGAGAAAGCTACCTTATTTTATGTATCTCATGTATTTATGATGTTGTTGGACATCATGTGATTGTCACTTTGTGCTTCATGATGGGAGGAGGACATCTAGCCATGTAGTTGGAAGTCTTCCCATATATTTCTAAAAGACAACTATGGAACCAAACATGCATAACATATTGCAGCAAATGGAAGAAGCCTTCCTTATGTGGATGCCATTTGGAGGGGAATAGATGGCTGGTGCATCTACCTTTTGAGTTGCTTGAGGACAAGTAACATTTTTCCAGGGGGGACTATAATATTCCCAAATTTGAACATCATACTTGCAATATTAGAGTCCTTAATTTTCTTCATGAATTAAGTAAATAAAAGGGTGGAGGGACCCACAACCCCCAAATATGAATAAGATCCACTTTTTTGTGTGTGAATGTGGATTAATTTAGCCTAGATCTTCAAAATGAGGTAGTTGAGCAACTACTAGTGTGAATGAGATTGGAGATCATGTCTCATTTAATGAGAAATATCATGGAGGGTTGATTCAGTCAACTAAGATCTTGAAGATTTCAAAAAAAGGATCATTGAGCATTCATGATCAAGTGATGGAAGATCATGGGCGAACGAAGCACACATGATGGAGGAGGGGTACATTGCACCTAGAATTGTTGGTTGATTTGGTCAAACACCATAGTCTCACTTGGAAGATCTTGTCCACATGTGACTGCAAAGTTGAGATTAGGGCCAAGGCTTTGGAAGGCTCAAACATTATAAAGGAGATGAAGGCAAGGGTGAAAGGAATGTTGGATTATTTGATGTATGATATTTTAGATTTGGAATTGTCAAATGACATTCCATTGCATTCTTCGGTTGTTTAGCAGAGATTGTAGGTGTTGTTTAGCACAGGGTGTTCCCAAGCGGGAATCCCACCTTTTTATTTGATTAGATTTGGAAATATGATTTCTCTTCATTCTGCATCAGCCATTGTTGCCACATCTCTTCTCTACTTTCTGTAGAACATTCACATTCAGAAATCTGCAGATTCCTGAAGATGAATTTTGAAGGTGGAAGTTGTCTTCAATAGTCCAGTTGGAGAACAAGGTGAGGGATTATTCCCATCACTTGGGCTTATAGATTAGCACTCCCAGAGCCACATTGAAAATATAGCATTAGGTCAAAATTTATTGACCTCCCAGCAGCAATACTTCCTTCAGGAATTACACTGTCTACCTTGCAGATGAAAAGGGAGGAAGGAAGTTTCTAGTATTTCAGCTAGCAATCCTATGAGGTATCATTCCCTCGCATTGCCATCAGTATTACCATCATCTTGGAGTTTATTACAACATTTTTTAGCAAGAAAAAGGCCTCTCTTTCCCTCACAGCACAGTTTCTAGAGGCAGTTGTGTTGCAGCTGCAGCAATCATCATTGGAGGATTGTGAGGATAGATCTAGAGCTTCTAGCTCATAGATCTGAGGAAGGAATCAACCCTTCAAGCATAGATCTAATTTGATATCATATTTCACCCATATATTTGTTATATTTAGCTTTAGATCTTTATTTCCTAGCAGATCAAGGATCAAATCCTAGGGAGGTGATTTTCCAAAGTTGGAGATATGGAAAACCCTTTCTAGGTTATCTTGGGAATCCATCAAATTGTCCAAATCTTGAATGTTGGCATCATCTAAGCTCCATTTTTTATTAGATCTGCATTTCCCTTTTCAGCCTGCAACTATATGTTCATATTATGCTGAAGGGAAAGTGCAGTATTTGCTGTAGGGCCTCTCCAGTTATGTTGTACCTATTGCATACATGTTTTCAGGGTGATCCTAGCTCATATTTTTTGCTAGATTTACCTATATTCTGTACTTGTGTAACTGAATCATCTCCAATATAATAAAATGGCTCAGCTTCTCTATAAATTCTAATGTTGTCTTAAGATTTATTGTTTATCTTGCTATAAGTTCTTATATTTTGTGAAGTATTACGGCATTCTCCCTTTTGGAATATTACAAAAAGAGGCAATACATTTTTAAGGGGAGCATATCACATATGTCCAACTCCTAGAGCAGTAGTAGCTACAAAAAGATGTAAGGGCATGATTTAATAATACTTGATTCTTGCAAGTGTATTTTTACCATGATGATTGTAGCTGAGTTTGGATGACAAAATTTAAGTGCCCCATCATGAATATATTAACCTTTGAAGATAATTTTGTAGAAACAAAATGCACATCAACAGTCAAATCTTCTATGATGAAAAATCAATGATTAAAAAGGGAAGAAGAAGAAGCATGTATCCCTTTTCCATTGATGTAAAAGGGAGAGAGAAATGTTATTGGAGTAAGTTGTGATGGCCCACACATAGGATAGAAATCCAATGGTTGCTCATGCAAGGAGAAGTGTGGAAGAAACATGAGGATTCACCATCAATTTGGAGAATTTTATGAGGTGTTTCCATAAATTATAAAGAGGGATATTTTTGGACAATTGGCATTGTTTGGATGGATAGTGGAAGTAAGTGTGTTGGTGTTGATTTCAACCAAAATAGAATTAAGGTTTGTGGCAGTAAATGTTTTAGCATTTATTCCAACTAGATTAGCATTGGTGGTAGAAAATGTGTTGCCATTGATGTTAACTAGACTAGCATGGATGTTGATGTCAATTATGTTAGTATTAATGTGTATCATGGGTTAAGTTCATGGGGAGTCTAATGGTTTTTGAAAACTCTTTTAGAGAATAATCATAGTAAAAACATTATTGGATAAGGTGCAAAATGATGACTATTATGGTTGGGAGTCCCAAGATTTGGAGCCATTTGTAGAGTAAAAAACTATCTCAAATTCAAATGAAACCCACCTGGATGGAAAGAGATCGCAAAAATATTTCTATTGGTATGTATAAGTCTCAAAATTTCCTACTGGTTTGAAAGATGGAGTCAGTTAAATATATAAGGCCCAAAAGTCAAACTATTACAGAGTTAGAGGCTTGGAGACCCTTTTGCAATGAATCCAAGTTTGGTGCATTGAAAAAGTATAAAGGAATGGTTAGTGGTTCTACCATCAAAATAAATGGGCATACTTGGTGCGACAGAAAAGAACCGAGAAGAAGTTTTATTGACTGATAGGTAGAGCCCTCTTGGTGGTAATACACTGGAAGCATTTCCCCGACATAAGTGCTCAAATATAATGATCAGGATGATGCCAACATGCAACGACATCCTGACGGGGTTACCCTAGAGGTTGGAAAGAAATGTGAAGAATTTATGCACCAAGATGGAATTGAGAGGGATGATGAGGAATACATAGTGTAGCATAGAAGTGTTTCATTGGCTCATGTGGAGCCCACATAACACATAAGCCTGCAACTATTACCTCGGAAAGTGGATCCTAAAAAAAAAGAAAGGGTACTCTTAAGAGTTCTAGCAGTATGACATGGGAAGGGAAAATGTGGCCCCTAACAGTAGTGCAACACATTTTTATTGGCTATGGACTTGACCAGAAGATATGCACTCCAAAAACTCAACCCAATGAGTGCTAGCCTCGAGGCATAATTTTCATATTCCTAATTAGAGATGAGCTAGTTGGAATATTAAATTTTGTTTTGCTACTTTTTTTTATGAATAAGAGGACAATGGAGGTCCATAAGTATCCTTAACAATGAATAAATCAATGCCAATGTAAAAGGGAAACATCTAGGAAGCTTAATTAAGCACCCTTAGGTGTGAAAAGGGGTTGGAACATCTTGACTAGGTCAACTTTGACCAAATCCACAGTGTTGTCATGGCAGAGTGGAAATGAATGAGGGACAACACAGTTTTAGATGGATACTCTTTGCATGGATGTAGGGTCATTAATGAACGGGGCTTAGGTTTTGGAAGCTCGTATCTTATAAAAGGAAGAGGATGACATCCATATTAGGCATGTTGATGAATATGATATTTTGATATATGGTATGTTTAGACATATATCTTTCTTTCGATGTTTAGCTGAGATTGCAAGTGTTGTTTAGCACTGGGTGTTCCTGATCAGGAATCCCACCTCTTCCATTGAGAAGCTCTTGGAGGCATCTTGTCCTTCACTTCCACTATCAGGCATTTGGCCAAAGCATCATCTTACATCTACTATGTAGATCCTATTGAGGGTTGAGTTGTTTTGCAGGTTACAGTAGTGGAGACCATCTTTGGGTCAGCTCATTACTTTTTTCTAGTGGAGAAGGGTTCTTTTCCATTGGGAGGACAATAAATAAGGCCCTTGTGCATATTTTTAGATCTTGGCATTAGGCCACTTATTTATTTTCCCCTACAGCGCATTTTATTTCCAGATCTGCGTTATTTTGAGGGAGGAGTTGCAAGGTGGTTTTGGCACACCATTTGGAGAGAAGGTTTGCTAAGAAATAGATCTTCCTTTCATCTAGGAGATCTATTGGAGGAGGCTACTCTATCTCTTATATCAGATCAGCCACACTTTCTAGATCTATATGTTTCAGTGGATCTTCAACCCTAGGGCTTAGATTCCCATCTTGTATATGGTGTTTTGATGAAAACCCTTAAGGGGTTCTTCATTGGAGGTTGTATAGTGCCTAGATCTATATTAGATATATCTTTTGTGGCATATATCGGCCCATGTTATTTTTTATCTTCATTTTTTGTAGCAGTGCCTTTAAAACTACGTTGTAGCAGTGTTCCAGCATTTTGATATATAGTAACAGCACCTATTTTGAGGGTTTGGTCCATTAGAAGCTTATTATATCTTGTATTATGATTTGTGGCGCATTAGTTTACATATATATGATATTTTTTTTTATTAATGGAAGGTCTCCATATTTTTCCCCTATTTTGATCTAATGTTTACACTGCTATTTCGATGGTTTTGCACTATATTCCTGCTTTTCCCATTTGGGAATATTACAGTGGTATCGGAGCATAATCTTGCCCCAACCTGTGCATCTTCAAAAGTCAATATGTCATCTAAATAAGGAGATCCTCTTACTGATAGAGAAAAGAGGTATCAAAGAAGAAGACACCAAAAGTTTGACTATAAAAATGACAAAGAAGACAAGGGTAAAACCCCTTTATCAAGAGGAGAAGATGAAGAGAAAAAGTTTCCTAAGATTCTTCTCAAAGCTATGCAAGACATTTCTAGAGAAATAAAGGAGATGAGGATGGATAGGTACAAGGAATCCCCTAAAGGATTTCAACATGGTGAAGGCTCTGACATTTCTCATCACTGGAGTGATCAACCAGTGCAGCAACAACAAGTTTTCGAATGCTCTACAATGCCTACATTCTTAGCAGTGGGAAATGAAGGCTTTCAAGAACAAGAATATCTTGAAGACTATTTCATGGATTATGAGTCTTAATCTCAGAGATTTAGGGACAGCTTGAGTTTTCAAGAATTTTGTCAAATCAAGTACAATAGAAGACCCAGGCACCACAATAGAGGTGGAGGATTTGTTGAAGTCTGAAACAAGAAACAGTGAAAGTGGCATCCGGAAACATCATTCCTTGGTCCTAGTGAAAAATTAACACCTACACTAGGTGGGACCCACACAAGCTATTTTAGGTGTATGTCTATTTTTAGAAATGTTGAGCAAAATATAGAATTAGCAAGAGGTTGATTCTAGATGGTTTTGAAAAATCTAGTTTTAGATGAGTTTCTATTTTTAGATGAATGGGCGAAGTCTATTTATAGATCGCCTATCTAAAATTAGAATGCATGTCGATTATTATTAGACCTTAACAATAATCAGACAATAAAATAGTAACTTATTCTCTTGGAGCACTGTATTTCAATTAACTGATGTGGAAAAGTAGTTGAATGAAGGAATTTTGAATTCCTAGGGTGGTTCGTGACTCATGCATGGAGGACATAGTTATAACTGATAGTGGCAAGTTGTAACAGAGTTGGAAGAGTTGTTATGTGATTTGTTATTTAGTTTAACTCAATTCAATGAGTTAAAATCAGTTGTGGTAGTTGTAACTGAACATACACTAGTGATAGATGAGTGAATTAATTATTTAATTAATTCACAAATAGTGTCTTACTTGCAACTGAAGAAATACAATAGTTAACTACTTTCATGTTAGATCTAGTGGAAACCTTGTGGATAGATAGGTGAAAGGGTGAGATGGACTATCTATTGTGAATATAGTGGAGCATTCAATGCATCCACACACACATTGGAGATTCCTATTATTATTTAACTGTCAAGGCAAGGTAAAGTCGAATTCATTCAAGGTTCTTCTTCAGCAGGGACTGTGCAATGGAGGCAGGCTGTCAGGAGACAAGAAATTGGTGCATAGATATGCAAATTTCTGCAAGACTATGTGAGACAATTGTATATTGTACTGAAAGCTCTATGAGTTGAGCTTTATATGAGATATATGAGATTTTTTCATGATCCATTGATATACATAATATATGATAGTTGGGGTTTTTAGCTTTAAGCTTTCCCTGTAAAACATCTTGCTATGTGTGATTGATTTTTCTTCATGTGTTTGCAATTGGCAATTTAAATTCCGCAAAGAATTAAGTGGAAGGATTACGTATTTAACATAAGATTAAAATTTTAGATCAGTAGAATCCAGTAATATACATGCATATTGTATAATTTCTACATGGTATCAAAGCTGAAGAGATTGCAATAGTGAAGCAGTGCTGAGTTTTTGTTGGTGGAAACAATTTGAAATTGCTGCAACAATTTCTTGGTGCAATAGTTGAGTATACATTGAAATGGCTTTCAATGGGTTGTGTTTGGCGTATGCACTCGAGGGCAGCTTGAACTACATAACTTGGAAGGACAGGATGGAGGTGGTTCTTGAAGGTAATGGCTTGAAGGAATTCATCAAGAGAGATGTTCCTAAGCCCACTTCGGTGGATGCTGCAGTACTTGACACATGGCAAAAGAAAGTAGCAAGGGCGAGTAGGATTTTGTTGGAAGGTGTGAAAGACCATAATTTTTCAAGCCTTCATGGGAAAGCCACTCCATATGCTATGTGGAATGCCTTGACACATATTTTCCAAAGTATCAGTGACCATAGGAAAGTGACGCTAAAGAATAACTCAGAAAAATCAAGATGGAGAAGAATGACACTATTCTAGTATACTTGAAAGTTTTTCCAATGTAGGGATGAGCTTGGGAGTGTAGGAGTCAGTGTTGCTGATGATCATTTGGTGAGCTTGGCTCTCTTGGGACTTCCTAAGAGTTGGCACAGTTATCAGGACTCTATCAATGGACGGGAAAAAATGTCGGATTGGGAACGACTGTGTTCGGATTTAGTGCGGGAGGAGTTCAGGCGGAACACCAGGGATGGCTCTTCATAAATGCATGATGATGAAGAGGATTGTGCTTTGGATTCAAATTTGAAGAAGAAGAAGGGGAAGAAATTCCATTCTATATCTGAGGCTGGTGAAGATGGCAAGGAGCACAACATGTCCAAAATGAAGTGTTTTCACTGTCACGAGTTTGGACATATTGCCACAAATTTTCCATATAAGAAGAAGAACAAGATGGTTGTTGGAGCTACAGATGGTGAGGCTCTTGACTCGCAATTTGAGCTTGAATTCGCATTCATCGCATGCATGGTGTCTAGTGCATTTGGATTGGGGTGGTACATTGATAGTGGTGCTTCCTTTCACTTGACAGGAGATAAGAAATTGTTCAGTGACTTGGTGGATAAATATCTCTAGATGCATGTTTAGTTGGGCGATGATGGAGGGTAAAGTGCGACCGACATTGGTACCATTACCTTTCAGAGGGCATCAATAAACTCTTTAATTTAAAATATGTTGTGCATTTTCCAGGTTTAAAGAAGGATTTAATCTCATTTGCAATGTTAGAAGATAAAGGCTATGATGTTGTCTTTAGTGAAGGAAAATTTTTCCTACGACACAAAGCAACAGGGAAAGCCAAGAAGGTTGGGATTCGAGTTAAAAATATCTACAGACTTGAAGTAGATGGGATTTCTACGGAGCTTCCTACTATTGGGAAGTGTGAGAAAGACATGCAATTGAAGCTTGAGAGGGAGAAAGATTTGCATGTAGGTAAGAGTGAACCTCGGGATGTGGAGTAGCCACAAGATGAGGATCATGGAATAGGAGAAACCACTCATCCAGAGAGATTTAATGCCAGATGGGCAGAGGGAGTGCATGCATCTATACAACCAGGTGAGAGGTGGGGCGACATGCATAAATAATCCCAAGAGGAGATTTAGGGGCATAATTCATTGAGATTTTGTGGATCTCATGAATTGAACCTGGCTATGAGGCACCCACAGAGTAGCAGTAGCATGATCAGTTGATTGATGCAGTCATATCAAAGTGACAGTGTCTGAAACTAGAGCATGGATCAGAGTTGACAGCAAGTGCAAAGTACATGGGTGCAGATTTCAACAACACAGTGGTTCCTGAAGACATGTGCAGTAGCTAAGCAGAAGTCAGAAGACTTTGATGGCAGATTCATTAGACTGATTGAGTTGTTTGGAGGCTATTTAGTTTCAAAAGTTTTGCATGCAAGTATTGCAAGGAGGATGCATGGAGTTGCAGGGCACATGCAAATACAATCCTTTCTTGTTGAGAGGGAGTGTTGAAATCTGCAACAAGAAATAGTGAAATTGGCATCCGGAAACATCATTCCTTGATCCTAGTGAAAAATCAGCACCTACACTAGGTGGGATCCACAGGCTATTTTTAGGTGTATGTCTATTTTTAGACATGTTGAGAAAAATCTAAAATTAGCAGGAGGCTGATTCTAGATGGTTGAGAAAAATATATTTTTAGATGAGTTTCTATTTTTAGATGAATGGGCGAAGTCTATTTATAGATCGCTTGTCTAAAATTACAATGCATGTCGATTATTATTAGCCCTTAATAATAATCAAACGATAAATAGTAACTTATTATCTTGGAGCATTTTATTTCAATTGATTGATGTGGAAAACCAGTTGATTGAAATAATTTCTAATTCCTAAGGTGGTTGGTGACTCATGCATGGAGGACTTAGTTACAACTGATAGTGGAAAGTTGTAACAGAGCTGGAAAAGTAGTTATGTGAGTTGTTATTTAGTTTAACCAGTTCAGTGAGTTAAACTCAATTTTTCTAGTTGTAAATTAACATACACTAGTGATACATGAGTGAATTAATTATTTAATTAATTCACAAATAGTTTCTTACTTGAAACTAAAGAAATATAGTAGTTAACTACTTGCATGTCAGATCTAGTGGAGACCTAGTGGAGAGATAGGTGAAAGGGTGAGATGGACTATCTGTTGTGACTATAGTGGAGAATTCAATGCATCCACACACACATTGGAGATGCCTATGAGTATTTTGTAGTCAAGTAAAGGTAAGGTTGAATTCATTTAGGGTTCTTCTTCAGCAGGGATTGCGCAGTGGTGGCAGGCTGTCATGAGACAAGAAATTGGTGCATAGATATGCAAATTTCTGCAAGACAGTGTGAGACAATCGTATATTGTACTGAGAGATCTATGAGCCTTGCTCTGCATGATATATATGAGATTGTTTCATGATCAATTGATATACATAATATATGATAACTGGGGTTTTTAGCTTTAATATTTCCTGGTAAAACATCTTGTTATGTGTGATTGATTTTTGTTTATGTGTTTGCAATTTGTGATTTAATTTCCGCAAAGTATTAATTCGAAGGATTCTGTATTTAACGTAAGATTAAATTGTTAGATTAGGAGAATCTTGTAATATACATGCATATTGTATCATTTCTACAGGATTCATCCAGAATCATGATCTACACCGCACTATGGGCAGATTTTTCTTTCCCAACTTTGATGGGTCATCTAAGTGCACTGTCAAATCATGGGTAGAGAAGCTTGACATCTACTTCTAGTTGAGAAAAGTTCCAAAAATGGAGGCCACTAATATAGCAGCACTACACCTTGAGGGTGAAGCACATGATTGGTGGTTCCATGGCTTGTCTACATTGGGTCATGCCAATGTGACTGCATATTCAGAGTTCACAAGGAGGTTGGTGGAGAGGTTTGATAGAAGAGATCTTTAAGCACCATTAATGGGACTTGTAAAGCTCAAAAAATCACGTAATCGAGAAAATTTCTATTATGGTTCCTGATTTATCTCCAGTAAGAAGGGTCTATATGTTCATTGATGGGTCATATGAACCTCTTCATGGGTTGGTTAAGTCTACAAAGTCCACTACCCTTCAATATGTCATTGAAATGGCTAGAGATCTTCAAGATTCCTTGCTAAAAGCAAAGGCAAAATTTCATCACAAGCCCTCTTTTCCATCAAAGGGAAAAGATGAGAAGGCTCCTTTCTCAAAAGAGAGCCAAAATAAAAAACCTCTTGATGATGATGTCTGAAGAGACTTGAGGAGGAGGAAGTTTTTCTTCACATGCCAAGAATCTTGGGCACCCAAAAATAAATGTGCAGCAAGAAAGGCACACTACATAGAGTTCTTCACAGATGATGAGGAGGAAGAAGAAGATGAACCAAGAAGAGGTCGTAGCGCTGACAAAGCAGGAGATGAACCAACACCATCAGGAGATGGGAATGGGGAATTTTCTCCAATTGGAGGGGCTCTTGCATCATTTAGAGGATTACCTAAGTACTTGATCTTGAGGGTTAGAGGTTCCATCTTAGATCAAAGGGTTTCAGTTTTTATTGACAGTGGGGCTACCCACAATTTTATTGATGCCTAACTAGTGCAGAGGAGCGAAATAACCACTGATTATTTTGAGGGATTTTATGTTTTGGTCCCAGGAGATAGAACTATGAAATGCATGCATTATGTTCCATCCTTATCAGTCACCATGGGGACATATACATTGATTGGTCACTTCTTTTTGGCTAACATACAGACACCAATGTGATATTGGGTGTGCAGTGGTTTATTACTTTAGGGAAGGTCACCACAGATTGGGAGACTTTGTAGATGGAATGGGTGGATAGAAAGAGTGGAAAAACTTCGATGATTAAAGGCATACACACATATCCCTCACATACCACTTCCACAAAGAAATCAGAGATGGATTTGCGTAGTGGAAGCAAGGACCTCACAGTCCCATCTATTATGCACATGACTTTGGCTCATGGGACATTATTATTTTGTGGAAAACCACCTGGGAGGAAAACTGATCCAGATTTGGTGAGAGATATCTCACATCATGATGCACCATTCATGGATCTAGGAGGAATGGGTGCACTAGAAGGCCATGATACAGTGCTGAGAGTCTTGGGTAGACTCACGGAGGAGGGATACATTCTCCCAGAATCATCATTACCCACTCTCATTTTAGATTCTACATTGTAGGAGGAGAATAATGGGAAGGATAGCAGCCTTATAACATATACCTTTGGCATGGGAGATTTCAAGGATAAGGGAATCCATAAGAAAAAAAAAATTGTGATAGATCATCAGCGTTGTCACTATGGAAGATAGATCCATATTGAAAATCCGAACTGTTGGTGGATTATTCAAAGGATCTTTTCACATGTATGATACTTGATGACCAGCTACATGAAGAGGGCTATTCAATCCAATATGAGGTAATTTATTATCATGGTAGGATCTTCTTTTCTAGAGCATCCAAGCTCAATGAGAAGTTACTACAAAGAGATCATGATGAATTCCTTTTCAGCCATACTTATTCCACGAGAGCCTACAACACTATTATGGAGAGGTACACTTGGGAAGGCTTTGGAGAGGAACTACATCCGCTTTTTCAGAGATGCATGAACTATGTGGAGATGGGAGAGATACATGACTCAATGAAGGAGTTATCACAACCACCACTTTCCTCTTTTGGAATGAGAGGGGATCTATCTATGGACCACTCCATTTGTATGAGAAGAAATTTTGGTGAGGAACGTGCTTATGTACATAATGTTTCATTTGATGATTATTTGCATTCCTTTACCATTTATATGCAGGCCATTGCTCCAAGGAGGAGCATTATTCCATATAAACTTCATGGCCAACTTTGGGCCATAAACATCTCTGAACATGGCCACTCCCTTAGAGGATATATGGAGATGTTGTATCACTCTGGGTGCACTCCAAAGGCACCAAACGTATCTCACATTTTCAGCCATTGTGACAAGACTTGGGTAGAAAGTAAGTGGTGGGGAAACCAATTACCATATCATTATCTGATGCAGTTAGGGAATATACTACATTGGTTCCACATGTGGGACTATGACCCACCTCCATTCATGCAAATTTCTGTTTGTTTGTACTTTATTTTGATCCCATACATTGATGATATACTAATTCTTTTTATGGGAATTATTGGAGGGAGAATGGAAGAATTTTATGTGCCCTATGGGAGATAGATTCTCCATGATCATTATGCTACATGCTTCAGGGAGAACATTGGGAAAACCATGTTTTTTTTATTGGATCTATTGCTTCCTTGTGGGATGAAGTACTTGCATCTCATGAGAACTTTGGAGGATAATTTCATGGAGGGATGGATTGGTAGACACTTAACTTATGAGGGAAGGTTATCACATGATGGTGACACCAATGATGGAGGAGAAGAGTTGCAACACTCACCTTTTCAGTTGCTTGAGGTCAAACAACATTTCAGAAGGGAGGACTGTAATATTCCCAATTATCCATGAGGTAGTTGGAATATTAATTTTTTTTTTGCTTCCTTGTTTTATGACTAAGAGGAAAATGGAGGTCCATAAGTGTCCTTAATAATGAATAAATCAATGCCAATGTAAAAGGGAAACATCTTGGCAGCTTAAATAAGCACCCTTAGGTGTGAAAAGGGGCTAGAACATCTTGACTGGGTCAACTTTGACCAAATCAACAACGTTGTCATGCAGGAGTGGCAATCAATGAGGGAAAATGCAATTTTAGATGGAGACTCTTTGAATGGAAGTAAGTTCATTAATGAATGGGGCTTAGGGTTTGGAAGCTTATATCTTATAAAAGGAAGAGGATGACAACCATATTGGGCATGTTGATGAATATGATATTTTGATATCTGGTTTGTTTAGACATATAGTTCTCTTTGGCTGTTTAGCTGAGATTGCAAGTGTTGTTTAGCACTGGGTGTTCCTTATCTGGAATCCCACGTCTTCCATTGAGAAGCTCTTGGAGGAGTCTTGTACCTCATTTCCACTATCAGGAATTTGGCCAAATCTTCATCTTACATCTACAGCACGAATCATGTTGAGGGTTGAGTTGTTTTGCAGGTTGCAGTAGTGGAGACCATATTTGGGTCACCCCATTACTTATTTTCAGAGGAAAAGGGTTCCTTTCCATTGGGAGGACAGTAAGGAAGGCCCTTGTGCATATTTTCAGATCTTTGCATCAGGCAACTTATTTATTTTCCCCTACAGCGTAGTTTATTTCCATATCTTTGTTATTTTGAGGGAGGAGTTGCAGGGTGGTTTTGGCACACCATTTGGAGAGAAGGTTTGATAGAGAAAGGGATGTTCCTTTCATCTAGGAGATCTATTGGAGGAGGCTGCATTATCTCTTATATAATATCAGTGACAGTTTCTAGATATATATGTTACACATGATCTTTAGCCCTAGGGCTTAGATTCCCATCATGTATATGGTGTTTTGCTAAAAACCCTTAAGGGGTTCTGCATTGGAGGTTATATAGTGCCTATATTTGTATTAGATATATCTTTTGTGGCATATATCAGCATATGTTATTTTGCATCTTCATTGGCTATAGAAGTGCCTTTAAAACTATTTTTTAGTAGTGTTCTGACATTTTGATATATAGTAGCAGCGCCTCTTTTGAGGGCTTGGTCCATTGGAGCCTTAGTCTGTCTTGTATTATGATTTATGGCCCATTATTTTACATACATATGTTGTTGTTTTGATGAATGGAAGGTCTCCATATTGATCTCCTATTTTTATCTAATGTTTACACTGCTATTTCCATGGTTTTGTACTATATTCCTGCTTTTCCCATTTGGGAATATTACAATAAAAAAGATGCAATGAAAATCAAATTTGACATAGCATAATAATAAAGAAAATTCCACGAACCCTTAAAATGTTTAACAAAGGGAATCAGTGCAAAACCAAGGGCCATAGGACCTTTCTCTCTCCTCTCTAATAGATGACATGTTGAAGTATTTTATTGGTTATTAAGAGGTGACATAGGCTAATGGCATCAATATGATGTGGTCTAATCGGAGGTGTACACATGGCAGGAAATTTTGGCACTTTTGGGTAACCAAAAGGCCCATATTTAGGTGACAATTTTCACCTATCATAGGCCGAAACATATCACAGGTGATGTCAATGTGATGTCATCATATTGGATGGAGCCTGGTAGTTTTTTAATTGTGCACAAAGGGAATGTGCTCGAAGAAAAATCATTAGGACACATTGGTGAGGAAATGCACAATCAGGAAACCAATAGGAGAATAGGAAAGCCTCTAGGCGGACCCCACCTTAACATGTAATCCTGGAGGAGAAGGTTGAAGGCTAAGGTTAGCATAGGAATTGGTTCTGTATGCGCCATGTGAATGAGGGCACAATAGGTTTGATTTTACTCTAATCCATCGAGGCTATAGATCAAAGAAGCACCCATGTCTCGGTTTTGCAACGGTTCATCATGTTATTGTGACCATCGGACTTCAAGCCAAATACAAAGAAAAAAGGTTCCAAGAGGAGCAGGCCAGAGGCTAAGAACCAGCACAAGATGGGAAGAAGTGTTGCTTTCATAATAAAAATGGATAACAAACTATGTAAATCAATGAATCAACAAATTTGATAAAGATCCTCCATATTTTGCATATGTGGTATATGTGGCATTGAAACACATATATGGTTAATGAGAATTGAACGGGTTTCCAGTTGTGACTTGATAATTAGATTCAATGCAATCTCCAAGAGCTCTAGTTCAAAGTAACAATAACCATGGTTAGCATGATTTTTAATGGCCCTGATTCCAAGAAAAAATCACCATACCTATGTCTCCCTCATGCGATGAAGAATTAAATGAGAATTATAATTGGAATGGAGAGCCATGTTGCATGTGCAATAATAGTTTAATGGAAGAATTCATTGAGACTAAATATTGACTAAGATTAAATTGTTTGTATGAAAAACACTCAAGTGCCCATTCTCAGATTTAATTCAGTTGTAGTGGTTAAGATGTAGTACACAATAGAGAGTTAACATTGTACATGCATAGTCTGACTAAGAATTAATTCTCAGTATGGGAGTAACACATAGGTTCCCATTCTTATGTTTAATGTCCCTATAGTGGCCAAGAAATTTGATGTAACAATGACATGGATTGTCGTGATGAGTAAGATCTTGGACAGAGTGTAATTGAATGCAGAGACAAAATTGATCACTATGTAATAATGGAACAAAACTATGGATTGTGAAGGATAAATTTATGTGGAGGGAGCATTGTTTAGAGATATGAGTGTCCCTATGTTGTAGAAAGAGGTCAAGAGTGCCTATCTAGAGGCGAAAAGTAGAGACATCCTTAGGAATAGAGTTGAGTATGATAGTATGTTTTTGAGAGAGAGTGAAGGTTATTAAGCAGTGCATATGGTGGAAGGGTGAGAAGAACAAAGACCTGGAATCAGACAGAGTGGCTGCCAATTATAGTGAGTGATAAAGTTCCCTATTGGGTATGGGTTGGAGGCTACATATAGGGAGTTGTTGTTTCACTATTAGTGGATGCCTAAGTATACCTTGGGGATTGTTTCCTCCTAAAATTTCATTATTTCATAAATCCAATGAGCTGTAAATTATTTTATCCTTGCAACAAATCCATGAATTTGGTGATTCATTTGGTGCTTCTTGTAAGCAGATTAGGTGTCTACAAAAGGATGGAGTTGGTGCTTCCTGCTGATGGGTGCTTGAAAAAAATCTAAGTGAGTTGGTGGTTCTTTTGAGTGGTGGCTCACAAAAATTGATGTAACTAATTAGGTTCTCATATTTACATCGAATACAAAAAAAACAACAATTGGTGGTTTTTCTCCCAAAAGGGTTTCCATGTTAAAAATTTGTGTCTCATGTCTATGATTCTCCTGGTGTGTGTGTCTTCATGTGTTAATTTTCACTTTTATTAAATATTGTGGTCATTATTGTTCACATAAATTGTTTCCAAAAAATTAATGGGAAAACATCATTTTAATTAAAAGTTAAAGTTATTACTAATAGTGATTCACCCCCCCTCTAAGTATTAACATTGTTTCCAACATGAAAAACATATAAATATACATATACCAAAAACTCAATCGCTTCAACCATAAAATAAAGAAGGATACAATGCCCACATCTGAGCATCCATCTCCCATGTATCTTCATAGAGCTCGTAGTGCTTGCATTTCACTTTAAATTGCTTTATACCTCGGTTCCAGAGCATGAGCTTCTTCCATTGTATGATGAATTGAGGCTAGAGAAATCTCCTTCTGGTTCCACTTGCAATACATACCAATAAATCACATCGTCAACATCTCATACATATATTTTAAGCAATGGAACATGGAAAAAATCATGGACTTTCACAAATGGAGGCAAATAAAGTCTATAATCCACTGGTCCAATCCTCTCGATGATTTCAAAAGGCTACAATACTAAGGTGACAACTTCACATGTGATCCAATCCTCAAGGAGCTCTTCTTAGGCTTGATACACAAGTATGCATGGTCCCTAACCTGAGACTCCTTGAACACCCATTGTTGATTTGTATAGCTCTTCTTCCTATCTTATGTTGCGTTCGATTTTTTTTTAACATGCATCTCCTATTCCATCTCTCTCAATATATTTGGTCCAATCAACACTCTATTCACTCGATCACTCCAGTTTATAGTATTATTACAACTCCTCCCATAGAGAGACTCAAATAGACTCATCTTCAAGGATTTCAGATTCCCATTATTATAAGAAAGCTCCACCAATGGCATATACTCCTCCCACCTCCGAGTTTGTTGATGCATGAAATACATCCTCAGCATATCTTGAAGAATCTTGTTAACCATCTTTGTATTTCCATATGTCTGAAGATGAAAAGTTGTACTAAAGGCTAATTTTTTCCCCAAGCCTACAAACCACTTCTTCAAAAGCCTGGAAGTGAACTTGGCATCTCTATCTACTATAATCCTCTTGGGAACTCCATGCAACCTCACTATATCCTAAATGAATAACTGATCCAATTCAATGACTGAATTAGTATAATTCATTGCAATGTCGTTAGACATGTTTCTAATCCTCTCAACCACAAACATGATGGAGTCATGAGTCCATGGTGTCATAGGAAAATTTGTAATGAAATATATGGAAATGACCTCCAATTTTCATTCTGGAATAGGAATAAGATGTAACAAACCAACTAGATGCTTTCATTCATCTTTCACCAACTTACAGTCCAAGCATCTTGCAACAAACTCAACCACATATTTCTTCAAATTCTTCCAATAATAGAACTTCAGGATATTTTTCAAATTCTTATAATATCTTGGATGGCTTGAATACGGATTGGCATGAAACTCTCTTGAAATAACCATCTTCAATTTGCCACTATCAGGCACATAAATCTTGCTACTGAATCTAACCAAGCCATATGTTGTGAGGTGATACTCCTCATACTTATCACCTTCACTTTGAAATTTCAATCTCTGCTTCAGTTGTTGGTACTTCTCATCATGTTTCCCTTCATGTAATACCTTATCCTATAAATATATCCCATAACAGCTCACACCTGAAATATGATTCACCTAAACTCTTCTATTGAGAGCATATGCATCCCGATTCTCCTTACCTTTGATGTAATTGATCTCAAATCAAACTCATTGAGAGTATCCAACCATCTAGCTTACCTTATATTCAAAGTAGTTTGGTGAAACAAATAACTCAGTGCACTATGATCACTCATTAAAATCAACCTACTGCCAAGGGGATAACATCTCTACATCTTCAATGCATGAATGGTAGTTGCCAACTGAGGATCCTAATTCACATAATTCTACTCATTCTCATTCAACTTCCATGATTCATAAAAAAACACAAATCCATCCTCCATCTTGACTTAGCCAAGTATTTCCTTACAAGAATTCATACAAACCAAAATGTCCCGATCAGGATCTACAATATTCAAAATGGTAGCATTGGTAAGTAATTGATTCAGCTGATAAAAACTAGTTTCACACTTAACAGTCCATTCAAACTTCTTTCATTTCCTCTGCAAATATGTGGTAGGATAAACAATCTTAGAGAAGTTCATGATGAACCTCCTATAATAACATCTTAGTCCAATTAAAGATATGACTTCATCCACATTATGCGTATTTTTCCACTCCGTGATAGCCTTAATATTTTCTGGATCCACTCCTATCCCCTCCTTGGAAACAACATGTCCCAAGTAATGAATATAATTCTATAAGAAACTAAACTTGTTGATATTGGCACACAACTTACGCTCTATCAACAATATTAATACTGTTATCAAGTGTTTTTCATCCTCCTAATCATTCTTTTAATATAACAATATATCATCAATAAACAATATCAAAAACTTATCTAGGTCATGGCCCAACATATTGTTCATCAAACACATGAAGGTGGTTGGAGGTTTGGTAAGAACAAAAGTAACCACCCTGAACTCATAGTGCCCATATGTTGTAAAAAATGTAGTCTTGTAGATGTATTCTTATTTTATGTGCACCTAATGATATCATGGTATTAGATCAATCTTTGAAAATATTGTTTCTCCCTTCAGTTGATCAAAAAAATCATCAATCTAAGGAAATTGATACCTATTATTGATAGTCACCTTGTTCATCTACCTGTAATCAATGCGCAATATGATAGTACCATAATTATTTATTACAAACAACATTTTTGAACCACAAGGAGATACACTTGGCCTTATATATCCCTTATCAAGCATCTCCTTAACATACAAATTTCCTTCTACCAACTCGGGCATGCTCATCCTGTAAGGTGTCTTAGAATTTTTTGTTGCTCATGGCATCAACTCAATAAAGAAATCCACATCTCTATGAGGATTCAAATTTAGAATATTTGCGGGAAACACATCCTAAAAGTATTGCAAGATAGGCTACCTCCTCCAGACTTCATCATCCTCCTCCTCTTTCCCTTTGTCACAGGAAACATGTACCGCAATTAATAAACATCCTTTTCTGTAGTTTTTCTTATATTGGATGGCTATAATAATCCTTATTCATGTAGGATTCTTCTTTCCCCATAATACTCTCTTTTCTCTATCATCATCTAGGAACTCAATGGCCTCATAATAACAATCTACCTTAATCTTGTGAATAAATAACTAGTCCATACCAAAAAGCATGTTATATGAACCCAAAGGAAGAAAATTCATATTTTTTGTTATAGTAATGTCGTTAAGCTCCAATGCACAAGACTTCACCCAATTATGAACTCTTCTCTTGGTCCCTTTAATCAAATGCACCAACCAAGATTCTGCATGAATTTACTTATTCAACCGACATTGATCCACCGGGTCAAGACTAACATAGATATAATTTGATCAAGGGTCAATCAAAATAGAAGAAACTTGATCAAAAATATTACCTTCCATATCGATAATGCATGGTTGATTATTTTCCTGAATTGTATCCATTGTTGCATAGATCCGGGGAATACTCTCATCTATATCACCAACTATTCGCACCTTTTAAGAACTGCAGATTTGAGGCCTTCCACCCTGACACAATGGAAAATTTGTTCTACGATGGGATCAACCATAAGTCTTCTACTACTCCTCGGGCTAACACCCATGTCCTCTTTAAACTACATTGAAATTATTTTGAGATGCCAAATTTTCCTTGTCACTTACATCTTCAGATCTACCTCACTTGTTACGCCGTTTTCCATTAGTCTTCTCATTACTCTTCTAATAACACTTGAGTGTTCACAACAACGCTTCAAATTCTTGATGTATTCCTCCAAAGGCTGAGGTTCATCAAACTCATTCCAGTCTTTGAATGATAATTAGAGTTCTTTTATGAACCTTTGGATATTTTCTTTCTTATCCTTGAGATATAGCATATATCTCAATAGCTCCAGAAATGTTGATGTATACTCTTCATTTGTCATGGAACCCATCTTGAGCTCATAGAATTCCTTGGCATTTCCATCATAATGTCTCTCATACAGGTACTTCTTCCTGAAGATTCCTTCAAATTATTCCCAAGTCAGCTCCTCTTCCCTAATACCTATGACATGCTTGGCATATTCCCACGAAATATATTATTTTCCCTTGAGATTGAAGGTAGCTATATTGGTTTTCATATTATCATAGTAATCATGAAGTTTTAATAATTTCTCATTTCAAGAACCCATGCTTTTACATATTCTGACTTGGTCAACTCACCATCAAAAGTAGGATGCTTGGATTTTTTGAACTATTATGGAAAACATCCCTTGTCACTCCTCCTATAATGTTGTTAGTGATGATGATTCTTAGAATCAGATCTAAAATCAAATCCATGTGTTTGGGTAATCCTCTCAAGTTTACCCAAGAGTCTGCCACTATTCATTGTATCATCCTTGTCCAACCTGTGCCTTTTTTGAGGCATGCTTCCATATGCACCATTAATCCTATCTTTCTGTTTGGATTTATAACTAATTCCTAATTATCCCCGCTTCTGCAAATCTGAAAGGCCTTGGAAGATGACTACATTAACCTGGACTTTCTTTTCTTGAGCTTTCACAAGCCTTACCTATGCTTCAATGAACCTCTCATTTTATTCCTTGCAACTTATGATATTTTCTTTCAAGCTTCTCAAAGTATATGCTAGATCAGGAATGTCTCCCTCTTTGTGCTACTCAACTAATATCCCCAATCCCACCAATGCATATTTTGGCCTATATGGGGAGTCATGTGAACCGTACTCAAATATTCTTCTCTTCATCTCTTAGCCTTGTACTTCCTGCAATACATCACTATTAGCTAAAATAAAATCATAATCGAAAGCATACATCAACTTATTTTTGGTGAGGTTATTGCATCTCCATAGGCCAATTGATATTAGCACAATAAAATATCATGTGCATGATAGCACACGATACAATATAAATATAAATAACTAACATGCATACATGGAAAACATATCAAAAATTGAAATCAAAGCATAACCTTCTTCATTTAACCCGAGGTCCATTGTTGCAACCTCGCTCGAATACCACTCTATAACACCCCACTCAACATTTATCCGCTTTTACAATCTCACCAGGTAAGCATGAGACGAGAGTTACTATGCATGACCCAACATCCAAGTTCCAATTACAGAAGTGGGGTCTACCATCCTAAAAATTTACTGCAACATCTTAGGGACACCGGATCACCGAAATTTTAGGTAACATCTGCTGATGATCTTTCCGTGAGCTGTAACTAAATTTTTACCAAGATTTATAGCCTATATACATGCATGCAATCTATTCCATGTTGCCAGAAGGCTCTAGCTGCATGAACAAGCCATCCTCCATTCCGATACAACCAAACATACCTAGTTTATTTCCTACGCCATGGATTCAGTGCCAAAAATTTAGGTCTATCCTACAAACGACTACCTAGAACATTCTAGAATATAGTATATGATGATGATAAGCCTGCATAATCTATACATAGGCTTAGAACTTGGCCAATTTTTCTAAACACATGATAAAAATTTAGTAAAACAATTTGCAAACCTAGTAACTAAAGGTCATGAATGCATATTTGTTCATTGTTTCGTTATTCCTCATAGAATCATCAAGAAGGATTACTTCCCTCTCATGGTAGATACAAAAACAGTTGTTAGCTCATGCATTAACATGACCATTCAATAAATTATCAAACCATGAACAAGATCCATATCAAGAGCACATGATACAATAATAATATACCTTGCATATAACTAACATTTAACCACAATGAATCCATTAAAAATAGTCATAAAATCAACACAATAAACAATACATGTGCTCGTTGATTTCAATAGGAAATAACTCATAATAAAATATGCATAAAGCCAAGCAAGTTAGGTAATTCCACATACCTAACCATGTATTGGGATAAAAAAAGTATTTCTTTCATTCAGTCACCCCCGTGCCATATTCCAAGCATGAATTTTGGATCACATGGGATAAACCAAAAAACAAAAACAACTAGGGAATCCAAAATATAAACCACCACTACCCTCAAACACACTAACTTCAACTAAACCTATCCATAAATTACCAAAACCAATACAAGCTTAGATTCCTCAGACTTTCTTCGCCATATCTAGAGGAATTTTCATGTCTCCACCCACATGTCAACAGGTCTAGGAGAAAACAATCTCCACCCTTAACTGTTGGGAATTTTCATAAGACCACCTCAACTAGGATAGAAAATATCTTGGCAATCCAAAGCTTAACCAAAACAGGGAACGCACTATGGCATGGTTATCTAGGAAATGGCAAGGAAAGTTTGTACACCACTATTAATACAGGAAACTCTCATGTCAATAACAAAAAACATGATCAATAAACTAATGCATAGACCATGCATCAAATTCGAGCATGATATATCACACATGCACATTGTTACCTGCAAATTCCTCTTTCCTCTTTCTCTTTCTCTGCTTGATTTTTTCCCTTGCTTGCTATTATCCAAAATTCCTCTTGCACTCCCTTTCTTGATTCTTGCTTTCTTTCTTATGACTTCCTTGTGTCTAAGTGCTTGTTCTCTCTCTCTCTCTCTCTTAATCTTATCTTCTCTAAGTGAATGCTTGAATGTCCAAGTGTGCATGTGAATTTTGTCTCTACCTTTTCTTTCTTTTCCATTTACATTTTTTTCATTTTCCCTTGCATGCATTTTATTATCCCTTCATCTTCCTTTTCTCCTATTTTCTATTAGTTCTTGAATTAATTTCCAATTATTTCCTTTTTCATTTTCAAATGACAATGCCAATTTCCATAGCTAATAATAAACCATAAGTGACTCCCAGTGTACTATTTTTACCTCCATTCAACTTGGAATATGTGTCCCATGTTGGTTGTATTTTATTTACATGGAGACTTAAACTAAGGTTGTTATAGTTATCCTGGAATTGATGGGCCATAGCTCGTACACAAGAGTATGTAATCACACCTCTCACGCCCCTACCTTCGTAACCATACCTATAATGAGCTCTTAGTTGTAGCATACTGAGTGATGAGCATATGTGGAGAGAATAAAGTAGCTTGAGGGGGATCAGATTTGTCTTATTGAGGGAATTTGGCAGTCGGGAAATCATCTATGATTGATTTTCAACTTGAGAGAAGTTGTTCTTTTCCAATGAAACCAAGCCCAAGGCATCGCCATGTTTATGTTGGGATTTCATGATCCAATATTGGTAAGGAAATCCACTACCTAAATACCATTTCTTCTCACATTCATAGAAATGCCAACTTTAAGTTGTTTGAAAACCTTGGATATTATGATGTTGTAGTTTCCTAGTCTCTAGTAGCTTGAGAATTTATCTGGATTGGAGCCATTCTGAATCTAGATAATAATGTGAATGGAAAAATGAGAGTATCCTTCCACCAAGATTTGATTGAATCCTTGATATCGAGCCACTATGAGCACTTGTTCGAGAGAAAAGAATTGAGTGGTGTTGTTACTATTCAGACCCATGGAACCTTAAATGATAAAAATAGGATCCCATGATGATCCATAAAATTATTTTAGTGTCAGTATTTTCATCCTTCCACCAATGATAAAATTAGCTCTTTCATTTCATGTGAAGGGTACCATTCTGAAATTTTTTTCATTCCATTAGGTGATACAAAAATTTGGTCACTTGGTGCAGATTTAGATCAAATTTCACTCTTTTCAGAAAATTGATTACTTTCTGGCTCATTTCATCACTATGCTGAGTGTCCATCATGCATAAGTTTTATCACCTGTTAGTCATTTCACCATGAATTTCATTTAGTTAGGGTTTTCATTAGGTCTTAGGGTTTTCAAGGTCCATTAAACTACCATCTGCATAAATAAAAGACCAACAAGTAAGAGAGCGACAATAAACACATTTTTATTATGTAACGCTTAATTTGTAAATTTTATATCAATTTCAATATGTAATTTCATGTTTTTTATATGTAATAAGTACTTATGGTTCCAAACTAGCTGCAAAATCAAGGTTCCAATTGCCAAGAAAGTTTTTAAAAGTCTCAGTGTTCAAAAAGTCCACTGAATCATCAAATTCAAAATATCAAAAGAAAGGTAAAAATTTCAATGTTTAAGTTGAAATGTGAAAAAGGAAAACGGGTCCCAAGACCAATTTTGAAAATTTCCTATGAAGCCTCATTATCCTTGTAACAAATTTTCCTACCATATTTCCCTAAGTTTTTCTACCCCTACCATTTCCCTAATCTCCCTCAATCCCTTCCCTAGTTCCATAATTTTTCCTACACTCATTCCCACTCCATAAACCTACTTCATACCCCCTTTTCCTTCCCATTCCCTAGGGTTTCCAAAAAAAAAAAACACATGGAGGAGGAAAGAAATTTCATAGAGGATGACAAAGACGAAAGAAGAAAACACAAGAAAGGGAGGATTTTGAAGCTTGAACCATCTGGTATTAGAGAGATAATGGCCTCACCCATGAAAAAATCTTGCTTCAAACATGTGGGTTTCTTTGATTTTTGTGAGCCAGTCCAGAGAGTTCAACGTAACTTGCTTTGATCAAAGTTTGCATCTCCAATATTCAAGACAATCGAGTGACCATTGCAGGGGTGACCTTTACCATCTCCACATATATTATTACTACAACCACAGGGATACCCAATGTGGGTGAAAAATGGTTCAAGGCCATAACCATAGATGCCCAACACTATGAATCATTCCTCAAGACTAGATATAAAAATGAGAACAAGAAGGTTTTTCCTTCCATCCACCTACTTGAAAGATTTTCTCCCATGATGAATGATTCCATGATAAAATAATTGCAGGATAACATGGCAAGAGCTCATTTTTCCATATCATTCCTTGAATAGGAGAAGAAGCAGCTGAAATATTAACAAGTACTCATGGAGCTATAGCTACTCAAAGAAAAAAGACAAGATACCAATGGTAAGGAAATGATGTCACTTGATGATTCTGACCGTGATGACATTCAAACCAGCAGGGCAAGACTAAAAACAAGAGGTCTTAATAGAGCTCTACAACAACAGAAACTTGAGGATGAAAACCTCTTTGAGAAGAGGATTCCCAAGGAGGTTGAAGATGATAGAGAGGTATGGCTAGATAGGGTAAACCTTCACCTTGAGAATCTCCTCCATAAGGAAAAAAAAGATAATAAGATGCTCAGAAACATGTCCAACAAGTATATTACTTGAAATAAGATTTGTAACATCAAACTCAAGCAACTGGACAAAAAACATAAGAGAACCCTAATCAAGAAAAATGAGGAAGATAAACTTGAGATCCTTCCTGATTCCTCCCTGATTGTTTGTGGCACATCATCAACAATCTATTCCCTAATTTTTAAATTTTTTGGGTGAGTTTTGAAAATTTTGGCATTTTGACAAATTTTCACTAAAATTCAGCACAATGAGCTTGTCAAAAGTGTAGCACCTAGGGAAATGTGCTTTCTCTATGAGCCTCTAAAGGAAAAGTGGTCACCATCACTGGATTTCGATGGTCCTCTACACTCAATTTTGACTATTCGAAATAAAAAATTGGACAATATGGCTGGGAGAAACAGCCAAAAACACCTAACAAATCACCTTTTCTGCCCCTATTTTAGGTTTTCCTTGTGCTTTGAGGTAGTGTTGGGAGTTTTAAATTTTAGAGAACTTAAACTCATCATTTTTAGAAACAAAGGGCAGTTTTGGAAACTAGACAGGAGAATCTTTCCAATTTGCTATCCTGCGCTCAATTTGGACTTCAGGAAGTCCCTCAAAATCATCATTGAAGTTGGTGTTGTGCTCATGTGTTTGGCACTGCGGTCCTGCCAAAGGTGGTGCACTTTTTCGAGTTTGCTGATTTTTTCCAAAATTTCCTAATTTTCTTAGTTTCGTCAAAGAATTCATGAATTTTGTTGATGTAATTTTATGATTTCAAAGTAATTAAGTTACTTTTAGTTACTACAGGGTAAATACATTAGGTAAAAGTGGATTTTTGTCTAAGATGAATCAGTTTCACCAAAATTAGGGATGAGTTCCTTGACCTCCCTAGTCTTTGGGTTTTCAGTTCAATATTTTGGGGATTAGTTCCTCAAGTTAGGGATTCGACCCCTGATCTATGGATAATCATTTTTTGCCTATACCTTCCACCCCCTTTCTCATTTCAAGAGTTGGATGTTGTTGTATTGATCAAAGAGCACTGTTGTACCAGACTTTTGGTATCAATTTATTGAAAGAGTTGCAGCTATTTTGGTGGGATTCTTTTGGTACTATATTTTGAGATAGTTTCTTCTTCTGTTTACATATGTGTGAATGTTTTTTACTTTCCATGATCATGTCATTTCTATAATATGGTTAATTATTAAGTGAGATAAGTATAATTCATTTTTAATGTTCTTTTTTGGGAGAGTCACCATACTTGTGTTTCATTTCCTCTGTTTAAAAATAATTCAAGTATGTCATGATCTTTTTAGCACCTCACCAGTCTAATCCACTCCATAAAATCTCCTTAAAGTCTTAAAGTACCTACCTACCTTAACCCATCAGATGACTGCAATTGATGGTCCTTTTGCCCTAGCCTAGTTTCCTCTTTGACCTAATTCACTCATTCAGCACCCAAATCCACTGATAAAAACCCTTGTGCTACTATACCTAGCCTAAAACCTAATTGATCCAGCCCTCTTAGCTATGATCCCTTGGAGAGAGCCCTCTCCTGCCTTGTAGAGCTAGCTACTTGGCGAGAGCTTGGTCTGTGATTACCTTTGCTGGTCTCTTCTTAGCCTTGGAGATCCGATGAAGTGATAACCTCTTGGTGACCATACTAGGTGTTAGCACTTGATCTGGACCCTAGGCTGAAATGGAAAAATAGGGTAACAACTAAGCTACGCTCAGCCTTGTAGCTAGCCCTACAAGGTCAGGAGAGGGCTCTCTCCGTAATAAGGAAATTCAATAAAATACAATAATGATCTGGTATTAGGCTAGGTATAAATATAGTAAAGAATTTTAATAAAATGAATGAATTTTTGGGGATGTGTGGGACAAAAGGGACAGTTGAAACTGGGAAATTAAATCAAGACACAGGGTATTTCATGGGGCAAGATAGGCAGGAAATTTTAGCAATTAAGGTCAAATAAGGATGGGGTGGAAAGACTATTGAGGAGCTGAAAAGGGCACAATAAATGGATCCTTTTCAAATAGAATAAACACACAGAGTATGAATGATTTCCCAAGGCAGAGCATATAAAATGGATTCTACCTTTCTATCTTGAAAGCATTCAAAAGGAAATGTTTATGGATGAGAGGTGAAACATAACAATTTACATATGTATCAAAGGAGAGAAACAAATGATAAAACTCATACCACATGGATCCCACAAATCAGAGATGCATCACTTTATTAATTCCCTATCAAAATGTACAATGGAGCACAGAGCGTTCTTCCACATTATTCCCCTATTACTGAATTACAGACTACTTTACAAATGATCTACAATTACATTAAATACACTAGATTTGTGGGAACAGAGATCCACAGAAAGAAAAGTTTTTTTAACAGCAGAAAAACTGGAAACTAATCATAGAAAAGAAATCCAACAATCTGCCCCAAAGAAGGAACAATATTACATTTGATTTACTTGGGCAGATTTACAATTTCATTGTTGAATGATAAATAGGCAATTTGAGGAGAAAATCCATGTCCTTATGCTGCTGTAGAAATCTCTGTCTTATTATTAACTCTCGGCCAGCTAACTTTTTGCTTTTCTTTCCATTATTTGCTGACTTTTAATATAATAAAATGAATTTTATGCCTTTGCAAAGGGAAAAAATAATTTTTTGAACGAATAGGAAGGAAGGGAGAAGGGATGGGGTCCACATCGCAATCGCAATCAGGATTGAAGGGAAAAGGGGTGATACAATATATAATAAACATTGAAAATGTATGTTTGCGATGGTGTCATCACCAATCAGGATCAGAGGAATGGGGGCAGGCATAATTGAACGAAGGAAAAAATTTCTGATGCGATTAGCAAGGCCTGATGGGGTAATATAACAAACCAAAGGGTGAAAAACGAATATAAAAGGTTTAAGAGCCTTTACAAAGGGGTAAAGTGATTTGAAAGAGTAGAGGGCTTATAATGGTGGGATCCGGGGATTATAATCGCAATCGGAATCGAGCTTGGGAGCGGGACCAAGTGTATTACACAAACAAATTTCGCCGATGCGATTGGGATGAGGCGCTGGGAAAATACTTCGTATAAATTAAATAAGACCAAAATTTGATTTAGACAGGGTAAACGCTCTTTATTATAGACAGGCGGAAGTTTATGTGGTGGGCCTGAAGTCTATCGGAATCAGAATCAGGAGAGGGAGCATAAGTATTTCATAGTAGAATTGCTCCGATGCGATGGGGAGAGGCGACGGGGGGAGAATCCTTTGTATAACGCTTTTGAAATAAATTTTAATTTTTACAAATAAAACGACCTTTTGTATTATGTATGAGTGGAATATAAAGTGGCGGGACCCAAAGGTCCATCGACATGCGAGATTGGAGGAAGGCGGAGGGGAAGTTTAATACAAGAGGCCGATTGGTATAGTCTGATTGGTTGTGGGCCGTGGAATAGGAAGATGAGATCGACGGTCAAGATGTGGTCGGGGATTTACAATCGGTGGGTTTCCATCGGGGGTGACATTAATCGGAGGGAACTGATTCAAGAGGCACCAATTGGGTATGGGCCGTTCGATCGAATGGACAGATCGATGGCCAGAATATCATCGGGTGGGACCAATTGGGGGGACTTACATAATCACATCAGATTTTTGGCATGGGCCAATTGAAGCGCACTTGTTAACATTTGCGATGCGATGGAAAGGGTGGGGTTTTATAATATAAACCTTTTAAGTTTTATTATAAGGTTTCAAGTATGGTGGGGAAGTGGTTTGGAACGGTGGGGGGGGGTTTATAATATGAGACTTTGATTTTATTATAAAGTCTCAAGGGCATGAGGGGAAGTGGTTAATAATTAAATCGCATGTTTAGTTAAAAGATTTAATAATGTGATTTTGTAATTGGAGGGCGGGGAAGGGATTTATAAAGAAAATATTAAACTTTAATAAAATAAGTTTAGGGAAAGATGCGAAAAAGGGGAAGGTTAGGGAATAGGGGAATTTTTACTTCACTTAGGCATAAATTTAAATCCAAAAGTCAGTTTTGAGAGTGTATTATACCATTGGAAAGCTCTTTCCAAGCTCTTTTTGATGGATCTGTTTGGAAGATGTTTTGATGTTGAACATGCTATGGGAAACTTCTCTGAAGTCAGGGTGATGAATTTGTGGAGATGGTAGCTTCTGAATTGTGACTTATTACATGTGGTGACATAAAATTACATAATGAATAATAACAAAGGTAAAATATCATGTTTTTACCTCAAAACATGGTTTTGAGGTGAAAATTGCATCAAACTGAATAAAATGTTTCTTTGATCTTCCCAGGTGCTGTGACTTTGAGTTTATTGTCTTCCTCATGACTTTGCTGACATTCATTGACACTTGAATCATTATTTTGACCATGGTGAGATCCTAAAACCTAATGAGACTCATCCTATGACTTACTGACATAACTCACAAAGTGAAAATAGCTCATGAATAAAGACCATAGAGAGGAGAATCAGCAAATTTCTCATGAGGGAAAATTGACGAAAAAAATTACTACCATCAATGAATCCATGACCTAATGGAATGGTGAAATTTATTGGTATGGGACTCCTAATATGCAAATGCAAAAGAGAAATTTTGATCACTGATGGCAGTATGACTATACTGACACTAACACTAGGGAAGAAATTGATAGATCTTACCTGGTTGTACCATTAGTTCTTTGAATTCTTTGCCTCCAAATGATAGTTCTAAGGTTTCGTTGAGGCTGTTCTGAAAAATTTGCAGAGAACCAAGTTGTTGAATAGTGGACATTCTGGCTTCGAGGAGATACACCAGGTCAAATCTTGATACTCACCTAGCTGATCCATTCGAAGATCCATAGATGCTTTTTCAGAAGCATAGATACCAAGCTATAGAAATTCAATCAAATCTAATCCCATTGCTAAGATCTTCTTCGCTACCTGGAAAAGTTCTATCTCTCGAAGATATAACATTTGATTTAAAATTTGAGTTGTCTTTGTTTCGATCTAAGTCTGAAACCTCATTATCTAACATAGTCTTTAATCCATTAAGGATTTCCGAGGTAAAATCGTTATCTGAGTTAGATTTTGGTTATTTAAAACTTGTAGAAAATTTACCCTTTGAAGAAACTAAGTCTGAATTAGACTTTGACAATAAAGTCTAGAGTCAATTCTATAAACTTGAAATTTTAGCAAACCAACTTCAGTACCAGTCATAAAAAGGCATAATCCAATATCAGCAAGAGTCAATACCCATCCCGAGACACTCATAGTCAGTAGTTGTTTCCTCTTCCGCACCGTCTACTTCATTATCTATTCAGCGAACTCTTCCTAGTGTCACTCTTGTAGTTCATTCAACAGGAATTATGGCCATATTTTCACCCCTCATATTACCAGGTCAACTCCATGTCGTACCACAAGGTTATGGCTAGATTTTCCCACTTTTTGATGAAAATTATTTAATCACTGTAAAACAACACATAGTTAAAGTAACCGACTTTATTTATCTCGAAGAAGTAGATGAAGACGATGCTAAAATTAGAATCATATTTCAGAGATTTTCGGGAGAAGTCAAAGTATGGTTCATATCAATAAATGAAAATTACATAGCCACTAAAAATCAGTTGATAGATTCTTTCATAGCCCAATGGGAGGTAAATAAGAATCCATTACAGATCCTTTCTGAATAAAATAATCTGAAAAGAGAACCAAATGAATCATTACAAGACTTCACTGCCCGATTCAACAGAGTATACAATTCCATTCCCAATGAGATCGAACCTCATCTAGGGTTGTCCCTCTTGCATTACCTGAATGTTTTTGATTGAGACATGGCCTATTAGTTGTGAGAAAGGAATCATGATACATTAGAAGAAATGCAGAAAAATGCAATTAGTGTAGAAGATCATTTGTCCATAGAGAAGTAAAAAATGAACGGTGAAAGGAGAGTAACTATCAAAGAAGAAGCATCATCATTTTCTGATGTAAAATTGTACAACCTGATAAGAACAATAGAAAGGATGGTTGACAGGATGTCTATTACCTAAAGGTAGCCAGAACCACAAGTTATAAATCCTAACTTCAAAGGACAGCAACAGCAACCTCAATTCAGAATTAAGAAAAGGGAACAGAGGGCACCTAAGAAACCATCATAGCCACAGCAAATTCAGAAACCCTTGCAGCAGAATTATGCTCAAGGAGGTGAAGAAGAAAAAGAATATCATATTGCTAAAAAGAACCACTTTTTTACAGCTGATGACTAGCCCATATTTTTGACATAATATGAAGAGTATGTCGAGAAGACGAATGTACCCAAGGATGAAGACTATATTTTAGCTCAGGATCATCAACTGGAGGTTGAATCTTATGATTATAAGTAAGGATACTTGAATTCGCTCATCTCACAGCAGAGGCAGTATACATTAAGAGGTAGAGATGTCCCAATAAATCCTATTCAAAATCAGGCATCTCAACAAAAAGATACTCAACCAAATCCTAATTCTCAAGGTAATCAAAGTAAAGGAAAAGAACTTGCAACTACAAATTAGAACAAAGATAATCAACCATCTACAAGATCATCGGTTAATGAAAAAGAGAGCCAAAGAAAAGATGCTACATCAAAAGATCATTCCCAGAAAAGAGACATCATTAAGGAACAGACAAATCCACTCCTTTCAGCTTAGAAACTGAAATTTCCAAATTGAAAGTTTCAATAACTTTAACTAAACTTGTAAAGAATAATCAGTATAAGTCTTAAAAGTAGATCCTTCATATGATATACTTGATGTCGAATATGACCAACATAAACTTATATTTGGTCCAAAAATAGACAGTCAGTTAGAGGACAACGAAGTTCCCCCATTCTATTTGAGTCTAAAAATCCACAAAAATATCCTTCACAATGTCATGCTCGACTTTGGAGCTTCATACAATTTTATGCCGAAATCTATTATGGAGAAATTGGGCCTAGATATCACTCATCCTTACCATGAATTTTATTCCTTCAATTCGGGTAGAATCTATTTTTTGGGTCTTATTAAGGATTTAGTATTTTCCCTTGAACAAATTCCAGCAAAGAATATCTTGATGGATGTGGTGGTGGCTAATATACCACCACATTTTGGTATGTTTTTGTCTATATCTTGGGGAGCGAAGTTGGGAGGCATTTTGCAACTAGACTTCTCTTATGCCACCATCCCAGTTTTCGAACAATTGAGAAATTTGTACCAGGAAATGAAGATGAAGTACATGATAACCAGCAAATAGAGTCCTAATAATCATCTAATAAATGTTGTACATACAGATTTAGAATATTTTATTTTGTTCAATGATAATTATTTTAATAATGTAGATAGCCAGCTTGTAGAGGTAGAAGATGTTATAAAGATTTCTAATTGTCTGAGACCAGTTTTAGAGAAGGGAAAAGAGAATTTTCCAAGTGCTTAATAGTAGCCATCTGATAAGGCAGAGGAAATTTCAGATCAAAATCAAGAAGTAGCCCTGAAAGTTGAGACAAAATAGAAATGAGAATTCCAGCACTTGCATGATGAAAATGGTTTATGGACCATGGATTTTGATGGCATCTTGTGGAAATATGGGGTAGGCATTGGAATTTGGATCCATAACCCTCTTCATAATCCTAGTAATGTTCCTAAGAATTTTATATTATTTTCATAAAAATTGGCTTTTGATTGTTCTAACAATGAGGAAGAATATGAAGCATTGATCACTGGTCTCAAGATCTTGAAAAAGTTGGGGGAAAGAAGAATTTCAACATATGGTGACTCCGAACTTGTGATAAAACAGGTGAAAGGTGAATACCAGGCCAAGCATCGACAAATGAGAGCATACATGAATGTTGTACCATATATCCTAAAGATGTTTCCCGAATACAATTTGTTAGTAGTGCTGAGAAGTCAGAATATCGTGGAAGATTCGCTTGCTACAATAGCAAGAAAATTCAAAATCCATATATTTTCTAACAAGAAATTTGAAATTCATGTAAAACACCGTCCTACAATTCCTGATAACTTGTGATATTGGAAATTATTTTGGGATTATCAACAAGTTAATAATTTTCTGGAAAATGAAGGTGAATTTTAGAATTCTGTGATTGATAAATTTTATGACAAGGATGACGAGGTCATCAAAGCCACTCAGGTTGATATACTAGAGCTGAAGGATAACAATATTCCAAAGGTTCTCATACCTTTGGTAGAACTATTTGTTCAGGATGATGTAGCGAGGAAGCCAACATTGGTTCCTACAAAAAAAGGTGTGGAGGACGTAAAAATCGAAACAGTGGACAAACCTAAGATGGTCAAATTGTCTAAGTATTTATCTCGTGAGATAAAGGACAAGTAAATTAATTTACTGATGTTTTAGCATGGGATAATTCAAAGATATCATACAACACACCATTCCAATTAAGCCCAATCAAAATCCCTTTCGAAAAAATTTGATAAGGATCAACCCGAGGTTGCTACCATGCATACAAAAATAAGTGAATAGGCTCTACAAGTCAAGTATCGTTATTCCTATAAGGTTTTCATATTGGATATCTAATCTAATCCCCGTAAGAAAGAATACTAGTGAAATAAGGCTTTGCACAGATTTCAAAAATTTAAACAAGGTATCTCTTAAAGATAATTACCCCCTTCCCAGAATGGATCACATCTTACAAAGAGTGGTTGGGGCTTCCCGTATGTCTTTTCTTGATGGATATCCAGGATACAATCATATTTTAGTACATGAGAAATATCGGGACAAAACTGCCTTCACTACACCTTGGGGTAGATTCAAAAATGAAAAGATGCCATTTGAACTAAAGAATGTAGGGGATACCTTTCTGTAGGCGATGGATATGGCCTTTTTAGCTAAGAAATATTTTTTTATAGTGGTATATTTAGATGATTTGATATTTTTCTCCCAATCCGATCATGAACACTTGTATCACTTAAGGATTTTTTCAGAAATGTAGGAAATTTGGAATCTCTCTTAATCCAAAAAAGAGCCTTTTTTCCATGGGGAAGGGAAAACTTCTCGATCACATCATCTATAAGGATGGAATCCAGATTGACCCTTCTTGGGTTGAGGGAATTCAACAAATTGACTTTCCACAAAATGAGAAAGAAATTCAGGCTTCCAATGGTAAGATGAATTTCTTATGCAGATTTATTCCAAATTTGGCTAAGCACCTTCGGGAAATGACCAACATGTTGAAAAAGGATAATGAGGTAAAGTGGTCTGAGGATGCCAAGAATTATTTTAACTCACTAAAGTTTTCTTTTACTACTACCCCTGTTTTAATAAGCCCATATTACACTATTGATTTTATTATATTCTCATTCACTTCCGAGCACACCATAGCTGCAGTCTTAGTGAAAAAGAAGGACAAGACCGAGAAACCTATTTCATTTTTCATTCAAACCATTAGGGTAGAGCTCTTCGATACAACATCATAGAGAAATAAGCTTTGGCTTTGATAAAAGAATTGGAGGATTTCCGTGTCTATATTTTACATTCGCATATTTTGACTTATGTACCTAATGCAACAATAAAATATGTTCTTATGAAAATAGATCCAGAAGGTAGAAGAAGGAAATTAATATAATAAATGTTGGAATATGACCTCAAGATCAAGCCCACAAATCTGATCGTAGGTCAAGGTCTAGCAAAGCTTATGGTCGAGTCAAATTTTCATGTTTTAGACATCAATCTTATTACAACATTGTCCGATGAAGAAGAAGATGTCACTCTGATACCTGTATCTGATATGTTTCTTACATCTTGTTGGTATTCTAATATGATATATGTTATTCAGCATTTGAACCCTCCTCCAGGCATGACTAATAGTAAGGGTAGGTCTTTAAAGTTGAAAGCTTCCAAATACTGCATTTGAGACAGTGCCATTTATTGGAAAGATCCAGGAGGTATTTTGCTGAATTATTTAGTTGAGAATGAAGCCCAAGAATTTATGAATGATTTTCATAAATGATATTGTGGGGGGAATCTTTTTTGGAAGACCACAGCTAATAAAGTGTTGAGAGCAGGATACTACTGGCCAAATCGTTTTGCAGATTTGTGCAAAACAGAGATTAATTTCCATGAGTGTCAAGTGTTTCATGGTAAAAGAAAACTTCTTCCTTTACCTTTGCAACTTATTTCAGTACATGCACCTTTTCAGCAGTGGCGATTTGACTTCATCGGAGAGATTCACCCTACATCATCGGCACATCACAAATGGATGTTAACAGCCATTGACTACTTCACCAATTGGATCAAAGTGATCCCAACAAGGCAAGCAACAAACCTAGTAATTATTCATTTTATGGAGACTAACATATTGTCTAATTTTGGTTGTCCTAATAAGATTATTACCGAAAATGCGACAACACTCAAATAAAAAAGGATGGCTGAGTTTTGTGGAAAATATAACATCAGGTTGGGGCACTCAACCACCTATTATCCTCAATGTAATGGATTAGTAGAGTCCTCTAATAAATCCCTGAATAATATCATAAAGAAGATGTTGGAGGCCAAAAAAAAGGAATAGCACAAAAATCTTGTGAATGCCTTGTGGGAAGACAGGGTGAGTAGTAAGAAATATATAGGAATGTCCCCTTTTCAGTTATTTTATGGTGTAAACATTGTTTTTCCTACATCACTTGTAGTCCCGACCATGAAATTGTTGCAAGAAGTAGAAAGTGAGGAGAATGATGTACAACGTCGGATCAATCAGATGATCCATATTTAGCAGACGAGAGATGAGGTATTTCAGAACACCTCAATTCTTCATGAGAAGATAAAGAAGGTGTATGACCATAAAACCAAGGCGGATGATTTTAAACTTGACGATGTAGTCCTCCGGTGGGATGCAAGGAACGAGGAAAAATGGAAGCACGGAAAGTTTGAGAACCTAACATTTTACTCCTATCTTTAACATGATTTATTGTTAACTTCTATATGTTTTGCTTCATTTTAGAAATAATTCAAAGGAGAATAATGTAAAAGTAGGGTAAAATTAATTATAAATAAATAATGTATTTAATAGCATAAAAACTAACTTTTGTTGTCTTTATTGATAATGAATCTGAAAAAACTAACTGTTGACCAAATGACCAAACAACAGTTGTCAAGAAAAGCAAATGCAATCACATTAAATTCATGAAAATCAGCAAGACATGATAAGACATGACTATCTTTGAAGCATTCAGCTGATCACTACAAAGCCTCAAGATTTCCTGATCCTGAGGATTCGTTATGCTCTGTTTTGTTTCTCCTTAAGTTATAAAAGGTTGTAGGTGAAATATTACAGAGACCTTTTTCCCATGTATTGTAATTTTTTGTAATAAACATTTTATTCACACAGAGTCCATGAAATCGTGTTAATGTACATATTATATTTATTAATTAAAGAGTTAGCGCTTCCATTATAAGCAGATTCTGAGTATTTCTTGGCAGAATACTTATGGAGGCTACGGGCCCAGTCCCTGGGATTTCTCTTGCTATTTTGTGTTATATGTTTATTTATAGATTCTCGCAATTTAGTTATTCTTTATGCTTTGTAGAATTAAAATTCAATTTAATAATCACAATTATGGTGTGTTAAAAATTCCTTTTCAAATAGATCGAATTTATCATTAATATTCTTTTACTAATGAGTGATGTTTTTACATTCATTATATTGATTTTAGCATGTTTAAGTAGTTGCTGCTCAATTCTACACATTTTCATTTCTTGAGTTTCTCCATTGCAAGTGTGAAATTATGGTTTGTTGTTCAGTTATGAAGGTTGTTATTAATTTAATTATAGAGAATTCCATTGAAAAATGTTAATAGATGATTTCTGTTCATTTTATTAAGTATTACTTTTCTATTGTTGTTCAATTCATTAAGCTTGTTGTTCAATTGAAAAATATCTTTAATTTCAGCATTGAGTGTTTAATTTCTGCATAAGACCAGACTAGAGTTTCATCCTTTGATTGGTGTGAAGTATTTCATAGTTTACTTTTGAATTGATTGATTGAACTTCAAGAATTAGATAGTATTTATTACAACGATCAGGAGTAGTTGGCCTCTAAATTCACTCGCATATACTTCTCTTGGACTCTAGAATTAAATAGGCTTTCCCTAGGTTGATGATTAATGTGAAGCATTAAGGTTACCTTTAACAATCACCTTCTTGAGCCAACATTTTGGCGCCATTGTCGGGGAGAGTGTTTGGGAGTGATATGTTTTTATTTTTTCCTTTTGCTATAAATAATTGGGTATTGAAAATGAGAGGTAAGAACATGTGTATTAGAAAGAAAAATGCTTGCTCTCCAGCCTGCTTCTCAACAATTGTGAAGAGGTTAAATAGGACAGGTGTTTGTTTTTTATGAATGATTAGGAAGAAAAAGACAGAATTTTATCGAAACCACCCGTATAAATCCACAAAACCCAAGGGAATGGTGTTCCTTGGTAGAAAAATATTCATAGATGAAATCATAATGAAAGCTTAATCTCAAGCATATGTAGGACCTAAAATAATTTCTGAAAAGAGTCCTAGTACAATCCCTCAGGAAGCAGCCTCACCATCTGCAGCCCACACCGAGATTCACGACGAAACTGAAGGTTCTAAACGAAGCTTTCAGACTATAGAACATTTGAGTCCTAACCCTTCATGTGAGGGAAATTCTTGCAATTTTCAAGGAGAGGGAGAAACCAGTACTGCTATAAAGATAAAAAATCCAGAGCCTGGAACTCCTGAAATAGTGGTTGAGATAGAGACACCCAACATTCTAGATTGAGGTAGTGCTGCAAAGCCTCCTCCAAATCCACCTCCTAATTCCACTCACATTATTCTCCCAGATCAGGAAATCCCTGAAGGTTATTGGCACATCTTTGATAAGATGGCGCATAATGAAAACTAGAGATAGACATCAATATTGGGGTATCCCATTGTTGATCGGGCTCCAAATGCTCCTATGAAATCTATTCCGTTGTAAAAAATCCCCATCTTCCATGGACTGACCTCAGAAAATCCAGATGCATTTTTATTTGAATTCAATGTTTTTTTGTATGGGATATGATTACACCGCTGACCCTCAAAAACTGAAACTATTCCCCTCTACATTGAATGAGGCAGATCTATGCTAGTTTATGGGGCTTGGTGGGGGAACCATTAATAGTTGGGATCAAATGAAAAAACTCTTTTCTTAACAAATACCAAGATTACTTCCAAACTCAAGAATTAAAAGATGAAATATTCAACATGACTACAAAATACAATGAGACATTCGACAAATTTGTTGAACGATTTCAATATAATTTGCAAAGATCTCCATATACTGCACTGTCTAAAGATATTCTAAAAGCAACAATGATTAAAGGAATGAAAGAAGAGTGGGTATAAAAACTTAATATAATGGGAAATGGATACATCTATCAAGAGGATTATGATGACATTGTTGCATTGTGTATCAGGTGCTCTCGAGGTAGTATGCGGAATAAACTAGCTGGACGAGATTTAGCTATTAGGAATTACAAACAGTCATGTGGTAGCATAACCAAGGAAGAATTCGGTAATCTCTTGGAAGATTTCAAAACCGACATCTTGGGCACCCTCACAACATAGCCACGATGTACTGCAAGCCAAGAAGAAGTAAGCTTTAGTAGAACAGAACTTGGCTATTTTTTATCCACGTCGCCAAAAGAAGCACAGCTAGCAGAAGTGTCCATTAGACACGGTCCAGACATGTGCTATTTGTACCAAGGAACACACCACTGAACAATTCCCTTCACTTCCAGGGTTGAAAGCGGTCTTAAAATAAGTAGAATAAGAAACAGAACCGGTATACCTAATAAATCAATGTCGATAGTGGCAAGCCCGACCAACAGGTATGTCACAAGACCTGTCTCAATTCTTTCCTTCTTCACAATTTAACCGGCAAAACTATGGAGCAGCATGGAAAAACAAATCATTCATTTCTTCTTGGCCATCCCAACCATGTTCCATGCCCCTTTGGCCAACTCAATCCTCTCCAGGTAATGGTTGGCCGAGTTTTCCTTTCTTTCCTCCATACTCGCAAAACAATCCATATTAGTCCCAGTGGCCTACCTCCACCTCACAAAATACAAATTGGTCTCAAAACTGGCAATGACCCCTAGGAATGACCAATTTACCTATGGGAACAAGGGCTAAAACTCAACCCACATTACCAACTCCATACCCAATAAAACAAAATCCTCAGCCTATCATACACCCTCAACTTCCAGCTCAGCCAAATCCTAATCCTAATAATAAACCGGTTCAGCTGATCCAAATTGTTGAGAATCCAGACTCCAAAAATGAACAGAATGAACATAATGAGCTTAGGCTGAGATGAAGGTGTGTTATTTCACCTCAAGAAGATACCTCCCTGCCACAAATTGAGTCTGAAATTCCAATAGTACCTAAATAATCGACTGTGACTGAGACAAAGATAGAAGAAGGGAGGGACACAGTCGACCAAAAAAATCTTGAAAATATTATTATTTCCTCTCCTCCATTCTCTGAGAGATTATTAATACCCAATCCAATTGTATATTCTAATTTTTATCTCATAGGGGAATTAAAAAACCTTTGAGTTAAAATTCCTCTCCTGCAGGCTATACAAGACTTCCCTATCTATGCCAAAACAATTAAAGAATTGTGTGTTAAAAAACCTGTAAGGAAAGTAAATACTTTACCAACTATTCATGTAGTAGGGACATAGTCAGATTTAATTTTGGGTAAAGAAACACAAATAAAAATGAGGATCCAAGAAACCCCATAGTCACAGTCCAAATCTATGGCCACTCCTTTTCAAACACGTTAGTCGATTTGGGGGCAACTATTAATATTTTAACTACAGGAACCTGTGAAACATTGGGTATAACAACCTTCGAACCCACCTCTACCTTGTTGGAACTTGCTAACCAATCTTTTGTTAAACCAGAAGGTAAATTACAGGATATCCTAGTTTTTGTGAACTCGTGGGAATACCCGACATATTTTTTAGTTATTAACACAAAAAGTACATTAGATGGACATCCCCTAATATTGGGACAACCTTGGTTCGAGACAAATAATGCTTACATAGGCTGTCAAACATGTAGTATGACCATTGCTAAAGGGGGTGCCATAAATAATATTGCTATATATCCCCCTTCCAAACCAAGTCTTCCCACTGTAAATATTCACAAGAAACCACCAACATACTGGGAACAAAACATTCGTTCACCATTGAAAATAGTTGAAGCACTCGAATTCAAAGATAAAACTAAGGATGATGTAGTCAATAAATTTATAAATCAATCACCTACTTCAGGAAATTTAAAGTGCCAAATGTTAAAAGCAGTTTTGGATAACGAAGCACAAGAAAAACCTCTAGTTTATATTGATGATCAACATATACCCAAAATCACTATTCATAATGGCATTCCAATTGACAATGAACCAGGAAAAATTTTAAACATCAATGGTAGTCTGGATCATTGGCCAAAAACATAATCTATTTAAATTCTTGCAAAAATATAAAGGAGCCTTTGCTTGGGACTACCTAGACATGAAGTTTATAGGTCCCCAACTATGCACACATCATATTTACATTGAAAAGGATGTTCACCCCATCCGGAAGCCTCAACGAAGACTAAACCCACATCTAAAAGACATTGTAAAATACGAATTACAGAAGCTACTAGATGTAAATTTCATTTATCCTATTTCAGACAATAAATGGGTCTCTCCATTAGTGGTCATTCATAAAAAGAATGGTAAGTGGAGAATCTGTGTGGATTACAGAGATCTGAACAAAGCCATACAAAAAGACCAATTTCCCCTTCCCTTTATTGATCAGGTCCTTGATACATTGGTAGGAAAGAGGTTATTTTCCTTTCTTGATTGTTTCAGTGTCTATAATAAAATACAGATAGCCCCTAAAGACCAAGATAAAACAACCTTCACCTACCCCTGGGGTACATTTTACTATAGAGTATTGTCATTCGGTTTATGAAATGCCCCAACAACATTTCAAAGGGCCATACTTAGCATTTTTTTTTATTTAATAAATTAAGGGCTCGAGGTCTACATGGATGATTTCACTCCATATGGAGATGACTTCGACTAGGCACTGAAAACATTGGAAAAAATATTGGAACGATTTATTGCTACCAGATTATGCTTGAGCAACGAAAAGTATCACATGATGATGGCTGAAGGCGTGATCCTAGGACACTACATCTCTGCAGCTAGAATACAAGTAGATCAAGCAAAGATAGAGGTAATTCTCTTATTAGCCACACGTTTTACTCAGATATAGGTACCTTGGATATGCAGGGTACTATTGTAGGTTAACAAATATTTTTTCACAAATTTCTGCACCTTTTTATTCATTAACTGGAAATGTTGAATTCCATTGGTCTAACAAATGTGACATTGCTTTTTCAGATTTGAAGAAACTGGTCTCGACAACACCAGTCTTGCATGGCCCCAATTAGGAGCTTCCCTTTCATATTTCTTCAGATGCATCAGATACAACGATAAGAGATATTATTGGTCAAGACGAGGACATGAATCCCTATGTTATTTACTATATCAACAACAGTCTCACTCTTGCTTAAATAAATTATACAGTGACCGAAAAAGAATTCTTGGCTATCATTTATGTTATAAATAAATTTAGACATTATATAACTAGATATCAAGTATTCTTGTATACTGATCATTCCCCCATTAGATATTTAGCTAATAAACCTATTACAAATGGGAGAGTGACTCGTTAGTTGATACTTTTATAGGAGTTTGATATAACTATTAAGGACCATCCAAGGAAGGAGAACATAGTTGCAGACTTCCTATCTAGAGTCCCAAAGACAAATGACCCACTGGCGATAGATGATCAGTTCCCTGGTGAGAATTTGTTTGTTGTGGCAGTAAAAGTGCCATGGTACGCATATGTAACACATTATCTAGCAGTAGGAATTTTTCCGAGACACTTTACAACAAAGGAATGAAAGTTTATTGTTCAACACAGTGCTAGATTTTCCTGGATTGGTGGATACCTTTTCCACAAGGAGCTGATATGCATATACGCAGATGCATTCAATAAGATAAGATCCATGACATCTTGAAGGCTTGCCACGACAAAACATGTGGTGAAATTTTTTCATATCGCAGGATAGGGCACAAAGTATTACAAATGAGTTATCATTGGCCCACAATCATTAATGATGCAAAGAAATATGTGCAAGCCTGCGATAGTTGCCAAAGAATGGGTTGTCCTAGTCAATCGGAAGAGATGCCATTGCAACCACAATTGGTAGTAGAACCTTTTGAATGATGGGTGTTGGACTTTTTTGGGCCATTCAATCTGGCATCAAATCATAAGGCATACATACCAGTTGCTACATATTATGTGATGAATTAGGTTGAAATAGTGGCTTTTCCAAGATCTACAGAAGATTCTGTGATCAATTTTATTTTTGAGTTATTTGTGCAATATGGCTTACCTAGGGAACTGACAATTGATGCAGGGGAATAGTTTGTAGGAAATAAAATTTCGGCCACTTTACAAAACCACCATGTCACTCATAGAGTCACCTCTCCCTACCACCCACAGGCGAATGGGCAGGTTGAAAGCACCAATAAAGTCATAGAGGAAATTCTCACTAAAAAAGTCTCGACAGATTGTTGTGATTGGGTTACTATATTTCCAGAGGCCTTGTGGGCTTATCCCACAACTTGGCAGAACACTACCGGATATTCTCCGTACCACCTTGTGTTTGGAAAGGAACCAATTTTTTCCATTGAGTTCGAGATAAATCCTCTTAGAACAACCCAGGAAGTGGGGCTGGATTTGACAGAAGCCCAAGTTAAAAGACTTCAACAGATAAATGAATTAAATGAAGCATGGATACTTTCTCTACAATGCACTGCAATTATTCAGCAACAACGGGATAAGTCACATGACAACCTCATAAAAAAGAAGACGTTCCAGAAAGGAGATTGGGCACTCCTCTACAACTCCAGATTCCAAGACTTCTCGAGTAAGTTACAAATAAGGTGGCTCGGGCCATATGAAATTCAAGAATTTCACAAAAACGGTATCACTACCCGGACCACCATAGATGGATCTAGCTCTGCCTTTTGAGTCAATGGACACTGGGTGTGCCTCTATCATAAACCACTTACAAAATTTTCTTTCTTCCAATAGGTGCGTGACTATCCCACTATCCAAATTTTAGTTGCAGGGAATAATGACCCAACAACTTCAACTTCGTAAAAATTTGTTACTTCTTTATTTGTGAATAATGTATATATGATTCCTGCATTTTATTTTAATTTACATTTTTTCACCATTGTATTAAAAAAAATCCACTTTCTTTCTCTTTTGATTGTTTTTTATGTTCAAATCAATTGAACAGTTGTTGTTCAATTGAATGAACAGTTGTTGTTCAAATAAAATGAACAACCGCAATTTTCATTTTGTGTGTTTGTCTTCTTCTTGTTCAAACAATTGAACAGGTGCTATTCAATTGACTCAACAGTTGTTGTTTGAACCAAATGAATAATTCTTTTCGACATGTTTTTTTTTTATTTAATATTTTTTCTGTTCAATCCATTGAACAGTTGTTGTTCAATCGATTGAATAGTTGTTGTTTGATCCAATTGAACAACCATTTTTTTAGCATTTTTTTAATTAATTTTTTTGTTCAATCCATTCAACCGTTGTTCTTCAATCAATTGAAGAACTATTGTTCGAACCGATTGAACAACCGCATTCTTGTTGTTTTGTGTTTTTACAAAATTTGTTGCTCAAAGTAGCGAAATTTTGCCTTTTTTATTTTGATGATTTCCTTTTAATATCCACTCTTACTTTACACATTCTTTCCATAAAAACCATTTTATTGAATGAGGAAATTTCACCTAAAGAAGGGAAAAGCAGTGATATTACTAATATTATGTTTTTTTTTTTTAATTTTAATGGCTATCTTTACTTCAAAAGCTGACATGGTTTTTCTATATAATGAATGGCTGGATATCTCCTATTCAGGCATATTACCATACAACCGATTATCATATTTGTATGTTTCTTTATCTTTTTACACTCTCAAGTGGTAATTTTCATTGGCAAGAGGATATAGGAATAAGGGCGTCATTTGTATTGGCATTCTTATTAATTCTTACACCATCCCTAACTCTTAAGGAGTTAATGAGCCTCCCTCCATTTATACTAAAAGAAAATATATTTATATGTAAAAAGAGAGGATAGGGGGTCTCATTAGGGGCCAACCTACCATGATCATGAGAATCTAACAGGTGACATTCCCACAATTGGAACCACACCAGGGTAGTGACCTTCTCGACAGCTAAAACTAGTTGAAGGAGGTCTCATTATGAGCCGACCTAATCACTCTGTTAAATCCCCATGAATTGAACCACGACTATATAGCCACCACACTAGCATAATGGTCTCTCCACAAAACAAGAAAAGTGTCTACTTTTAAATAGAGGATTCTAGCTCCTATTTTGTGTTAAAACAATAAACCTGTCAAGAATATGGTTGCCTACTGGCAGTAGTGGCCCTGCTTGTGGTATTGGAGTATTTTTTACAAACAACCAACTATTTTGCATGCCCCTATCTCCTATTGATCCATTCCTTAATAAGAATGTATTTCTTGACTAAGTGTTATCATTATAATAACCTACATGCATAATCAACTTTGATTTTGGATCAATTATCTTCATTATGCCGAATTAAATGATATCAACATAAGTCATAACCTATCCCCTATCATGATTCTAACATATTATGCTATCAAAATATGAAATATTTTCGTAATAATTGCTTCTCTGATTTTCTCCCTTTTTGGGCATTTCCACCTCATGTACATTTGCTATGATTGCCAGCCTCTGACTTCTATTTCGTGTGCATTCATGATTGTAGTCATTTTTCCTCTTTTCTTGTGCTTAAAGGCCATGGATGCCCTTCTCTCATTGGAGGGGGTGTGAATATCTATAATAAAAAGGCATGCAAATTAATTATGAGACTCTATTCGGATAAGATGATTAGACAATAGAACCATTGCATTAATGCCATGCAATCACATTTCTAATAATATATTTTATAAGAGCGACATGTGTTGTTTTTATTGTTTTTAACTAATAGGGCCGAGAGAAGCGCATGTAGAAGGGTGAAGAAATCAGTTCTAAAAACATTGTAGCTATGGGTGGAAATTCTCTTCTCAATGAACCCACAAACTTTCAAGTTACATAATTGACCCCCACTATTCTCTTGCAATCTAGTTGGATTTCATATTTGGACAAGCTACAAGGTTTCAACACGGACATAGCAATTGAATTCTTGCAGAACCTGCGAGAAGGGCACGCCATAGTTAAAGGAAGAATTATGCCAGTCTCCGAAGAAGTAATTGCTGAGGTCTCCAAACTTCCAATGGAAGGGAAAAAGTGGACTGATAAAAATGCCATAAAAGAATCAGTTTCAATATATTAGGACCCAGATGAGAAATTGGTACAAAAAGGAAAAGGTATGGACCCTCCATCATTGAAGTAACCCTGGCGAGAATTGGTAGTCATCATCCAAAGGTATATCACATGTGACGGATGCTAGGACGTGGTAAAGTCTCGTAAACTTAAATTTTTAGTTGTACTCAAATAAAATATTTCAGTTAATTTACTTTTTTTCTCGAATTCTATAACGCATGACACTGTTGTTCGGATTAGGAAAGCTAAAAACCCTCAGGAAGTTGCTAGCCATCATGGCTTTATAAAATTGATCATTGTTTATGAGTTAAATAAACATCATAGCTTTTTCAATCCTACCCTAGCTTCCCATGAAGGAAACCCTGATAGAGCAGAAATTGAGTGTCCAAGAATAGACATGCCAGTCCCTAATAAATTTAGAGGGAAGATAACCCATGTCGCGACCCCCAGTCGAGTAAAATGAAGATGCCTTGCAAGAATAAAACATCACCAAAATACCTCAGCATTTCCAGAAGAATTAGGGCCATCCTATACATCCCCTCCAATTCCTTTGAATTAACCTTTACAAGGTTATGAGGAGGAAATAGCTCAACTATTAGAACATATGAGAGCATCTTGTGAAGCTAGGAGCCCATTTGAACAAACTGAGGAGGAGAGGGATCTTTCGAACCAGTTTGCCTCTACTGGTAGTAATGGTCACACTAAAATCCTACCTTCCACTAATGAATTGCCATGGGGGGTTCACTCAATGAGCCTCTAACATATCACGTGTGATCATAGCATATTAAAAAATACCCTTAATGTGAGTACATATTGGAAAATACCTCTAAAAATCACATTATTTAATCCGCTACCAATATAACCCAATACACCTTCCCATTTTAAAAAGCCCCTAAATTCACTATATATTGTAAGTATCCATTTCTTCATTAAAAAATTTTATACCCCTTTATATTTTTTCATTAACTTTGAGCTCCATTTTTTATACCTTCCAATATAAAAACCGTTTCCCCCTATATATCCCCCAATATATTTTTTCATTTTTCCCTCATTATATATCCCCCAATATGAACCCACGTGATATGGTATTGCTCCCATAGTGAAGCCCCTATGTGAATTGCAGGATTTGAGGGATTTATCTCCCTCTGATAATGAATGTTTGAATAAGTAAGACTAGATAGAGAGAGCATCTGAGTCTCAAAACTAGTCAGGGTATATTGTTTTATTAGACCTGGATACAAATGTTGATACATATCCTCTGACACCTGAAGAAAATATTACTCCAATCAGTCAAGATATAAATGTCGATACAACCTCTTTAGTTCCTGAATAAACCACTATTCAATTAAATGATAACCCTAATATTGCCTCAGCCCTTCCTGAACCTGAAGTTGTTGCTGCATCTTCCCCTGCTAGTACCCCTTCGAAATAAAAATCAGTTTGTGCTAAGTTGAGAAAAATGCGCAGGAAATGGAGGAAATTGAGAAAAATAGTGAAACAGTTAAGGGAATGGTTGAAAGGGGTAGACAAGGCCTGGAAGCCTAAAAAGGAATTAGATACCATGGAAGCTCAAAAATATTTTGTCACACAAACGGTAGATGTTTTTGAAGTCTCTATGCAGAGTGATTTAATACCTACAGAAGACAAATAAAATCAAACAGAGGAAACACGTGCTTATACCCCTTTGGTAAAAAGAGCTGCCAATCAAAAGCTTCACAATGAATTGACCCAAATGCAGCAAGAATTGGCCCGGTATCGGAAAGAAGTAGTGCCTATAGAAGAACATCATGCATTACTAAAATGATTTAATGAAATTACTACAACAGAAGATGATACCTTTGCCCAACTTAGGGAAGAAAGAGTAAAAGTGAAAAGGGAATAGGATCAACTATAATAGGCTAAGAAACAAACTAGTTTTGTCTATTCTCTTTACTCAAATCTGTTGTCTTGCAGAGCACCAGCCACCAATTATGCCTCATTTCTATTAGAAAGGTATTTGTTGTTGAATATCAATGTTTTCAGAGCAGGGAAGCCTACTACATTTAAATCCACTGAAGAATTTGTCTAATGCTGTAATGATTAGGATGAACAGGTCCAGCACCTTTTGTGTGAATTTTACTTGTACAATTTCTTTTTAGAAGATGAAAGGAATGGTAACCCCAGTCCCTTCATTGGGGACATTCAGTTTCATGCTTTTTTTTCTTTTGCTAATAACAAGATTAGTTGGGTTAAAGCCTATAATATCTTCCAGAAAAGAGAACATGAGTTAGATATATGGATTAGAGGGGACCCTACAAAACCTTTACATTTATTCATTCAACGTAATAGGTTTATGCAACGACAAGGAGTGATAGCCAAGTTACGGCCAATTCACAAAGATATTGTACAGAGTCAGAAATCATACTTCCAGGATATTCAGGAAGAAACTTTATTAGCAGCTAAACAAAGATGGTAGGCCTCTACCAATAATGTCAAGAATAAAGAGCCATTTGGTTCCAAGAATTTTAAAGTTGTTGCTTCTCATTTTCATATGTATAGTAATCTAATTTTAAACATGGGTCCTACATGGATAGGATGAAAATATAGATGCCCCATCATATGGTACCCTCCTGAAGATTACCATCATGATTATAAATTACGAGAGGGACATAAAAACTTAGCATTTGGAAAAGAGAAACAAAATCATGGTTTTTGAATTTACAAGGAATAGGTATATCCTGCCTATTCCTTAATTCAACTACACCTCAATCATCTGTTTGCATGAGAACATGCAAAAATTTAAGAAGGGGAGTATGTTGGGCTGAGGAAAAGGTACATTTTACCCCTATCTTTAGCATGATTTATAATTAACTTTTATATGTTTTCCTTCATTTTAGAAATAATTCAAAGGAGAATAATGTAAAAGTAGTGAAAATGAATTATTAATAAATAATGAATTTAATATTATTAAAAAATACCTTTCGTTTTCTTTATTGATAGGGAATCCAAACAAACTAACTACTGACCAAATGACCAAACAACAATAGTCAATAAAAGAAAACAAAATCACATATGGTTCCTAAAAATTAGAAAGAGATGAAAATACATGACTATCTTTGAAGCATTCGGTTGATGACTACGAAGCCTCGGGATCTCCTGATCTTGAGGATTCTTTATGCTCTGTTTTATTTCTCCTTACGTTATAAAAGGTTGTAGGTGAAACATTACAGAGATATTTTTCCCGTGTATTGTAATTTATGCAATAAACATTTTATTCAGGCAGAGTCCGTGAACTCGTGTTAATGCACTTATTTTATTTATTAAAGATAGAGTTAGTGTTTCCATTATAAGAGGATTCTAAGTATTTCTTGGCAGAAGAATTCTGGAGGCTATGGGCCCAGTCCCTGGGAGTTCTCCTGTTGTTTTGTGTTATATGTTTATTTACTGATTCTCACAATTTATTTATTATTTACGCTTTGTAGAGTCACAATTCAATTCAGTAATCGCAAGTGTGGTGTGTTACAATTTCCTTTTCAAATAGATCTAAATTATCATTAATATTCCTTTACTATTGAGTGATGTTTTTACATTCATTAGATTTATTTTAGCGTGTTTAAGTAGTTACTGCTCAATTATGCACATTGTCATTTCTTGATTTTTTCCATTGCAAGTGTGAATGTATGCTTTGTTGTTCATTTCTGAAGGTTGTTATTAATTGAATTATAGATATTAATTCCATTGAAAAATGTTAATAGATTATTGGTGTTCATTTTATTAAGTATTCATTTTCTATTTCTATTCAATTCATTAAGCTTCAATTGCAAAATATCTTTAATTTCAGCATTTAGTGTTTACTTTCTACATAAGATCAGACTAGATTTTCATCATTTCATTCGTGTGAAGTATAACATAGTTTACTTTTGAATTGATTTATTTAACTTCAAGAATTAGATAGTATTTCTTACAACGATATAGAGTAGTTGACCTATGAATTCACTCACATATACTTTTCTTGCACCCTTGAAATAAATAGACTTTCCCTGGGTTGATGATTAATGTGAAGAATTAAGGTTACCTTTAACAATCACCTTCTTGAGCCAACAAGAGCCCTAAAATATCTCAACTATTCGAGGACAAAATTATTTTCTATTACAGGAGATGAATGGAGAAGAATTTTTAGGAGGGTCGATCAACATTAGGCTCCTTAAGCATTATCTTAATTGGTGTAGTTTTCAGATTTCCCACTATCATTATAAATATTAGTTTAAGTTTCCTACAAAGTGTGAAGCGGAGAATCACCGTAGCTTGGAGCCCAAGGTGAAGGCTATAAAGTTTCATTGGTTTTCTATTGTTTTCAAAATTAATTCAGTCAAATTCAAGTAATTTTTGAGTCATTTTTCAGTTAGCATGAGTTTGTTTCAAATCAATTTAAATTTTCAATTTTCAGTTAGTATTTTAGCTTTTGAATCCATGCTCAATGGATAGGCACTTGGTCTACGGTGTTCTTGGCACCTCCAAGGAGCTACCATCCCCAGTTGGAGCCAATGTTAGTGTCAGTATTTGCATCCTTCCATCAGTAATCAAATTAACTCCTTAATGTCAGGTTAAGGGTCCCATTCTAGAATTTTTGTCATTCCATTAGGTCATGCAAAAATTTGGACACTTGATGCAGATTTAGATCAAATTTCACTCTTTTCAAAAATTTCATTACTTTTTGCCTCATTTCATCACTATGCTGAGTTTCCATCATTCATGAGTTTTTATCACATTTTCATTCATTTCACCATGAAGTTCATTCAGTTAGGGTTTGCATTAGTTCTTGGGGTTTTCAAGGTCCATTAAACTACCATTTGTATAAATGAAAGATCAACAAGTAAGAGAGTGACAATATACATATTTTTATTATGTAAAGCTTAATTTGTAATTTTTATTTCAATTTAAATATGTAATTTCATGTTTTTTATGTGTAACAAGCACTCATGGTTCCAAAATAGCTGCAAACTCAAGGTTCCAATTTCCAAGAAAGTCAAAGTTCGAAAATTTTTAGTGTTCAAAAAGTCCACCAACTGATCAAATTCAAAAGATCAAATGGAAGGTAAAAATTGCAATGTTTAAGTTGAAATGTGAAAAAGGAAAGTGGGTCCCGAGACTAATTTTGAAAATTTCATCAAGGTATAAAGGCCATCAAAGACCAAGGAGAGGCTCATTTGCACTCTCATCCATCGATCTCTCACTTTCCCCAGCCAATAAATCAAATTTTCATCGAAGAAGGCAACTTTTTTTTTGAGGCGTTGCGCTCCTAGAGTTTTAGAATTGCGCTCCTATGAAGAGCATTGCACTCCTACGTTCAACGCTACACTCCTATAAAATTTCTTCTACAAGCTCCCACGGCTCTCAAACCTCAATGCAATTAGTCCAAACAGCAAGTGAGGTTATCTACAGCTCCTAGAAAGTAAGTTACATCATTTCATGCCCTCCTATGATTGTATGATAATCAATTAGTGATGATAACCCTCCTCATACATTATTTCATGTTTTAAAGCTAAGAAACCCTAATTTCACTGCTACATGCTAAACTGTTTTCCCTAGAAACAATTCATCCCTCTCGCATCTCAGTGAACACTTCCCCTATCCCTACATAACCTTATCCCTCATTCCCAAGCCCCATTTCCCAAAACCCTAATCCTAGGCTGCAAATTTCTTAAGCATCCTCACTATCCCTGTAATAAATTTCCCTACCCTATTTCCCTAATTTTTTCTACCCCCTACCATTTATTTAAGCTCCCTAACTCCCTTCCCTACTTCCCTAATTTTTACTACACTTATTCCCACTCCCTAAACCTATTTACTATGCTCTTTTCCCTCCGCTTCCATAGGGTTTCCAAAACAAAACAAACACATGGAGGAGGAAATAGATTTCATAGAGGAGGACAAAGAGGATAGAAGACCACAGAAGTGAGGGAGGATTTTGAGGCTTGAAACGTCTAACACTAGGGAGTTAATGGCCTCATCCATGATAGCCACTTGCTTCAAACATGTGGGTTTCTTTGATTTCTGTGATCTAGTCCGGAGAGTTCAACATCACCTTGCTTTGACCAGAGTTTTCATCTCCAATCTTGAAGAAAATCAAGTGACCATTGTAGGGGTGACCTTTACCATCTCCACAGATATTATTGGTGTAGCCACAAGGATACCCAATGTGGGTGAAAACTAGTTCAAGGACATAAACATAGATGCCCAACACTATGAATCATTGCTCATGCCAAGGTAAAAAGATGAGGACAAGAAGGTTTTTCCTTTCAGCCACCTGCTTGATAGATTTGCTCCCATGATGAAGATCATCATGAAATGCTTCACTTGTGAGGAAAAATTCTCCCGAATATAATCATATCACATCAAGTTGCTCATGCACTTTACATGGGTACAATTTCTCTACATCCCTCTGCGGACAGAGGTGATCCCTCTAGCCCTAGGGTGGGTCTAGCAACTACATGAACATACTAACATCTACTTTCCTAGATTGAAAATGAAATTCAGAGCAAGGAAGATGACCTACATTGTTCTGATGCTATGTTTTCTTCTTTCGTCGAAGCCTCTTGATCCGTCGCTCTACTCAAACTCGATACATGCTGCTACCAACGTTCAATTACCTGTATAGAAAATCAAGACACCACGACAAATGTAAAACCAAGACAAACATAAAACAATTACAACCTATCTAACTAATCAAATGATGCTAGAAATCTCATTAAAATTATAAATAAGAGTGGAAGATAAACATCAAATGCATTTTATTATGATAAAGACAAGGGGAGTTTACAACCAAGCCTTGATGTTGAGGCTCTCTTTCGGCAGGTCTGTATCCAGGCATGTTTGCCACACCCTCATGAACAAAGGTCCAAAATCTCACTATGTTCTCAATAGAAAAAAACAATCACACTCTGCACTATTCTCCCGAAGCTATGATTTCTTCTCCTCTATGCTAAATTTTTCAGCTATCTGTTCAACTAGAACCTATTCAACTATTCAGCCATTCAGCTATTCAGCTAGCACATCAATGGAAGATGGCTATATTTATAGAGGAGAGGAGGAGGTTGGGATCCCTTCAATAGTGGAAGGGAGGCCTTATCCCTTGGGAGGTTTCCCCATAAGGTGGAAACAAGAGGCCAAAGGAGGAAGGTCATTGTTATTTAGTCGAACCACTCCCTATGACTCATCCACGCAGTTATTGTGATCGAAACTTCGCTTCTTTTTTTTTTTTAATTTCCATAAACAGACTGGAGCAGGTAGCACACTGAGACAAAGTGCCAGCTGGCATGATCTCAGTATTAATATTTCCTCATTGGCACCAGGGCATAACGGGCTACCAACACCAAGGCAAAAACAGGTATTTTTAGTGGTCTGCTCAGGAAATGGTCAATAGAAGGATTGTTGTCCTCATGGCAAGGGATGAAATGATGGTATTTTCAATGCATGAAACTGATTATTGGTCACATAAATGACCCTCCAATGGACGATATGGGGATTTCAGGGACAATGAAAAATTATTGTGTAACACCCTGACTATTTGTACAAGACCATTGACAAGATGGCTAACAAAGTGTAGAGCAGAGAAATAGAACATCTGATGAAAAACCTTTTTCATCACTCTCTTATCAATATAATTGTCCTTCATCATATAAATCAGCTAAACATTGCTTGGGAGACCTTCATTGAGAATGATCTCTTCATTAATCCACCATCTCAGCGTGATATGCCAATTCCAACACCAATATGAATGCCTCAAAAAGAAACAAGGTCATCTAGCATGGCTGTAGTGAAAAAGACAAAAAAGGAAAAACAAGTCAAAACCTATCAGAGGAGACCTAGGAAATTTTTTTCTCAACAAATTGTGGAAGGGGCCTTATCTTCTTCATTAGAAAAGAAGGTACACCAGGATGAGCAGCAGAAAGAGATAGTTTTCCATGAAGAGAAAGACCTTCATGAGGAAGAAAAAGACTTTGAACTGATGTATTTGGATGATCAATATGATTAGGAGACCTGAAAGTTGATCATCAAAGAGAAGGATTCCATGATCAAAAAATTGCAGGATAACATGGCAAGAGCGTAGTTTATCATATCATTCCTTGAACAAGAGAACAAGCAGTTGAAAGATCAACAAGTACTCATGGAGCTAGAGTTTCTCAAAGAAAAAAGACAAGATACCAAAGGTAAGGCAATGATGTCAATTGATGATTCTAACCATGGTGACATTCAAAACAATAGGAAAATACCAAAAACAGGAGGTCTTAAGAGAGCTCTATAGCAACAGAAACTTGAGGCTCAAAACATCACTTTTGAGGAGAGGATTTCCAAGGAGGTTAAAGATGATAGAGAGGTATGGCTAGATAGGGTAAACCTCCACCTTGAGAAGCTAATCCATAAGGAAAAAAAATATAATAAGATCCTCACAAAAATTTCCAATAGGTATATTACTAGAAACAAGATCTGTAACATCAAACTCAAGCAGTTGGAGAAAAAACACAAGCAAACCCTAATAAAGTAAGCGTAAGATAAACTTGAGATCCTTGTTGATGAATTAATTATTGTTTGAGGTACATCATCAAAACTCTATCCACGATTTTTTTAATTTTTTGGGTGATTTTTTGAAATTTTGGGCATTATGACAAATTTTCACTGAAATTCAGCATTGACGGCTTGTCAAAAGCGCAATGCCTAGGGCACTGTGCTTTCTCTAGGAGCCTCAAAATGAAAAATGTCCATCGCCATTGGATTCATAAGGCCCTATACATTCAATTTTGACTATTGGAACACAAAAATTGGACAATATAGCATGGTGAAATGGCCAAAAACACCTAATAATCACCTTTCTGCCCCTATTTTCAAGTTGGCGCTGCACTTTGAAGCAATGTTGGGGGATTTCTCTTTTAGAGGCCTTGAACTCATAATTTTTAGAAACCAAGTGAATTTTTGGAAACTAGACAGGAGAAGCTTTCCAATTAGCTATCCTAAGCTCAATTTTGACTTCAGAAAGTCCATCAAATTCAGCCTTGAAGTTGGTGTTGCGCTCTTGTGTTTGGCGCAGTGCTTTTGCGAGTTTCCTGATTTTTTCCAAAATTTCCATATCTTCTCAATTTGGAAAAAGAATTCATGAATTTTACTGATGTAATTTAATTATGTAAATGTAATGAAGTTACTTTTAGTTACTAGAGGGTAAATACATTAGCTAAAAGTGGATTTTTTGTTAAGATGAATCAATTTCACCAAAGTTAGGGATGAGTTTGTTGACCACCCTAGTATTTGGGTTTTCAATTTAGTATTTTGGGATTTAGTTCCTCAAGTCATGGATTCAAACCCTGAGTTGCAGAGAATAAATTTTTTCCTATATCTTCCACCTCATTTCTCATTGCAAGGGTTGGATGTTGTTGTATTGAACAGAGAACACTATTGTATCGTAATTTTGGCAGGAATTTATAGACAGAGTTACAACTATTTTGGTGGGATTATTGTTTTACTATATTTTGACATAACTTCTTATTTTGTTTACATATGTGTGAATGATTTTTACTTTCCATTATCATTTCATTTCTATAATATGGTTCATTCTTAAGTGATATAAGCAGAATTCATTTTTAATGCTATGTTTTGGGAGAATCATCACACTTGTGTTTCATTTCCTCTGTTTAAAAAGAATTCATGTATGTCATTTTCTTTATATCACCTCACCAGTCTAATCCAATCCATCAAAGCTCCTTAAAGTGTTAAAGTATCTACCTACCTTGCCACATCAGATGACTACAATTGTTGATCCTTTTGCCCTGACCTAGTTTCCTCTTTGATTTAATTCACTCATTTAGCACCCAAATCAACCCATAAAAACCCTTCTGCCACTATACCTAGCCTAAAATCTAATTGATCTAGCCCTCTTAACTGTTATCCCTTGGAGAGACCTCTCTATTACCTAGTAGGGCTAGCTACTTGGCGGAAGCTTGGTTTGTGGTTACCTTTGTTGGTCTCTTCTCAACCTCGAAGATCTACTGAAGTGATAAAAAATTCCACCATGCCTCATTAATCATGGATTACATTTGGAGGGTGTTATACAAATTAAATTTAATGAGGAGAATTGGTGGGGGAGACAAAAAATGTGGAAGGGAAGGAGCATGAAAAGTGGGAGGACACAATCTACTAGAGGGAGGATAGGTTAAGCCAAGAGTATAGAGAATGATTCCTTCCTCTAAAGAAACATTCATGTCCTCTAAATACCATATGGTGACAATAGTAGTTTATCTTATATCTTTTATAAAAACTTCCCATCATTTTTTTGGATCACTTGTTTCCTTCCTTCTTTCTAATTTGGTTTACACATGCTCAACATAGGTACAATCAATGAAAAGGTGGCTGATAGTCTCTAGGTAATCTTGAAAAATAAAGTAGTAAGAGGGGCCTTCAAATCCCCACTTATGAACATAGTCTCACATTAAAGTGATATTTCTTACTAATAACCATAAGAATTACATGATTTTTTTTCATAGGTTCTCATCCCATATAAAAGACCTAAATTTATCAAAGGGAGGTTTGATATCCATGGTAAGTAGAGAAAATGCCTCTTTGACTGAGAATACCCCTACTGACTTATCACCCCCATCGATGTTTATAAGAGGCACGAATGATTGGAAGATTTCATTGATCTTGCAACTGTTCAAGTGCAGTCCATTCCTATAATGCTATGTCAAGTCCCTAATCTTCTTTTCCTTTCTATATTATCCAAGGAGAGAAATATTTTTATATCCTGCAGTAGTGTGCAACCTTAGTGAAGCCATTATTAGTTAGGAAATATTCTTCACAAATAAATTGGAGTAAATATTCCAATAGGGGAAGCTATTGGAAAGAATCTTCTCAGAACTTGGCTTGACCTCCATTACGAACTTCCCAAAAGAAGTGATGTCGGATGAATTTATTATTTTTCTTTTCCAAGTTCTAGATTGAGGATCCTAGAGAGAACCTGGGGGTTTTTAGTTTTGAGACCAATGTTATAGCAAGAAAATACTTATTGTTATTTACTTTTTTCCATAGTTCTTCAACATCTTAGAGCCACCACCACCACATTTTTTTTCCCATTACTTTGGTGAGTTTTTTAGGATCTCATAGTCCAAGAAAACTAAATTTATTAGGGACACATACCTTAAAAAAATCAACCAACACCCACTTCCCTTCTCTAGTTTCTCCACCCCATAGGAACAATATATATAGATTGCAAATGGATTGTAACACTAACTTGGGAGATACTATGATAGATATTCAGTATATATAAGGTCCTACAAAATACATTTTATCAAAGATAATATAATATTAATATTTAATGATATAAAGGTTCAATTGTCAATTTTGGAGGCAAAATTTCCATAAAGTTCCTACCAATGAAAATTTTTTATGGAGTTTTCCATGCGAGGGGCTTTGAGGTAGATGACCGAGAGAGTGGCTCGCTAAAATTCCATAACCCTGGTGAGGTGATATTGAATGATGACATGAGAATTAAAGAAGAAAATTTGGGACTTAGAGGGAGTGATGGAGGTTCTAAAGGTTTCCATGAATTCATTGAGGATTCTTTTAAGGGATTTTTCTTCTTGAATTATTGGATAGCCAATTGGCACGATGTCGTCCATGAATATTTGGTGACTGATGGGGTTAACATGAGAATTTAGATGGACTTATTTGATCCTTCATTGGAGAGCCACTACATAAATGAAACATGTAAGCCCCTCCACCGTTAGGACAAAGAGAAAGGGAGATAAGGGATATGCCTTTCTAATGCCACGAGATGGGTGAAATGAGGAGGAGGGGGATTCATTTATAAATATGGAGAAGAATAAATAAGTGAATAGAGTTAATATCTAGGGCTTCCATTGATTAGAAAAACTAAATTATTTGAGAGTGTGATAGAGATAAGAGAAATTTAATTTATCAAAAGTGAGCCTTTGACAAATATAACTTGATCATTAGCCACCATAATTCCATCAAGGATCATCCATCCTTCAATATAACATTATTTCTCTTTGGAAATTAAGGAGGGAATCATATGCTTTATCCTATTATCTATGAATTTTTAAATAATATGAAAAATTACATTTCATAGGGTAATGGGGTTAAAAGCACTCAAATCTTGGGATTTAAATTATTTTCGAACTAGAGTGAAAAGGGTATCGATGATAGCTTTAAGAACTGATTGGGATAAATGATATTATTCAACAAGATCATGAATTTCCTCCCCAAGAAAGGTCCAAAAAAATTTTAAAAATTATGAAGGAAATCCATTCAGCCCTAGGGATTTGTTGTTTGGAAGGATGATAACCACCTCCTCAACCTGCTATAAATATATTTCCTGCATGAGTGCTTCATTTTGTTCATCGTTGACCAAATTGGGGATGTGTTGTAGGATCTTGTTGATGGATGAGAGAGGATGGGGGGTGGTATCCCTTAAAATATGACCATGTAAGTTTGTAATCTCTTTCTCCATACCTAGGTGGGTATTTATTTTTTGGCCACTAGTCTCCCTGAGAGATAATATTATGTTGTGGTTTCTCTATTGGAGCAAGGACCTATTTAATAACTTGGATTTTATCTCGCCATTCTTTGACCAAGTGATTATTGATTTATATTTCCATAAAATTCCTTTCTGATGTCTTCTTTGATCACGTTTGGCCATCACCTCTACCTCTTGTTGATTCAACTGGTGATCGGACCTTGAGAATATAATGCTATTGGAGCTTCTAGATTTTCACCTCTAGCTTATATTTCTCCACAAATATGTTTTAAGACTAATTTTTATTCCATTTTTTAATCTAGGTTTTGAGCATCTTGAGTTTTGTTGAAAATTGAACACGTGCAAGGTGTTAGGGATATCAAAACTTTACCACAATTTTTTTTCTTTCTCCAAAAATCAAGTGTTAGTGAGCTGGAATTTTTCAAACCTGAATGGCATGTTTTTTAGTGTTATCTTGAGTTTGATTTCCAACAATATAGGCCAATCATACAATCCATATTGAGGCCTCAATAAAGAAATATTTCTCAAGTATATATTTATATATGAGGAAGTGATCAAGCCTACATGCAATATGATGTCCCCCCCCCCAACACCATTAATTGTTCTAGGCATATAATCCATTGAATTTTGGAACATATATAGTCTACATGTGCCTTATGGTGTCCCAGAAGAGAGTGGAGTCACTATCCAATCTATGAATCCTGCCCTTATTTTCCTCTAGAGAAACAATACAGTTTAAATCATCTAACATAATATAGGGCTCATTAATGTATAGTTTAAACATGTAAGCTACATTATTCAGAAATTTTTTCTTATCACAAACCAGATGTGGAACATATGATGTTATGAACGAGTATGATTATTTGGACCTAATAGGATGCATTCTAGCTTCCAAAATATGGGGTGTTGTGATCCAAACTTTATTTTCTATGTCATTTGGATTCCACAGGATTAACAGGCCCTTGGTTTATCCAATGGCATCTAGAGAGTGAACTTGGCATGATTTCTAGAGTAACTAAGAAAGGGTTTCCTTATTTTCATTGGTGCATTTTATTTCCTGTAAGGTTACAATGCTAGGCTTTTGTTTTTGAATAAAAATTTTAAGGAGCATTTTCTTTTGTTTAATATTCAGGCCCCTTATGTTCCAAGAGAAGAGCTTCATTGAGAAAGTGAGGGGGTGGAGAGAATGTCTCTAAGAGAAAATGAACCTTTCTTGAGTTATTCAAGAACTTTATTGCTTATTGAATGAGTTCCTATGTTATCTCTCTCCATATTTTCTTTTCCTCAAATCCTACCTTAGGGCCAAATTTAGAACCTTGGGAATGTGATTTTGTAGGCCATTTTAGCGCAGTTGGGCCTTTAATATTGGTTATCATTTTATTCTAGACTTTGAGCATGGTTTTTCTGGGTTTGATCATTTTTGGTTCTGGAACCACCATTGGATCTTAGCTGCTCAATTCCTTCAACATTTATGAAATTATTTTCTCATCTACATTATGGTTTTCAACTTCCTTAGGTTCTGCTAATCACTAGATAACATTGGCTTCTTTTAGATTTTTATTCTTGGGATCAGACTCCTCAACCTCCATTTTTTCCTTCTCAAGGAGGGTGTTATTTTTATCATTAAAGTCCCCTAATTTTTTATTTTCTTGACTAATGGATCAATATTGGTGGGGCCCTCATTATTTTTGTTCTCCTAGGTTCTTTAGGTATTCTCCATAGAGTCTTCCATGATGGTGAGTTCTTCCTATTTATTTTTGTATTAAACGTGATCCTTATTTTTACTCATGGGGTCCCTCTTGACATTTTTACATCCATTATGGGCGGGAATTTTGTTTGTATCTATTGTTATAGTAGGATATAGGGAGTTGGAAAGTTCAAAAGATAACAATCTTGGAAAAAATTTCCATCCTCATGGAAGCACCAACACCAAAATGGGATGTGCACAAAATCAATGAGTTGGGAGATGACCTCATCATACAAGGAGACCTTGATGGATTCTAAAAGAGGCTCATAGACATTCTTATACATACACAACTTCACATAGTTAGTATATCTTCTTCTCTTTGTGCTCTTAAAGTTTTTGATATAGGATCCAATGGTTTTAACAACTTTGGCTAGAAATTCCTTCTACCAATATTCAGTGGCCAGGGCATACAAATGGAGCCAGATATTTGAAGCCAAGATATTTTCATTCTCTAGGTTATACATGATGGTATTGAAGTGTATGAAGAGCCTAATGTTGTTAAAGAAATATGGGCCTCCTTCGAAAACCCTTGTGCGACCTTACAAGTTGGTAAAATCCACCATGAAGAATCCCTTGCAACTAAATTGTAACTCAACATGGAATTTTGATTACCATTTTTTTTCTATCCAGAGGGTAAATTTATTCTCTATAAGAAAATGACCATAAACTTGCAAATTAGAGCATGATCATACATGTGCTCAATGTAGCTCAAGACCAAGTCTAGTTTCACCTCGTAACAAGGGCTTTTATCTACTTTCGGAAGGCATCTATTATGGCACTTGTTTTGTTAGGTTACTTCAAGAATGAGATGATTTCTCGTCTCACCTAATAGCATAACCTATAGAAATCCAGAACGCAAGCTGGTAGCATGTTCTTGGTAACCAGTAGAAGCTTCACTTGTAATGAAATTATAGTAGGAAGGGTGTGACAACCCCCCTCCTGAGGAAGTTGCCATGGGGAATCAAATTAGAAGGTTAGGAGAGAATTCAATGATCCATTGAGGATATTGAGAGGTTGAGAAGCACCATTGGAACCATTAAATGGTACTATTTATGATAGGTTGTAGACCAAGTTGCGAAGAAAGCTTGTATTGTAGGTTTAATCGATCTAGTACTAAGAATATAAATACTAATACTAGATAAAAAAATATATAGTATGAAATGTAATAATTTTCCTAATTAGTAGTCCCAATTTAATAGAAATAATTTTATAGCAAACATTTTCTAATTTATTTATTTATTTATTTATTTATTTATTTATTTATTTATTTATTTATCATTATGATAATATCCATAATTACTCAATAAAGATTCAAAAAGTATTTATGACCTTCGTTTCTCAATATTACCCACCCTTATTTCTAATTTATTATTAATTACTTCTTCCAATTTATTTCAACATCATACCTTTAAATTTATTTAAATTATTTATGAATAAATGTTCGAAATATTTTAAATAATTAATTAATTCATATTTCCTCCAACGACTAATTATTATAATAGTTTTGTTATATTTTTTTAATCATGATTTTATCAATCACTCAATAATTATTTTATAATTATTTATGACCTTTTCTTTCTCGAGATTATCCACCATTATTTGGAGTTTATTATATTTTATTATTAATTACTTCTTCCAATTTATTTGAATGTTCGACCTTTAAACTTATTTAAATTAATTTAATTATGAATAAACACTCAAAACCATTTTAGTTAATTGATTTATTTTTCCTCGAATGCCTAATTAACACTAATCCTCTTTAAATTAATTGTTCTTTCTCTCTCTCCACCAATAATTTTCAAGCTTACGATCCTTGGAAATGGGTGACATGTTCATCCAAAATGTTGGCCATTACATTTTATGCACACACAATTTAGATCCTAATTTCCTATACTTTTAATGTTATAGGATATGGAAGTTATGTTTTTAAACTTGTCTTAAAATTAGTCTCAAATATGAATTATAAGTCAAATAGTTATATCTAAATCTAAAATTCGAAAATTTTAGTGGCACTAATGTCAATGGAAAGAGTAAAAGTGATTATGTTTGAGGTACAAATTTTAGAATTATATATGCAAACTAGATACTTGGGTTATTGTAATAGTGTTCTCTCCTAGAAAACACCAACATCAAGAAGTTTTTGGGGAATTTACCATAACATTTTCTTCACATATTAGAATTTAATGGGACATATGAAATTGTAGAGAAGACATATTAGGATATTAATAGACAAATTTCAAAGTATTCAGTAAATCCATTTCGAATATATAGTAGGTATAATTCAAGTCAACATAAGAGTCTCTAAATTAGGATTAAAAAGGTATGCTAACATAAAATTAAAATAAATTTTGATTGGAAGGTCCAATTTCATTGATTGAAAAGCCATCCAATGGGGGACTAAGAGTAAAATATGCTAGGAAAAGAATTATAGCTATTCGGGAGAATTATTGTTAGTATGGTGAGTTTAGAAGTTGATGTTTCCCCTTAAGTCTCAATTAAGAATCAATGGTGATACGTACATTTATTAGGGGTGAAGATAAAATGTATCTTCTAGAAAGGTTGGGAATGGTAGAAATAAATTATGGATCCCTTAGGGATAGGTCTATATTTCAGGGTGAATACTCTGATTTGTGGAAAAGCCTTGATGAAAATACTATTTTCTACACCACGTGTGAATTTTTTGAAGAATTTCTCTAGAATAAATGGATCAAAAACACAGAAATGGAGATGATAGTCGAAATTAAAATCAATGAAAAGAATGAAAAAAATAATAATGAATAATGGCAATGAGTTTTCTAATATACATACCCTATGAAGTGCTCATTAAGGAGGTTCATAAAGTGAAATAATGAAATCAAGGAAATGATATAAAATGAAAGAAAGGAAATGATAACCCTGAAGGCGTAGACCAGTTGGTGATATAATGTTCTACTAAGTAACTACCTTTGTAAAGGAAATAGGTTCAAACCCAAAATTATCCATGTCCATGAAAGTAAAAGACATGCGAACCTAGAGGTTATAGTTGTGACAGTGAGAATAAAACTTGTATCATGCAAGTATGAGACTGACCTAGTTATTGACTCCTATAGAAAAAGAAGAAAAAAGAATGTGGTAAAATGATAAGTCAATGAAAGATTAAAAAATAAATATGAATAAAAATAAAAGGGTTTTGGAAGGATAATCAAGAATTTATTAACAATGTTAACAAAATAAAAAAAAAATAATAATAAAAAGATTAAAAAAAAAAAAAAAAAACTATAATACCTTGAATCAAATAATAAGGATGAAAATATTACTAACAATGTTGAAAAAATACGTAAAAAATAATTAAAGAATAAATTTGCAAGAATATTGAAAAATTCATAAAGGATAACGAGGAAAAATAAAAGAAATTCACCCTAGAATTGAATAACTACATAATCATTTTATGTATGGTATCACATTGTAGCCTCAAACATATAAGGAAGATAAGAATCAATAAGGTTAGCAAAAAATAGTTGAAAATTTTGAGCTCTAGCTCGAGTATATACATGTCTAATACGATAATAGTATCTAAAAGGCTAGAGTAACTATCAAAATCTAGGCACAAAGGATAGAGGATACCATTATCTATGAAAAAAATATTGACTAAATTAGTGCATGAAATAAAATAAACCATCAAAGGTGAAACCATATGGACAATATATCTAAAAATAATATTGATGATAATGGTGCATAGAATGAAGGAAAACCATCAGTGGTGAAACGAGAATGACACTTTGATTACCAAGATAATTTCTAAGAAATATAAGAAGATATATACTATTACAATATCAATATTAGAAGAGGGAATATGAAATAATCACCAATATTTATGGCGAAGAACACTGCAAAATAATTGTTTGATATGATATCATCAAAGATCGACAAATGCCATAAATCTGAGAAATTGGCAGAATTGGAGGAAAAAATTTATGCAACAACTAGATATCAAGTATCAAGGCCAATAAATATGAAATTAAATTGACTTTTAATTCTATAAATATATTACAAATATAAATAAAACACATTACATGGTTTTATCATGCATAAACCATTAATTCCAAAACTTTGAGAACAAAATTTTCAAAGAAAAGCATTGCAATATGAACATAAGGGGCCATATATAGGGTTAAATTTACGTGTAATAAGATAAATTTAACTATAATATGGATTGACATAATAAAGGGCCCGCAAGTGCAATGACTAAAAATAGGCATACATGGAGGTCAACGTCCATTATTGGAATATGAGTAAAGGATATATGATTTGTTTGTGGTTTTAATTTTTTTATTTGGATAGTATTGTCCTGTTGTTTAAGTATTTGTATTGTAGCTCATCTCTATAAGTAAGTACCCATTCGAAAATTTTCTTGGTTATTTTCAAAATTCACCTTTAGATATTGCATATAGGCAACAAGGAGGAGTGAGGAGGATATTATAGGGGATGCCTTAAGGAAAACAAGTTTTTGATAAGATCAATAAATCCATCTACAAGTACAATAAGCATCATTGAGGGAACGAGAAAAATACAAGGCCAAGTATGATCAACACAAAACAAAAAGGTTGGAGGGAGAGTATGATTATACTTGAACAAGAAGAGGCTATAGGATCCTCGTAATAAAATAGATTATATGTGATATGGTCCCTTTGACATACTGTAAAAGTTTGGAGATAATACCTATAGACTCAGTCTACCCCCATACATGTGCATTTACTCAATGGTTATTTTAGAATCTAGAACTTTATGATCCTTCCATTCTATATTAGGAAGAAGAACAAGCCTTACCTTCTATAGAGGATTTTAAAATAGATTTTTAGGAAGAGTTGAAAGAGGATATAGTTTTAAAAAATAGGATTAGAACCATATGATAAGGACAACATGACCTTTTTTATATTTGGTTTAACAGAAAATTTTTAGGCAAGGCTAAATGGTACACATTAGATAAGTCAAAGGAAAAAATTCCTCACCTTAGTCGTACAAGATTTTTGGGACCAAAGTCCTCCCAAAATGGGTAGGAATGAACCATTAGGGAATAATTATATTATTTATCATCCATATTGATGCATATATAGTGGAAAAAGTGGAGGAATTATCTCAAAAGACTATTTTTATTGATAGGTTGTAGTTTGTAAAAATGGAGTTAGAAACCTTCTGAAATAATTTTGAGGAACAAAAATACATTTTATGTAGGTAAAAGTTTTTATCTTAAGTGCTACGCACCCTATCTATATTATTCTTGCAAATACCTTTGAAATGGCACACCAATCGCTTCAATTGGAGTATATATAAAAAACTTATGTCACCCAAAAGTTTACCTTCTTGTTTTGACCACCGTGATTTGAGAAAATGCAACACCAGCCCAAATTATTAATGGAAAAATGGCTACCTACGTGCTCAATATGAATAATACTTTATAAAATACCATATGGTAAATATAGTAAAATTTGGAGTCAAACTTAACCACTAGTAGGCTATCGGGTTGTGTTATAACCAAGTCACTAGGAGGAAAAGGGGTTCCATTCAATGGGAGTGCATACCTTTCCATATATGAGTATAGTATGAAGGAGTGGATAGAGAGAGAGAAGAAATAGGTTGTTTATATTGTAGTAGCCCATGAGCCACAAGTATCACTTATTTGTACTTTCATACATTTCCATTCAGAGAAAGAGAGAGTGGAGAAACTTCAACTTCTAGTTGGGTTTTCTCCGAAAATGATTTCTTAGTCATATATTGTGTTATTTTTGTTTATTATTGGTTTCTCTATTTTTTAACTATTTGATGCATAATTATAATTTCCATGCATATGCAACAAATAATAGTTGACAAACCTAGAAATCTAAGGAGAAATTAACACTAATAGTGTAGATTTTGTATTTTTTAATATATTGTAATAGGTTTATTGTGATGAACTATTTAGTGGAATATCCATTATATTTTATCAATCAATCCATGATTGTATTTTTCATCCTTTTTTACACCATTTTCTTGCAGCATTCTTTAAATTGTCTCACTTTCATGAATCTCAGGGTATTAATAGTAATTATCAAACTCCTTGCAATATTTTCCTCAATTATCTAATCTAATAAGTTTGAAATTATTTCCTATATCATTCTCAACCAGAATTTTCCATTTTATAAAAGCATCAAAGGCCTCAAATTATTTTCTATTGCAATAAACCAAAGCTTTTCTAGTTTTATCATCAATAAAAGTAACGTAATAATAAAATCCACCAAGACATGATACCTGAGTTGGTCCCCATACATGTATATGAAAAAGCTCGAAAATTTTTCTTTTATGTTCCTTTCCAACCTTGAGAAATATAACTCTTTTCCATTTTCCATAAATACAATGCTCACACAAATCTAAATCAACCTTCTTCAAATTTGGCAATAATTTTCTTTAATGGAGAATATGCATGCCCTTCTCACTCATGTTCCCAAACTTGTAATGCCAAAATATTTCATGAAATATTGTATAATATAAAGCAATATAAAGGTCAACATTACTGGTACATAAGCACAATGTACATGTTGGACAAAGTAAATTGTTTCAGTCTTCTTAATGTGTACCATTGTGTATTTTATGTAAAAATCAAGAGAAAAGAAAAAGAAAAATTATTATTATTTTTCTAGATAAGAATGTTCTTAATGATTTTAGGTTTTTGAGTCAAAGATTCGAAGTCTTATTTTGGATCTATTGTAAAATAAAATGGAAAATAAATTTTAAAATATAAATTTTGGGATAGAAAACCCATCTAGATGTCAAGTCAGACTACAGGTCAAATTGGCCTTGCCCCAGTGGACATGTCTATTCATACCCCCTATAACCTATATAAATACAAGGTAGATGGAGATCATTTGGATACACACACTTGCATTGTTTTTAGTTTGAAATATCACTAAGAATATGGATAATATGAGTAAGGTCAAAGTCTGGAAGAAGATATGCCTTGATACATCTCTTGTTGTTGGTTTCTTTCTGGTGAATCTATTGAAAGGGGGAATGATTTGACTTGGAATATAGAGGAGTATATTTATGTGGTTATTGGTCTTGGATATCTCATTTTTCTGATTCTATAAGAATATATTTTGCTGGGTTTTCCCCTTGGAGTGGTATTTCCCTGGCTTGTAGCCTATATATTATGCTTTATTATCTTCTATGATCTTCTAGTTTTATGGTAATTGCTTGATGAATTAAGAAATAATAATAATATAATTTCTAATAATATCATAAGCAATTATCATGTAATGGAAATCCATTAATAAGATGAAAACCTCTCGAATGCCAACATGGTAGAAGAGCTAAGGCAGTTTCAAGGTGGAGGTTGAAGATCATTATTTGTTAAATGCTCTATGGAAACCCTACTCAAAAATATTTGTGACTTTGTTTAAATAACTCACTGATCCAGGAGGTTATTGGTGGCCACCCACCTATTTGACCTAGATGTCTAGTCAATTTCAATATTTTCCTTGATTATAAAAGCATTTACTATTTTTAGCAATTTTTCGGGTCCTAAAATTATGGATCTGTTTTGACACCCTAAATGATGTTTCTTTTTAGGTCCACTATAGGCTCGTAGCCATAGGAATGGGAACATACATATTAAAAATCTTGTATTACTCAGATAAATAATTCCAAAAAGGTACAATACACGCCAAACAAAGATCATATGACTAAGTTATGACCCCAGGAACTTAGATGCCAAACTAACCCCAACGGGGCCCATAAATGCTTGGTTTTCCATCTCCTCGGGTTAGGGTTTTCCCTTTTTGTTCAATAGAAAAATGAACCTAGAGCCTCATTGTAACACAATTCAGAGGCAAGTAGCTTCCACATCAGTCCCCAAAGATATGGTACCGTCGCCCAATCTAGTTTATTTCCATTCTATATGAAAGCATATTTCGGTTCTTTGATATTAATTAAATGAATATTTATTTCTACTGCATCTCTGTGTTTATGTTTATATCTATATTTTTTTTCATTCCTTCATAAGTCTAGATCAATGGTATAAGAGTCGTCTTCTCTCTCTCTATTTTTCTTTGCATGTCCCCAACAAGGTCAAGGTATAAAGACTTAGGGATTGAATTGGTTGAACCTTTGCAAGACCATCCTTGCAAACCACGAAGGCCTACCATGGTGGAAGAAAATAAAGATGAGTGAGCAGGATATCCTTTCAAAATATTGCTCGAGGAAACCCTCAAGTGAAAAAGGAACACAATGATGGATAACTTTGCCCAGATCCTTTGACGACTACCCATGGGCAATGCATATTCATCCAGTAGCCACTCAGGAGGCACCAATCCATTTAAGGTACAATTCAACTTTGACATTCCCATATTTGAAGGCCAAATTGATGCAGACGTCGTAGATAGATGGTTAAATTTTTTCGAATGATATTTTCTAGTTCATGGCTTTTCCAATCAAGAAAAATTTAATTTTTCATTCCTCAAAGTTGCTCCCTATGTCAAGGAATAGTGGGAAACCTACTATGAATAGAGGGATGAGAGATAACCCTCACGTTTTTCCACCACACCCACTCAAAATTATTTCTGAGATGCCATCAAGGAAAAATATTACCCCATGGGGAGCTACAAGGAAAAAAGCATACAACAAAAGATAACACCAATTTCTACCTTAGGTTCGTGCTGGGTTTCTCTCACATTAATTGGCCTTTGATTCAAGTCACTAAGGGTAGAGCGAAAGAAAAATTATTCTTGTTTGAATCCCAACATAAATACTTTTCTAAGTTGAAGCATCACCTATGATTTTCACCATTTCTCACATTTCTAGACCTCCAAAAACCATTTGATACTTAGAAAGATGCCTTTGACTATGTTATCAGGGCAGTTCTTACTCAACAGGGGCATCCGGTGGCATATTGCAGTGATACGTTTTTAGACACAATCTGAAAGTATCCAACCTATGATAAAGAGATGTATTCCATTTTGTAGGCCTGACGAAAATGGAAGCATTACATTATGGGGAAGGAAATGGTCATCCACACAGACCGTTAACTCCTGCAATTCATACAGATACAAGGAAAGTTGCAAAACGATCGCCATCATAAATGGTTTGCATATCTACAATAGTTCTATTTGAGAATAAAGTACAAGAAGGGAAACACCAATAATGTTGAATATTGTCTCAGCTGACCCCCGGTTATGGCACTGACCACTATGCTCGACTCTTGTGGACATAAGACTTTGAGGTGGCTCCATCTTTACAAGATTGATCCAGAACTCAAAAAATCATACGAGATGCTCCTAGAAGGAAAGAAATTTCCAGTTTTTCACCTCCAGGGTACAATATTATGCCACTTAGAATACATGTGTGTTGCTTCAATTGAGCATGCCTAGATTATTTTGGAGGCATGCTACAATCGGCTCGTTAGATATTTTACAAAAGAGAAAATAGTGATAGTGCTACAAAAGTAGTTTTATTGTCTTAACCTTCGACAAGATGTTGGGTAGTACATCGAATCCTGCATTATCTGCACCATTTCCAAACTAACAATTAAGAAGCAAGGCCTATATACTCATCTACCTACTCCTATTCGGTCTTGGAAATCCATCTCCATAGATTACACATCAGGCCTTCCTTCTAGTAAGCATGGAAATGATTGCATTTTCATGGCTGTCGACATGTTCTCTAAGATGGCCATTATGGTGGCCTATAAGAAGAGTATCACAACAGACACCACCACTAAGCTCTTCTTTAAATGAGTTTGGGTACATTTTGGGATCCCACAATCCATTATCTAAGATAGAGACAATAGGTTCCTAAGTACATTTTGGTCAAGCCTCTGGTTGATCCTGGATACCAAGCTTACTAATTCCATGACCTTCCATCCCCAAACTGATGGCCAAACACAGGTCATCAATAGGATGATCATGCACATTCCGTGTATGTACAACTTGAAGCATCCACGCACATGGGATGAAAGCATCCCCTATGTTTAGCATAACTACAACATAGCTCTCCATAACTCAACTAGCTAGAACCCCTTTCAAGTGGGGTTTGGATTCTAGCCAGTATGTCCCATTGATGTTGCCATAGCATTTTCAGCTACTCAGGGAGTTTTGGATCATGACCAATCCAAATCTGACAGGGCTAACATCCTCATTGAGTAGATTCATCACATCTGCTAGTAGTTCCATAACATATTGGATAGAGCCAATGTCAAGTAAAAGAAATGACATGATCAACGTTGGGATCCACATAAGTTCCAAGTGGGTGAAAAATTTTGGTTGCATTTGCAAAAGGAGTGCCTTATTTGGCCGCACCGCAAGCTTCGCCTACTCCAGTATGGGTCGCACACAATCACTAAGGTTTTAGGAGACAGTGCCTTCAAGCTCAACATTCCATTGTTCGTTGTCTTGCACCCATTATTTAATTTGGACAAATTTCAATCATACTTTACCCCATTGTTGGGAACATCCCACATTGCTGAGTAGCTAACACCAACAGAGCTCAACCCAAGCTACATCGAATAGGACACAACTGACAGGAACATGGAAACAAATATCAAGAACACATGCCAATAAAGGATTCAAATATATCAAATTTTCAAAGCAGACCAACTCCTTCACCAGTGCAAGTGGTTCACTAGGGACCAAGTTCAATAGTAATTTCATCACGCAATGGGGACCATTGATTCCTAAGGGGGGTGGACTTATCCAATTGTATATTGATTTCCACTCACCTATTCCACCTAGATCCTTAGTTAGTTTCATTTTTTTCCTTGATTATAGAAACATTTACTATTTTTAGTATTTTTTCGGGTCCTGAACTTTCAAAGTTGTTTTAACCACCAAAACTTAATTTTTTTAAAGTCCACAACATACCCATATATGTAAGATATAGCTACGGGTCTACATAAAGTCTTTTAGCACTCAGAAAGATATTTCCAACTATGTATCGCGTGTGAAAAATAAATATCACATGACCATGTTATGACCCTAGGAAGTTGGCTTCCCAACTAACACGAACAGGGCCCACAAACTCTTTACTTTCCATCTCCTTGGATTATGGTTTTGTTTGTTTAGGGTTTTCCCTTGTTGCTCAAAATCCTTGGAGCCTCATTGTAACATAGTTCATAGGCATGTAGTCACCATATCTCTACTTGGAGATAATATACCATTTCCCTAGCTAATTATATTTCCATTTTGTTTGTCATCATCCTTCAATTCTTTGATATTAATGAAATGAAGAATTTTTTTTTTTTCATATTCGTCTTTATGTTTATATCTATATTTTTTTGAATTCCTATATAATTTTGGATCAGTGGTATGAAAGTGATTTTCTCTTTCTTTGTTTTTATTTGCATGTCCCTAACGAGGTCATGGTATAAGGAGTTAGGGCTCAAACCAGTTGAACGTTTTCAAGACAACCTCATTAACCATGACAACCTCCCATGGCAGAAGAAAAGAAATATGAGGGAGCATTATATCCTTTCAAAATATTGCTCAAGGAAGTCCTCGAGCGACCGAGGAATGCAATGATTGATAACTTTTCCTATATCCTTTGGCGGCTACCCACAGGTGACACATATTTATCCAGAAGCCACTCCCTTTAAGGTAAAAGTCAACTTTCACATTCCCATATTTAAAGGCTAGATAGATGTAGACATCACCAGGGAAAATTTTAAGGATAGAAAACTATCTTGAAGTTTAGAAACATTGGTGAATCTCATTAGTCCCTAATATGTAAACTATAAAATGTTTATTGATGTATTTTTAAAATTATTCAAATTTATAATGAATTTACATATATTATCTATATAATGTTGGCAATTTTTAAGGTAAAATAATTTTATATCGTAAAATATGGGTGAATATTTTTTATAAAAAATGGAAATTGATGAATCTTTTTCTTGGAAAAATCATGGAAAATTAGCCCACCCACGAATATTAGCCCCTAAAATTTTCCATGGATGTCATAGATAGATGTTTAAATATCTTGGAAGGATATTTTCTGGATCATGACTTTTCCAATAAGGAAAATATTACTTTTGCACTCCTCAAAGTCGCCCCGCATGTGAAGGACTAGTGGGAAACCTACTATGAATGGATGGATGAGAGATAAATCTCATTTTTTTTAGTTGCACCCACATGGAGTTTGTTCTAAGATGCAATCAAGTAAAATTATTGCCCCATAGGGAGATATGAGGACAAGTACATACAATGGATGATGATGCAGTAGAAAAGAGATCAAGGTGTGCATGAGCTTGTGAATATTGTCCCTACCCTGTGCACAAAGTTGGGTATAAAATATTAGAAAAAACATCTAGTTCTAAAATACTCCAGTTGCTTGCACAAATATATTTAGGAGGAAACAAAGTTCCTGGACATCTCTTTTCTTGGTGCATCATACCGCTATGCTACTAATATTGAGCATAAATTTACGTAGAATAAGCGAGATGTTCAATCTACAAATATGAAGCAAGGGAAAGGTGCCCCCAAATCGCAGAAGAAAGGAAAAATCCAAGGTGGGGTGACCTGGGACAACCTACCAAAGATGCAAGAAAATAATAACACCAAATTGAAAAAAAAGAACACATGTAAATTGTGTGAGTTACATGAGAGCCCTAATCACAACATAAGTGAGTGTCGAGCCAAGAAGTCACTGGTGGCCAAGATGAAGGATTTTGAATCAGATGCATGTTCATACTTTGAGCTATAACCCTACAAGGGGAATGACAAATGGAAACCGATTTGATGCGGATCCCAGTGTATTTCCACCACCAAAATATAGAATATTGAGCCTAATGATCCAATGGAGGGGGAGAAAATCTTCCACTCAAATATGTGGGTGAAGGGTTTTCTGTTGTAGTTCATTGTCGATAGCGTAAGACAAAAAAACCTCACATCAGCATAGATGTGAAGCAGTTTGACATACTGACCACACCACACCAGTAGTTGTAGACCATCGTGTGGCTTCACCAAAGACGAGATATTTGTGTCAATGAGAAATGCCACCTTCCCTATAACATCAAGACCTTCACAAATAAGGTATTCTCAATGTCTCCTTCCCTACAAAATTAACCCATTCACATATGAGGTACTATGTGATGTTTCTCCTCTTGAATTTTGTGATATATGATTAGGCTAACCATACTTGTGGAAGCATAATGTTGTGTATGAGTCTAAGCCTCATACTATTATTATTTCTTTGGGAAATAATTTGTATAGGATCCCAAAGGTAGCACCACCCACCACCATCTATTTTATATCTGCGAAGCATTGCAATAAGATCATTTCACAGAGCAGGAAATTTGTCTTCCTTATGATTCACCCTGGGGGAAAGAATAATATTGTGGACACATCCACAGCCTCGAGACAATTCCCCTCTACACGTCAATAAAAAAATGGATAAGTTCGTGGAGGAATATATGGACATATTCACCTCACCCACAGGGGTACCCATATAGTGGCTGGTTAAGAACTCCATCGATCTAACCCCAGGCATGTCACTACCCAACAAACCAATATACCAATGCTCTATTCTAGAGAACGATGAAATTAACAAGTAGATTCAATAGTTATTTTAGAAAGGGCACATCATGCCAAGTTCATAACCTTTTGGGAGCTTGATCCTATTGGTACATAATAGATACAACAATTGGAGACATTTATTGACTATCGAGCATTGAATAAGATCGTTTTTTGGAATAGGTATCCAATCCCATGGATTGATGAGCTTTTGGACCAACTCAAGCAGGAGGAATACTTCATCAATATTGATTTGAAGTACAATTATCACTTGGTGTCAATCGAACCCTCTAATGTGTGGAAGACTTCCTTCAAATACAAGGAGGACCTTTTTGAATGGTTTTTCATTCCTTTTGAGTTGACGAATTCCCCCGCAACATTCATGAGGCTGATGGAAGACATTTTATGGCCCTTCACAAACTCATCTATGGTAGTGTATTTTCATAACATCTTGATCTTCATAAGAAGTTTGGAAGAGCCCCTACACCATATTCGATAGGTCCTCCAAACCCTACGACAACAAAAGTTTTGTGCCAATTTAGAGAAAATCACTTTTGATATTACCTAGGCTCAATATCTAGGGTATATCGTTGATGAACGGGGGATGCATGTGGGAAAATCCAAGATACAATTCATTCGAGATTGGCCAACCCCAACCATTGTAAAATAGTTACACATATTTCCGGGACATTCGAATTCCTGTCGCCGGATCGTGTTGGGTTTCTCTCACATTACTTGGACTTTGAGTCAATTCACCAAGGGTGGATAAAAATAAAATTTCTTCTGGTATAAATCCCAAAAATAGAAATTTACCAAGTTGAAGAATCACCTCTGATTTGCACTAGTGTTCACATTACCAGACCTACAAAAACCATTTGAGATTGAGAAAAATGCCTCCAAATACGCTATCAGGGTAGTTCTTAATCAGTAGGGGAATCCAATGGCATGTCATAGTGAAATTTTTTTATAAACAGTCTGAAAGTATCCCACCTATGACAAATATATTCATTCCACTATGCATGCCTACCAACAATGGAACCATTAAATTATAGGGAAGGATATAGTCATACACACAAACCGTCGAACCCTGTAGTTCATACAGACACAAGGAAAGTTGCAAAATGATCATCATTTGAAATGGTCCATGTATCTGCAATAGTTCTATTTGAACATAACCTACAAGAAGAGAAACATCAATAATGTTGCAGACTGTCTCAACCAACCACTAGTTGTGGCACTGACCACTGTGTTGGAATCTTGTTGACACGAGACTTCGGGGTGGCCACATATTTACAAGAGTGATCCAGAACTTGGAAACACATACCATATGCTCTTGGAAGGAAAGAAAGTTCCCAACTTTCACCTCTAGGAAAAATTTTATGCCACCTAGGACACCGTTGTGTTCCTCCAAGCGAGTGTTCAAATATTATTTGGGATTCACACTACAGTCGAGTCACATGCCATTTCAAAGTAGAGAAAACATTGGCATTACTCCAAAATTATTTTCATTGGTCGAAACTTTGATAGGATGTTGGGAAGTACATGAGATCCTATAGTTCGTGCGTCATTTCCAAACCGGAAATCAAGAAGAAAGCCCTATATACTCCTCTTCCTACTCCTAGTCAGCCTTGGTAATCCATATTCATGTATTACATGTCAGGAATTCCTTTTACTAAGCATGGAAATGACTCTGTTTTCATGGGCGTTGATAAATTATATAAGATGGCCATTCTAGCAGCTTGTAATAAGAGTATCACAGTAGAAGCCACTGCTAAAATCTTCTTTGAATGAGTGTGGGTACAATTTTGGATACCACAACCCATTATCTAAAATTAAGATAGCAGGCTCCTCAGTACATTTTGGTCAAGCATTTGGTCTATGTTGGATACCAATCTCATTAAGTCCATGACCTTCCACCACCAAACTGATGGCCAAACAACGGTCATCAATAGGATCATCATGCACATTCTGCGCATGTATAAGTCGAAGCATCCACGCACATGGGATGAAAGAATCCCCTATGTATAGCATAGCTAAATCATAGCTCTCCATATCTCAACTAGCCACAGCCCCTTTCAAGTGGGTCTGGGATTCCAACCACTATGTATGATTGATGTAGCCAAACAATTTGCAGCTGCTCGGGTACATTCGTCTCGGGTCCAGTCTGAAGCTGACAGGGATAGAAACTTCATTGGGCACATTCACCACATCCTCTACCATGACATATTGGATAGATCCAATGCCAAGTACAAGTAATGACATGATCAACATCAGGTGTCGCACAAGTTCCAAGTGGACGAAAAATTTTGTTTATATTAGTAGAAGGAGCACCTCGCTAGGCCCTGCTGCAAGCTTCTCCCACTATGGTATGGGTCATACACCATCACCAAGGTTATAGGAGACAATTATTTTGATCTCAACATTCCATTGTTCCTTGGATTTCACCCAGTATTTAATGTAGATTGATTAAGACCATACTCTCCCCTGTTGTTGGACACATTCGACGCTGCTGAGAAACTAACACCAATAGAGCTCAACCCAAGCTACATCAAACATGCCAAAAATGACAGGATCATGGACACACAGATCAATAACACTCACCAAAAAAGGATCCATCTATATCAATTTTTCAAGGCAAGCCAACTCCTTCATTGAGGAAGGTGGTTCACTAGGGACCAGGTTCAATAGAAATTTTCTCACCTCATGGAGGCTCTGCACGTAGTGGGGACCATTTCTTCCTAAGGGGGGAGGACTGATTCAGGTGTATATTTGTGGCCACCTGCTTATTCCACCTAGATATAGAGTTATTTTCATGATCTGTTTCCTTTATTATATAAGCATTTACTATTTTAATCATTTTTTCTAGGTCATGAACTTCCAGAGTTGTTTTGACCCCCTTAACGACGTTTTTTTAGGTCCATAACAGAGATGTGCTATGGTCCTATAGAAAATACTATAGTACTTGGATAGATATTTCCAACGAGGTATCATATATAGAAAATAGAGATCCTATGACCAAGTTACGACCCTGGGAAGTTGGCTACCCAACTAACACCAACGGGGCCCACAAACTCTTGTTGTTCCACCTCCCGGGGATAGGGTTTTGGATGCTTATGGTGTTCCCTTGTTGTTAAATAATAAAAATTCCCTATAAACTCATTGTAACACATTTCAGAGGCATGTATCTGCCACATCTCTCCTCAGATATAAGCTACCATTCCATGAGCTAGTTTTATATTCATTCTATTTGTAAGCATCTTTCATTTCTTTGATATTAATGAAATGACGAATTATTTCTACTGAATCTCTGTGTTATGTTACATTCCTTCATAATTTGAGATTACTCATTGTATCATACTTACCATAGGTTGGATCTTAGAACACCCACATATCTACATCATTAAATCACATGTGTAGATAACAACGACTCAGATCAATAAACTCCTTCTATGTATACAATGATCTGGAAATTTATAGTTATTTTTTTGGCTCGTATGATTTGCATATTTGTTATTTTCTGAGATGTCTCTATAAATATTGATCACATTTATGAACAATGGACGGATCACTATTCTTTTTACTGACTCAAATGGCTTGATTTCGACTACAACTTTCCTTGCGTTGACTTAAACAAGGGTTTCATCATATTAATCACATAGTGGGTTATCATATCTTAGGGCTTGTATACATAAAAAAAAAAATTGAGGTGAATTGTTTGATTTGAAAGGGTGGCTCAGAAGTCTCTGTATGATGGCACATCATAAATTATGTTCTGAAGCTAGTATGACTCAATATATGTGGCTTAACCCAACCTCATTCAAAGAATAGCATTTGAAGAAAAATCGTATCAAGATCCTCTGTAAAATATTATGGCTTGGTAATATTTGACTATGGCCCAAATTCATTTAGAGTTTTATGACTCATATCTTTAACCCGTATTCAATGTAATTGTGAATTGTATATGTGAGTTACAGTGGCTCAGGTGAAGTATGACACATGAAGTGGTATCATGTCGACATGTCAATTGCGATGGCTAGGTAAAAAAATTAAGGTCTATATAATCCATCACTCGTATGATTTCTATTGATATGAACATCGTTAATTACTTGATTGATAGCTTGGATATATTAATCTAATATTGAAAATGAATTGTTTAAGTGGCACAATTCCATGACTCTCACATTATTCTTATGGTTCTCGCACATCACAATATTTGTATTAAGAGTATATGGAATCACTTTGGTCACATGTTAATGGAACCATCATAATTATAAAGGGACGATGGTTGATATGATCATTATGCTCTAAAGCCATCTTTATCACTCTATACAAAAGTTTCAAGGGGACACAATTTCTATCTCTACGGTATCTCTTATTTAACAATGAAACCATGGTTTAAGTACAATGATCAAGAAATGAAAAAATGAACATAAAAGTGGTCTATGACAATTATTGGCAATGATGGTCAATACACAAAATGTGATGACATATCTAGAAAGGGATCCATGGATGAAACATATTGAAATAGTTTTGTACAAAATCTAGCTTCCTAAGAAAAATTTGAGGCACCAATATTGAAGATAACCATATGTTGAAGAAGTAAGGAAGAATCAGATCCTTGCAAGGAAAATCATTGAGGTATGTACAATTTTGGTATGAACTTCATGATAGGTGGTCTTTTGAAAGATAAAGGGAATTAATAAACATAAATACATATAGATGTAAATATGATAGCCTTGAGATCAAGAAATTAAGTGCATGAGGTCTTTGCATGGTATATTTTTATGTCTAGGGTTTATTTTATTTTATTTTTATATCTAGGGTTTGTAAACCCTAGATAGGACCTATATTGGAAAACCCTATCAAGATAAAAAAACCCTAACCCTATTTTTTTTTGTTATTCCCTCTATAAAAATCCTATACATTTAATTTAAGATATCTAGGGTTTATAGATAATCCGGGGTATATTGAAAACTCTAGCAAAGGTTGAATTGGGTAAACCCTAAGATGTGACATCAAAACTCTAGGGCTGATATTTCCACTGAAAGTAAAAACCTTATTAATGGTAATTTCAAGGAATTTAGGGTTTTTTTAAGAACCCTATGAATTCACCCTCTAATACACCATGGAAACCTTACATTTGATATCATTCTCTTATATATTTATAGTGTGCCTCATTGTACATGTTGAAAATTGCAGGTACATAAAGTAAGAAAGATAAGAAGGATGAAAATCAAAGTAATGATAAGCATGATGGAAGGAGGGAACTGTAAGTACACTGAAGGAATTAATTCTAACAAGTTCATTTATGATTAAAAGAGTAAACATGCATCATTTCATTTTCTAGGAGTCTTGTTTTGTAAAAATCATGGCACCATAGATAAAAGAACCTGATAGAACAAGCATTAAAATTTACTTATTTATTTTTCTTTGGGAAAAATCATCTAGTTTAAATTGAATAAGAAGAAAAATACTATATTCAATATTATTTTTAATCCAATCATTTTCTAACATCATGTTAGAGATAGTAATTTTGCAAAGAAGAATCATGAAAATCCTATAAGAATCATGATTATCTAAGATTATTCAAGTAGAATTATGACTCGTATATATTCCATCTAGTTGGAAATAATATGTCTAAAGGATTAATGAATGATAATTTTCAAAGGCATAGTAAAATTCTTTCTTTTTTTCTTTTTTTGGAAAAGAAAACCTATCATTGATAGGTATAAGAAGCAATTTCAGAATGACTAGATGATTACATGAAATAAAATGTTATTCTTCCCTAGAGCATGGTTCATATCTATTGGAATCATGAAGTAATGACTAATTCTAAATGTGTTTCGTAATTCTTCCATGTGGCTACATGATTTTGGGAAAGATTTTGACACTATTTTGAACATATGGAGATCGAGACTCTCACAAAATTGCATGGCATATAGTATGTTGATCAACATCAAGTATAGTCTCCTAAAGAAAGGAATGGTGTTAATTATGACCACTCCTAAGAAGATATTGTAACTTGGTAATCAATTTTGATCCATGGGAATTGTGATTAAAATGAATGCATGAAGAAAGATTCATGTGGATATCGATCATGAAAAAGTATGTTCATCTCGAAGAACTCAAAGAAAGTGGAGGCTTCGATGAGAAGGCCATAATTATGAGGTAAGTCAGATATTAATAATTTTTTTATTGGTTCTTTGGTTAACATATTGCTTTGATTCCTAGAAATATATTATAGGAAAACATGATGAAATTTGAGGAAATTTCGACTGTATATATTTAATGTATGATTTTGGAAATCATGTAGTAATGATGTTTGCATCATAATCTTGGGATTGAAAGGTAGCAGTGTGAAGAGATAACATTAAGTTAAATTATTGTTATTAAAATGAATGCATGAAGAAAGATTCATGTGGATATCGATCATGAAAAAGTATGTTCATCTCGAAGAACTCAAAGAAAGTGGAGGCTGGCTTCGATGAGAAGGCCATAATTATGAGGTAAGTCAGATATTAATAATTTTTTTATTGGTTCTTTGGTTAACATATTGTTTTGATTCCTAGAAATATATTATAGGAAAACATGATGAAATTTGAGGAAATTTCAATTGTATATATTTAATGTACGATTTTGAAAATCATGTAGTAATGATGTTTGCATCATCATCTTGGGATTGAAAGGTAGCAGTGTGAAGAGATAACATTAAGTTAAATTTCGTACAATGACGATAATTTTCGGAGGGATATATAATTGTCTTGAATATAGATAAGGCTCAATATAATTCCTTCAATAATGATAAAGAAATGAAAGTGATATGCAAGGCTGATGGCTTGAACCTTGTCACTAGATTGAAGGAAGAGATACCAATGAAAGAACGAACCATGTAGCTATATCTATTAAGAAATGGTAGATGATACTCTTACAAGAACAGGCTAGAGAGCTTGTGTTTAATACTTCCTAAATGAAAGGAAGAATTCATCTCCTCTTTGGTTGAGAGGAAGTGATAATAAACATCACTTGTGCATTCTCTTCTTCATGTGTCATGAATTTCACTAGGACTAACACCTGTAAGTATAATTTAAGGCCATCAAGGGAGAATCCTAGGGTATTGAATAAGAATATATGTTTTCCTTGAGGATAGAAAATCCAGGAAAGGAAAGTACTAACACTCTTTGAGGATATGATGGGTATCCAAGAAAAGAGTGGTCGAAGAGGACTGATATTATTTGAGGATTCAAAATTGGAAATCTAGGATAAGAATACTCCTAAATGGACATGCCCAATGAACATCCAAATGGGGTATGTGCGTTAGAGGTAGTGTGGTATCTCACTTAAATTCCCCCAACATAATGCTCTCAAATGAAGTTTAGCTTGTCAAGTTAGGCCTCAATGAAAGTGTTCATCATAATGTTAATGCTTATCAATGGCTTATCAATATAACTATGCTTATGAGAATATTTGAGTCTTAGAATATCCTTGTACAAGGTTTATGAGTTATAAATACCTCCCTAGTTAAGAAGAGCGTTGGAGAAATTAACTAGGTTCGGTATTCGTAATTTGTAAAATTCTGTATTTCAAGTAAAAAGAAAGAGAAAAGGAAAGGAAAAAATATTATTATTTTTCTAGATATGCATGTTCTTCTTGCTTTTAGGTTTTTGAGTCAAAGATTCAAAGTACTATTTTGGACCTATTATAAAATAGAATGGAAAATAAATTTAAATGTAATTTTTGGGACAAAAAACCCCTCTAGATGCCAAGTCGGCCTACATGTCAAGTCAGCCTTGCCCCAATGCACATGTCTATTCACACCCCCTCTAATATATATAAATATAGGGTAGATGGATCTCATTTTGACACACATGGTTGGATGGTTTTTAGCATGAAATATCTCATAGAATATGGAGAATATCATGAAGGCCGAAGTATGGAATAAAATATGCCTTGATACATCTCTTGTTGTTGGTTTATTGTTGGTGAATCTGCTGGAGGGAAGAATGATCTGGCCTCGAATCTAGATGAGGATATTTCTATGGTTATGGGTCTTGGATATCTCATTTTAATTGATTCTATAAGAATATATCCTTTTTTGTTTTGCCCATGGATGGGTTTTTCCCTTACTTGGAGCCTATATCTTATTCTATTGTCATTTGTGATCTTCTATTTTTATGGTAATTTCTTGATGAATGAAGAAATAATAATAATAAATATGCTAATAGTATCACAAGTAATTATCATGTAATGGAAATCTGTTAATAAGATGAAAACCTCCTCATTTCCAATACTACCCACCGTATATCCTTTTACTATTATAAAGGATCCTCTAGTGACCTTCCATGAATTTCCTGTAAATGTAACTGTACAAACTTTACCTCCAAACATCCGTATTAAAATTAGATTTATTCTTAAATCAAGAACATTCCCTACCTTCTTCAACAACCATTGCTTCCCATTCGATATTTTTATCCTTTCATTACCCTTTCCCAAAATTTTGCATGGATCAATAATTATCCAAATAAACCTATCCAAAATTGTCTTGAACATGATGTTGAAAATATTTCCTATAGTGTGTGTCATGAAATGAAAGCCCCAAGTCTATGAACCACCAATCAACAATGTTGTGTACTAAAATGATTAAAGCACCATTTTTGGTTTTTATTTTGTATTTTTATTTTTATTATTATTTTTTAATAATTTTAATAGTTATATTTCTAATTTAATAAATTTTATTATGGTTAATAATTAATAAAATCAAAGTTATACATAAAATAAAGAATATAGGATGATTATGCCCAATTTTTATTAATTATTTAGTTAGTTTAATTATTCCTATTAAACTAACTAAATAGATTAGTTCATTAATTTAAGGTTCATTTTCATTTTTATTTTTATTAATAATAGTTTATTAAGTTTAATTCGATATTTTTATAATAATAAAGATTTAAGATTTATTCATTTTCTATTTTTATTATTATTATTCTTATTAAATTTACTAATTAGTTAGTTCAATTTTTACTATGCCTTTTATTTATTATATTATATAGTAACTAAATTGGTTAATTTAGTTTTATTTTAAATATTTAATTTTATAATTTAATTCGGGACAATACATTGAATACATCGCCTACTACATTTTCTTCCTTATTATTCTCTTTTTGTCCACAGTCTTCTTCTTTTTTTTCTTTTCGAGGCGAACAATATTTCTTCTTATGCCCCTTCTTCCCATATTCCAACATTCCAACCTCACTATGGATTTGGATCTACCATACATTCTATGATTCCTTGGGATAATTCCTCTCTAACTTTGTCTTACCCTACTCTATAAAATCAAAGCATTACTTGAAGTCTCATTTATGCTTCTCCATCACATTCCTCACTAATAATGACACCAACAACATCATCAAACTTTAAAATGTTTGAACTAGAGACAAAATTACTCATAGCTATAACCAAACCACTCTATTTTTTTAGCAATAAGCATCAAAAGCGCCCTAAGCTTATCATCAAATTTTAATCCTTTAGAACTTTACTGAATTGTGACTGTGTCAAATTCATTTAAATGATTAGAAAAAGACCCACCTTCTAACATCCTCATATTAAATAAATGCTTCATAATAATTACCTTGTTGGAAGCTAAGTTATTTTGTATATTTTATCCAATGTTTTCATCAAACCCTCCACTAACATTATTTTAAAATTTTGAAATCCATCAATGTTGCTATGAATAGTCATATTGTTCCCAGTTCTTTTCTGTCAAGAATCTCGCATTCTACATATTTCATAGCCACTTTCTTTTTTTTCCAAGTGCCTTTCTGTCAAGAATCCCTTGTTCTTTTCCTTTCTTAGTCATTAGATTCTTTTTTATTCATACCAATGGTAGAAACATACTTTTCTAATAGAGAGGATCTTCCATTTTCATATTTTGTAGCTAGAAATTTTATCAATTAAACTTCTCAACCCTAAACCTTTCTTCCAGCATTTCTCTGAATCAAACCACAAAACTGTCCTTTCGAAGGCATTTTATGAGCCAAACAAACCTCCATCTTTTATATAATTTATTAGCAATAAAATTACAAAGAAATATAATCACAATGAATGTGTAAATGGAACATAATATGAAAGAACTATAAAGGAGACACCAATGTGCATCATTCACCCAATTTGGGCTATGTCCATGGAGGAATATAGTCCTTCCTTTTATAAGTTAGGGAAAATCTTGGGTTTTGAATTTGGATTTTGTGCCCTTTGAAGAATATTTTTAAGTTGATTAGAAAAAATAGCATTCCCACTAAATAAACTTCTAGTAGTAACCACTATAAAGACTAATGGCATCCAAGCATCTATAAAATGCACACAATCTCTCTCTCAATATTATCTAACTATTGAAAACATGAGATACATGTATGGTTATCGTAGATTGGTATTAGAGTAACTACCATCTAACCTATGGAATAAAATCTTGTATTTTTTCCACCAATTTGCTAGAATCTTCACTAAATCATGGTTTTCATAGGAATCTTCCATAAATAGGTTAACTAGGTGATTGTGTTTCTAATTCTTTATGAGAAACGTTTGACCGCATTGGCCTTTCTCATCCACAATCATGATTTTCTTCAAATTTTTACGATCAATGATCTATTCAATGTATTCTAAATAAGGCATAATATGTGTTCTTTCTACAATAACATGTAAGTGAAATTTTCTAATGTTGACAAGAACCTTGTTATCATCTTCCCTAATTTGAGGGTCACTGTGAGGCATCACATTTTGATAATCCTATTAATGGTACTTCTAATATAGCTCCACCCATACTAAATTTGGGATAAACAATCAAATGTTAGCTTTAGTATCCTTATAAATAGGTCATGACTAATGCTCCTTAGGTGTGAATATTTGGATTTTGGAAACATACTCCTCTAATGAAGCTTCAATGTTTATAAGTTTCTTATGAAAAGCTTCCCTTATTTCTTTTGATTTCCTCTTAGGAGGTTTAGTATGAATTCTACATCTTTTCTAAATGGAAACTACAGATAAATAAAATAAGATAATATCATTTTCACTTAAGAGGAAAAATTCATCCCAAGTATTATACCACATTTTACAATAGAACCAATTTAGGGCTTATTTATGATCAATTTGAGATACATATCAATTATGAGTAATTATGGAAAGAGTCAAAAATTGAAATTTTCTAATACCAAAAATATATTTTCAATCAATATCCAAGTGCAAGTTTAAAAAAAAAATGCATATACTCTTTTTTAAATATTTAAATATTTGAGTGTACTTGTGATGAATAATGTCCAAGAAAAATGCAATTAAAACAATAAATATGATCACAAAATGTTAACTTTTTCCAAATGGAAAACTTATATTCAGAAAATTGATCCCATATAGAGATACCATGATGAAGAAAAATATCCATATACAATTCTTCAAACTAGAAATGACACTGCTAAATAATATGCCTAGCTCTCAAAGTGGAAATTTATCTAAACAAGAAATGGCACTGCTAACTAATATGCCTCGCTCTCAAGTGGAAATTTCTCTAGACATCACTTAATTGTCACTAACACCATCTGAATTTGTGCTATGAATAATTCAATTGATGGACTAGTTTGAACATTTATATCTGGATGCCAAAATTTGGCATCATGATTATTAAATTAGGACTAAAACTAGTTGGACTCTACTAATATTTACTTCAAGTATTGGATCAAGGAATTAATGGCTATTAGATTTTCTCTGGATGGTTTTACCACGTTCCTTTTTACATGGTTGTATAAAGAAATGATTACAAATTGAGTTTTGGGGAGTAGTATGGAACATTGGGGATCATCTATTTAGTGATTATATGGTGGAAAACAAAAGTTAGAAAACATAGAGAAACACCATGTCAGCGTGACAATAGAATTTGGCATCACTGCCCCTTTCAAATTTTGCATTGGAGAAAAGTGCAAGAGGATCACGATTAACATCTCTTGGTGAAGCAATCTTAGTTTTGGTTATGATATACATCAATGGCTTCACTTCGCTTTTTCATTCGCGCTCTAGTTTAACTTTTTTACCAATGATTACATCTTATTCTACATCAGTGTAAAAAATTACTTTCACATCAACGCAAGCATTTCACTTTCTTATCAATGCACACATTCTATTCTAATTTTATATATATGTGCATACCTTGGTAAATATTGATGTTTAAAACTAACATTAAAATAGTGATAAAAATGATCTGAAGTCACTAATAACAAATCATTTATCTCAAAACAGGAGCCAGGGAAGAAAATTTTGGTTTTCTCAAAACCTAAAAGGTACTTGTTAAACTATATGATATTATTGAAACCATTAAAATGCAAAAAAAAAATACATTCAAAAGAAAATGTGGTGCCTAAAATTTTAATTGTGAAATAGTTTCACAATAATTGTATGAAGATGGTTTTGTTTGGTTACAACAAAAGCTTGTATGGATAAAATGACATTTTTTGGTAAGTGATGTTAAAAATATGACAAAAAATGTAAATAATGTAATTTTGGGAAAATTACTTATTAACCGTTAATTGGTTAAGTAACGAAATGAAGTTAGAATAACGGAATAGGCTCAAGTTAAATTGGATGACCCGAGCGGCTTGTATGTGTGGAGAATCATTTGACTAATAGAGTTTCCAATCCCTTGCCTCATGGAGGTTTCCTTGACACCCTGTCAAGGTTTTACCACGTAAAGAAATGTGTTTACCTGTTGTGTGTGTTTCCATTCAGTTTCTCATTCAGTTTTAATTTTCTTTTCCGATTAAATGAGTTTCAAATGAGTTTCTTGGTTCTATAAGTGGTATCAGAGCCTGACAAAAAGTTGAAATTCCTGGAGCATTTGTAATCACTGTGAGATTTTTAACCACCATGAGAAAGGAGGCCATCGAGGGGAGGAGTTGTCAAGTGGAGAGAATCTTCCCAACGATCAAGAATTAAAAAAGCTGATTGTTCAAGAAGAATCCACTAGAGAAAGTTGAAGCCTACCGAATGTTCAAGAATCCGCTGGAGAAAGTTTCGATGACTACACAATTTTTGCACCACCATATAGAAGTTGAAGCCTGCCAAATGTTCAAGAAGAATCCACTGGAGAAAGTTGAAGCCCGCCGACTGTTCAAGAATCTACTAGAGAAAGTTTAAGCCCACTGACTATTCAAGTGACTGTTCAAGAATCGGCTGGAGAAAGAAGCCACTACCGCTGTTTCCATCCAGTTGGAGAAAGGAGGTCATTAAAAGGAGGAGTCATCAAGTGGAGAGAATCAACACGTTGAAAGCAGGCTGTCGAGGGCCAGTAACTGTTGCCGACAAAAGTTTTTTTTTTTTTGGCTGTTTGTCAAAGCCTGTAAAAAGAAGAAGAACTAGTAGAAGACAGAGTTGTCAAGTTTGCATTGTGCCAGTTGGTCTGAGGAGTCCGGGTAATTTATTTCTCAATTTTAGAAATGTGGAATTCTATATATGAATTTGTTGAGGAAATTGTTTTTTGGAAATCTTAGAGTTATTTATTGAATAAGGTTCTACAATTCTGAAACCTTTCAGAGTCAATTTTTTTTTTGCAAAGAAAATTTTAAGAATTCTGGAAATTTCAAAGCTTAAAAATTCTGGAAATTTGGAATAGAGAAGTTTTCTGGCGGAGGAAATTGGAATAGTTTTTTGAAATATTTTTTTTCTTCTAGAAATTTAAAGCAAGAAGAAAAAAATATTTTGGAAATTTAAAACAAGCAAGGAATTCTGAAGATTATAAACCCTAGCTCAAAAAGTGGAAACTCAAAAATGGGAAACAATAAAATTTGTTTGAAACCCTAGTTGAAATTTTAAGAGAAAAAGGAAAATCAAGAATCAAGAGTAGAAAGATTAGTAGGAGGAAATCGCAAAAATGACAAATGCAAAGTTCGAGGTGGATAAATTCACCCGGAAAAACAATTTTGCATTGTGGAAAATGAAGGTTATGGATTTGCTGGTGCAACAAGGGTTGCACAATGGATGAGATGGGGTAAATAAAAAAACGGCAAGCATGAAAGATTCAGACTGGGAGGACTTGGATGCCTGAGCTCTCAATACCATTCAGTTATGTTTGGCAGATGAAGTTCTCTTAAATATTGTTGGAGAGAGTACAGCTGAAGGGTTGTGGAAAAAACTGGAAACATTGTATATGACTAAATATTTTACAAATAGAATCTATTTAAAAATATAATTGTACAATCTTCGAATGAAGGAGGGTACAAAAATTGCAGAAAATTTAAATGTTTTTAATACACTTATTTGCCAGTTGTCAGATATGGAAGTGAAAATGCAGGAAGAAGACAAGGCAATAACCTTTTTTTTCTCTCTGCTCGAGTCATGGGACCACTTTGTAACTTCAATAAGTTTGAGCACTTCTGATTCATTGAAATTTTAATATGTTGTGGATGTTCTCTCATCTGAAGAAGTACAAAGGAAATATAGTATTGAGACACTTGCACCAGAAGCCATGGTAGCCAGAGGTCGGTCAAAAGAAAGAGGGAAGAAAGCAAGGGGTTCTTCTAGATCAAAGTCAAAGGGAAACAAGAAGTATAAAGCCAAGTGCTGGTACTGCAAAAAACTTGGACACCTCAAGAAAAATTGTTCGAAACAGAAGGAGTCAGAAAACCATAACAAGGAAGCAAATTAGGTTGATTTATGTATGGTTGATGAGGTTTTAATTGTTGAAGCTCTCCCCATTTGAAATGTCTCTCAAGATGCTGAAAATTGGCTATTAGACTATGGTGCTTCTCATCATATGAGTCCGCACCGAAGTTTGTTTACTTCATATGAAACTGTAAATGGTAGTTCCTTATTCATGGGAAATAATGCATCTTGTCAGACTGTTGGGATTGGTAATTTAAAAATTAAAATGTATGATGATACAGTTAAAACATTATCTGATGTTAGGCATGTACCTGATCTAAAGAAAAACTTGATTTCCATGGGAGTTTTGGACTGAAATGGGTATAAATTTACACGTCAGAATGGATTGATGAAAGTCTCAAAAGGAGCCTTGGTTGTTATAAAGGCTTAAAAGATCGAAAATCTGTACAGACTCAAAGGAAGCACTCAAGTTAGTGAAGCACCGATCGTATTAGAAAAACCAGAAGAAGGTTCTTGTCTATGGCATCAGCGTTTCGGTCACATGAGCAAGAAGTTCTTCAGGTACTGATGAACCACAAGTTTCTTCCTGATTTGAAATCCTTGAAGTTGGATTTTTGTAAATATTACATGTTTGGTAAAAAATGTAAACAAAGTTTCAAGACTGGAAGTCATAATAGTAAGCAGATTTTAGACTACATTCATTCTGATCTGTGGGGACCATCTCCTAGAGTGTCTTATGGAGGTGCATTATATTTCTTAACATTTATTGATGATTTCTCCCAAAAATTTTGGGTCTATATGTTGAAAAAGAAATCTGATGTATTTAATGTTTTTAAACAATTTAAAACAATGGGGGAAAAGAAAACATGCAAATCAATTAAACGTTTAAGAACTGACAATGAAGGTGAATTTACTTCTTTATAATTTGAGCAATTTTGTAAGGATGAAGGGATTGTTAGACATAAAACGGTTGTTTATACTCCTCAGCAAAATGGCATTGCTGAACGGATGAATTTGACTCTTATGGAAAGAGCCAGAAGCATGATTAGTAATGCTAACCCACAAAAGGAGTTGTGGGAAGAAGCAGTATCTACTGCTTGTTATTTAGTTAACAGATCACCTTCATTTGCAATAAACTATTAAATTCCTGAAGAAGCTTGGTCAGGTTAGTCTTGTGATTATTTGCATTTGAAGATTTTTGGTTGTGATGCCTATGCTCTTATTCCTATAAATCAGAGTTCAAAGTTAGATCCAAAATCGAAATGTTGTGTCTTTGTTGGATATGACTATGCAGTGAAGGGATATAGGTTGCGGGATCCTTCTTCACAGAAGATATTCATTAGTAGAGATGTAACATTTGATGAATCTTCTCTTTTGAAATCAGATGTTGAAAAAATTGAACATGAGCAGGTATTGCCAAGTGAGCAGATTCAATTCGAGACTAAACATTTTCCAGAAAGTCGAAAGGAAGGAGAGACTTCTAATGAAAAAGGTGGAGAAGCAAAGGAAAATAAAGAAATTCCATAATCAAGTCAGCAACCAGTCACTCTAAGAAGGTCTACAAGGGAAAGAAAAACACCCAAAAGGTATGAAGACTCTGCTTCATCTTTTGCATTGATTACTGAAGATGGGGAACCTTCTTGTTATCAGGAAACAGTAGATGATGCAGATAGCAAGATATGGAAAAAGGCTATGGAAGAAGAAATGGACTCCTTAGCCAAGAAAAATACCTGGGATCTTGTAGAACTTCCTGAAGGGAGAAGTGTCGTTGGGTGCAAATGGGTCTTCAAGTTGAAGAGAAAATTTGATGGAAGTATTGAGAGGTATAAGGCGAGACTGGTTGCAAAATGTTATTCTCAGCTTAAAGGTATTGATTTTCATGAGATTTTTTCACCAGTAGTTAAACTTGTTTCTATTCATACTGTGTTAGCACTAACTACTTGAATTGATGTTGAGTTAGAATAGTTAGATGTTAAAACAACCTTTCTTCATGGTAATTTGGATGAAGAGATATATATGGATCGACCAGAATTTTTTGTACAAGGTCGCAACAGAAGATTAGTTTGCAAGCTCAGGAAATCATTGTATGGCCTGAGGTAGTCGCCCAGGCAATGGTACAAGAAGTTTGATTCCTTCATGGTGAGCCAGAATTTTATCAGAAGTGAGTATGATCATTTTGTATACTTCAAAAATTTCAATGGCATATTCATTATCTTGGTGTTGTATGTTGATGATATGCTTATTGCAAGAAAAAGCTTGGAAGGAATCAATAGGTTACAGGCTCAGCTCTTTAGGATGTTTGAAATGAAGGATATTGGAGCAGCAAAACATATCTTGGGCATGGAGATACACAGAGACGGGAATAATGGTAAGATTTGGTTATCACAACAGAAGTATGTGGAGAAAGTACTTGAAAAGTTTGGTATGAACAATGTGAAACCTGTTAATTTTCCATTAGCTTCCCATTTTAATTTTTCTTTGGCTTTAAGTCCTAGAACTAATGAAGAAAATAATTATATGTCTCATGTACCATATGCAAATGCGATAGGAAACTTAATGTATGTGATGGTATCTACAAGACCTGACATTTCACATGTAGTTGGAGTTGTCAGCAGGTTCATGGAAAATCCAGGAGAAGAACATTGGAGAGCAGTGAAATGGGTGCTTCGATATTTGAGAGGCACAAGTGACCATTGCATCAGCTTTGACGGTCATGAAGGTTCAGTCTGCAGATATGTGGATGCTGATTATGCAGGTGATTTGGACAAAAGGAGATCTACTACAAGTTATATTTTTACTCTTGCAGGTGGAGTAATCAGCTGGATGTCAAAGCTTCAAGAGATAGTTGCTTTGTCCACTACTGAAGCAGAGTATATAGCTACTTTAGATGCCTGTAAAGAGGCAATCTGGTTAAAATGTCTACTTGATGAGATTGGGAGGACACAGGAAAAAGTGAATGTGTTTTGTGACAGTCATAGCGCTATTAATTTAGCTACAAATCTAGCGTATCACAGCAAGACCAAGCACATCGATGTAAGGTATCACTTTGTGAGACGTGTAATCGAAGGTGGCAAAGTAGTTCTCAAGAATATCCACACACAGGAAAATCATGCAGATATATTCACGAAGCTAGTTACAATAGAGAAGATGATATGGTGTCTCGCTTCTCTTGGCTTGCAGAAAAGATGATGAATGGGCATGGGAAAGGGATTAGGAAAATTGTTGTCAAGGTGGAGTTTGTTAAAAATATGACAACAAAAGTAAATAATGTAATTTTGGGCAAATTACTTATTAACCATTAATTGGTTGAGTAACGAAATGAAGTTAGAATAACGAAATAGGCTCAAGTTAAATTGGATGGTTGAGAGACTTGTATTTGTGGAGAATCATTTGATTAATAGAGTTTCCAATCCCTTGCCCCGTGGAGGTTTCCTTGACACCCTATCAAGGTTTTACCACGTAAAGAAATGTGTTAACCTATTGTGTGTGTTTCCATTCAGTTTCTCATTCAGTTTTAATTTTCCTTTCTGATTAAATGAGTTTCAAATCAGTTTCTTGGTTCAATAAGTGAGTGATTTTGCACAATATATTATATTATATAAAAAGTGTTGATATGTTGGAAGCATTTTTAATTAGAAAATGTTCCATGGGAACTAGTTGACATTTTGTAGTAGTTTTCTCATTTTAAAATTTGAGGACAGCGTTATTCTTCTTACCCATACTTACATTGTTAATTAATGTAAGGTGGCCACGACCTTATTAAATAAGTTTCATTCACTAGTTAGTTATTATGTGTACTAGATGATGTAATAATGTAATATGGCCTTATTAAAGAAAGCCCTCTAAAAATTTTGTATATGTATTTAAATGTATACAATTTCATTAAATAATGTCCATTCCATTTAATTATTGAATGTAATAGTCATTAATGTAGGGGCACTAGAAAATAGTTATTTATTATAGTTAATTATTAGAGTAGAGAGTTATGTTGTGTGAAGGTGTGAAGTATTTTACGTTATCTCTATGCTTTTAGAGATTTCTACCAAAAATGTTGTCATGCACATTTCTCTTATTTTCAATGTCAATATCAAGTTTCCCATCTATTATATATGTTATTTGGTTGATATTATTCATTTTTTTGTATTAACACCTTAAAAAAGATAATCCACCTTAACTTCATCAAACCATATAATGAAACATATAATAAAATGTCTTGAAGTACAAACGTTTTCCAATTTTTACATTCTAAAATGAAATTTTCACTTGAGGGAGAGGAATTATACATACCTTTCACATTGACTATATATATATATATATATAGAGAGAGAGAGAGAGAGAGAGAGAGAGAGAGAGAGAGATCTCCCTCCTATTGAATATGTTATTGAAATGTTTTAATTTTAAGAAATTTTTACTTTCAATTATTATGTGTAAGAGAAAATGATATTGAAGTATGTATCACTGTAATGATAAATTTTTAGTTTCAAAATTTTTTACTATGTTATATGTAATTGATATTGATAATTTTATGTCAATAGGGATGTCTATATAAGGGTTACGAAATCTTAATTTAATTATGAATAATTATTAGGTCAATGGTAGAGATTTAAATTCTTTAAAATATTCTATAATATTTTTTGTAGTATACACAAATCAAAGGTTGAGATTTATCTCCAGAGCAATTATTCCTTGTTGCTCTTTTAATTAAAATGATTAATTAAAATAAAATTTCATTTGAACAAATGTCATATGAAATAACTAATGGCTTTTGGGCATTGATAAGTCATGTTAATGGCATATGTTATTGTAACAAAGTATATTTAGGGATTAAGAATTTCATAGTAAATTAGTGTTTAATATCCATACATAAGTATTTTATTCCATGCTTTTCAAAAATATATGTATGTTTAACTTATATATTGATTCTTTTTAGAATTAATAATTAATAATAATATTAAATTTATAATTTAGTTAGTTTTATGATTTTTTTAACAACCTGAGATAATTGATGAAGTGTTTTGATGTTTATTATGGATTGATATTTATTGGTATTTACCAACCATTTCATTTATATGACTAAGCTAATTTATGAAAGTTGAAGTATTTTTCTTTTTGTAACAAAATATTTTCTGTTATTAATATTTGTCTTAAATGTGAGGCTTCAAACATCTATTATGTAAGTAATTTTTTTTTTTAACTTTTAATTACCTTTTATATACATACACACAGTTGATATTGAAATATAGTTTTTTCTTAAATATTTTATTCACTTCTAATATAAAATTATTTTTTTATTAGTGTATATTTAAAAAAACACATATATCTAAACTAATATTGAAAAGAAAAAATCATGATTGGGGTGCGATAAGATTCAACATCCCTCTCGGGATTCATGATATGATTGAGAGGACCCTTGGCAAGACTGAAGGGGAGACACCTCTTAGACTGCACATGTGGGATTGATTTAGTGGGACGACAGAAGGTATAGGAGTGATTAATGTGGCAAAGAGGAGTTGTAGAGCTCTTAATTTCCAAGTGGAGGGGGAGTTTATGATGCCAGGATACTGGGTTAAAATAGATCCTAGCATATAAAAACTTGTGTGCTTCCTTCAACATTAATATCCTAAAAAAAAATACTTCATTAAAAAATACATTTGATTCAGCGTCAAATATACATAATGGAAAGAGAGCTATACAAACAAAAAATTTCTGATATACAAAATCACAAGAAATTCCTTGGTCAAATATTACAGTGGATGGCATTTCGGCTCTTGGCCCTTTAATAAAAGCTCTCAACCCATTTCTCTCTCTCTTTGTATTCCTCACTTGTTTTTCATCCTCACACAACCCTCCTATAAATATGAATTTATTCCACTCCATAAATTCCTCCACACAAATCTCAACTAAAATCTAAATTAGATTTATCCTTTTTTTGGACTCAAATAAGTCTCATTTATGGAATTCCTAATCCCTATATTATCTACCTAATTCAACTCCACTCATATCCTTTAATTATTTAAAGTAATATTTACAATAATCCTCACATTTATATTTTCTCTCTTAATTTATTAAAAATGAGAAAAATAATTAATAAAATAATTAAAACACCTCACCCCCTAAATTACACAAATGAATAATGGAAATTTAGATTTTATGCTCCTGCATTAGACTCCCCATGTAGAGAAGTTTCCATAGACTCCTATCTATGAGGTCTATCGCTTTTCTGTAATAATGCGACAACCACAAGTCCTAATGACTTGCTCCCTCTAGGATTCCAAATGATGTTATGTCGCTGGTCCTTCAAAGTATCAACTCAATTTGGTAACTTATCACTCACTTTGTCAATCGGATTCCATCATCTTCTCCAACACTTTTTTTCTCCAATTCCTTAGAGTAATTCCTCTTTATCGAATTATTTCGTCTCCAACTGAGCTGAACACTCAACTTTCTGCAATGAAAAATAATCAAGAACTCCTTCTTGATTACAACTATAGTTTTTGATTTCTTTTATAGCAACAATTTCCTCGTCCAGTGTTGTACCTAGATTCATCAACAAACTATTAGTTTTAAAAAAATAAGACCTTTCAGTCTCTTTTTATGCTTCAAGCACCAATTTCCCATCATTGACTTTCTGGATTTTAGTAGATCATGTTTTTAACTGTTGTTTGATTCCATCTTTATCCTGTTGGATCAATATTTTTGTCTCCTTTATGTCTCTACAGACATAATTTTCTTGCTGCTCCTGATCTTACATCTCAACTCCAAATAATTTCTGCTCAATTTCTCTGATTTCCACATCATATATGTTAATGTTGTTTTCTGTACCTATAGTTACATTATTATTTGAAAAGTTATAACATTCATTCAACTCTATAAATGTTAAAAACATTTCATCCCTATCATGCACAGTAACTGCAATCTCTTCTGGATCAGGTTCTGCAAGCTTCACTTCTCCCTCAGGTTCCTTAAGCCATCGTTCTAAGAACTCGATTTCCCTGTGAAATATTTCCAGCACTTCATCACAACCTTCATTCCTAGCTTCATTCTTCTTCTGGAAATCTTCCTGAGTTGTCCTAGTTTCTGTTTCATCACACTGCAAAATTTTGTCAACAATTTCATTAAAAAAATACATTTGCTCACCTCCTTGGAATATATCTTCAACATTTGCATTATGCTTCTACTCCATAGTAGCTTCAACTAGATGTATTACCCCAAACATGAATTAGTTTATGATTTCTTCCCGCTGTAACAAATCAGTACCTAGTTTATGATTTCTTCCTACTGTAACAAATCAGTACCTTCCCCCTCTAAAAGGCATTCCCCATCACACTTCACCTCAAGATTTTCATTCTTCTCTGTGACAGTTTCACTGGAATGTGCACCATCTTTCGCACATCCTGCAAACATACATAAACTGCGAGATTTAAAAATGCAAGGCTTCATAGCCTTGTCTACTTCTCTTAACAACACATCTTCAAATTCTTCTGAACTATCCCAATAGTTCATGAGATCTTCCTCATTGATCTCCTCACCCAGAATTTCACCCTATTCTAGGCCACAAATGGAAACATCCATTTTTAACTCAGCCTCTCTAAGCTCTTCACACCTCAATATTTTCTTCATCTTCCTCATCTCTTCTGTCAACTGTATGTTTACCTGTTGTTCCCTCTTTGCATGTAGTCTCTACCACTTTACTTTCTTCCTCATGGTCCAACCATGTGTCTGGTCTTTCATATTTATCTACAACAATTCCATCAACAATTCAAGGTGAACTATTATCTCAGCCTTCTCCCGCTCATAGTCTTCATCAGTCAACTACTCACATATGCCACTTACCTTGGCATTTTCCTTCTTCTTTCTTCTGTTATGGTCTTCATAAGATCTTCTAAAATGACTATCACCAGTCATCTTCTCCTCCTTTGTGAACTTCCTTTGTTCACGTGTGGATTTAATTCAATCCCCTTTTTAGCAAGTCTCCATACTTGCCATTCAACAATGTAAGCTCTCTTACTATGCTTGACCTCTTGCGGTTCTCTGTCTTGGAATTATCTCTGGGAAATTCTCTTGCTTCACTTTGCTGCAAACAACGCTTTACTAATTCATGCGTTACAATGACCAATTATTTGGGTGTCGGGCTCCACCGGTCATGCACCCATTTACATTCAGACCTTTGATTTAGCTTACGACTCTTTGAATTCAGAATTTACACCAACTCTTCATCTTGGATGAAAAATATGCAATCTTAATTTAAACTATCCAAACTTTCATTTAAACCTAACATCTGTTTTGACTTCAAGGCTTGACCAAATAATTTAATATTGGATATTTTGACTTAATTCAAGTTATACAATCCTCCAACGAACATCCACCCTTAATACATTTTATGATGTAAAATCTTCACTCTCTCCCATACTTCATTTTTTTATGAAAGATCATCAATTTCCCATCATCATTTCACATGATACTGAAGTCTTTAATCGAAATGAAATCCATGTTTTCCAAGATTTATTTTATGGTGAAAATAAATAAACCATTCAATTTTCAACATTCAAAAATACCTTTCTAAATTATCATACCTTATGCTCCCTTCAAGGTTATTTAATAAATCTTTCCCTTGCATTTGCAACTCTCTGGATTCGACTCTTCTATGTCGTCTTTGTCAATGTGAATACTCGCATGCCCTTCATACCATAAGCTCATCATTTTAGTGCAAACATTTTCCTGCACTTGTATGCACCATACAACACCAATTCACATCTCGTCACCTGTGTTTAGAGAACAAGATCTTCATATTTCAACCTCTTTGATGAATAATGTACAACTCGTACATTGTGTCCATCCTGAATAATTCCTCCGTAGGTTCCGCCACATGATGGTAAAAAAAATATTCTACAACATCAAGAAATTATGTTTTCAATCACAAATCAAAAGAATTCTCCCACTTACGACTAAAAGCTTTGGTCCATAATGACTTAACCAAAACTGCAAAGAATCCACATTATGCATAATAAACCCTCTCACGTAAAAATGCATACATATTTTTATATCACTTAGGATAGCGCATTTTTTTTCATTCTTTTTCCATTCATTTATACCTCCACATTTGAAACATTTTCACTCTTTCATAACATTTACAAAAGATCAACTTCTTGAGTATGGCAAGGAAATTTAATCATCCAGATTTTAAAATACCTCTACTCAATGATATTGATTCATTCAACGAGCACTTACCTTGAATCTTCTTGTGGTTGAAATGATCCAACCCTTCTCTCGTGTATTCTTTTAGAAATACATTCAAGTCTCTACAAAATTTTTCTCCACACCAAAATTCGATGTAGTCAACCAATGCGCACTTTAATATCGAATGTATCAAGAAATTATAATATATATAATTCCAAATAATTTATACTCTTCATTTGAATTCCCGATTTACTTTAATTTGAATGTGCAAGGTCCATTCTCTCCCCAAAAAATAAATCTCTTCCCAGCAACTTTGTAACATAAATATTTCCCTGCAAACAATGTTTGTAAACCTTAAAGGCACGCAAAATCTCCCCTCTTAGCTTAAGCCAAGTTCCCTCATCTCAATCTCTCGGGTTTCTCTTCAATTTCGATTTCTTGGCTTTGAAAACATGAACCCTTAATGTAATGGAATATCCTTCCAAGATTACATTCTCCAAAAAACGTACATGAACTATTTGCAAAAACTTTACCTCGATCAATCCCAGTGACCTTTTCTTACGTTGGAAGGTGGTACCATGGAAATACTAGATCCATACCAAAAATATTCCGCTAGAACCGCACGTCTTTCACAAGCCCACACATGCCATCAGTAATATGAAATGTCCGCATAAAGAAGAGAAAATGTCGTACGACATTTCTCTCCATTTCTTGAATTCTTTGCCGTATTGGAATCTATTTAAAAAAATTCAATGCAGTCTTGATGATTGAACCCACGGTTCATACAACTAACGCCACTACTGCGGAATCCTCACGCGATGATTCATATCAACCCAACCCACTATTAAACAATTAATGTAACCCATTAAAAGGATTCAGCTCGTCATGCTTTGCGGTATGTAACATATGTTACACAACTTGACTTATGCAGGGATGCTGCTACATACATATACAATGGTCTTATGACATCATACCTGTGGCTCTTACGCTACACGACTTGCAAATGAAAGTATATGTTTGTGTTAATGCCATGGGGGGATTCAAACAATGCCATGGACTCTTATGTAATTTACCAATGTTAACGCTAGGATAGATTCACTAATGCCGCGGATATCTCATTTGTATATTGCTCATAACCAAAGCATTCCCCAGGAAAGTGACAGCTAACCATGTCCCTCTCAATTAACGACACGCCTGCTGGTTTTATATCCGTAACAACTTCACGAAACTCATTTCTGCTTGTATATTTTATCTACTTGCCGTCTTACTTGATATCTACTTGCATACCAACTCAAAACTTATCCTGCACAGGTTATATCACAAAAAAGGAAACAATAAATACATTTTATGTTGACCAGACGTTACACCCTCTGCCACACGAGCTCACAGTTATACAACACGTCGCCTATGGCATGTATGCCATGACATATATGCCTGTGATATCCCATGGAACATAATCTCGAGCTGTATGTAATCTACAGCCTATTAACCACCTAACTCGTGGTACCTTTTTCGTATGCCTGCACTCTTTATCTGCGATGTTTCCTTCGCCCAAAAGAGTTAGGCCCTCACACAGCCTCCACAACTTAAGATCGCACACCCAAATGACAAGCATTTGTTCTTTCTTCGAACACATTCTCGTTCCCTCTTTCCTTGCAATAAATCAAATGAAACAACCTGAACGTAGGAGAGACTCATCCTCCAACTCATCTCCTTCCCTCTAATAGCAAATGATCCTAGGATACTAGGTTAAAACATATCCTAGGATATAAAAAGTCGCGTGCTTCCTTCAACATTAATATTCTAAAAAAATACTCTTCATTAAGCAAAAAAAATTGATTCAGCTTCAAATATACATAACGGAAAGAGAGTTATAAAAAAAAAATACTGCTGATATACAATAACACAAGAAATTCATTGGCCAAATATTACAGTGGATGGCCTTTCATCTCTCAACGCTTTAATAAAAGCTCTCAACCCATTTCTCTCTCTCTCTCTCTGTATTCCTCACTTGTTTTTCATCCTCAGACAACCCTCCTATCTATACATAAATATGAATCTATTCCACTCCATAAATTCCTCCACACAAATCTCAACTAAAATCTAAATTAGATTTATCTTTTTTTTGGACTCAACTATGTCTCGTTTATGGAATTCCTAATCCCTAGATTAGCTACCTAATTCAACTCCACTCATATCATTTAATTATTTAAAGGAATATTTACAATAATCCTCACATTTATATTTTCTCTCTTAATTTATTAAAAATGAGAAAAATAATTAATAAAATAATTAAAACACCTCACCCCTTAAATTACACAAATGAATAATGGAAATTTAGCTTTCATGCTTATGTATCAGTTTAACCTGCTGAGTGGATATTTCCTAGTCTGGTGTGAGGCTCAATCCCTAATTTCAAGACATTCGGTTCATATAAGCATTTTGGCTAGACTGGGTTGGCGTCATTGTGTTCCGGATGGACTCACGTCTTTCAGGTTAATGGCACTGGTAACCGGATTATTTCAATATGTGTTTGCTTTTTGTACGTGAGTATAAAGACTAGAATTAGTCCTTGACCTTCCTCTTCTTTTGGCCCGCTCATACCCTAGTTAGTTTGGAAATAAGAAACATGGTTCGTGTGTCCCCTGATACTAGCACATTTGGTAACATAGGTTAGGGTCTAGGCAAGAAGAATGGAAATTGGGGTAGAAGCGTCTCCTCCTTAGCTCGACCACCGAAGAGAAGTAGTTTCCAAACATATGCTAAGGTAATAAAGGAAGCAGTTCAGGCATACAATATCGACACTCTGGCCCAAGCAAAAAAATTGATCTCGTCATGGGAAGCTGAACTGAACCAGGGAGCTGAAACTGAATTGCAGGAGGAGGATTGATGAATTCTCACTCCAGATCTGGTCCATACCCGTGGCTGCACCACCCAGTATAAGTAGACAATGCACCTTTAATGTCTTATGAAGAATCTCATGGCTAAAGCCATTATGACTTTGTCGGGTAATTCTGGTAAATCAGAGCTTGGTCTTTAGAAAATTCAGAAGGAATTTCAGTTGATTCAAATCCAAATCTAGCAATAGAATTTCTTCCTTGGTTGTATTGAAACGTACATTTCATGCCTCCCTCAGTCAAAATTACCTATTTCTAGTGCAAATTACCTCGCCCCTATGGAGTGCTCTGATGATGATTAGTGTTTAGCTCTATTATGGCTATTTTGGTTAATTTTGTGATGTATCTGTCAAATAGTTTTAAATATTATAGTTATGTAGATGTAGAAAAAAAAATTGTTTTTTAGACATTCAGGCTTATAAGTCCATGTTTGACACAATGATTGTACTGCGATATTAGATGGCTTATAATGTGTTTCAGTGGCCAACAGATCTGGTTTCCCAAAGGTTGAGACCATCAAATGTATTTCCTAATTGTAACTTGCTTTTGAAAATGAATGAATAAAGAAGTTCGACGAAGCTTACAAATATATATATATATATATATATATATATCAAGGAAAAAAAGTATTATTATTTAATAGTTTGTTTAATAATATTATATAAAAATAATAATTAATATATGTTTTAAAAAAAATACATATATCTAGATTAATATTATTGAAAAGAAAAAAGATATTGTTATTGTGTAGTTTGTTTAGTAATATTTTGACCTAAAAGCAACTCCATTGGTAATAGAAATAATCTTTACAAAAATAATAAATTGCCTATCACAATATTATGAAGTATATTCAATATTCAAATGCGTTGTAAAAGAAGCCAACAAAAAAAAAATTATACTTTGATTTTAAGGCAAATAAATAATCACACTAGGATCAAGCTTAATTTCATCTACACCATATGTTAAGCGAATGGAATGTATATGTGTAGGCTGTACACCACCTTGTTTTCAGTTATCCTTTTTGCAGCTGCCAATAATGTCTCCCAAATTACAAGCCCTACTCCTCAATGCCACTGCCAAAATGCTTATGTAATTGGACTATGATGACAATTCTTGTCCAAGGAAAAAGGCTGATGAGATACATTATCAGAGGAAGCAGCAAAGAAGAGTTGCATTTCCTCGTCTTGATTTACGGGAACAGATTTGACATATGGATGTTGATTTTACAAGATGTGCACGTGTACACAAAATAAACATCAGCATCAATTCCTATCGGAAATCCTAAAAAAATAAAATAACATTCATAATCATATTATTTTCATCGAATTTTACAAAATATGGGTTACAAGTTTTCTTTCTGATAAAATGCCTTGGGAATTGGTCCATGGTCCATCCATGAAACTTTAGAACTGGCTGGAATGTAATTTTGTAATTCTCTATATGTGAATAGATATTGGTGTTATTAGTCCCTCCCTACGGCATCGCAGGGAGTATAGCCTTAGTTGGAGGTTGAACTAACATTAAATTGCTTTGATCAACTATGGCATTTTTGTTTTAACCAATGTTTAAATATAAATATTGAATTAAATCATTTTTTATTCAATGTTTTTATTTCGACCTCTTATTGCGGGTAAAAGAGAATAATTTTTTATTTTTATTTTTTAGTTTTATTCATTTATTTATTTATTTATTTTTTCAGGATGAAAAAAACACTGTTATGAAAACAATTCATAATTCAAAACATAAAGCGTCATTACAATCTAACAATATAACTTAGCATTGTCCCAATAACAGTGGTATATGAACCACATATTGTGGTCATAAGAAGATCAAAATATTCGCAGCAGTACATCATTCCATCCAAAATACCTATCAAATACATGACAAGAGGGCTAAAAACACTAACCAGCTAGGCCCAGTACCATTCAAATTAGATTGGGAAAAATAAAAATACACAAAGCTTGTGCCGAAAAAAAAAAAAACCCTACATACAATCTAAATATCAGTAGAATATAAAGTAGACCATGCTCACATCATAGAAAACCCTCGCTCATTTGCAGATAATTAGGCTCGCTTGAGAAGTATTAAGGAAGAGGAAAATATTGAGAGCCCAACAGAAAGCAAAAAACTATATAATAGCAGAAAAAAATGTATCACGCTCGCTTGCAAATGATCATGCTCATTGAAAAGGATTAAGGAATAGGAAAATATTGAGAATCCAACAGAGAGGAGTTCCTGTAGTGATTGATTGTAGAGCACCATATATACAGTCCAGTCCTCTTTTGGAGAGAAAGTCTGCTCGAGTATTATTTTCTCTATACATGTGTTGAATATTGTAGTCCTGAAATTTTCCCAAAAGATTCCTGATGCTCTGTAACCAACCGACACAGTTACTGATTTGTGAATTGCATTTGCCACTAATCTCGTCGATTATGATCTTCGAGTCACCATATATGTGAATAGTTGAGAGATTCAAATGATAAGAAATGTGTAATCCACTCCATAAAACCATAACTTGCATAAATTTCTTTGACCAACTATGGCATTTCTATTTTAACCAATGTTTAAATATAAATATTGAATCAAATCAATTTTTATTCAATGTTTCCATTTCAACCTCTTGTTGCGGGAAAAAGAGAATAAATTTTAAGATTCCCGTTAAAACTTAGGATAATAAATTTCAAATCTCAAAACAATTTAGTTTAATGCTAGTTTCGAGCTAGCATTACTTCAAAGTCATTTAAAGTTTAAATGGATATGAAAAAACTCTTGCACCAAAGTTTAAAACCCCTTACATACGCAAAATTTGAAACTGTCAAGCTTCCACCTGCCATTTCTCCTGGTCACCTGTCACCTCTTCCATGCTCCTACCTCCTCACCTGTAACCTCCTCCATGCTCTGGCCTCCTCTTCATTCTGCCAACCTCCTCCTGCATTCCCCCTATTCATTCTCCATGAAAGATTTACGAGAGTACCATTGGATGCCTTGCTCTTTGCATCGTCTAGTTCTTGTTTGTTGGAGTAGCTTATGTTTTCATCATGGTGGAGGCCTTTCTCTTTGCATTGGCTATTTCTGTTGGTTGTAGTAGCTTATATTTTCATCATGGTACCTTATCTTTTTAGCATGGTCACTAGTGATGGTGACGAATTTATCAACTACACAACTTTCTTTCTGGTAATGGTCACTGGTGATGAATTTATCAACTTCACAACTTTCTGGTAATTTCTTCATGTGGACTCTATTATGAAATTGGCTCTCGACTTTATTTTGAAATTGGCTCAAATTACCTTGTTAGAAGAAGATAGACCATCATCTTGTGGGAATTGATTTTAATTCTACAATCCAATTATATGATATTCATAATATAACCAAAGGATGGGTTGGCTCATTTTTATCTGAATTTTAAATCATCGATTTAACATGGCTCCATAACATTTGAAGGAATCTTGTTTCTGCAAGTACATTTGGGCATGAGAGATGGGCTACCTTCTGAAAAATCCAGTAAGTGAGTGCGTGTGGGAAATTCACAAACTCACTTGCTTCAGGTGTCCCTAAAATCACAAAGCTTCTAGGCGACCCAAAATGATCTCAATTTAGTCTCAGCGAATAATCTCTTTTTACCTAATAGCGAGACTCGTCTACTTTATGTTTTCAGTATGATAATGGTCGACTAGGTTCTGTTGTACAAAACATTACTTGTGGTTTTTTATTGTATTCTTGAGCCAATCAAAATCCAATAATTTTCTTTCTTTCTCTTTGTCAGACGAATCAGTAAAGGAGGAGCTTGTAAACAAACGATTATGGGTCAAAGAAAACACGGAAAATTATTGCTCCGAATTGAAGAAAGATTCAGTGAAGCATAGAAGATAAAATAATATGCACATTAACTAATTTATTCATTCTCTTATTTTATAGGGAAAAAAGGTCAAAAGAAACTGAGAGCTACGCCCCACATATTGCATTGCCTCCCTACAGTTTAGAGAGGTTTAGAAGTTAGTTTTAGGATTCATTTTTCAGGCCTAGAACGAGCAATGTATTGTTGCTTATGGTGGATCTATGGTCAATAGAAACGCGGTTTAAATTTAATAATAAAGCTGAAGGTGACACCGAGTGATACAAATGGAGGATTCTTGACTAACAACGTGGTTAATGTTGTTTTTGGCATTGAGAATAATATTAATGCCACCAACATGGTTAATGTTGATGTTGGCATCCAGAATAATATTAACGCCACCATTGTATAGCCCTCCAAAACTATATTTGTGCTGATTACTTTCCCTAATTTAGTTATCATGTTATTAAATACCCACAAGAGATTAACAGGATTTATAGTGTTAATCCCTTGCAGGTATCATTCGAAAGGCGACTCAGATATAAAATCCAATTTATGCTCGAACTGTTGTAGCAACGACATGCAAATGCATCGTCCTAACATCTCACATCTCCTAACTCTGCATGGAATCGAATCTTATCAAGTACTTAACAAGAGACAGTAACAGTAATCTTGTAGTCTAGATCAAAAACCTTACCATAACATGTGCCTTTTTGCAGCTAATTTCCCCTGACGACCGAGATTATACGAGAATTGACCCCCTGTTCAGGACTAGAACAATAGATGTTTCATGCTGCAACCCTACTCAAACCTTCCTCAGCTTTAAAAAGCACAACATATGGCCATAATTCCACTTTTAATAACATGAATTTACAACATTTTTCTTTTGCACGCCCTTTGCTTCCATGCTCCTTCAAAGATAGGAAAACCTGTGAGTAAACATTATCCATCCCTAGTTGCTTTGACGGTTTTCTATGCTGTTGGATATCCATTCCAAATTATTTCATGTAATTCCAAACAATTTTCTATGTTGATGGATATCCATTCCCAATTATTTTGTGTAATTCCCAAATATTTCATGTAATTATCCATTCCCAGTTATTTGATTTAATTATGTGAAAGAGAGATGGTTAGTTGAATCATATTTTACTCTAGAATAGCTACCACTTGTTGCAAACTATCATGTACAACTATGTTGTATACTTGTCTTTATAATAAAATTTTTAATTGCGTATCTAACATATGGTGTTGCATGGTAATTCTTATAATGAAATGTTTAATGACATATCTGACATATGGTGTTACATGGTAATTTTTATAATAAAATGTTTAATATATGGTGTTGCATAGTAATTTTTATAATAATTTTTTTAATGGCATATCTAATATATGGTGTTGCATGGCAATTTCTTTGAGGTTCTAGCTCCATGGTAATTTTTTGGTAATTTATTTCAAGTTCTAGATCATAGTAATTTTTTTTCATGCATGTTCTACCTCCACTCGAATAAGGAAACTACAACAGTCAAGTAGAGTACCGACAAAAATAGTCATATAGCTCAATATTTCATTACCATCAGGGACTCTCGGCTACATGCCACCCTTGTTCTCATAGTAATGTGTATGAAACTCTGCAATGTAATTAATTAGGCATCTTCTTCACTGTTCAAAGGTAATATTCTATAATTTTCTTAGAATACTGGCTTGTTTCCTTGGATCAAATATCTATTCTTTTGAGAGAAAAAATATTCACAAAGTATTAAACAAAAACCACTTTACGCAATTGGAAACCAAGAACAATTTTGAAATGATAAAAAATCACAGTGGTCATTAAATGGAGTGGTGTAATACTATTTTTATCAAAATAATGGTAAATCTTAACCAAGAAATTTAAACTATTGGGAATCCAAGAACAATTTTGAAATGATAAAAAACCAAAGTGGTCATGAAATAAAGGTGGTGTAATATTATTTTTATCAAAATAAGAGTGGGTTTTTGATAGGCTTATGCAAGGAAAGTTATATGAATGGATTAACCATTTTGAAAAGAAGACATTACAAGATAATAATATTTTGCATTACTTTTTTTAATAGTGGTTAAAAACAATGATTGATGGTAATCTACATTTGTACCTTTTTTTCCCACAGAAAAAGTTGAACTTTTTATATATGGTAAAAACGTTACGTCGTATATGCCACAACATTCCTTTAGTTTTCTACACCCATTGAGGGAAAACAGGTCAGGTTGTCCAATAGCAGAAAAAAATAAACTCATCGTAACAACATAATTATCTATCACAATAAGCATCTAAAGTGAACGAGTCATCCATTTTTTACAAAAAGACATGTGTATTTTGGGCCTCCTATTCAGAGAAAATGCACCACAATAAAAAAAAAAATGTATACTATTGTGACTCGGGCCTCCCTTATGGGAAAAAAGACACGCAAGCTTCATAAATGTATAAGTATGTTATAAATGAAAACATTACAATGTGGTTAATATACAATCTGTCCAAAGATATATATACAAAAAGATCTCGAGGATATAAAGCTTTTGTTGGAGAAAAAGTAAAGTTCAAACATTAATTTAAAAAACAAGGGAACCCTTTGTCAGTAGCCTGGATTCCGACCCACGGACCCCATTCATGTCCTTCCCCACTATGTGCCATGAGTCCAAAGCTTGTTGTAGGTCATCTTTAGAAAGAGGGGCAGCAACCCAATTTCATTCCCCGTAAATATGGCATACAGAAATAAGTACAAAAAGCATTTTTTATTTTTGTATCTCTTCTAGAATTAGAAGTAACAAAAACTTTTGACATATTTGTGCATTGTTAACACAATTTATGAAATTAATTGAGTCCCCAAAAATTTGTAGTGAATCAATGCCTAGTTTGATGTGCCAACAGATAAGGAGTTTTAGAGTTTGAAGTTCAACAAAGTTGTTTGTGCCTTTTGAAATTCCCAGAGGTGCAACAATTGAGACATTTTGGGTTTTATGGATTGTCATTCTCGCACCACATCTCCAATGGTTATCAATTGCCCCATAAAAATATGCCCAAGGGATATCGTGGTTTATCCTTTCAGTCCTAACGATTCTTGGTGTTTTGCATGCATCTTAGTTAGGGAGCAATGAAATAATCCCCACACATTCCACAACCACAATTGAAGAGGAGGTTGTGGCATCCAAAAATAGTTATTTGTTTCTATCCAGCCAGACACCCCATGTAATTAGGAGCGGTATGCTTCTGAAATCATGTTCTTTGTTTATCTCCCACCAAACACACCATGCCTCACCACAGCTTTCACCTTCCCAATGAGCCCTAAAATTACACAGTGACAGGGTGTGTTCCCAGACATTTTTTCTAAAACGATAGGAAAGGAAAAGGTGTTCTATGGAATCCTCCGCGTCCTTGCACAGACAACACTAACCTGATCCATTTAGTAACCTTCGTTGGAGTAAATCTCAAGCTGGAACCTTTTTATTTAGAATACACCAGAAGAATAGTTTTGTTTTTGTAGGCCCTTACAATTTCCAAAATGTTTTAGATCACCATTATTGAGTGCCCATTTCTCTACTTTTCATTATGAACTCATAACCTTCTTTTCATGTATATATTCCTAATTGTGCATGTACCCATCAAATTGAATCTGGAAAGTCTTTTATCTGCACTCTCGAGCCGGCTAGTTCCTCAATATATCCTTGCTACTCATATCCCCACTATAAGTCAATCATCAGATCCTCTATTGATTTCCATGCTTGTTTCCAGATAGATTTATCTTCAGACTTTCCAATTTGGCTCAAAACATAAACCCATTTTTGTTCTAGAGCCTCCATCAGGCCCTTGGTGACTGTAAAATGTATGCTCCACCCAACCCATGGCTCCAAACCAATCATACACACTTCTTCATTCCTACCCTCCATGCAAATCCATTTTCCACTAGACCTAGTGCCATCAAAGTAGATTTCCAAATTGTAGTTGACTTGAAAAAACCTTTGTCTGACAATCAGATCCATTTGTCCACGAGGAGTGGATCTATATATTTTCTTTCAACCACTCCCATCCACAGTTTTTCCTCTGTCAAAATCCTCCATCCTAATTTTTTTGCCAATGACATGGAAAAAATATGCATGTTCTTTATGCCCCAGCCCCCCTTTTCCTTTATCTTGGATATTTTTTCCCAAGCTACCCAAGGGAGCACCCTCTTATCCTCCTTGCATGACCAAAGGAACCTACCACAGGTACTCCTTATTCTTTTTATAATTCCTTTTGGGGCCATGCCAATGCAATCCAATACATCGAGATTGCCATCACGACTAATTTGATGAGTACTAATCTCCCCTCCCTAGAAATTCATTTATAACTCCATAGGGTTATGCGTTTCTCAATTTTTGAAACTATCCACTGCCAATACTGCTTCCTGTAGGTGTCAGGTTTCAAGTATAACCCCAAGTATTTGATGTTGTTTCCCAACCTCATTTGGGTGAAAGGGAGAATAATTGAAGCCCAAGAAAGGTCGTTATCCGAAATACCCTCATATGTCAAGGATGATTTCAGAATGTTTATAGCCATACCAGTTGCCTTCATAAACAAATCCATTATATTTTTCAATATTAGAACTTCCATCTGAATCCCATTGCTAAAAAATATTATATCATCCACAAATAACAAGTGGGAAATATACAATTTTGTTGCCACCTCAATGCCTTTTAGTTCATCTCTTCTCTTTGCACAGTGTATCAACTCACTTAATCCCTCATTAGCTAGCAATAACAACAAATGTGATAGTGGACACCCTTGTCTAAGGCCCCTCTGATTATGAAAGAAATAAGATGTGGTTGTGTTGATAAGAACAACAAAAGACACATTTGTAATACAACCCATGATCCAGTTAATAAATTCGATTCTAAACCCAAGATGAGTTAGCGGAACTCTTAGATATAACCAGTTGATTCAATCATAGGTCTTTGATAAATCAATATTCATTATCATACATTTTTTCCTTAATAGCTTAATACAATGCAAAGTTTCCTGAGATACCCCGATAGATCTACATTTGTACCTAATACCACTATGATTTTCATTATGATTGACTCCTCTTACTCCTCTTACTATATACCTAGGTAGTTGGTAACATAATCCTTTCCACCTAACATGATCACAAAATTTTAACCACCCAAATTCCTCTTTATCCTCACAAACCACAATGGAATTGCAATAGACAAAAATAATTGGCAAATAAAAAATTATGAATTAACACAAGAAGTAGTTGTGGATAAGGGGTCACATAATCCTTTCTACCTAACATGATCACAAAATTTTAACCACCCAAACTCCTTTTTATCCTCACAAACCACAATGGAATTGCAATGGACAAAAATAATTAGCAAATAAAAATTATGAATTAACACAAGAAGTAGTTGTGGATAAGGGGTCATCAGATGATTGCAATAGCCTACAATTCTATGTTGCTAAGTTTTATTAACATGCAATGGTGCCAACCTCAGATGAAATTGAAAGAAAAGCTAAAAGTTTAGTTAAATTGAGACAATAATACTTGTATTCACATGGTGAGAAATACCTAATAGATGGGTTGACAATTAAGATTTAGCATAGTAAAAAAAATTGTTCTAAATATGTATGGTTTAGTTATTTGTTATATTTTAATGTATCCATTATGTAAGAAAATCAAATTAATTTTTTTTGTATCACTCAATTTTTAGATAATGTGAAAAGTGAAGTTTTAGATATGCTTCAAGTTGTTACTTCTGGATTTGTATGAATGTTAAGGGAAGAATTCGTTAAAAAAATAATGAGTAGGTAATTCAACATGAGAAGGGTATTCTATCACCAAAGCTTTGATCATATCACCAACATTATCTTTTCAACTACAATCATGATTGTAGGAATATGAAGATACATTTTAGCACATTGATAAATTTCTTTAGCTGCATATCACATTATTTTGGTTGAGGTTTTTTCCTCAGACAAGTTATTTTATTTTGATGTTATATTAACTACTTCAATCTAGTCAAACATAATGCCTAAAAAGGTTTTGGATATTTATATTAAGGATGTGATGTTATGTGTAAGCTTAGTAATAATTAATTTCATTGTTTATATGCATTTAATAATTGTAATTCAAATGCAAGTGACTTTGTGATTTTAGATTTAGTATTCTCATTATTTTTTTATCCATTAAAAATTAAAATAACATAAATAAAATATTTTATCTTTAATTTGTAAGACTATAAGATAAAACATTACATTTTATAAAGATAACAAAAGTCCAACATTATACTAAGTAGTGACTATATATATCAATAAAAATAATATTTTAATTTATTTATAATTGTATGCGAAATTAAATTAAATTAGTATAAACAATATAATATACAATTTTCACAATATAAATGTTGAACTTTACCAATTATAAATAAAGACTTTGTTCAAATAACATTGTTTTATGTGTATACAACTCCAAAAAAAAAAAACCTTAAGCTAAATGATATTGTGTAACATCTATATTATAGAGTAATATTATGAAAGGTTTTGTTTTTTTATAGATCATGATATTGTTGAAGAATCATTAATCTTTATCTCAAATATAGCTTTTCATTAGAATGAGAATTTGAATATTTTATTCCAAAATTCTTAAATTTAATTCATAATTAAAAAAAAAATGTATTAAAAATGAAAATAATTATTAAATTTCTACCATTTAAAATTGTTTCTTACAGTATTAAAGTAATCAAACTTATTTTACAATATTAAAGTAATCAAACTTATTTATATAGTTAAACATTTTATATAATTTATTACTGAATCTTTTGGAACTGGACCCTCACTCTGTTCATAACATTATTGTAATTAAGCATAAA